>CM069163.1:26385571-26985571 GCA_035221665.1 Okamejei kenojei
GTACAACCCCACAGAGCAGAGGTGAGCCTTGATAGCACCTTTTAAAAAAAAAAACTCTGTGTTAATCAGTGGGTTCCCAGATGAAATAATGATGTTGGCAGAATCCTCACACCGCGGGTAGCCAGCCGATCCTTTAGCCGCTTGTTCCCGACATCCAGAACCGGAAGAGTATTTTTAATCTCTTTCAAGAAGAGGATACGATAACAAAATTGTCCCAACGGGACCAACGCAAAAGCTCACAGATAGACACACAAAACCGAGAACTGAGAACCAGAGGACATAGGTTTAAGGTGAAGGGGGAGAAATGTAAGAAGAATGTGAGGGGTACCTTTTTTCATACAAAGGGTGGTGGGTGTATGGAACGGGCTGCCAGAGGAGGTAGCTGAGGTTGTAAGTATCGCAACATTTAAGAAACATTTAGACAGGTACATGGATAGGACAGGTTTAGAGGGATATGGGCCAAACGCAGGCAGGTGGGACTGGTGTAGATGGGACATGTTGGTTGGTATGGGGCAGTTGGGCCGAAGGGCCTGTTGTCTTCTTATCGAGCCCACACACAAGATTAGAAGTTGTTCAGCCGGAGCTGAACACACGTCTCGGCATCGGCTCACAATGGTGTCGGTCTTGCGCGTCTTGTGCGTGGTGGTGGAACCAGGGCCGCGACGTGAACGCTCTTTCCTTCACCCCGCTGCATCACTACACGTCTCCGATAACTTTGCACGCTGGCGCACATCAGCGGGTCAGGCAACATCTCCGGAGAAATAGGACAGTGACATTTCAGGTGAGAACCCTTCGAAACGCCACCTGTTCCTTTTCTCCAGAGACGCTGTCCAATCCACTGAGTTGCTCCAGCCATCTGTGTCTGTCTCCGATATAAACCAGCAACTGCAGTTCCTTCATACGCAAATGTCAACAGGTTCAATTTGGGGTCTGTACTCGGCTGACTGCCCTGGAGCACGAGTCCTGAATGCCTCTCCCGGCCTTAGCACCCCACGCTGGGCACTAGGATGGAGAAAAATAACGGGGCAGGCTTTCTGTTGCCTAACACAGATGTGTACAACATCATAAAAGGAATAGATTGGGTAGACGTACACAGTCTCTCATCCAGAGTAGGAGAATTGAGAACCATATGTCATAGGTTTAAGGTGAAGGGGGAAAGATTTAATAAGAATGTGAGGGGTAACATTTTCACACAAATTGTGGTGGGTGTATGGAACGAGCTGCTGGAAGAGGTACAGCAGTGGAGGCAGGTACTATCTCAACATTTAAGAAAGAATTAGACAGGTACATGGATAGAATAGGTATAGGGGGATATGTGTCAAATGCAGGTAGGTGGGATTAGTGTAGATGGGACATGTTGGTCGGTGTGGGCAAGCCACGATGCGAGTTTACCCAAGAGCTCTCCCGAGTTTAAAAAAAAAAATCAAACTCGTGGTACTTTATCACGAGTATTTTTTATCTCTTGGAAATTTTTCACACTGTTGGAAAAACATCACGCTTTTCCGTGTTTCCCGAGTACCTGCCGTCACGCATTACGAGCTGCTACGAGACATCCACGAGCTCCGACGTACCCACTACGTACTTACCACGAGTTTGATTTTTTTTTAAACTCGGGAGAGCTCTTGGGTAAACTCGCATCGTGGGACAGGCCCTTAACTTTTACCTCTTTAGTGAAGTTCAAACCTATGATATTTTTTACATTAATTTTCACTGTAAGATTTAATCAGCTCCTTCTTTCAATTGAAGCAGTTACTTCTTGCACTCAGTGTTACAAAAATACCTTAATATTTAGGAAAAAGTAAGTTGGTTGTGCCAAGCTTTGGCGGATACACAGCCAAGTAGCTTCCTGGTTGGCAATGCTTGCACAATTCTAGTCAAGAATGACCGGGTATTTAATTCAAATGCATTGGCGTACGATAGTGTTTTGTATGACCATGTTTTGCATGGTGAAAAAGATAAGTAGTCAAGTTTAGTTTAGTTTAGTTCAGAAATAAAGTCCACAGACAGACCCTTTGGCCCACCGAGTCTGCACCGACCAGCGATCCCCACACACCAACACTACCCTACATGCACTAGTGACATTTTTTTTACATTTATACCAATTAACCTACAAACCTGTGTGGAGAAACCAAAGATCTCGGAGAAAACCCGCGCTGGTCACGCGGAGAACTAGGGGTCACAGTTTAATCCAGAACCAGGGGTCACAGTTTAAAAGTAAGAGGTAGGCCATTTCGGACTGAGATGAGGAAAAACTTTTTCACCCAGAGAGTTGTGAATCTGAGGAATTCTCTGCCACAGAAGGCGGTGGAGGCCAATTCACTGGACGTTTTTCAGAGAGAGTTAGATAGAGCTCATAGGGGTTAATGGAATCAAGGGATATGGGGAGAAAGCAGGAACGGGGTACGGATTCTGGATGATCATATTGAATGGCGGTGCTAGCTCGAAATTCCGAATGGCCTACTCCTGCACCTATTTTTCTATGTTTCTATGTTTCTATGTACAAACTCCATACAGACAAGCCAGATATACTATTGTATATAATCTGCTACAATGGGAGTTCGATTTTTGTTCTTTAAATTTAGCATAATAAGGTAGACAGGCAATCAGAACTCTCGGTAGAAACGTCAACAGCTGGAGGACGTGGCTTTAAGGTGAATGGGGGTAACGTTTAAAGGTGATGAGCGGGGCAAGTTTTCTTTTACACAGAGCATGGGTGGGTGCCTGGATGGATGAATGATTGAATGAATGAATGAATGAATGTTACTTTATTTATTTAGTTTAGTTTAGTTTAGTTTAGTTTATTGTCATGTGTCCCGGGGATACAGTGAAAAGTTTTTGTTGCATGCTAACCAGTTAACGAAAAGACAATACATGATTACAATCAGGCAACTGGCTGTGTAGAGATACATGATGAGGGAATGACGTTTAGTGCAAGGTAAAGCCAGCAAAGTCTGATCAAAGGTTCCCCGATGAGGTAGATAGTAGTTCAGGACTGCTCTCTGGAGTCCGTGGCAGGCTGGTTCAGTTGCCTGATAACAGCAGAGCCAGATCGTGTGCAGGCAGAGGAGATTAATTTAACTTGACATCACATTTGTCACAGGCATTGCGGGCCGAAGATGCCTGGCCCTTTACTGTACTGTTCTATGTCCCAGAACTAAGCTTTACTCGAGGAGTAAAGACACAGTGCGATTGGAAACGGGCACATGAGTAAAAATCAAACTTTGATTTTGAGATCTCATCCCAATTTGACATAAATTGCCGCTTCCAAGATGGCGGCCAACCCAAGATGGCGACTGTTTGCGTGCTAGCCACAGAAGCAGATCTACGATTACAATCGCTCCACGTTCTTAAATGTCTACTATTGTACTATATTGAGATCGTGGGTGCCGTAGCAATGGGCGGTGGTGGGGAAAGATACTGAAGTGAAGTTTATGAGACTTTTAGATAGATGTGTAAGGAATGGAGGAGTCGATGAATGAATGAATGCATTTTGCTCCACGCATATGTAATACCTATAGCAACATTTCTAACTTTAACTATGATTTCTATACGGTGGGCGGCCCAATTGTAATCATGTATTGTCTTTCCGCTGACTGGTTAGCACATACAGTAACAAATGCTTGTCACTGTACCTCGGTACACGTGACAATAGACGAAAACTGAACTGAAATTGTTGTTTAAACTGATCGCTGTTTCCCTACCGGTCGACCTGCAGTTTCTAATCCCAGCTTGGTTTTTAGCAGCCTTTGTTCATATTGTTTGTGCAGTTTGGCAGGTACATGGATAGGACAGGTTTGGAGGGATATGGACTAAGCGCAGGCAGGTGGGACTCGTGTACCTGGGACATGTTGGCCGGTGTGGGCAAGTTGGGCCGAATGGCTTGTTTCCACACTGTATCACTCTATGACACTATGACCAGCTGTTGTGATAATTCTCTGCAGTTGTTTTATACAGTTTACTCAAAGTCACTGGTGGCGAGCCCTATTACGTTACCCAGTGCAATTAACCAAAATTCTGAAGTCTCAACAAATTATCTCAGAGAACATTATTTATATTGGCAGCGTATGAGAATAAAATATCAGAAGGAACATTCCTCGTCCACCCTCTGTTCCACCCTCCTGCTTTCTAGTAGTGATTGGTCTGGTGACATGGTGGATTTCCTCTTTTGGTGTAGTTTAGCTTAGAGATACAGCGGGGGAAACAGGCCCTTCGGCCCGCCAGGTCCGCGCAGACCACCGATCCCCTTTACACTAGCACACACGACCGCCCCACACAAGGGACAAATTACAATTTTTGCTGAAGCCAATTAACCTACAAACCTGTACCAGCCTCACATTGGAGTGTGGGAGGAAACCGGAGCACCCGGAGAAAAGGCACCCGGTCACGGGGAGAACGTGCAAACCCCATACAGACAAGCGCCCATAGTCAGGATCGTACCCGGGTCTCTGGGTCTCTGTGGGGCTGCAACTCTACCGCAGCGCCCTGAATCGGAAATTGGGCACAAACTAACCTTCTAAGCTTCTGGGCGATGGGGGGGGCACGATAAAACTGTTTTGGCTTGGAGACTGGGTCAGGTGCAAAAATAAATGTTGAAGTCCAGATGAATATTAAAGTAAACAGCGAGAAAAGTTAAAATGAAAATAAACCTGTGGGAGGGGAGGAAAACGGTAGATATCGAGAGAGAAAGACAACCGATTAAATAATCCCCTTGGATAGGTTTGGATTACTCGCAGGAATGCAAACCTGTTGGAATATTTGATGCATTTTATTGTCTCCAGGAGAATTCCAGGTTGATAAATGGGAAAGTCCTTTGGGATCTATCATCAGAAGTAATTATTTGCAGCTTTCTACAAGAGGATTACTGTACTAGTGTGCAGTAAAACAATATTCAGAGCTATTAAATTTGTGCACTTGAGCTGTACGGTTTTTGAAATGAAGAGGTCACATTCTTATAATCGACACAGATTTAAAAGGGATCCTCACAGGGCTCTTAAAAGAAAAGCTGTCTTTGTAGCTAAATTTGATCCCTGCATTGCTCTGGTTGAGTAGAAGTACAGAAAGCGCTCTGAGTGCCTTTATGTTAGGAAAATACAACTCTTGTTTGTGGTCTAGTTTAGTTTAGTTTCGAGATATAGCGTGGAAACAGGCCCTTCGGCCCACCGAGTCTGCTCTGACCAGCGATCCCCGCACATTAATACTATCCTACACAGACTAGGAACAATTTACAATTATACCAAGCCAATTAGCTCACAAACCTATGGGAGGAAACCGAAGAGCTAAGAGAAAACCCACGCAAGTCACGGGGAGAACGTACAAAGTCCATACAGACAGCACCCGTAGACGGGATCGAACCCGGATCCCTAGAGCTGCAAGCGCTGTAAGGCAGCAGCTCTACTGCTGTGCCACCATGATATGCAGATGTCCTGCTCAGTTCGCATTTATCTGTTGTGCAGGTGTAGCTCTATATCTTTTGATGTATACATTGACTGCCAAAACGTCTTCGCTTGAAAATGCGCAGAGCAAATGGACCCCACGACCCTTACGTTTCAACAATCAATTTACCTGTTCAACACTATCAGATTTTGTGCACATTTCATGCAACTAGGAAATAAATAACATAACTGTGAAGAAGAAAGATTGTTAAAATCCACAACCGTCAATGGGCACTTTCAACACATGAATCCTTGACATCGGCCCTGTACAACTTGTGGCAGATATCTTGCTTCATATCAATCTAACTATAACAATATATTGATTTCTCTAACTTTAAGTAACCCTTGCATCCCCTCTCTCTTTGTCCGTCCCCCACCCAAGTCATACTCCTAGCTTCAAAGTGATCTTGTTGAGTCTCGTTGTCTGTAACTCGTTTTCACCTAGCCCACAGCCTGTTTCCTTTGTCATCGTTACTTTTTTGCATATCTTTCATTCATTTGTTCTATATCTCTCTATTCCACCATCTGTATCTCTCGTTTCCCTTCACCCTGACTCTCAGTCTGAAGAAGAGTCTCGACCCCAAAGCGTCACCTATTCCTTTTCTCCAGAAATGTAGGGTTACAGGGAAATGTAACCCGCTGAGTTACTCCAGCTTTTTGCGTCTGTAACAATAAGATATTCAGTTCAAATTATTTGGAAGCATTTTTCAATTCAAGGTTAGACCAACAGTCTAGAGGAGATAAGGATTTATTTTTTCAACTACTGTAATCCAGGAAATCTGGTGTAAACTGAGAAGCAAAGTCATATGGTTCCAAGTGAGTACATTTGTCAAAGGTAGACACAAGGTGCTGGAGTAGCTCAGCGGCTCAGGCAGCGTCTCTGGAGAAAAAGGATAGGTGACGTTTCGTGTTGGGACCCTTCCTCTGAAGAAGGGATCTGACCCGAAACGTCACCCATCCTGTTTCTCCAGAGATGCTGACTGACTCACTGAGTTACTCCAGTACTTTGTGCCTATCTTCGGTTTATACCAGCGTCTGCAGTTCCTTTCTACCCAAGTGCATTTGCCAGCTGCACCATCACAAACCATCTACTTCAAGGTTATGATTGGACATGGAGATAAAGGAGGTGCTAGATCAAGGCCATTTTGTCCTATACTTAGCTCATCATTTCTTCCATTCCTCTTTCAGCTGTGTCCACTACTCTTGTGAAGCCACCGATTGTCAGGAGCTCAAGCTTAAAAACGCCGTGCTGAATTGTACAGGGGCTGGGCACTACAATGGAGACCAATGCACCGTAACCTGCAAGGAAGGCTTTGTGTTTCGCCAGCGCAGAGACGAAGAGAGCACCAAAGGGCAGGTCAGTTGACACTTTTTATATTTTTGATATGAAGCCCAGCAAAAAATTCAAATATTGCACTTGGCTATCGAGAAATAACTAAAACTCTGAACTTGTTATCTACCGGTTTAGCAATCTTTCTGTTTGCGCAAAAACGGTTCGCGATGGCGCTACGATTTTTCACTCACCGTTCTCCTCTGCTGCGATTGCACCAAGTTTCGTTCCGATCGGTTGAATGTCGTAAAGGTTAGCGAGGTTTAAAAATCTTAAAAGCCGCACGTGCGCAGATCGATCTCTTCTCCTGCCAGTCAGCGGCGCGCGGATTAGTCTCTTCCCCTGTCACTCCCCGGGACGGTCCGCCTCTTCCTGCACCATCGCATCTTTACTGGAGCTGAGGATGGCCGGCGGAGGTTTCCAACCGGACTTTCAGAGGGATCCGAAGCAGCCCAGCCCAGCCCAGGCCCGTCCCGAGCAGCCCCCCCGCCACAAGCCGAACCCTGCCCAGCATGGGAGACCAGGCCCAGAGTCAGAGACCCAGCCCAGCCCAACCCAGAGTCAGAGATGGCACCACAGTCGCCAAATGGAAAGCGGAGACTCTGATCCCGGCGGAGGAGAACGACCAGCGACCAGCGCCCGCTGTGAGTCCCCATCGCACCGCCAATTCCAACCACTACCCCTCTGGTCCACGTCGCTGGCTCCTCCCCCCTCCCCCATGATGCACCCTCTCCCCCATGGCTCTTCCCCATCTTTTCTCTCACTCCCCCCCCAGCCCATACACCCTCCTGCCCCACAACCCCCCCGCCCCCACACATCCCTCCCCCCACACACCCCTCCCCTCCCCTCCCACACACACACACCCCTCCCACACACACACACCCCTCCCACACACACACACCCCTCCCACACACACACCCCCCACATCTCTCCTCCACATGGGTCCCACTTAGTCTAGTATCCCTTAAAAGGTTTCTTGAACCTGTTAACACTTGTTAAAGCCATGTTCATCCTGCGACTCTTTCGAGTCCATTTAACATTTCAAGGGAATAACTGGAAATGACAGTACTGGTTGTAAGAGGGGTCTCGACCCGAAACGTCACCTATTCCTTTTCACCAAAGATGCTGCCTGTCCCGCTGAGTCACTCCAGCAATTTGTGTCTTGCCTTTAGTGTTGGTTGTAAGCTGGTTTGAAAATGTTCAAGTAGACTGCTGGAAATATTGGGGTTTTTACACAGAGGGTGGTGAGCACCTGGTGGTTGATGCAGATACGATTGTAGCATTTAAGAGACTTTAGGCCAATGGATATGCAGTGAATGGATATGGATTATGTGCAGCCAAATAGGACTAAAGGGCCTGTCCCAGCAGCATGCGACTCCATGCGATGAGCGCGACCTAACGTGGTCGCTTGAGCCGTCCGGCGTCGCGGGGCCGGTCCCACTTCGATCGCCGGAGCCGTGCGGAATTGTGCGGAGTTTGTCCCGACATCGCGCGGGGCTCCGAAAAACTGACCATGTTCAAAAATTCCGCGCGGCAACGACTTGTCGGCTCGCAGTCGCCTCGACGCATTACACACCGCCTCGATGTCGTGCCTCTCTGTAGGTGCCTCCATGACCCTCTCTGTGGGTCCCTCTCTGTCCTGCGAACTTACCTTTAAGTCTTCGCTCCAGGTTTGCCTCACTTTGCGCCACGTCGCTCCACTCACCCCACCTCCGCGCGGCCCCCGCTGCCCGTTTGGTCGTGCTCGCCGCATGCAGGCGCATGCTGTTGGGAACGGCCCTGTACAGGGATCACCCGACCTCTGCGCGACCCCCGCTTCCAGTTTGGTCGCGCTCACCGCACGGATTCGGATGTTGGTAGGACAGGCCCTTTAGTCTTGGCATAATGTTCAGCACACATATTGGTCTATGTTCTATGTAAAATTGATTATATGTAACACTTTAAGAAGCTCCTAAATTATACATATTGAATTAAGAAGCTCGTAAATCCACAAAGTCTTTGTATTACAAAAGACTTATCGAGTGAAACTTCACTTTCCCCAGACAATTGATCATTTTGCAACCACCAGGTTGCATAGAAGACCAATGACCTGCCCATGGGAAAACATCACTGCTGGGCAGCTCGGAGAAATTAATCATGGGTGTTTAAAGTTGATCTTTTCAGGCCGACTGAATTCACTGGTTGGCTTTGACCCACGAGGGGAGATGCTGCCTAGGATGGCAACACAAGTTAATCATGGAAAGATACAGTATGGAAACTGTACTTTGGCCCATCGAGTCCGCAGTACACTTATCCCACGTTAATCCATTTAAAAAATAAATTCTCCGCAATTTTGGGCGGAGCATGGTGGCCTCGCAGCGCCAGAGACCCCGGTTGCATCCTAACCACCGTCTGAAGAAGGGTTTCGGCCCCAAACGTTGCCTATTTCCTTCGCTCCATAGATGCTGCCGCATCCGCTGAGTTTCTCCAGCACTTTTGTCTACCTTCGATTTTCCAGCATCTGCAGTTCCTTCTTAAACTCCTAAACTACAGGCGCTGTCTGTACGGCATTTGTACGTTCTCATCGTGACTTGCGTGGGTTTTATCTGAGATATTTGGTTTCCTTCCACACTCTAAAGTTGTACCGGTTAATTGGCTTGGTATAAATGTAAACTGTTCCTCGTGTGCGTAGGATTGTGTTAATGTGCGGGGATCGCTGGCGGACCGAAGGGCCTGTTTCCGCGCCGCACCTCTAAACTCAACTAAACGACACTAAATTTCACCACTCACCTGTGCGATAAGAGCAATTTTCAATGGCCAATTAATCTGGCGCATTTTGGTGATGTGAGAGGAACCTGGAGCACCTGGAGGAAACCCACGTGGTCACAAGGAGAACGTGCATACTCCACACAGACAGCACCCAAGGTCAGGATTGAACCCACGTCTCTGGTGCGGTGAGGCAACGACTGTTATCTTTGCCACTTTTCCCTAATTTTTCCCTTATTGATCGGTTCAGGCAGGGGACAGAACCATTTAGTTATTTATCCTTGTCTGGCCATCAAAACGTGGGGTGTTCCTGTCTGTCAGAGCTTTTATGTTCATATCCAGTGACTTGTTACGTGAGACCACTTGTTTCTAGAATATAACTTAAATGCATACCAAGCTCAAATATTAGCTTCTTATATTTTACTCCTGGGTCCCTAAACAAGTCAGCTCACAGCTGTTTTAAGTTGGCATACTCTTTAAAACTGTGTATAAACTGCCAACTGAAGGCAGCTGTGTGTGAGCATACTAAACAAATCAGGTTCTTGTTTTCAGTTGCTCTAACTTGTACTTTGGATCTGTGTGGCTAACTGGAGCCTCTGATACCTAGAAACATAGAAAATAGGTGCAGGAGTAGGACATTCGGTCCTTCGAGCCAGCACCGCCATTCAATATGATCATGTCTGATCATCTAAAATCAGTACCCCGTTCCTGCTTTCTCTCCATATCCCTTGATTCCTTTAGCCCTAAGACCTAAATCTAACTCTCTCTTGAAAACATCCAGTGAACTGGCCTCCATTGCATCCAGTGGCAGAGAATTCCACAGATTCACAACTCTCTGCGTGAAAAGGTTTTTCCTCATCACGGCACCAAATTGTTCCAAAGTCGACTGAAGTACACGTGCAGAAAAGAGATCGCCGTTGCTAAAATATCGCAAAGCCCAAAGATCTTAGAGGCGACCAAGAACTTGAAAGGGGCATGTCCCACTTTCACGATCTAATTCACGACCTTTTTTACTCGTGGACATTTTTCATCAGGCTAGAAAAGCGCCCCGACCTACTTGATGCCACGAGTACCTACGACTAGCATCGCGGCCCCCTACGACCTACCTACAACCTCCACGCTGCGAGTATGAGTCAAGGGCAAACTCGGCAGAGGTCGTGAATTAGGTCGTGAAAGTGGGACAGGCCCTTTAGATGTTTGGTTCTAATGCAACACAGTCTGAAGAGGTGCCTCGTCCTGAAACATTACTGCCATCCGAAAAAAATCAGATGATACTATACGTAAATACAAGCAAGCTGAACTCACGTACATTGGGTAGACCAAAGGGGAAGATGCAGAATATAGTTCTCAATATTGTAATGCATCAGTTCCAGGGACAAAGTACAATGTCAGCACTTGGGTAGAGGTGAATTGGGCAGTCCCCGAGCTTACCCTGGCATTTACCTGTCTGTAAAAATGATGTCTCTCTTCATTCATTTATTACTCAGATACAGCCATCAGAAATGTCATACTGAATGTGATAGTCAGCTTGGAATGCTGTTTCCCCATCTGCTACAGACAGAAATAGAATTGTTTGGAGCAGTGTGGAGTTGTCGTACAGTGTGGAAACAGGCCCTTCAGCCCAACTTCCCCACACTGACCAACATGTCCCATCTACACTATTCTCACCTGCCTGCGCTTGGCTCATATCCCTCTAAACCTATCCTATCCATGTACCAGCCTAAACGTATCTTAAACGTTGTGATAGAACCTGTCTCAACTACCTCCTCCAGCGGCTCGTTCCATACACCCACCACCTTTTGTGTAAGAAAGTTACCCCTCAGGATCCTATTAAATATTTTCCCCTTCATCTTAAACCTATGTCCACTGGTTGTCGATTCCCCGACTCTGAGCAAGAGGCTCTGTGCATCCACCCAATCTATTCCGCTCATGTTTCTGTACACCTCTATAAGATCGCCCCTCATCCTCCTGAGATGCTTCACCCTAGGTTTCATCTGAGAGCTCTTCAGCCTTTCTCAGATTTACCTGCCTGAGTGGTCGTACATTTGGTTCAGGAACAAGCTGGATCATTTAGCGAAAGAATGAAAATCTGTCTCATTCACAAACCACCAAAATCCTTCCATCTCCCTCGTACTATTCCCAATATTTTCCAACCATTGTGCCCACACATGGGCAAGTAACTTGGAAGCTTGAAAATTAAACATCAATTTCTTAAAGGTAGGAAATAATAGGAACTAAATTTAATAGATTAAAGGGTAGATATAGAGTTTGTACGTTAACCTGCGTGGGCTTTCCTCCAGTTTCCTCCCACACTCCAAAGAGGTATAGCTTTGTCTGTTAATTGGCTTCAGTAAAAATTGTAAATTGTCCCCGGTGTGCCGGATAGCGCATGGTACAGGGATCGCTGGTCGGCACGGACTCGATGGGTCGAAGGGCCTGTTTTCCCACTGAATATCTAAACTGAACTAACAAAAATATTAAAGGTAGACAAAAAAGCTGGAGAAACTCAGCGGGTGAGGCGGCATCTATGGAGCGAAGGAAATAGGCAACGTTACGGGTTGAGGCGCTTCTTCAGGCTGATGTCGGGGGAGGGGGGAGGGAGGGCGGGAAAAAGAAAGGAAGGGACGGAAACAGTAGGGTGTGGGAGAGCTGGGAAGGGGAGGGGAAGGAGGGAGAAAGCAAGGACTACCTGAAATTGGAGAAGTCAATGTTCATACCGCTGGGTGTAAACCTATTCCTCCAACCCTCCAACTCTACGAACCATGTTTTAACCCAGACAACTGCAGTTCTATCTTTAACAAACATTTTAAACATTTTTCTTCTGAGAATTCCACCGGGTTAAATGCCACATGTAGTGTTTGCAGATAGTTAAAGTGCCATGTGCATTTTTGACTGCCATCAGTTAAGGTGCCCAACAGTTCAAATAGTCTCCCTTTATTCTCTCTGAGTTCACACATGAACGATAGATATTCGGTGAGACTTCGGTTGCCAACAGTCTAAAGGGCCTGTCCCACTTTCACAACCTTATTCACGACCTCTGCCGAGTTTTCCCTGGACTCATACTCGCAGCATGGTCGTCACGAGGTCGAAGGAGGTTGTAGGAGGTCGTAGGTAGGTCGTAGCAGGCCGTGATGCCAGTCGTAGGTACTGGTGGCATCAAGTAGGTCGGGGCGTTTTTTCAACATGATGAAAAATGTCCACGAGTATAAAAGGTCGTGAATTAGGTCGTGAAAGTGGGACAGGCCCTTAATATTGGAGTAGCTATCTTGTTTTTGCACGGTAACATTTGCCACCCCTGCACCATCACGATGAGATATTCATTTCATGATGTAGGATTTAAATTCTGTTTATTTTAATTTTAGTTTAATTTGGAGATACAGCGCGGTAACAGGCCCTTCAGCCCACCGTATACGCACCGACCAGCGATCCCCGCTCATTAAAACTTTCCTACACACATTAGGGGACAATGTTTACATTTACCAAGCCAATTAACCTACATACCCGCACGTCTTTGGAGTGTGCGAGGAAACCGAAGATCTCGGAGAAAACCCACGCAGGTCGCGGGGAGAACGTACAAACTCCGTACAGACAGCACCCGTAGTCAGGATCAAACCCAGATCAAGGGCTGCAAGGCAGCAACTCTACCGCTATGCCACCGTGCCACCCTACTTCCTAATCTCAGCACCCCACCTACAAGGATTGAGTTCTGAATTTTCTCCTGGCCGAATAATCTTAGGACCATTTGGCTCGCAATGTTTACGCCGAACATGATGTCAAATTAAGATATCTGTCCTGGAAACATCTGACAGATAGAATGGATTTTCCTACGTTGAATGACGTCTGAATTCAACAAAGCTTATATCAGAAGGACTCAAAGTGCTGGGGTAACTCAGCGGGCAAGGCAGCATCTCTGGAGAACATGGATAGGTGATGTTTTGGGTTCAGACTCCAAGACTGAAATCTGAAGGAGGGTCCTGGCCAGAAATATCACCTATCTATGTCCTCCAGGGATGCTGCCTGACCCGCTGAGTTACTCCAGCGCTCATGTCCTTTTGTGTATTAACCAGCATCTGCAGTTCCCAGTTTCTACCAGTTATCGTGTAGGAAGGGATTACAGATGCTGGTTTATCCTGCCAATAGACACAAAAAGCTGGTGTAACTTAACGGGTCAGGCAGCATCTCGGGAGAAAATTAATAGATTATGTTTCAGGTCGGAACCCTTCTTCAGACTTAAACATCAGAAGGGTTCCGACCTGAACCGTCACTATCCAGGTTCTCCAGAGATGCTGTCTGATGTGCTATGTTCATAAGTGATAGGAGCAGAATTAGGCCATTCGGCCCATCAATTCTACTCCGCCATTCAATCATGGGTGATCTATCTCTCCTATCTATCCCATTCTCCTGCCTTCTCCCCTTAAACCCCTGACAACTGAGACTTTCTATCTCTGCCTTAAAAATATCCATTGACTTGGCTTCCACAGCCTTCTGTTACCCCAGCACTAAGTTACTCCAGCATTTTGTCTCTGAGGCCTGCATGGTTCCCTTCCTCAACAACTTGTCTCTTGCTGTGAAAGTCTCGGCGAGGCAGAGAGCTGAGGACGCCCGTGGAACTATACACGGCAAAAGTGGTGAAAGCAGAGCCCTGAGGTAAAGGCTGAACGCTGAGATACTGGATTCTCCATCGCTTTGCCATTCCAGGAACAGTGACTATCAACGGAGAAACAATAACCGTGAGATGTTTCCCCTGTAGGATTACAGAGAAAACAATGTTTGTGACTATCAATTAAAGTTAATATATTCAAAGGCTTTAAAACCCAGAGGAAAGGGAAAATATAAATTAGTGATTTCCAAAAGACATTAACATTCAGGGTCAACCAGTCACTTGAAGCCCAACTGTAGCTAATTAAGACAGATGTTTTGGTGTAGGCCTCAGACTCTCCACAGGGAGCAGTTTGGGCCTGAGTTGAGCATGTGCAGGCAATGCGCGCGTGAATGCTGCCTTTGCAGTCCACTGCGTTTCTTCATCGCAAAAACAGATTGAGCAGAGCAAAGCATTTAACGGAATAGTTTGCAGTCTGATAACTGATCTACCACACACCAACTTCCATAACACGGCCCTTACACTTCACAACATTCATCCTTTTGGAAGAAAATAATAATAAGAAATCGGAGAGCCAGACATCAACTGACATTAGGGCATTTGTTTAGTTCAGAGATGCGGCCCGGAAACAGGCCCTTTGGCCCACAGTGTGTGTGCCGTCCAGCCATCCCCGTACACTAGCACTACCCTACGCGCACTCGGGACAGTTTACAAGCTTTACCAAAGCCAATTAGCCTACATACCTGTACGTCGTTGGAGTGTGGGAGGAAACCGGAGCACCCGGAGAAAACCCACGCAGGTCACGGGGCAAACGTACAAACTCCGTACAGACGGCACGCGTAGTCAGGGTCCAACCAGGGTCTCTGGTGCTGCAAGGCAGCAACTCTACCGCTGCGCCACCTTGTCACCCCTCTTACATGTTGTAAGAACTGTGGACCGTTTAGAATCAGTGCAGATAGGTTTTCATTTTAAACTGAAATAATCTATGCTCCTTCCGCACCGATTAGCACCAAAACTGTTTACAAGAGGCAACTCAACGTTAAAAGTCTCCTGTGCTGCTAAAATGTTAAAGAAGGAACTGCAGATGCTGGAGAATCGAGGGTACACAAAAGGCTGGAGAAACTCAGCGGGTGCAGCAGCATCTAAGGAGCGAAGGAGATAGGCGACGTTTCGGGTCGAGACCCTTCTTCAGACTGGTCAGGGATCAGGGAAACGAGAGATATAGACGGTGATGTGGAGAGATAAAGAACAATGAATGAAAGATATGCAAAGATAGCCAGGACATGGCATTTCAAACTGTTATGATGACAATACTAATGTATGAAGCTCCGAGGACAAAGACTCTTAGGTCTATGTATATCGCCACAGGATGCTTCTTCACGAGGAACGTTGTACTTTCCTGGTTACCCGTCCACATTTTATCGTTAACCACTCCCATCCGAAGAAGGGTGTTGACCTGAAATGTCACCTATTCCTTTTCTCCAGCGATGCTTTAGTTTAGAGATACAGCGCGGAAACAGGCCCTTCGGCCCACCGAGTCTGCGCCGACCAGTGACTCCCCGCACACTAACACTATCCGACACACACTAGGGACAATTTACAATTAAACCAAGCCAATTAACCTGCAAACCTGTACGTCTTCGGAGTGTGGGAGGAAACCGGATCACCCGGAGTGAACCCACGCGGATCACAGGGAGAACATGCAAACTCCGGACAGACAGCGCCCGTAGATAGGATCGTGCCCGGGTCTCTGCCGCTGTAAGGAGGCAACTCCATCGCCTGTCCCGCTGAGTTACTCCAGCATTTTTGTCCATCTTCAGTGTAATCCAGCATCTGCAGTTCCTTCCTACACACTGTGTCTTAAGTCAGGTAGCTAAGACATTTGCCTGTCTGTGTGGCAATGTGACAGACTAGTGTTTCTAAATATAAACTGTCTCAAAGTGGAGAGCCTTCGATTTGTGAAGTATGTGCACATTTTATTTTTATTACCGTTCTGACGCACTCCTGAAAACTGTCAGAGAGCAATGGCACATCTTTAAATCATTAAGTATAAGGTTTATTTTATTGGCTGTGTACTAACAGTGTTTCTTTTAACTGTACGTTTTTTTTCTCACAATTCAAACTATTTTACAATTTGAACAGTTCAGTTTCAGAGTCGCTTTTTGCATAGTTCAGTGTTCTTCAGTGGGCCATTAGTTCTTAAAGGGGTACGTACAGTCCTTGAAGAACGGTCCGATGTACGTGGTTATTTGTACTAACACAGTCGCATAAATCACGGCTATCTGAAGGGGCTGCTCCTCAAGTTCTGGTTGCGTTTTTGTTCCACGATTTGGATATTTGGGCCTGAGAGGGGAGGGTCAATTGGGAGGGTTTGCTCTTGGCCCTGGCCAAGATGGCCGTCCGCGGGTTCAGGCAGCGGGCAGTCGATGGTCACACCAGAGTCGGCTGCCCGTCCCGCTTCCGGGCTTACAGTATATCCGTGCTTTCATGTCTCTGGAGAGGGAAGGCACAGTGTCCACGGGGACTCTAGAGGCCTTCTGTGAACGCTGATCGCTGCTGGGATACTCGACCCGAAGCGCTGCGCAGTCCTTCTCTCCAGAGGTGATGCCTGTCCCGCTGAGTTACTCCAGCTTTTTGTGTCTACCACCAATGTAATTTATTATTATGCGTACCGAGGTACAGTGAAAAGCTTTTGCTGTGTGCTCACCAGTCAGCGGAAAGACTACACATGATTACAATCGAGTTGTCCACAGTGCACAGATACAGGAGAAAGGGAATTGCTTTAATGCAAGATAAAGTCCAGTAAAGTCCTATTAAGAATAGTAGTCTGATGGTCTCCAATGAGGTAGATTGTAGCTCAGGACGGCCCTCTACATGTTGAGAGCATGGTTCGGTTGTCTGATTAGAGTCGGGAAGAAACTGTGGTTTTTAGTTACCAGTGGTATTCAGTTAATTGGACTTTACTACACTTGAATTTTACAACCATCACAAAAACCCCACCCCAAAAAATCCCTCACACTCCAAAGATCTTTCTCTCCCAATTTAATGCAGTAATGTTCCTTCAAATAAGTCTCTCTGATCAACTTCCGTATCATCCAAAAGGCCACAAAGTGCAGGAGAAACTCAGCGGGTCTGGCAGCATCTATTGAGAACATGGACAGGTGACACAAAAGAAGGGTCATAGAAACATAGAAATTAGGTGCAGGAGTAGGCCATTCAGCCCTTCGAGCCTGCACCGCCATTCAATATGATCATGGCTGATCATCCAACTCAGTATCCCGTACCTGCCTTCTCTCCATACCCTCTGATCCCCTCGTCACAGGTCCCAACCTGTGACGTTACCTATTGGTGTCCTCCAGAGGTGCGGCCTGTCCCGCCGAGTTACTCCAGCACTTTGTGTCCTTTAGTGTAAAACAGCATCTGCGGTTCTTTGTTTCTACACCACTGGATCACGCATCGCCATGTTGCATACATGTAAAGAGACACCAAGTGCTGGAGTAACTCAGCGGATCTGGCAGCATCTGTGGAGGACATGGATAGGTGACGTTTCGGGTCAGCACCTGAAAGATAGGTCCCCATCCAAAACATCACCTATCCGTGTTCTTCAGATATCCTGCTGAGTTTGAAGAAGGCTCGGCCCCAAAACGTCACCTATTCCTTTTCTCCAGAGATGCCGTATGACCTAATGAGTTACTCCAGCTTCGAGACTATCTTCGAGTTATTCCTGCACTTTGTGGCTCTTTTTGTAAACGAGCATCTGCAGTTCCTTGCTTCCTCACGTCGCTGTCATTTCTTGTTTGACGGAAGCTTCTTCGGATATTTCAATTACTTTAATCCAGATCACTCTTGTTCACGAATGTTACAAGGAATATAACCTTTTAGCACTGATATCCCCATGCAGTTAAAATATCATTTGCAAAAGAAAGCCCTGGTGAAATACATGGCTGCGCACACTGTTGAGAAAGATTTATATTTGTGACGTCAATGTTTGAGTCTGGCTGGTATTATATATTTGAACCCTGATTTTCTTTTGCAGTTCACTCTCCCTTGAGAGTCAATTTGCGGGGCAGATATCATCGTTGCTATCAAATTTCTTCTGTCATTAAGAAAACCACAGTCTGCCATAGTGGCAAATCCGTTTCCAGAATAAATAACTAAAAGCTAGGTAAATATCAGCAACTGAGAAAGAAACACTTTTATGTGACCTCCATAATATCCAAGTAATTACTAAGGTCTGGCAGTTTCAAGGAATGTACTGCGCAATGATAAATAGGGAGTTCTGGAGAAACGAACTTGAGCGGCCACCAAAAAAGCAACTCGTTATCAAGCAACATAATTATATAGGAGGTGGGGGGGGGGGGGGGGAAGGAAATCTTTCAGCCTTGTTCGTGAATTAAACATATCTCGATAAGGAAGCCACTTGAAGTGCATTTCCAACAAACGTCAGCAGCAGAGTTGTGTCGGACGGAACTGCAGATGCTGGTTTAAACGGAAGATGGACACAAAAAAGCTGGAGTAACTCAGCGGGACAGGCAGCATCTCTGGAGAAAAGGAACGGGTGACGTTTCGTGTTGAGACACCTTCCACAAGGAGCAACTTTGCACCACTGGCCTTCTGCGAATTACACACGGCCTAAAGGGCCTGTCCCACTTTTGCGTCGTTTGCGCGTCACGCAGATGTCGCGCGAAGATTTTGTACACCGCGAAATCCTGGGGCGCCGCGCGCGACCGCGGGTCACTGCCTACATCACCATGCGCGCATCACGTGCGCAGCACGACGAGCGCGTTGTGCGTCGTGACGTGTAAATGATGTCGCGTAAATTACGTGCAAATGACGCCCAAGTGGGACAGGCCCTTTAGTTTGTGCTCAACACTTTTCAGGGTCGACGGTTTATGCCTTGATCTGTTAACCCCAAAGAGTGATCTGATTTATGTGCGTAACTTAGACGGATGTTCAAGGAGTAGCTGACACGTGATCGTGCGCCAACTGACGGCCTGCGCAGGAAGGATGCTGGATTACACCGAAGATGGACAACAAAATGCTGGAGTAACTCAGCGCGACAGGCAGCATCTCTGGAGAGAAGGAATGGGTGACATTTCGGGTCGAGACCCTTCTTCAGACCGGTGTAATTAATTGTCTGCACTGCGAGCATTGACCAACGCACCGGTCAATCATCTGATTCTTGATGCAAGGCACCCATTCCTTCTCTCCAGAGATGCTGCCTGACCCACTGAGTTACTCCAACATTTTGCGTCTATCTTCCAACTAACAGTCTCTCCATTGCACAGAAGGGAATGCCAAAAAATATCACCCTCCCCCAGGGATGTTTGAATCCTTCCCCTCTTCAACCTACAAACCTGTGTCATGCACGTAGCAGGTTTAGTGCATCCTAGTCTAAGTAACATGAGTGCTAAGGAACTCGCAATCTGCTTGAGATGTTTTCCAATTTTAACTGAAGAAAGGTGCAAAGTAGGCTACCAGTTGACGATCGCCCATATCACATACTAACACAAACTCAAAGATAGACACAACATACTGGAGTAACTCAACGGGGCAGGCAGCATCTCTGGAAAGATGGAATAGGTGACATTTTGGGTCGAGACCCATCTTCAAACTGATCAGTCTGAGACCTTTCTTCAGACTCATCCTCAGACTGATCAGTCTCGACACAAAACTTCACCCATTCCTTCTCTCCAGGGATGCTGCCTGTCCTGCTGAGTTACTCCAGCATTTTGAGTCTTTATTCTGTTTAAAGTGGCATCTGCAGTTCCTTCGTAACACAGTCGACCTTAATCCCCCTGAGTTTGGGAAAAGGCCCTAGTATCACGTTTCACAAAGGAGTGGGGGGTTGTAAATTTACACTTCCACATATCAATAGACAATAACAGTGCAGCAAGACACACTGCCAAGACCATGCCAATCTAGGGAAGTGTCAATTGCTAGTTAAAGGTTGACCGACAATCAGATTTCTGGTCAGATGAGAGAGATTAAACTTGGAGTTTAAAAGGTTCCCAGCATTAGCCTGGGGACTTTTTTTAAATCTCCGTCTGCTTTCGTAACATCGCAGCAGGTCCAATGGAAAGCCATCTAACACTTTTCTTCCCCTTCCCATTCCCACACAGACCTTCCTGTCCTCGGTCTCCTCCATTATCAGAGTGATGCTAAACGCAAATTGGAGGAACAGCATCTCATATTTCACCTGTTTAAGAAAGAACTGCAGATGCTGGAAATATCGAAGGTAGACATAAATGCTGGAGAAACTCAACGGGTGAGGCAGCGTCTATGGAGCGAAGGAATGGGTGAAGTTTCGCGTCAAGATCCTTCTTCAGACTAAAGTCTGAAGTCAGAGTCTGAAGAAGGGTCTCGACCCGAAACGTCACCTATTCCTTCGCTCCATAGATGCTGCCTCACCCGCTGAGTTTCTCCTGCATTTTTGTCTACCCTCATATTTCACCTGGGCAGCTTACAATCCAGAGGTATGAATGAATAGTGATTTGTCTAACTTCAGGTAGCCCCGGAATTCCCTCTCTCTCTCTATCCCTCCCCCACCCTATCTTTCATTCATTCATCTCTCCACATCACCATCTATTATCTCTCGTTTCCCTTATCCCTAACCAGTCTGAAGAAGGGTCTTGACCCTGAAACGTCACCCATTCCTCCTCTCCAGAGACGCTGCCTGCCCCGCTGAGTTAAGTTATTCCAGCTTTTTGTGTCTAACATTTACTTGCTCCCGCTTATGAAACACCAAGTGTTTTCGCATCCAATGGCCCCCACATTCAGCACACAAGAAATCGCAGTCAACCTGTGGCCGTGGCTGCTTTGCATCACTGCAGATTTGCAGTGTAGCTGGCTGCAGCAACAAGCCATGATTTTTATAAAACCATGCCAGACCATTTCACGTCAGTCGCCTCCGCTTCACAACATCCTGTCCAAAGATCCTACAGCGGAGCAAGATAGACCACTCCTTCTAAATGCAACGGGCTGACGTGTAGTACGCAACGGAGCGGAACGTGGGCCTTTTTTTCATCCATTTCAGTAACCGGACCCGACCCGACCCGCAGTGTAATCAACGTTGCGGGGGAACAGTTTGTGTTAATAAATTATAATTCTGAAAATGAGAAGAAGAAGATTTTTACCAAGGAACTTTGATTTTTACGAGGATGTTTCCGTAACCGGCTTCCGTCTCCGCGCTAGTATCTTTGATCAGCTACGGGATCTTTGGTGCGGAGACGGGAGCCGGTTACGGAAATGGGGCCGAAAATTACCCACGAATCTGCCCACGACCGTACTACGTCTTTTTCGTCGCGTGGTCGATCTTGCTCGCTGTGGGGTCTTTGATCCTGACAGCACGCTGATGACCTTTTGACAGAACGGTGTCAGACTTTGGAAATGTAGAATCGATTGCGCTTACTTTTCCTGCCTTCCTTTAAATACTTTCTCTGCCCTCTTTCCACTTGTAACCCTGGAGGAAGCGACCGTTCCAGGGACTGGGGGTGGAGTACTGCCTTAAAGAGTGACCTCCCCCTGCTGGTAGACAAAAATGCTGGAGAAACTCAGCGGGTGAGGCAGCATCGACAGATGCTGCCTCACCCGCTGAGTTCCTCCAGCATTTTTGTCTACCTTCGATTTTCCAGCATCTGCAGTTCCTTCTTAAGCTTGTGGTGCCTTGGTTCAAGTCCAGCCCCTTCCAGACGATCGCAAGGTAAGTCTCTCCTGTCCCGCCGTAAGTGGAATAAATCTGTGCTGTCTCGACCCACGTTCGAGAAGGGGACGACAGCGCAAACCTCTCCCACCGCCAGTTGGCAGTCGGACTGTGAATGGCCACAGATGGCTGGTGCAAGTAACCTTACACTGCTGCATTTAAGCGCGATTTTTCTGTAGTTTGAACTGAGGCACTTTATTGGTACAAAGGAAAGGGTTGGGCAAGCTTGACGCTGTATCTGCAGAGGGAAGAAACAACTGTTTCATTCTCCGCCCCGGGACTGCCAGGAGGCAACCCGCTCTGGACTGACCCGCTGCCAGTGTGCCTCTGTACGCACATTTGGAATGGGCTCGCAATAAGAAAAGCTCATTCAGCCAACTAAGCTTAAGGTGAAGGGAGGGTGAGGGAAAGATTTAATAGGAAACCGAGGGGTAATTTTTTCACACACAGGGTGGTCAATCAATCAAATACTTTACTGTCAATCAAAAATACACCAACAAATGCAAGTCTGAACGAAATTTCCATGCATCTGGCTCACCGTGCAACATAAAATAACAAAAGGATAAAATAGATAAAAAGATAAAATAGAGAATAGTGGCGGATAGATAATAGTCCCCCGAGCCATCAGACTCTTGATAATTCAAGAGTCTGATGGCTCGGGGGATGAAGCTGTTGCAAAACCTGGCCGTCCCGCTCTTTATACTGCGATACCTTTTGCCCGAGGGCAGCAGAGTGAACAGTCCGTGACGGAGATGTGTGGGCTCTTTTATAATGCTGTTGGCCTTGGACAAGCAACGTTTGCACGCAATGTCCCGGATTGAAGGAAGAGAAGTCCCGATGAATTTTTCAGCCGTCCTCACCACTCTCTGCACAGACCTCCAGTCGCAGGCTTTTGCAGCGTGGGTGTACACAGCGAGCTGCAGGAGGAGGTAGTTGAGGCAGAGACTATCGCAACGTTTAAGAACCAGACAGCTACATGGATAGTTTAAGTAAGAACTGCAGATGCTGGAAAAATCGAAGGTAGACAAAAAATGCTGGAGAAACTCAGCGGGTGAGGCAGCATCTAAGAAGAGAGCACCCGTAGTCAGGATCGAACTGGGGTCTCTGGCGCTGTAAGGCAGCAACTCCCGCTGGATCGGATAAAATGGATTGGGACCCTCTGCAGTATTATGTAGCTCCTTTGTTGGAGAGGGGAATTGAGTGGCCGGGGGAGAGATTGAAGTTGCACCTTCTACCCAACAAGACTTTAACATTGTCTGATGATTTATTCCAATAAGTTTGTTTAAGTCTGTTTTTCTACTTCGCAATACAATGCATCTTCAGATCCACAGAACCATCCTTGTGACAGCATACTAGTTTGACACGGTGGCGCGGCGGTAGAGTTGCTGCCTCACAGCGCAAGAGACCCGGGTTCGATCCTGACTACGGGCGCTGTCTGCACATAGTTTGTACGTTCTCCCCGTGACCTGCGTGGGTTTTCCCCGGGCGCTCCAGCTTCCTCCCACACTCCAAAGACGTACAGGATTGTTGGTTAATTGGCTTTGGTAAAATTGTAAATTGTCCTTAGTTTGTAGGATAGTGTTATGGGCCTGTCCCACTTACACGACTCTGTAGGCGGCTGTCGGGGACCAGTTTTAATGGAATTCACCGACGACATCTGGTGAGAACCTACGACAGCAAATATTGCCACAACTATCGCTGGAAAATGTTCAATTTTCAACATGTTGAGAATTTTGCGGTAAAATCGCCTAAGTGGGAGAGGCTCATTAGTGTACGGATATCGCTGGTTGGCGCGGACTCGGAGGGCCGAAGATCCTGTTATCGCACTCTTATCTTTTTCTCTAAAGTCTAAATCTATACTCTTGAGGAGAACCAATCCACAACAGTAGAATAACGATTTTTGCTCAGACTGTCTTCAAACTGCAACCGTGAAACACACACACTGTCCGTTTAGCTCAAGCGCGCTTTCAATCTAAAACTATTGTAGATACCCCGATATGTAACACAGACCGTGACAAAATGTTTCATTTTAAATTAATACCTAACTGGAGACAAAAAGACATTACTTGTATTGTTAATGAATTCCATAATTTCCATGCCTGCTATGTTAAAAAAACTTCCAAGAATATTTCCTACATAGTTTGTGTGAACAAAGAAATTTTGGTAAATTGAGACTTAGTTCATATCGAGGAGAACTTGGCAACAAGTACGACTGATAAGTTACAGGAGCTAGAGTGTGGAAAGTGTGTCCCTAGTGTGTGTAGGATAGCATTAGTGTATGGGGGACGGCTGGACGGTACAGACTCGATGGGCCGAAGGGCCTGTTTCGACGCTGTATCTTTGAACTCGCTCTCAGTCTGAAGAAGGATCTTGATTCGAAACGTCACCTATTCCTTTTCTCCAGGGATGCTGCCTGACCCACTGAGTTACTCCAGCATTTTGCGTCTACCTTTGGTTATAAAACAACATCTGCAGTTCCTGGTCATTGCAACTTACTGCTGTCATTATGGAAGGTGACTGGAGGTGTCATTATCACTGCCATCCACCAGACTTAACAAGGCCATTAACAATAGCAGCCATGACCACAGACACTGAGCTTGCTGTATCAAGTAACAGGAAATAGCACTTTAATTTGTGACTATGACATTGAGGAAAATATATTACTTCTGTGCACGACTCAAAATAAAACTACCCGTTTAGTTTAGTTTACTTTAGAGATACAGCCTGGAAACAGGCCCTTCGGCCCTGTGCTGACCAGCGATTCCCGCACACTAACACTATCCTACACACACTAGGGACAATTTACCCTTATACCAAGCCAATTTACCTACAAACTAACTACGCCTTTGGAGCGCGGGAGGAAACCGGAGAACGCGATTAAAACCCACGCAGGTTAGTACAGACAGCACCATAGTGCTGTAAGATGCAGTGCCCCACAATTAGATGCCTATTTCTATGGCTCCTTTCATAGAGTCAGAGTCATACAGCCTGGAAGCAGGCTCCTCAACCCAACTCGAGCCTTTCACAGTGTTTAGATATGTGATAAAGAGAATAACGTTTCGTATAATGTTCATGTTCATAAGTGATAGGAGCAGAATTTTCCTACTTTTATTTATGGCTGATCTATCTCTCCCTCCTAACCCCATTCTCCTGCCATCTCCCCATAACCCCTGACACCCGTACTAATCAAGAATCTATCTATCTCTGCCTTAAAAATATCCATTGACCTGGCCTCCACAGCCTTCTGTGACAATGAATTCCACAGATTCACCACCCTCTGACTAAAGAAATTCCTCCTCATCGCCTTCTTAAAGGAACGTACCAGCGATCCCCGCGTATCAACACTATAAACACTAGGGACGATTTACACTTACACCAAGCCAATTAACCTACAAACATGTACGTCTTTGGAGTGTGGGAGGAAAACGAAGATCTCGGAGAAAACGCACGCGGGTCACGGTGAGAACGTACAAACTCCGTACAGACAGCGCCCGTGGTCAGGATCGAACCGGGGTCTCCGGCGCTGCGAGCGCTGTAAGGCAGCAACTCTACCGCAAATGAAGTGTTACGAGCAGAATATACGGGCGCTTGGATTGTGAAGAGAAATCAGTTTGAACATAAATGGTACAAGCCAAGGGACTCATCAGTTTATCCACGTTTACAGTTTGTCAAAAAGTGCGCCCATAAACCATCCTCAAAGAAACCAACGGCACAGAAAGATTGACCTACCGTAAAGAATCGGAAGTAAAACATAACAAACACTGTGATGTACATGACCGACCGACTCGAACCATCGTGTAACATGTGGGAAAGTCATTACTAAATCAGAGGCTGACGAGGAACGATGTTTGTTTGAAGTTCTGAAAGAAAAGCACTGTTGGTTTTGGAGCCCCAGAGAAGAAGAAGATTGGCATGGGAATTCTCCAGTGGGCTGGGATCTGATACGTCGACTTGTCTCTAGTGGTTTAATATCCTTCAAAGCTCCTGACATCTGAGTATGTTTGCACCAGGTCCTTTGTAGGTCACCTAACACACAGGGATTGCTTTCTCTGTCAACTGTCCTTTGTAAGTTGAATGCCCCCTTTGCTGGTCTGGCACTGTTGTGCTGTTAGTTTCCCTGTAGTTGTGGTAATGGTACTGTGCATCCACTCTTGGTACTGGAGAAAGTGATATCGTCAGATCTATCTTCATGCTGTTAAAGCCCTGTCCCACTGTACGAGTTCATTCAAGAGCTCTCCCGAGTTTGCCCTGATTCGAACTCGGAGATTTACAGTAATGGCCACTCGTCGGTACTCGGGGCTCTCGTGGACATTTTTCAACATGTTGAAAATTTTTTTCCCGAGTCTTCCTGTGCTTACCTGCCGTTAGCGAGTCTTCCCGAGTACCTGCCGTTAGCGTTACGAGCCGCTAAGAGACGTCCCCGAGCTCCGACGTACCCGCTCCGTTCATTCTACGTGCTTACCACGAGTTTGATTTTTTTTTTTAACTCGGGAGAGCTCTTGAATGAACTTGTACAGTGGGACAGGGCCTTGAGAGTTTAATTAGTACCTCTCCAAACAGCTCATTGGCACAGCGGTAGGACTGCTGCCTCACAGCGCCGGAGACCCGGGTTCGATCCTGACCATGGGTGCAGTCTGTGCGGACTTTGCACGTTCTCCCTGTAACCGCGTGGGGTACCTCCGGGTGCTCCGGATTCCTCCCACATCTCAAAGACGTGCTAGTTTGTAGGTTAATTGGCCTCTGTAAATTGCCCACAGTATGTAGAGAGTGGATGAGAAAGTGGGATAACATAGGGCTAGTGTGAACGGGTGAACGATGGTCACTCTGGACCCAGTGGGCCACAGGTCCTGTTTTCATGCTGTATCTCTAAAACAAAATACTCTTTCTTCTTTAATCAAACTCGAACGCCCTTCTTTGGCTTGGATCCATTCAATGACGCTTTTAGACGTAGACTTTAAAGATACAGCGTGGAAACAGGCCCTTTGGCCCACCGAGTCCTGTACATTAACACTATCCTACACACTGGGGACGATTTTACAGCTCACCTATTAACCCACTAGCCTGTACGTCTTTGGAATGTGGAAAGAAACCTGAGCACGTGGTGTTGCAATGGTTTTGTAGTCAGATGGCACTCTTGGTCCAAGAAAAGCTGATGAGGATAAACGTAGCATCATAAATCATGCATCATGCTTTCTCTGAATTATAGAAACATAGAAACATAGAAAATAGGTGCAGGAGGAGGCCATTCGGCCCTTCGAGCCAGCGCCGCCATTTATTGTGATCATGGCTGATCGTCCCCTATCAATAACCCGTGCCTGCCTTCTCCCCATATCCCTTGACTCCACTAGCCCCTAGAGCTCTGTCTAACTCTCTCTTAAATCCATCCAGTGATTTGGCCTCCCCTGCCCTCTGTGGCAGGGAATCCCACAAACTCACAACTCTCTGGGTGAAAACGTTTTTTCTCACCTCAGTCTTCCTCAGCCTCCCTTTTATTCTAAGACTGTGGCCCCTGGTTCTGGACTCGCCCAATTCTGGCCAACTCGCCCAAAACATGGACTGGCCCTGGTTCTGGACAATCAGGCCGACAATCAGGCAATAACTTTGGGAAAGTGATACTCAGGAAACCAGGAAACGTTTGGCTTCATTTTGGGTGGCGCAGCGGTAGAGTTGCATCTTTGCAGCGCTAGAGACCAGGTTCCGATCATGACCACGGCTGCTGTCTGTACGGAATTTGTACATTCTCCATGTGACCACGTGGGTTTTCTCTGGGTGCTCTGGTTTCCTCCCACACGACAAAAATGTACAGGTGTGCAGAATTATTGGCTTTGGTACATTGTAAAATTGTCCCTAGTGTGCGTCGGTCAGCGTACGGGATGACCGGTTGTTGGCGCGGTCTCGGTGGGCCGAATGGGATGCTGTATCTCTAAAGTAAAGTAATGCCTAAAGTTTCAAAGTACAAAGTCCTAATCTGATCACGATCGTTGTGTATAGGTTCACCAGTGAACTTATTTCTACCTGTGTTGTGAATTGTGTTTGCAGTCTAAATTGGAGATGACAGTCACCTGTACGGATGGCAAATGGAACCAGCATGTTCCGTGTGAGCCGGTAGACTGCGGGATCCCCGACCAGTATCACGTCTACCCCGCCACCTTCTCTTGCCCGGAAGGGACCACTTTCGGGAAGCGGTGCATCTTTCAGTGTCGACCACCGGCCGAACTCCGAGGTAAGAAAAGACCACTGTGTGAAGATCTACCCCCTTTACTCCTAACCTCAGCTCAGTCTATTCATTGTCACGCGTACCAAGGTACAACGGAAAGCTTTTGTTGCCTGCTGCCAGTTAGCGGAAAGACTCTGACCCGGGATCCATTGCTGAGGCTCTATAAGTAAGTAAGTAAGTTTTATTTATATAGCACGTTTAAATCAACTCGCGTTGAAACCAAAGTGCTTTACATAGAAGAAATGATTACATTTCCGTACATCCATAGAAAAAAGAAAAAAAAAGAAAAATGACACAACACATTATAGAATTCAACATGAACGTCCCCCCCACAACAGAATCAGAAATTTCCACTGTGGGGAAAGGCATCAGAAAGTTCAGTCCTCCTCCGTGATCACCCGAGGTCGGGGCCTATTTGTGGCCTCCGCAGCCAGCCCGATGTTTTCAGGCCCTCTTGCCGGGAAGATGGAACTCCGGCGTCGGGTGAACACTCCTCAGCGGCTATAAGGCGCAGGTCAGCCCGCATTTGGAGTATAGTGAGCACTTTTGGGGCTCCATATCTGAGGAAAGATGTGCTGAGTCCAGAGGAGGTTTACAAGAATGATCCCAAGGATTGAGTGCGTTAACATATGATGAGCGTTTGACGGCTGGAGTTCAGAAGGGTGAGGGGTGGCCTCATGAAACTTACCAAATAGTCAAAGGCACGGAGAGAGTGGATGTGGAGAGGATGTTTCCACTAGTGGGAGAGTCTAAGACCAGAGATCATAGCCTCAGAATTAAAGGACGAGCCATAGTGAAGGAGATGAGGAGGAATTTCTTTAGTCAGACAGTGGTGAATCTGTGGAATACTTTGCCACAGAAGGCTGTGGAGGCCAAGTCGGTGGGTATATTTAAGATAGATTCTTGATTAGTACGGGTGTCAGGGGTTATGGGGAGAAGGCAGGAGAATGGGGTTAGTAGGAACTTGGAACTTGGACTTGGAAAACTTTATTGTCATTCAGACCTTGCGGTCTGAACGAAACTTCGTTGCCTGCAGTCATACATATAGTAAATAACAAAACACACAATAAACACATATTTAACATCCACCACAGTGGGTTCACCAGACACCTCCTCACTGTGGTGGAAGGCAAAAATCTTGTCTTTGTCTCTTCCCTTCTTCCTCTTCCTCTTCCTCTGCGCTGAGGCGACCCGGGCCTCCGATGTTGTGACCGCACCGGGTGATGTAAATAAGTCCCGCGGGTGAACCAGCTGTCGAAGCAGCCTCACAACCTGCCTGCGAGCTCCCGACGGTGTCGTCCGCTGGGCCCGCGGCTGGGCCTCCGAAGTCGCTGCCGCCGCCACCGCCACCGGAAAGCCGCCGGAGCCTCGGGTCGGTCGCAGTTAAAGTTGGAGGCCGCCAGCTCCGCGATAGGCCTCAGCGCAGACGGAGACGGAGGCGGGGGATACGACAAGAAAAGTCGCGTCCCCCCAAAAGGACGAGACTAAGAACGTTTCTCCCACCCCTCCCACACACATACACTACATGATAACTCAAACTAACGCTAAAAACAAGACAAGAAAACAACAAATAAAAAGAAAAACAGACGGACTGCAGGCGAGCCGCTGCTGCCAGGGCAGCGCTGCCACTCCCCGCCGTAGGGAGAGATAGATCAGCCATGATTGAATGGCAGAGTAGACTTCATGGGCCGAATGGCCTAATTCTGCTACCATCACTTATGACTTTACGACTTATGAAAATACATGATTACAATCGAGCCATTTACAGTGTATAGATACATGAGGAGGAAATGACATTTAGTGCAAGGTAGAGCCAGCAAAGTCTTTATTGTTGCCAAGCACTCAGCACGGTGGCGCAGCGGTAGAGTTGCTGCCTTACACGCCAGAGGCCCGGGTTCGATCCTGACTCGGGGGGGCTGTCTGTACGGAGTTTGCACGTTCTCCTCGTTTCCTCCGGGATCTCCGGTTTCCTCCCACACTCCAAAGACGAACCGTTTGTAGGTTAATTGGCTCGGTATAAGAGTAAATTGTCCCCAGTGTGAGTGTAGGATAGTGCTTGTGCATGTGGATCACTGGTTGCTGAAAGGGCCTGTTTCCGCGCTGTATCTCTAAACTACACTAAGCACTCATTACCTCAACGAACCACCGGTTAGATAACCAGAATCTCCAAGGGGAAAAATTTATCACTGGAAAATCCTTTCACTTTCGATGCCTGAGGCAACAGCCCATATCGTAAGTGCTGCCACTATACTCCTCAGGGATAAAAGTGTCAGAGTAATGCATTAGACTGGAAGCACTGGTCCAGTCCTGAATGATGCATTGCACAGAATGTGTGTGGATTTATGCAGGTGAATGACAAGGTCTCACCTCTCCACTGAAATAGAAAAAAATACAACCATCTGCAAACTCCACTCAGTCTATAAAACTGTTCAGCAAATTAATCTGCCTCTCTGGATCCAGACAACTGCATCCTTCCAGTGTGACGTTCCAGAGGCGTGCAGGGAGGGACGGGGTTGATTAGATAAAAAGATTTTTGGCATCAACGAGCCCATTAGGCAACGTTGTGTTGTGAGTCTTAACGCTTCCCCGCCTCACACCTTCACCACCCTCCACGCAAGTCCAAGAATCTCTCACTCTTGTTTGAAGGTTTTATACACATAGTTAAACTTTATTATTTTTAATCTTGTTGCTCCCATCAGGATTGAACCGGGAGGAGAGAGTGAAAACATGGCGCTTGCCAGAAGTTGAATGAAGTAAAGTCTATTTCTTTTTACAAGGCACAGACCAAACCGCACAACCTGCCGTGGTCGCATGCAGATGTGGGAAGAAGCAGGCAGCTGACGGGCAGGCAGGAACACGCAGACACGCACGCACGTACGCACACACTCACGCACGCACGCACACACACGCACACACACACTGTACACACGCACACACGCATGCACACATACTGTGCACACGCACACACACACACATACTGTACACACGCCCACACACACACATACTGTACACACGCCCACACACACACATACTGTACACACGCACACACACACATGCACACATACTGTACATGCACGCACACACACACACACACATACTGTACACACGCACACACACATACTGTACACACGCACACGCATATGCACACATACTGTACACGCGCACACACACATACTGTACACGCGCGCACACGCGCGCACACACATACACTGTACACGCGCACACACACACGCACATACACGCACACACACTCACGCATGCACACATACTGTACACGCGCACACACTCACACACACACATATTGTACACTCTCACACATGCATACATGCACACATGCACACATACTGTACACGTGCACACACGCACACATATGCACAACACATACATGCACAATACACACACACTCACGCATGCACACATACTGTACACAGCGCACACACTCACACACACACACTATTGTACACTCTCACACATGCATACATGCACACATGCACACATACTGTACACGTGCACACACGCACACATATGCACAACACATACATGCACAATACACACACACTCATGCATGCACGCAGTGCCTGCGCTCGCCAGCACTCACACACTCACATCACCCGCATGCATACTTGCAAGGGCAAATACATTTGCATGTAGCACGTGCCTGCGCACACACACACACATGCACCTGCTCACGTACACACATGCACATACATGCACACACATACATGCACATACACGCACGCACACATACACATTCACATGAACATACGCACACATACATATACATACACACACTCACATACACAAATACACACACACATACATGTATATACACACACACACTTACACACACACACACATGCACATACATATACATAAACACACTCACACACACAGACACACACATACACACACATACATGTACATAAACACACATACATGTACATACACAAACACAAACTCACACGCACAAACACACACACAAGCACATACAGGTGCACATACATGTACATACATACACATGCACACACATGCATATACACGCACACATACACAAGCAGCACCTGCACGTAACGACACACAGCCAAATCATGTCCAGTTCCACAGCTTGCCACGTTTATAACAAAGTATGAACAACAGGTAGGATGTGGAGGCTTTGGATAGAAAGTTTAAGAGGTTTACTTGATAAGCTGCCTAGATTGGAGAGTATTAGCTGTAAGGAGAGGTTGGACAGACTTGGATTGTTTTCTCTGAAGCGCCAGAGATTGAGAGGAGGCAACTGACAGAGGAATCAAGGGCTACGGGGCAAAAGCAGGAATGGGGTAATGATTTTAGATGATCAGCCATGATCATATTGAATGGTGGTGTTGGCTCGAAGGGCCGAATGGCCTACTCCTGCATCTATTTTTCGATGCTTGTGCGCTTCTAGGATGGGGAACGAAGAACGAGAAACTGAGTGTCCCTCAACACTGTTGTATAATGTTAGTAGCTCCACCAATGTGAAGCACTTTGGCCAACGAGAGTTGTTTTGTAAATGTGCTGTAGCAATAAAAGGACTTGACTTGACTTGACTCAATCATTCCCACAGCAGTGAGGTGATAGCTTTTCCACCCAGTGCGTACGACATTGGTTGGGATTGGACGTTCCCATTCAGCTTCTGGGAAAAGTACATCAAGTGACTGTTTCCCCTTCTGCCGCCTCTTCCGACCCCACATCCACCCACGCTGAAGGTCGGTCTGTGCGGAGTCGAGTGCGTCATGCTGACAAGTTACGTTTTGGAATGATTCAGCCCAGGGCAACAATAATAATCATGAGTAATTTTAAGAAAGTTGCTGGGAAGTTCTGCCAACAATAACAAACAAGCTGAGGTGGAAGGGGTGAAATTGTGAGGGAGTTTGTGCAAGTGAACGTCTTCAGAGATATTCTGTGCTATAAAACAGTGTTTAGTTGTGGTTTGTAAGAGCATGTACAGGATGCTCAGATCGAGGGAGCTGTGAACACTTTGCTTTCCAAACTCCTGTGCCAGCAGCTCCAACAGAGTTGCTTTAGTTTCGTGTCAACCCGGCCTTGCACCGCGCCAGCAATGAGTCTTCCAGTTGGACTAATGTGGCTTTGCTGTCCTGCAGGGACCAATAACACTCTGGACTGCCTCGGTGATGGTCTGTGGTCTTTCCCCGAATCCATCTGCGAGCTGCTGTGCCTGGCTCCAACTCCCGTGCCCAACGCTGAGCTCCAGAGCTCGCACTGCCACCAAGACGGACACAAGGTCGGATCATCGTGCAAGTACAAGTGCAGAGAGGGATACTATGTCCCCATAGACGGAAAAAAGTCACGGAAGTAAGTGCGGTCGTCGTGTGTCGGCGCCCGTTTGTGAGCGCGCACCTGTCCACGTGCGTTTTTTTTGCCTGTTTGCTGGAAGGAACTGCAGGTGCTGGCTGTACACCGAGGACAGACACAAATGGCTGGAGTAACTCAGCGGGTCGGGCAGCATCTCTGGAGAGAAGGAATGGGTGACGAGATTCGTCTGAAGAAGGGTCTCGACCCAAAACTTTATCCATTCCTTCTCTCCTAGTGGATTCGAAAGCTGGATAACATAGAACTCGTGTTGACAGGTGATCAATGGACAGCATGGACTCAATGGGCTGAAGGGCCTGTTTCCATGCTGTACTTTCCAATCAGATGCAAAATATGAATGGGAACATCATGCAAAATGGAGGATGGCTATCCAGCAGTTCAAGCTCGCACTCAAGACTGTTGGGTTTTTTTGTCTTCATTTTCAATAAGGAATTAAAATTGCTAAACTTGCTGGAGTTTAGAAGGATGAGTGGGAGATCTCATTGAAACGTACCAAAGAGTGAAAAGATGGATGTGGAGGGGATGTTAGCACTGGTGGGACAGCAGTTCATAGCCTCATGATGAAAGGACGTATCTTTAGAAAGGAGATGAGGAGGAATTTCTTTAGTCAGTGGGTGGTGAATCTGTGGAATTAATTTAAGGTGGAGATTGATAGACAATAGAAAATAGGTGCTGGAATAGGCCATTCGGCCCTTCGAGCCAGCACCGCCATTCACTGTGATCATCCACAATCAGTACCCCGTTCCTGCCTTCTCCCCATATCCCTTCACTCCGCTATCTTTAAGAGCTATTTCTAACTCTCTCTTGAAAGCCTCCAGAGGATTGGCCTCCACTGCCTTCTGAGGCAGATAATTCCACAGATTCACAACTCTCTCTTTTGGTCCTTGATTAGTGCGGGTGTCAGGGGTTGTGGGGAGAAGGCAGGAGAATAGGGTTGAGAGGGAGAGATAGATTAACCACGATTGAATGGCAGAGCAGACTTGATGGGCCAAATAGCCAAATTATGCCCCTATAGCTTTACCATGCACTAAACGTTATTCCCTTATCATGTATCTGTACACTGTGAACGGCTCGATTGCAATCATGTCTTGTCTTTCCGCTGACTGGATAGCACGCAACAAAATCTTTTCACTGTACCTCGGTACACGTGACAGTAAACTAAACGGAACTGAAGTCTGAGCAGGCTGTAAAACAGGCCAGTGGTTCCCTCTTGCAGGCTTGGTGTGACAACCCAAGACACATTTTGTACCCTGTGGGATTGATTCCCACGTCAATTGATCACATCAATTTCTACAAGGTGGTTCGCTGTGTTGGTGTTTACATCTGAGAGTGAGCTCAGAAACCGGTTAAAAGTGTTGGAGTTACAAACAAACAAATAATTAGGGGCTTTCCTTTTGAGCAGCCCCAGAAGAATTCAGAAAAAAATCATTTCCTTGCGTACGAATACGGTGCCCAGCGCTGTAATGTTAAAACTATCACAGGGAAATCAGATTGTTTTTGGCAGCTAGATGCCGGGCTCCGATGACGTTACCTAATTTGGCTCCTGCGATCGTCGAGGACTTTGATGCGAAATTCATTTTTAATTAATATCCGTCACCCGCCAAGAGAAGCACTCTTAGATTGCTGCAGATGTTAATACCAAACGGTGACCAGCGAACAACATATTTCCGCAGAAGGTAGACACAAAGTGCCGGATTAACTCAGCGGGACGGGCAGCATCCCTGGAGAGAAGGAATGGGTGATGTTTCGAGTCACGACCCTTCTTCAGACCTGCGGGTCGGAGGGAGAGGGAAACGAGAGAGACGCAAGGGTAAGGTGTGAAAAACGAGAGATCAAAGGGGATCCAGGAAAAGATCATTGGATTAGATAGGTGAAGCTGGCACCCCGTGGCAAACAATGTAAAATTTAATCAGGAGGACAGTCGGACTGGTCGGAGAACCAGGATGGGGGAGGAATGGAGAGAGAGGGCATGCAAGGCTTTCTTGAAGTTAGAGCAGCCAATATTCATCCCGTTGGATTGTAAGCTGGCCAAGCGAAATATGAGGTGCTACACATGGATTCTCAAAATGGTGAAGAGAATGCTCATTCCTACTCTATAAAAATATTAAAATTAATTCAGCACGCTAATAGTCTTGCTGTACAATGGATAAAAAATGGAATCCTCGGGGAGGCGATTGACTAATGGCAGCTGCTTTGCACTGACTGACTTTTTAGTCGTGGTGCGCACTTAAGAAACCTCATGCATATTTAATTAAATGCACGTATGTAACAAAACTGATAGAGTTATCTTAAGTCAAAACCCAATTCCTAACCCCAAATCTACACCCCTCCCTCCCCCACTAGCTGCACTGACTTGGAAATTCTTATTTGTTCCACCTCTAACCGCAGCTTTCAATGTCTTGCAAACAGTCAATTCTCACGACCTTTAGCTGTGGGCGGCACTGTGGCGCAGCGGTAGAGTTGCCTGGGTTCGATCCTGACTAGGGGTGCTTGTCTGAGCGGAGTTTGTACGTTCATCCCCGTGACCTGCGTGGGTTTTCTCCAGGATCTCCGGCTTCCTGCCACACTCCAAAGACGTACAGGTTTTGTAGGTTAATTGGCTTTGGTGAAATTGTAAATTGTCCCTAGTCTGTGTGGGATAGTGTTCGTGTCGCTGGTCGGCATGGATTCGTTGGGCCGAAGGGCCTGTTTCCGCGCTGTATCTCTAAACTAAACTAATCTAGACTTTGAGGAACTCTCAATTGGCACCCACAGAGATTATTTTCAAGAAGATAAGTTCAAAGTGAAGGGGGAAAGATTAAATAGGAATCGGAGGGGTAACCTTTTCACACAAAGAGTGGTGGGTGCATGGAATGAGCTGCCAGAGGAGGTAGTTGAGGCTTGGACTATCGCAATGTGTAAGAACCAACTAGACAGATACACGGAAAGGACAGGTTTTGATGGATATGGGACACGTTGGCCGGTGTGGGCAAGAGGGGCCGAGCGGCCTGTTTCCACACTGTGTCACTCTATGACTCTAAGATGGCACAAGAGACAGTAGAAGATGGAATACTGAGTAAAAGAAACATACTGAAGGAACTCAGATGGTCAGGCACATCTGAGGAGGGAAATGGACAGACTGTGTTTCGGGTCGGGAGCCTTCTTCAGACTGACGGAGTAGAAGGGAGTTAGCTGGTGGAACGAGGAGAGGGGAAGGACTTGGGGCCAGAGCTGGCAAGTGATAGACGGAGGTGGACACAAATTGCTGGAGTAACTCAGCGGGTGAGGCAGCCTCTCTGGAGAGAAGGAATGGGCAACGCTGAGGTTAGAGAAGTCAATGTTCGTACCGCTGGGGTGTAAACTAGGTGAGTTGCCTTCTGTACATTGCCCCTGGTGCAGGATGGAAAACTGGCATAACAGCGAACTAGTGTACATGTGACATGTTGGGTCGACCTTGCCGAGGATCCCGCTGAGTGAATAAGGAAAACATAGCAGCAAAGTCACTGGGAGGAACAAAACGGATGTGTGTAGGAAGGAACTGCAGATGCTGGTTTAAACTGAAGATAGACACAAAAAGCTGGAGTAACTCAGCGGGACAGGCAGCATCTCTGGAGAGGAGGAATGGGCGACGTTTTGGGTCGAGACCCATCTTCAGACTGCAGACTTCTTCAGACTCCCGCTGAGTTACTCCAGCTTTTTGTGTCTATCTACCAACGGCTATATATTGTTCTTCCCCCGAGCGCAAATGCAGAGAGTGCAAACCTGACAGCATCAGCGGGTGACAGAGTAGCGCACAGTAATGTGGGGTTCAAGAGCTCTGCCCAGTGAACGCGTGGACAAGAATGTCCCTTACAATAATCTGCAGTGGGTCCATTTGGACCCAGCAGGATTGTCGGGGATGTTGATGCAGCATTTCATATCGGGACTTAATTTCCCCCCCCGTCTCCCCGTGACTTGCGTGGGTTTTCTACGAGGTCTTTAGTTTCCTCCCACACCCAAAAGACGTACAGGTATATAGGTTAATTGGCTTGGTAAATGTAAAAAAAAATGTCCCTGGTGGGTATAGGGCAGTGTTAGTGTGCGGGGATCGCTGGTCGGCGCGGACCCCGTGGGCCTAAAGGGCCTGTTTCCGCCTAATCTCTAAACTAAACTAAAATAAAATAAACTCACTGACGAAAATGAGTCCATGAACACGCTCTGCCATCTTCTTCCAGGGCAGCACGTTAGCTCAGCGGTAGAGTCGCTGTCTTACAGCGCTGGAGACGCGGCTTTGATCCTCACTACGGGATGCTGTCTGCGTGGTTTGTACGTTTTCCACGTGACCACGTGGGTTTTCTCCGGGTGCTCCGGTTTCTTCCCGTACTCCAAAGGCTTGCAGGTCTGTAGGTTAATTGGCTTTGGTAATATTTTGAATGGTCCCTGAAGTGTGTGGAATGGCGTCGGTGTGGCTGGTCGCGCGCTGTATCTCTAAAGTCAAACACTAGCAGCAAACCAACAGGGCAACTCTAGTTATGGACCTGTCCACTTACCCGACTTTTTCGGTGACTGCCGGCACCTGTCATAGGTCATTGCAGGTCGCCGAACTTTTTCAACTTGTCGAAAATCCAGCGGCGACCAGAAAGACGCTACGACTCTTTGGGCGACTGAGGAGACGACTCACGACCATACAGGCGACGCCCTGGCGACATGTCGCGGGATGAAGCCTGTATGGCCGTGAGTAGTCGCCCAAAGAGTCGTACCTTGTTCTGGTCGCCGCTGGATTTTCAACACGTCGAAAAGTTTCGGCGACCTGCTGCGACTATGACGGGTGCCGGCAGTCGCCGAGAAGGTTGCGTAAGTGGGACAGGCCCATTAGTCTAGGATGACAACAAGCTGAAGCCATCGCAGGGTGGGTTAAGCGGGATTTGACGGAGTGAATAATGGGCTAATCAAGCCCAACCTCCGTCAGTTTTGTAGCAACACACCCTGTTGAAAATCAATTCCATTCATTCCCCACCAGCTGCCCTTCGGAAGCATGCTGACTGGAGTGACCAATCAACCACTTGTCAACCACATCCCACTTACCATGCTCGTTAGTCTTGACAAGAGAGGAAACAATCCCGACCACTTTTGCCAGATTTTGAAAGGGAGCTAGGATTGTTGCATAAATTAACGAAAGAAATACCATTTTTTTAAAAATAAAAAAAGCAGAAAGTCACGGCAAGTTTAAATGCACCATTGAAAAAAAAAGCAAATGAAATGTTAGAACACTAGAACTCAGACTATGTAAACGTCTGGTGTTGCATACTAATAGAATGCAATATAACCTTTGCATAATACTTTCATAATATCTATTGACCTCCTATTTCACTCTGGATTTCGCTTTAGGACTGTAATTTGATTCTGAATTTGCATCCGGCTTTTGAATGCGACTGTACTCTTGCTGAAATATTTCATCAACAGAGAGTATAAACGTCAATTTAAATCGCTCACTTTTTTGAAAGTTTCCATTTACTGTGGACGTTTCTATTTCTGTCCGGTGCCTGAAAACACAGGTTAAAAAAATTGCAAAGATCCAGTGTATGTTATTCTAAATTTGTAAATACAGTTTGCAAGAGGATTTGTAATTCAATCTTGGCGAGCTCGGCTCTCATTAGTGCGAATGCCAAGCATTCAGTTGTCTCCCACATGAAGCGAATTCCCTCCTCAAAGCTCAGCCTCAAAGCTTCTCAATTCCTTCCCTGTCTTCCCCAGTTTTCAGCTACTTGGGCTAGAGATTCATTCTGTCATAGGCACTCGCTATCCCATATCATGCAGTGTGGAGCTCTGAAGCTATTCAGTGTGGGGAAAGGCCCCTTGTCCATCAAATCCATTCTCACCATCGACCCGAGACATCATCTATTCCTTTTATCTAGAGATGCTGGCAGACCCGCCAAGTTACTCCAGCGTTTTGTGTCTATCTTCGGTGTAAACCAGCATCTGCCGTTCAGTTTTGGTTTAGAGATCCAGCGCGGAAACAGGCCCTTCGGCCCACCGAGTCCGCACCGACCAGCGATCCCTATACATTGACACTATCCTACACGCCGCTAGGATCAATGTTACATTTTATACCAAGCCAATCAACCTGCAAACCTGTACGTCTTTGGAGAGTGGGAGAAAACTGAAGATCTCAGAGAAAGCCCACCCAGTCACGGGGAGAACGTACAAAGTCCGTACAGACAGCGCCCGTAGTCAGGCCACCGTGCCGCCCTAACCATCAAGAACCCATTCAAAGCAAGCCGACACCAGCCCATTTTGTTCTCCCATTACCTGCAATTCCACCCAGATTCTACCACTGTCCGATCCACCAGGGGTAATTAGCAGCAGCCAATTGACCCTACAAATCCGTACCTCTTTGAAACATGAGAGGAAATTGAAGCATCTGCAGAAACCCATAAGATCCCAAGGAGAACGTGCAAACTCCACATGACCCCAGCACAGTGGTGCAACCGGCAGAGCTCCTTCTTCACAGCGCCAGAGACCAATGTTCAATCCAGACCTCGGGTGCTGTCTGTGTGGAGTTTGCACGTTGACCCTGTGGCTGCGTGCATTTCCTCTGGGTGCTCCGGTTTTCTCCCATCTCCCCAAAGACGTGTAGGTTTGCAGGTCATTTGGCCCTCTGTAAATTGCCTCTTGTGCACAGGGAGTGGTAGAGAAAGTGGGATGACAAAGAATTAGTGTGAACGGGAGATTGGTGGTTGGCGCAGACTCGATGGGCTAAAGGGCCTGTTTCCATGCTGTATCTCCAACCTAAACTAAACTAAACTTTTCTCTTGGTTAGTGCAAACTTTCTCGTAATCCCGTCCCCCCCCTTTCACATCCCTGTGTTACATCCTGGAGAGCGTTGGAGTATGTTAAAAGCAGATTATGCTCGCTCCAAAGAAGGATCTGAAGAAGGGTCTCGACCCTGAGACGTCACCCAATCCTTCTCTCCAGAGATGCTGCCTGCCCAGCTGAGTTACTCCAGCATTTTGTGTCTATCTTTGGTGTCAACCAGTTTCTGTAGTTCATTCCCGACACATTATGCATGCTGTTTATTCTGTGAGAAAACATGGTCGAAAGTGAACAGTTTAGAAATCGTCTTTTGTGAGATGACTTAAGAGGCTTTGAAAGGGCTAATGGGCCTGTCCCACTTGGTGATTTTTTTAGGCAACTGCCGGCGACTGTCATAGTTGTAGCAGGTCGCAGAAAAAACGGTGACAGCCTATGACAGCACCTACGCTCAATGGCGTCAAACCCACTGTCAACGGAAATTTTTCAACGTGTTGAAAATATAGCAGCGACCAGAACGATGCTACGACTTTTTGCGCGACTGAGGAGACAACTCCCGGCCACCACCGGCGAATATGCGGCGACAAACTAGTCGCCTGCAGCTGCCTAAAAAAAAAATCGCCTAAGTGGGACAGGCCCATAACTCTCCAATGCGATCGGTTTCCTGATTGTTAATTCTTAAACTTTTAAAGGCGGTCTTTCAAGACTAAGTGCACAGAGGATGGGAGCTGGCAGCCAGGAGTGTGTGCCCCTGTCACGTGCAAGGCACTCCCAGCAAAGTTTCACGGCACTTACCATTGTACCAATGGCTTCCAGTTCAACAGTGACTGCTGGATGAACTGCAGCGATGCCAACAACCAGACCGTAAGTAATGAGGAATTGCAAAAAAACGATTTATGTGTGGAAAGTTGAGAAAATTGGCTTTTATGTGGGAAAACTGTAAAGGCGAAATATTACCGCCTGTTGGAGAAAGGAACACTTCCTCGCTAACCTTACCTCACAAAACTTTAACAAGGTTTTTTTCCCCCCTGTTTTACGAGGGTTTCTCTCAGCCGACTGACTCACATCATTGTCTGAGACTTTCTAATGTGCGATGCAAACGGTTTTTAGTGCAGTTGGATGCTTGTTAATGGTGATGTGGTGAACGGGGGGGGGGGGGTTTGCTCTTCTGGGAAGTCCGTCCAAATCCCAATGTTTTTATCAATGGCAGTGAAGATGACCGGGTTAAATGAATGGGTTTATTTCCCAGTGGCGGGAGATAATATCTCCAACAATGCTCTGAAGTATATTTTACAATGCAGCTGACCGTAGCACCACGAGCTTTACCTGGGAGCATGTATTAGGAACCTGGGGACCCTATTTCTCCAGGTAGTTATACACAGTCCTGCACTAAAACATAATGAATCCTACATGTTTTTAAAAACAGGCGAGATTCGACAGAATGTTTAAATGTTGCATCTGTGCGCTGGAATGTCACACTTAGTTAAAAATGCAGCGCAGATCTTTTAAAATATTCAAAGCCAGCCACTTTATTTTTTTGTTGTATTTCACAGTAGAGGTCCACCCACCACTGATTTTCTGGCACCTTTTGTCACAGCATCTGAGTGGGGGGTGGAGTTGGTGGTGGGTGGGGGGGGGGGTCGAGATACCGGCCTACAAAGTCGGCCTCGGAAGGCGGCTACGGGAATGGATCGGCCGGCTCCGGCTGGGCCAGGAGTTCCCGAGCCCCGGCCCTAGGGGGCATGTTCGACCCGTCGATGGGGTGCCAAAGCCCATCGAGGCTGAGGTTGAGATCGGCTGCCTCACCCGGCCTAGGTGCCACGTTCTCAGGGGGACTTCCCTGGAAGATTCCAACCATGCTCTTGTGATATTTAGTTTAGCTTAGTTTAGAGATACAGAGTGGAAACAGGCCCTTCGGCCCACCGACCAGCGATCCCCGCACATTAACGTAAGCCTACACACACTAGGGACAATTTGCACTTATACAAAGTGTACAAACCCAAGCCAATTATCCGACAAACCTGTACATCTTTGGAGTGAATAGAGAAGTAAATACAGGCGGTGCCAGAAAATCGGTGGTGGCCCAGTCCTCAGGCTTTCTTGTATTTCATGGCATGGCCATCGTGAATTGCCGCTGCTATCTATATAGTTTCATCAGCGAGTGAACTAATCCATGGGAATTTAGTAATGTTTCGCCACAAGCTCTGACAGAATCATTGTTTATATCTCTCGTTTCCCTTATTCCTAACCAGTCTGAAGAAGGGTCTCGACCCGAAACGTCTCCCATTCCTCCTCTCCAGAGATGCTTCCTGTCCCGTTAAGTTACTCCAGCATTTAGTGTCTATCTTCGGTAGAAACCAGCATCTGCAGTTCCTTCCTACACAAACACCTCTGCAATTTTGAGGTCCCAGCCTTGTTTAAACCCTCACCCTGACGAAACCTCGCTTACTTCCAGCGAGAAGGACAAGTAGGTCATTTATATAGAAACACTGTCACCTTCGAGTCACAAATCGTCCTGACTTTGAAGTATGGAGTGGAAGGCAGATGTACTCTCTGTTACTCACTGTTAACAGGATTTAGATCCAGTGATAGGTATGGAACTGCAATGGACACAGTTAGAAACATGCATGAGGGATCCAGTCCCCTGAAGCTGCGTTAGATACAGGCATTTCATTAGTGATAGGAGCAGAGTTAGGCCATTCGGCCCATCAAGTCTACTCAGCCAATTCATCACAGCTGATCTATCTCTCCCTCCTAATCCCATTCCCCTGCCTTCTCCATATAAACCCTGACATTGAAAGGAACAGCATGGAGACAGGCCCTTCAGTCCACCGAGACCATACCGACCATCCATCCCCCACCCACGCTCGTTCTTTGTTATCCCACTCTCCCATCCACTGGGGGGGCAATTAACAGCGGCCAATCTACCCACGAACCTGCACGTCTTTGGGACCACGCGGCCACGGGGAGAACGTTCAAATTCCACAGTGCCCGAGATCAGGATTGAACCCATTGTGCTCTTCTAAACTCCAGCGAGGTACAGGCCCATAAGTGCAGATTAGGCGTCAAACGCTTCATCATAGGTTAACCCCCATTCCTGGGATTTCATTCTTATAAACCCGCTCGGGACCCTCTCCAGGGCCAGCACATCCTTCCTCTGGTTAACGCGCTGCCCAAATGCGGCCTGACCAGCGCCTTATCGAGCCCCAGCATTACATCCTGGTTTTTGTATGCTGGCCCTCTGATGAGGGAATGGAATTTGTGGCAGTGGCCCAAGGCAATGGCTCTGGTGTTGGCCCGGCTCAAAGCCTCTCAGCTCAGCTCGTTGGAACAGTTTTGTTTTCCCTGTATTTATCTTTCTAAATGTGCTGACTTCTTCGGGTTTGAAGTTCACGCAAACAGAAATTGGATAGTTTTAGAAGCGCAATTGCCTTTTGATGGATCAATAAATCAGAACACTGCACAGGCGTTGCTGGGAACAATTAAAGGTAAATGCGAATAAGTGGGCACAGGGCAGGTACGTTATCTATGTTCCAGTGCCCACTGTTATTCTTCATCTGTAGGCCCGTGAATACCAAAGAGGGGTATTTAATTTTAGCTCCGTTTAGATATGCAGCAAGGAAACAGGCCCTTGGCCCATTGAGTCCGCATTGATGACACTATCCTACACACACGAGGGATAATTTACAATCTTTACCTAAGCCAATTAACCCACAAACTTGTACGTCTTTTGGAGTGTGGGAGGAAACCGGAGCGCCCGGTAAAAACCCGCGCAGTCACAAGGAGAACGCACAAACTCCGCACAGACAGCACCCGCAGTCAGGATCGAACCCGGGTCTCTGGCGTTGTAAGGCAGCAACTCTACCGCTGCGCCTCTCTGCCGCTCTGTAGCACCGAAAGACCAATATTGATACCACAATCAGAACAGATGGAAGCACTTTCTGGCAGCAAGGTGGTGCATCGGTAGAGTCGCTGCCTTGCAGTGCCAGAGAACCAGGTTCGATCCTGACCAAGGCTGCTGTCTGCACGGACCCTGTTTCCTGTGCGGGTTTTCTCCGGGTGCCCCAGTTTCCTCCCACACTCCAAAGACGTGCAGGTTTGCAGGAGAATTGGCTTCAGTAAAGATTGGAAATTGTCCTTCGTGCGCGCAGGAGAGCGCTAGTGTGCGGGGATCGCTAGTTGGCGCGGTCTTGGTGAGCTGAAGCGTCTGATTCCTCGCTGTATCTCTAAATACTGCTTCAATGCTGCACAGATGGCCAGCTCGGATGGCCACGCACATTTCCATGCAGGATTTAGCATGAATTAAGGACATCCCTGTGTCATTTACTCCAGGAACCCGTCAACGTGATTCGATGCCAGATGAATGGGACGTGGAACGGCTCACTACAGGTGTGCAGCTCAATGAAGGGAGACTGCCCTCATCCTCACCATCTCAACACACACATACGACTGAGCTGCAAAGATGGTTATGGCATAGGTAATGCGCTGGAGAGATTCTCAACTGCAATGAGTGGGAAGGAACTGCAGATGCTGCTGTACACCAAAGATAGACACAAAATGCTGGATGGAGTAACTCAGTGGGACAGGCAGCATCTCTGGAGGGAAGGAATGGGTGACGTTTCGGGTCAAGACTGAAGAAGGATCTTGTCCCGCGACGTCACCTGGAGCTTCTCTCCAGAGATGCTATCTGTCCCGCTGAGTTACTCCAGCGTTTTGTGTCAATCTTCAAATGTAATTTTTCTGCACCAAATAATCCACTGTATCTGCTGTTCCAGGTGTGGACTGTTATATATCGGTGAGACCATGTGTAGACTGGGCGACCGTTTCACTCAACACGTCCGCCTTGGCCTACGTGAACTCCCGGTTGCCAAACACTTTAACTCCCCTTCCCATTTCCACACTGACCTTTCAGTCCTGGCCCTCCTCCATTGTCAGAGTGAAGCCCAACGCAAATTGGAGGAACAGCTCCTCGTAATACAAAGCGGGACCCGGTGTGGATACTGTGTATACTCTGTAACGTTGTTGGTGCCTTTATGTAGCGACTGTTTGCATACCTTGGTAAGCAAGCAAAGAATTTCAATGTGACTTGTCACATGTGGCAATAAAGTTTTCATTCGTTCATGCAATGTTTAAGGAGCAATTGGACAGGTACACGGGTAGGACAGGTTTAGAAGGATATGGGCCAAACGCAGGAAGGAGGGGCTAGTGTAGATTGGCCATGTCGGTCGGTGTGGGCAAGGAGGCCATATTTCCACTCTGCATGACTCTCTGAGTCTTTTCAGCGGTGGAGCAAGTTTTTAATTCGAGGTCACATTTAATAGGAACATTATTGAAGTGGACTATATTGCCATTGCCTGATTGTCAATGTATTCAGTCTCACACAATGAGATGAACACTATAATGTATCACGTTATACTTTGACTGGAATAACATCATATGAAAATTAAATGCACCAAATTCCCTTCTTCAGTCTCTATACTTGGACATTTTCCTCGTGCTCACTCAAAAACGATTTTGAAGTAACTTTAAACATGTGATGTTGATACATTTGGTTTAGTTTAGTTTAGTTTAGAGATACAGCGCAGAAACAGGCCCGTAGGCCCACCGAGTCTGCGCCAACCGCGAATCCCCGCACAGTAACGCTCTGCTACATACAAGGGACAATTTACACGGCAAACCTGTACGTCTTTGGAGTGTGGGAGGAAACCAAATATCTTGGAGAAAACCCACGGGGTCGCGGGGAGAACGTACAAACCCCGTACAGACAGCATCCGTGGTCGGGATCGAACCCGGGCCTCCGGCGCTTCAAGTGCTGCGAGGCAGCAACTCTACCGTTAGTCAGTGCAGACTGGATGGGCCGAAGGGCCTGTTTCCATGCCGTATCTCTAAACTAAACGAGACCAAAAAAAAAATAACTGGAATGTTCTTTTACTTTGTATTCAGGTGCAGAATGTACCCCTTTGTGTCTGTTACATCAACATGACCCCGTGTTCCTACCAAGTAACATGACTGCAGACAGCGTGAGGTACTGGATGAGCCCTCAAAAGGCAAAGGTTGGTATCAAATAATTTTACATTAACTTTATTTGAAACAATTGTTGCACGGCACACTTCAGTTCAGATGAGTTAACGTCGCTGCGTGCGATCCCGCCAGCACAAAGACAATGCATGTTTACATTCGAGCCGTTTACAGTGTGTAGATACATGATAAGGGAATAGCGTTTAGTGCAAGGTAAAGCCAGAAAAGTCCGACCCAGGATAGTCCGAGGGTCACCAATGAGGCAGATAGTAGCTCAGGGCTGCTCGCTAGTTGTGGTAGGATGATTCAGCTGGGAAGAAGCTGTCACTGAATCTGGAGGTGAACGATTTCACACTTCTATCCCTTTTGCCTGATATATTTATCATTTCAGTCCAATATTTGGCTTATACTTTCAGCCCTGTCCCACGGTACAAGTTCATTCCAAGAGCTCTCTCTCCCGAGTTTGCCCTGATTCGAACGCGGAGATTTACGGTAACGGCCGCTCGTCGGTACTCGGGGCTCTCGTGGACATTTTTCATCATGTTGAAAAATCTTCACGAGTCTTCCCGTGCTTACCTGCCGTTAGCAAGTCTTCCCGAGTACCTGCCGTCAGCGTTAACGAGCCGCTAAGAGACGTCCCCGAGCTCCGACGTACCCGCTACGTTCATTCTCCGTGCTTACCACGAGTTTGATTTTTTTTAAACTCGGGAGAGCTCTTGGAATGAACTCGTACCGTGGGACAGGGCTATTAGACTTGAGCTAATGATATGATTTGTGTATGCAGGAGCAACCTTGTCAAAGGCTTTTTCTGTCCAAATAAAACAGCTCACAACAATGTAGACAGTAATGCTGTTTGTAATATTTGCTGACTTGACGACAAGCAGGGGAAAAGTGTCTTCTGAAGAGACACCAGAATGACAGTGGCATCTTTTAAAACACGAGTAACTGGTGTGCTGACAATATAAATCGGAAGGCAGTTTTATCCCAAGAGGTCGATTACAATGGCAGACTTGATCCATTTCAAGGGGTCTCAAGTGTTAGAGTGAGAAATATCATGTGGTGTTCTACAGCCTGGATAAGAGGAAATGCACTGGCAACATATACGCAGAAATTTGATTCTATTGTTGATTCTGGATCCAGACCCGCTGTGTAACTAGAAGACATTGTGGTCCACTTTAGCTGTATTGATATCAGCATTATTGATTCCATGTAACACAAAGGTCTAGGTCATACCGGACCCTACAAACAGTCTGACTCACTGCCCAATATGTCTGGTTTAGTTTAGAGGTACAGTGCTAAAACAGGTCCTTCGGCCCACCGAGTCCGCACCAACCAGCGATCCCCGCACATTAATGCTATCCTACACACTGGGGATGATTTACATTTATGCCAAGCCAATTAGTTTAGAAATACAGCACGGAAACAGGCCCTTTGGCCCATCGAGTGCCCACCAACCAACGATCCCCGCACATTAACACTATCCCGCACACACATGTGGCAATTTACACTTATACCATGTTTATACCAACACAATTAACCTACAAACCTGTACATCTTTGGAGTAAACCGAAGATCTCCAAGAAAATCCATGCGGCCACAGGGTGAACCTACAAACTCCATAAAGACAGCATCCGTAGTCAGGATCGAACCCGGATCCCAGGCTCTGTAAGCGCTGTAAGGCAGAAACTCTACCACTGCGACCCACTAACTCCTTGAATTTCACAAGGTAAAGTGATTCATTCACCATTGGGAAAGCTATTACAAAAATGCAATTGTCCAGTTGACAAACTGAGTATTTGCTGAAAATTAAGATTACATTTAATTCCACATGCATGCAACGCTAAAACCCAAGTATATTCCAGTTGCAAGCTAGTAAGTTTTTAAACTTTGTGTTTTCTTGCAGTAAGCCGCCTGTTATCTCTCACAAAGCAACATTTTCATTCGTAGTAGGTGCCCTGACAGCAAGCTGTCTCTAACACTGCAAGATCTTAATTTACAAATCGGTGCACTGCACCTAATTACTTGGTCCAGAAATTAGGAGACACAAGGGGATTCCAGAAACTCTCCTTCATTAGGTATTTGTCAATAAATATTGTCTAAGTATCAACTCATATATAATTGGGTTAGAACACAATTCTTCCTTTAACCCACGCCCCACTTGCGCATTCCCTATTCTGCTGACTCAATTCAAAACCAAACAGATTTTGTGTAAGTGAGTTCACCAGCTCAATATCCACACATTGGAAGTGTTGTGGAGAGTGCAGGAAGGAACTGCAGATGCTGCTTTACACCGAAGATAGACACAAAATGCTGGAGTAACTCAGGGTTATCTCTGTGTCTCCCTCTCCCCTGACTCTCAGTCTGAAGAAGGGTCTTGACCCATTCCTTCTATCCAGAGATGCCATTCTATCCAGATATGCCAGAGAGACCCGGGTTCGATCCTGACTATGGGGGCTTGTCCACACATTCTCCCCGTGACCTGCGTGGGTTTTCTCCGAGATCTTCGGTTTCCTCCCACACTCTAAAGATGTACAGGTTCATAGGTTAATGGGCTTGGTTATAAATGTTAAATTGTCCCTAGTGTGTGTTGGGTAGTGTTAATACGCGGGGATCGCTGGTCAGTGCGGACTCTTGTGGATAAAGGGCCTGTTTCTGCGCTGTATCTCTAAACTAAACTAAACCAAACTAAACTAAACTGAACTCTACTGAAATGCTGTAGGAGGAAACTGCAGACGCTGGTTCAAATCGAAAATAGACACAAAATGATGGAGTAACTCAGCGGGACAGGAAGCATCTCTGGAGAGAAGGAATGGGTGACGTTTCGGGTCGAGACCCTTCTTCAGACTAGAGCCAGGAAAAAGGGAAACAAGAGATGCAGTCGGTGATGTAGAGCGATATAGAACAAATTAATTAAAGATATGCAAAACAGTAATGATGACAATGGAAACAGGCCATTGTAAGCTGTTTGGTCGGTGAGAACGAAAGTTGGTGTGACTTGGGTGGGGGAGGAATGGAGAGAGAGAGGGGGAGAGAGAGGGAGAGAGGAGGGAGAGAGAGAGAGAGAGAGGCGGGGGGAGAGAGAGAGAGAGGCGGGGGAGAGAGAGTGGGGAGAGAGAGGGGGGGGGAAGAGAGGGATATGTCTGTACGGGAGGTCTCCCAATGACCTGTGTGGGTTTTCGCCGGGTGCTCCCGGTTCCTCCCACACTACAATGTCAGACAGGTTTGTAGGTTAATTTGGCTTTGGTAAAAATTGTAAATTATTCCTAGTGTATGCAGGCTAGTGTTAATGTGCAGGGATCGCTGGTCGGCACAGACTCGGTGGGCCGAAGGGCCTGTTTCCGCGCTGTATCTCTAAACTAACCTAAACTAAATTAAAAGGAATAGGTGACGTTTCAGGTCAAGGCCCTTCTTAATCAGGGGAATGGGAAACGAGATAAAGTAAGTAAGTACGTTTATTGGCCAAGTATTCACATACAAAGAATTTGCCTTGGTGCTCCGCCTACAAGTAACAACATGACATGCAGTGACAGTTACGAATGACTCCGAAAACACTAAACATTAATAATAATAAAACATTAATGAGGGGAGCAGATGGTGAAAAATTGAGATAGAGAACAAACAAATGGAAGATATGCCAAAAGGAACGATGATCAAGGGTAGGTGGAGCCCACAAAGGGTCCATTGTTGGCTGTTGTGGGCTCAGTGTCCTACACAACTACAAGAACAAAGACCACCACTAGCATGTGTGTCAACAAATATTATACATGTGTCTGGCTTTCTGCATTCTCCTGCTACCTCGCATGCAGTTAATGTTTATTTTGAAGTGTGTATTGTGTAAATGTTAGCGGGTTTATAGAACATAAGCAACCGACATTTGTTTCATTGGCCTGGCCTGCAATTCTGCAATACAGATGTTACTGAAAACCCTGCCTCCACGGTTTGTGTGGCACGGTGGCGCTGTGGTAGAATTGCTGCCTTCCAGCGCCCGAGACCCAGGTTCAATCCTGACTATGGGGGCTTGTCTATACCTTCTCCCCGTGACTTGCGTGGGTTTTCTCCGAGATCTTCGGGTTTTCTCCCACACGCCAACCACGTACAGGTTTGTAGGTTAATGGGCTTGGTTATGAATGTAAAATTGTCCCAAGTGTGTGTTGGGTGGTGTTAATGTGCGGGGATCGCTGGTCGGTGAGGACTCATTTGGATAAAGGGCCTGTTTCCGCGCTGTTTCTCTAAACTAAACTAAACTGAACTGAACTGAATTAAACTAAACTTTACTGTAATGCTGTGGGAAGAAACTGCAGGCGCTGGTTTAAATCGAAGATAGACACAAAATGCTGGAGTAACTCAGTAACTCAGCGGGACAGGCAGCATCTCTGGAGAGAAAGAATGGGTGACGTTTCGGGTCGAGACCCTTCTCCAGACTGCCCTTTGCTGAAGCATACTCTGCAAGCTGAGAGATCGTAAACTTGATTGACGGAGAACTCTCTTTCTGGTCCAGGGCTCCCCCTAAGGACTGTTTAGGCTCCCGTATCCTTTATTGACCTTAAGTGACTCAGCTGTTTACACCAATGTTAGAAAATCTGCATTTTCTCGGATTTAAAATAAACAAAACACTGTGTCCTTCCAATGAAAATAGAGAATCATTGAAAAAAATAATTTGCAGTTTACTACACTTTGAATTTAAAAAAAAAACACCCCAGCAGTCATTGATAATTGCCACACTGGACAATTTCCAATTTTGATCCTCAGAAACCTTTTAAATATTTAGTTAGGTAGGACGCAGTGGGGTTCAAATGCGAACACGGAATTCTCTGAAGGCAGGACTGAAGTAATTCAATCATTGTGCAGTAATTCAATCACTTAGAACTGCGTCGAAAGGACGATTTCTGTATTAAAGCTTCCTGTTAGGGAAACAAAAGCCATCGCTGCCAACACACAGCCAGATAAACCTTTTGGAAATCATTTTCTTTCCCCAAAAAATGTACGTTTGAGGAAACAAAATTTCACATTGCATATTGAGAGCAAGAAACTGCAGTGAGGAGCAGTTTAGTTGAAGGTAGACTAAATTGCTGGAGAAACTCAGCGGGTGAGGCAGCATCTATGGAGCGAAGGAATCTATTCCTTTGCTCCATAGATGCTGCCTCACCCGCTGAGTATCTCCAGCATTTTTGTCTACCTTCAATTTTCCCAGCATCTGCAGTTCCTTCTTAAGCAGGTTAGTTTAGTGATACAACGTGGAAATAGGCCCTTCAGCCCTCCAACGATCCCAGCACACGAACAGTACAATACACACACTAGGAACAATTTTACATCGATACCGATAGACAATAGACAATAGGCAAAAGACAATAGGTGCAGGAGTAGGCCATTTGGCCCTTCGAGCCAGCACCGCCATTTAATGTGATCATGGTTGATCATCCCCAATCAGTACCCCGTTCCTGCCTTTTCCCCATATCCCCTGACTCCGCTATTTTTAAGAGCCCTATCTAGTTCTCTTGAAAGCATCCAGAGAACCTGCCCCCACCGCCCTCTGAGGCAGAGAATTCCACAGACTCACCACTGTCTGTGAGAAAAAGTGTTTCCTTGTCTCCGTTCTAAGTGTTTCCTCTGTTCTCCGTTCTACCCCTTATTTTTAAACTGTGGCACCTGGTTCTGGACTCCCCCAACATCGAGAACATGTTTCCTGCCTCTAGCGTGTCCAAACCCTTAACAATATTATATGTTTCAATGAGATTCCCTCTCATCCTCCTAAACTCCAGAGTGTACAAGCCCAGCCGCTCCATTCTCTCAGCATATCACAGTCCCGCCATCCCGGGAATTAACCTTGTAAACCTACGCTGCACTCCCTCAATAGCAAGAATGTCTACACTATGATGAATCGGAAAAGCAGCCAACATAATTAAAGACTTATCCCATCCTGGTCATTCCTTCTCCATACTCTTGTCAGGTACAGAAGTTTGAAAGTGTGCAACACCAGACTCAGGAACAACTTCTTCCCCTCTGCAGTCTGAAGAAGGTTCTCCACCCGAAACATCACCTATTCCTTTTCACCAGAAGCTGCCTGACACCGCAGAGTTACTCCAGCATTTTGTGTCTATCTTCGGTGTAAACCAGCATCTGCGGTTCCTTCCTACACGTTTAGAGGTCCCTTCATTAAGGCAATTAGGCAAAGAAGGTTGCCGTCTACATTTTGTTGTCATGTGAAGTATTAATCACTCTCCTCACAACACAGCCAATCGAAAACAAGTCACAGCATGTTATTTATTACAAAGCAAGCATGAGTAAATGTCACATAGAGTCATAGAGTCATACAGCGTGGAAACAGGCCCTACCGCCCAACTTGCCCACACCAGCCAACATGTCCCATCGACTCTCGTCCCACCTGCCTGCGTTTGGTCCATATCCCTCCAAACCTGTCCAATCCATGCACCTGCCTAACAATTTCTTAAACAGTGGAATCGTCCCTTCAACTACCTCCTCTGGCAGCTCGTTCCATACGCCCGCCACCCTTTGAGTGAAAAAGATACCCCTCAGATTCCTATTAAATCTTTTCCCCATTCAACTTGAACCTATGTCCTCTGGGACACCTTCTGTGTTAAGTAAAAGTTTGCTTCTGGATCTGAACCCCTTGACTACTGGTTTATTTGCATTCCTTAGTGTTCAACATTCCCAACATAAGATCATCTGTAAGTGATGATTGATCAGCTATTAGTGAGTTTGCTGCCATGTATTTGTTCCACAACGACTGATGTTTTTTCATTTCATTCTCACATCCAACATTTTGCCCATAGACGATTTAAAAAGAGACAGCACTTTTCAACAAAATGTAAAATGTACTCTCACTAATGGAAACATACTTATTTCAAGAGGGCTCGAATTTTTAAAAAAATGGGATGAAAGAGATAGATATATTCTTGATTAGTACGGGTGCAGGGGGTTATGGGGAGAAAGCAGGAGAATGGGGTTAGGAGGAAGAGATAGTTCAGCCATGATTGAATGGCGGAGTGGACTTGATGGGCTAAATAGCCCAATTCTGCTCCTATCACTTATGACCTTATGGCATGACAAAATACAAAAGGCGAGAGTAACTCAGCGGGTCAGGCAGCATCTCTGGAGAGAATGGGTAGATGACTTTTCGTGTCATCGCCTATTCACGGCCTCCAGAGATGCTGCCTGACCCACTGAGTTATTCCAGTGTGTTGAACTCTCAATTATGATTGATTAAGATTGATACATGATGAACTTATTGGATGGAAAAGTGGCAAATGCCCTCAATAAAACATTGCTTAAATCTTAGACCACGATAAAAATTAGCAATCTGTATGTCTTCTTTCATCTTTCACGCTGACATAATAAACCAGCACGGCCAAAACTGCCAAAAATACCTGTTACCAAAGAAGATCGGAGGGGGGGGGGGGGGGGGGGTAGGTGGCGCAGCGGTTGAGTTGCGGCTTCACAATGCTTATAGTGCCAGAGACCTGGGTTCGATCCCGACTATGGGTGCCGTCTGTACGCTGTTTGTGCATTTTCCTCACGACCTGCGTGGGCATTCTCCGGGATCTCTGGTTTCCTCCCTGCCGACAGGGTTGTCAGGTTCGTCGATTAATTGGCTTGGTATAAATGTTAAAAAATTGTGTGTGTGTGTGTGTGTAGGGTGGTGTTAATACTCGAGGATCGCTGGTCGGCACAGACTCGGTGGGCTGAATGGCCTGTTTCCGCGCTGTATTTCTAAACTAAACTAAACTGAAGATACTGTTCTGGTTGCAGGATATATTTTGAGTAAAATATTGGCAGTAATCATTTGATATTCCTTTCACAGAATATAGTTTGTACGGCGGGACATACGTGGCACCCACACCCTAAAACGATTCACTGCATTAAATCTTGTGAGGTAAGACCCTTTGAGTTGTTTTCGGGTTTTCTCCGACAGACTTCGAAAGAGTCTCGTCTTATTATATTTCTTTGAATGGTAAAATTAAGTTTGCCTTGAATGCTAAAGCTTATACATGTGGACATGCCCATGTATTGGACCATTATTGTTACCATATAACCATATAACCATATAACAATTACAGCACGGAAACAGGCCCTCTCGGCCCTTCCAGTCCGTGCCGACCATTTGTTTTCCCCTAGTCCCATCTACCTGCACTCAGACCATACCCCTCCATTCCCTTCCCGTCCATATACCTATCCACTTTACTTTTAAATGTTAAAATCGATCCTGCCTCCACCACTTCTGCTGGAAGCTCATTTCACACAGCCACCACCCTCTGAGTAAAGAAGTTCCCCCTCACGTTACCCCTAAACTTCTGTCCCTTAATTCTCATGTCATGCCCTCTTGTTTGAATTTTCCCTACCCTCAATGGGAAAAACGTATCCACGTCAACTCTGTCTATCCCTTTCATCATTTTAAAGACCTCAATCAAGTCCCCCCTTAACCTCCTGCGCTCCAAAGAATAAAGACCTAACTTGTTCAACCTTTCTCTGTAACATAGTTGCTGGAACCCTGGCAAACATTCTAGTAAATCTCCTCTGTACTCTCTCTATTTTGTTGACATCCTTCCTATAATTAGGCGACCAAAATTGTACACCATACTCCAGAATTGGTCTTACCAATGCCTTGTACAATTTTAACATTACTTCCCTACTCCTATATTCAATGCTCTGATTTATAAAGGCCAGCACACCAAAGGCTTTCTTTACCACCCTATCTACATGCGATTCCACCTTCAGGGAACTATGCACAGTTATTCCTAGATCCCTCTGTTCCACAGCATTCCTCAATTCCCTACCATTTACCATGTTCTACCATGTTACCGTTATATAATCTGCATATAATTCATCCACAACATTCGGAGACCTCATGGCGGAGGGTTTGACTGTGGAGGTCCAACAGATACGCAATCAAGGGAAATGGGGAAAAAGCAGGAACGGGGCACTGATTTTGGATGATCAGCCGTGCGTGATCATATTGAATGGCGGTGCTGGCTCGAAGGGTCGAATGGCCTATTCCTGCACCTATTTTCTACGTTTCTGTGATATGCCCATTTCACCAAACTGCTAACAAAAGCGACCATTGAAAAACTCTGCTCCACTTCAGAGAGCAGTGAAGAATTCATTGCAGGGAGACAAAAGTGCTGGAGAAACTCAGCGGGTGAGGCAGCATCTATGGAGCGAAGGAAATAGGCAACGTTTCGGGCCGAAACGTTGCCTATTTCCTTCGCTCCGTAGATGCTGCCTCACCCGCTGAGTTCCTCCAGCACTTTTGTCTACCTTCGATTTTCCAGCATCTGCAGTTCCTTCTTAAAGAATTAATTGCAAGTCTGAGACATTTCTCAATGGCGTGGAGCTTCTGTACCATGTACTTGGTACATGTCACTTCTGCATGCCTTGGTAAGGAGATATCATAGCAAGCTTATTGTGACCCAATTAGGAGGATGAGGGGTGATCTTATAGAGGTGTACAAGATCTTGAGAGGAATAGATCGGGTAAATGTACGGAGTCTCTTGCCCAGAGTAGGTGAATCGAAAACCAGAGGACATAGGTCCAAGGTGAAGGGGGAACAATGTAATGGAAACCTAGGGGCTAATTTTTTACACAAAGGGTGGTGGGTGGTACTATCGCAATGTTGAAGAAACATTTAGACAGGTATGTGGATTGAACAGGTTTTAGAGGGATTTACTGTAGGACAAACGCAGGCAGGTGGGACTAGTGTTGGCTGGCGTGGCCAAGTTGGGCTGAAGGGCCTGTTTCCACGCTGTATCACTCTATGACTATGAACTCTAATCCTAAGAGAGAAAAAAAATGAGACATGGGAGATTTGGAATGTGGTGGAATACTTCACATTCTATGTCTCAGATTTTTCAATGTTGGTGTGGTTGGAATCCTTTTAAAAAATAATCAAAACCTGCCGAACATAAAATTCAACTGAGAGCATATGGTTAGCAGGAGTCTAATGTAATAAATCGTGCTGTGGGCTGTGGTAAGAACACGGTATTTTGATCTCTTTGTCATCAGATACACTTTGCCCGCTTCCATGCTGGGCTTGTTATAAAGAAAGGCTGATTTACTTTGCTCAAAGACCGAACACCCTTTTAGTCTGAAGAAGTGTCTCGACCCAAAACATCACCTATTCCTTTCCTCCAGGGACCTTGCCTGACCCGCTGAGTTACTCCAGCTTTTTGAGTCTACCCTTTTTGCAGATGAGCGTGTCAGCTGATAAGACTTCCAGAGTACCAAATGCGATATTATAATCGCTTTTCTGAACGTGTCTGTTTGCAAAAATGTGTGATGCTACGTAGAGCAGTTTTGCCTGATTGCCACATCGCCATCACTTGTGCAGGAAGGAACTGCAGATGCAGGTTCACACCGAAGACAGACACAAAATGCTGGAGTAAGTCAGCGGGTCAGGCAGCATCTCTGGAGACAAGGAATGGATGATGTTTCAGGTCATAGAAACATAGAAACATAGAAATTAGGTGCAGGAGTAGGCCATTCGGCCCTTCGAGCCTGCACCGCCATTCAATATGATCATGGCTGATCATCCAACTCAGTATCCCGTACCTGCCATCTCTCCATACCCTCTGATCCCCTTAGCCACAAGGGCCACATCCAACTCCCTCTTAAATATAGCCAATGAACTGGCCTCAACTACCCTCTGTGGCAGAGAGTTCCAGAGACTCACCACTCTCTGTGTGAAAAAAGTCTTCCTCATCTCGGTTCTTCAGTCTGAACGAATGGTCTTGACCCGAAACGTCATCCATTCCTTCTCTCCAGAGATGCTGCCGGTCCCGCTGAGTTACTCCAGCATTTTGTGTCTGTCTTCGGTGTAAACCTGCATCTGCGGTTCCTTGTTTCTCGACTTTAGTTTTAGTTGTGAGGTTCCTCATCGAGATCAACCCTCCTTCATCGTTACCATGGCAAGGAGGCAAGCTACTGACAATACATTGCCGCTTTGTGGACAATGCATGAACTTTACGTTACCCATCCCAACATCTTCCTGCTCCCCTTCCCTCTGCGAAAAGCGATGCCACTCTGGAATGCAATTCCTTGGGTGCTTGGGGAGTAACTTGCCAATGTGGCTATTTTAGTTTGGTTTAGTTTACCTTGGAGATACAGCGGGGAAACAGGCCCTTCGGCCCACCCAGTCCGCGCCGACCAGCGATCCCTGCACACCGACACTATCCCACACACACACACACACCCGATTTCCAATTATACAAAGCCAATTAACAAACCCGTACGCCTTTGGAGTGTGGGAGGAAACGGGAGATCTCGGAGAAACCCCACGCAGATCACGTAGAGAATGTATAAACTCTGTACGGGATTGAACCCGGGTCTCTGGCGCTGTAAGGCAGCAACTCTACCGCTGCGCCATCGTGCCGTACAATTTAGATTATTATTGGATTCTTACCCAGACCCTCAGCTCTGAAAGATTATATTCCATTCACTTTGTTGCATTTTGTTCTCCTGTGCACCATTGCACCTCATGAGTAAAACAAAGTCTTTAGGATGTACGGTCTTTCCGCTGAATGCTTAGCACTCGACAATAAACTAGACATTACATTAGACTTTAGAGATATAGCATAGAAACAGGCCCTTCATCCCACTGAATCCACACTGACCAGCACTTGCCAATGTGGCAGTTTTACTTTAGTTTAGTTTAGTGCAGAGATACAGCGCGGAAACAGGCCTTTCGGCCCACCGAGTCTGCACTGACCAGCGATCCCCGCACACCAACACTATCCTACAAACTGGGGACAATTTACAATTTTACTGAAGCCAATTAACCCGGGTCTCTGGCGCTGTAAGGCCACAAATCTACCGCTGCGCTGCTGTGCCTTCCACTAAACTAAACTGACTAAAATAAAGTAGTTTGGTTCTGTGAGGGTCAATGTCACACTTTCTGATGCGAATTCTTGTTACCTGCATGGTAACCTCCATACGTGGTTACAATTCAACAGATTTATGACTCCACGTCTGGAGGCCTCATATAAAGCACTCCGCCTGTGCTAGAACAGTTTTTGTACAAGTGCCAAAGAAAGCCCTATGGAAGGGATTTGGGGTAATGTGATGATTTACAACGCAGGGCCATAAATTAAATTCAGCTTTTCTGCCTGCAATACGGATTAGTACATTTATTTTGTGATCTTTGTCATCCACTGCTTTTCTTAATTGCTCTGAGACTCGCGATACCCAGTGCAGTGTGCATAAATTTAATCCAGTCTCTTCGGGTTCTTTGTCATTACCATAGCAAAGAGGCAGGTTACCGATTCTACATGCGTTGTGGACGATGCACATGTATATTTTCTACGCTCTCCCTGCTATCCTCCCCTCTCCAAAAACTGATGCAATAAGTCTTGGGTGTGCTCTGGAGTGGCCATTATACAATGCGGGTCTGGGTGGTGAATGCTCAGAAGATTAGTCTTAGCTTAGTTTGGTTTAGTTCAGAGATGCAGCGCGGAAACAGGCCCTTCGGCCCACAGAGGCATCGCCAGCCAGCGAACCCCGCACACTTATACTATCACACACACACACACACACACACACACACACACACACACACACACACACACACACACACACACACACACACACACGGGATAATTTACAATTTTACCAAACCAATTAGCCAAAACCATTATTTTGTCAAACCATCATGCTTAAATTTGATGAAAATCTAATAATAATAATAATAATATCTTTTAATGTCATTACACATAAGTGCAACGAGATTTGATTTGCAACTTAGCTCGTGCTTGCACATTCTTCCAGGGACTTCTGGATATCAATCAAGATCTTGGATGGGTTGGTTGGAAAGGTGTTTCCAAGCTTGAAAACTCACCGACACCATCCCAAGGATAGACACTAAATGCTGGAGAAATACGATGGGTCAGTCAGCTTCACTAAAGAATATGGTTAGGTGGCGTTTCGGGTTTGGGTCTGAAATGTCACCTATCCATTTACTCCAGCAATGCTGTTTGAGCCTCCAAGTTACTCCGGCATTTTGTGTCTTTTCCTGGCAAACCAGCATCTGCAGTTCATTGTGTTTTACACCATCCCAACCTCTACAAAGAATACATTTTATTGACACGGTGGTAGAGTTCTTAGATAGACACAAAATGCTGGAGTAACTCAGCACGTCAGGCAGCATCTCTGGTGAAAAGGAATAGGGTCGAGATCCTTCTTCTATCTGAGTTCTTAGTTTAGTTTTAGTTTAGTTTAATTTTGTTTATTGTCACGAGAAAAGCCTTTGTTGTGTGCTAACCAGTCAGCGGAAAGACTTTTCATGATTCCAATCGAGCTATCCACAGTGCACAGATACATGATAAAGGGAATACTGTCTAGTGCAAGATAATGTACAGTATTCCGATTAAAGATAGTCCGAGGGTCTCCAGTGAGTTAGATAGTAGCTCAGGATCATTCCCTAATTGTTGATGGGACGGTTCAGTTGCCTGATAACAGCTGGGAAGAAGCATTCTTGCTATTGAGGGAGTGCAGCGTGGGTTTACAAGGTTAATTCCCAGGTTGGCGGGACTGTCATATGCTGAGTGAATGGAGAGGCTGGTTTTGTAAACTCTGGAGTTTAGAAGGATGAGAAAGGGATCTTATTGAAACATATAAGATTATTGAGGGTTTAGACATGCTAGAGGCAGGAAAAATGTTCCCGATGTTGGGGGAGTCAGAGCCAGGGGCCACAGTTTAAGAATAAGGGGTAAGCCATTTAGAACGGAGACGAGGAAACACTTTTTTCACACAGAAAGTTGTGAGTCTGTGGAATTCTCTGCCTCAGAGGGCAGTCGAGGCCGGTTCTCTGGATAGAATGGCTTGATAGGGCTCTTAAAGATAGCGGAGTCAGGGGATGTGGGGAGAAGGCAGGAACGGGATACTGATTGGGGATGATCAGCCATGATCACATTGAATGGCAGTGCTGGCTTGAAGGGCCGAATGGCCCACTCCTGCATCTATTGTCTATTGTCTAAACTGTCCCTGAATTTGGAGGTGTGCATTTTCACACTTCTATACCTTTTGCCCGATGGGAGTGGGGAGAAGAGGGAATGGCCAGGGTGCGACTCGTCCTTGATTATGCTGCTGGCCTTGCCGAGGCAGTCAGTGGAAGGGAGGTTGGTTTGAGTGATGGTCTGGGCCGCGTCCACAATTCGCTGCAATTTCTTGTGGTCTTGGACGGGGCTGTTCCCAAACCAAGCTGCGTCGCATCCCGATAAAATGCTTTCAACGGCGCATCTGCGGAAGTTGGTGAGGGCTGTTGGGGACATGTCGGACTTCCTAAAGCTTTCTGAGGAAGTAGGCTGCCATGTGATCGTGAGCTTTGCAGGGGCAGAGCATGGCCCTCGAGGTGTTGCTACATAAAAATCAGCAGTTATTTCCAGCTTTCAATTGAATTAACAGACAAGCTCTCTAGAAATGCAGGACATGTATTCAACACAGGAATAATTCAACATATCCATGGGGAGAGCTCACATAGTAATAAAACCCTTCATGAATGTAAGTAATGATGAGATATAAATAGCGTGTGAGCCAAGGTTATGTATTCTCAAGGCAATCAGAGGCTAATTTTGCTTTAAATTATAATGACAAAATAATGAAATCCATTAACTTTCAGTATTAAATGAACGCATTTACACCCAAATGGGGAAACATGTCAGATCATATTCGACCTTCCTGATGAGATATGCAGAGGGAAAAGATCTCACTGTTGATCCCAGTTCGGGAGGGGGAGAGAAAAGGAACGTTCCTCCAGGGTATCCTCCCAGGGAATGGAGCTAAAAGCATTTCTCCGTTCGTGTTCCTGAAGGAATACGGCACTGAGGGATGAGGGGTCGGAAAGTAAATGCACACGTGGTATTTGTCTTCCTCTGCAGGGCTACCAACAACAAGTTTATGTTCTACAAAGATAATTGTAATAGCATGATTGACAATCAGCTCATCTGGAAAAATCCAAAGACCCACTCAACTCCAGGCCCAAGCCCAGCCTATATACCACCCACGACATCCCTGGAATAAATTATATACCAATTGCATACCTGGCACATTTACCTTGTTCTAAAAGGGAAACAGTGCCAAGAAGAGTTAGTAAGGACTTTATGAAGTTTTTTGGTTTGTGTTCAGCGGGCTTGGCACATTACAGGCAAATAAAGACATCAGTAAGCAGATTTCAGATCACCCACCCAGAGATCTTTTCACGGGTGGTGCTGCGGTAGAGTTGCTGCCTTACAGCCACAGAGACCCGGGTTCAACCCTGACAACGGGTGCTGTCTATACGGAGTTTGTACGTTCTCCCCGTGACCTGCGTGGGTTTTGTCCGAGATCTCTAGTCTCTTCCCACACTCCAAAGACGTGTAGGATTGTAAAATGTAAAATTGTCCCTAGTGTGTGTAGGACAGTGTTAATGTGTGGGAATCGCTGGTCGGCACGGACTCGGTGGGCTGAAGGGCCATATCTATAAACTAAACACAACTCAACTAAAACTAATGGCTAATGACCCGCGTGGGTTTTCTCCAGGTGCTCTGCTTTCCTCCCACACTCCAAAGACGTAATCGGCTTGGTAAAATTGTAAATTGTCCATCGTGTGTGTGGGATAGTGTTAGTGACACATACGGGGGATCGCTGGTCAGCACAGACTTGGTGGGCCGAAGGGCCTGTTTCCACGCTGTATCTCTATATCAGTTTCAGTTTAGTTTATTGACACGTGTACCAAGGTACAGTTAACTGCTCTCGTTGCTTGCTATCCAGTCAGCAGTACACACACACACACACACACACACACACACACACACACACACACACACACACACACACACACACACACACACACACGCACGCATATATATATATAAAGTCAGAAGAAGGGTCTCGACCCGAAACATCGCCCATTCCTCTCCAGAGATGCTGCCTGTCCCACTGAGTTATTCCAGCATTCTGTGTTTACAAATATATATATACTGTATGTGTATATTATATTAGTATTATTATATAATAATCTATCTGTAATTATTACATGTATAATCATACATATATATACCTTTATATTTTGTGTGTATATATGTTAGGTTTATATATCTAATGTTTATATATGTAATTATAATAATATACACACATTCACGCTGCACTTCATTTTTGTTCAGCTACCAGACAATAACAGTGAAAATTAAGGAAGTTGTCATCATTTTCCTGGCAATCAGCATTTCACATATCCCGTTTGTTTTATTTGGCGCGATGTGCTTTCACCTAACTTAACCTCGCGTGGTCTCAGGCAGCAGGTTTGACCAGCCAGCGGCTGGAAGTTGGCAGAAGTTCAGTGGGCCGAAGGGCCTGTTTCCGCTCCGTATTACTAAACTAAACTAAACTACATGGAAGTTTGACCTCACAGTAGGAGCGAGATGAAACTCATCCACCCACGTCTGATTCATTGACAGAACTAATAGTGCGAGCTGGATAGACTTTATTCAATCTGACTTCAAAACACTCCATCTTCATTCTACCACTCGCACTTCAAACATGTCTTAACCGTACGGCTTCTGGATGTCTGCTCTCAGCTTATGTTCCCACACATACCCCACCAACATGCTAAGTGTTGGTCTGAAATGCTTCTGGATTCCATCTCCCGATACATGAATAGTTTTCCTTGAGAACAGTTATAAATAAGGACAGGAGGAACATTAGTGAATGTTCTGTGGCAAACCAGCCACATCAAAGTGTCCTTTGAGCTGTTTAGTTTTCTTCCTCCCTCAGAGAAACTGCGCAACTACATTTGATTTTCCTTCAAGAAAATGATATTGTAATTCGAAAAATTAATGGCTAATTTTAATTTTTGACCACCTATATATAGAATGTATGTAAGGGCGGCACAGAGGTAGAGTTGCCGCCTTGTGGCGTCACAAACCCCGGTTCGATCCTGACTACGGGTGCTGCCTGTACAGAATTTGTACATTCTCCCTGGGACCTGCGTGGGTTTTGTCCGGGACCACTGGTTGCCTCCCACACTCGTGTAGGACTCAAGAGGAATTGGAAGACGTGTAGGATTGCAAGATAATGTGCTTGGTATGACTGTAAAATTGTCCCCAGTGTGTGTAGGACAGTGTTAATATGTGAGGCTGAGGGGCCTGTTTCCACGGTATATCTCCAAACTAAACTAAACTAAACTAAAACTAATGGCTGATTTTAATTTGGACGACCCGTATTCAACATGTATGTAAGTGTGGCACGGTGGCGCAGCGGTAGAGTTGCTGCCTTACAGCACCAGAGAGCCGGGTTCGATCCTGACTACGGGTGCTGTCTGTACGGAGTTTGTATCTTCTCCCCGTGACTGCATGGGTTCTCTCCGGGATCTCCGGTTTCCTCCCACACTCCAGATGTGTAGGTTACTTGGCTTCTGTGAACTGTCCCAAGTGCGTGGGATTGAACGGGTGTACGAGTGATCGCTGGTCGGCGTGGACAAGGTGAGCAGAAGGGCCTGTTTCCACGCAGTATCTCTGAACGAAACTAGAAATATTATCGTACAGTGCATTGTAAAAACAATTTATTATGCAATTTGCACTCTGTCACCTCATCTTCACCTCATCAGGACAATGAATGAACCAGATAGAGTATTTTAAACAAAACCAAACCTGGACTTTCTCACAAGTTGCAGGAGTAAAGACAAGACACAGGAGATGTATTCAGAGGCCCCACTCTCAGAGGGGAGTTATGCTGATAGTAGACAATCAATCTGAGATCAGGGCAACACAAGAGCATTAAGCATTTACGATATCACTGGGGAATGCACTCCACCGTCAGTGCAGTTATAAAGTTGTATTTAACTCCAACAGATTTTCTGAGTGGTTACCTACACCAATGCCGACAAACACTTTATAAAGTCACTGATATATAAACAGAAAATGTGGAAAGGTTCAGCAGGTCAGGTGGCATCTTTACACTTTAGAAATACAGCGTGGAATCAGGCTCTTCAGCCCGTCGAGTTCACACCCACCAGCTATCATCCCGTACACTAGCACTATCCTACGCACATATTAAAATTTACGGAAGCCAATTAATTTACAAACCTGTATGCCTTTGGCGTGCGGGAGGAAACCGGAGCACCCTGAGAAAACCCACGCAGGTCACGAGGAGAACGCACAAATTCTGTACAGACAGCGCCCGTGGTCAGGCTCGAACCCGGGACTCTGGCGCTGTGAGGCAGCAACTCTACCGCTGCGCCACCGTGCCGCCCAATTTCTTTCATTGTAATGTGCAGAGTTGGAGGGACTGCAAAGCTTAGAAAAGTTCTTCATCAAGACCGGCTGAGTCCATCAGTGACAATGTGCACACCAATTTTGTTGTTAACATTTATCTGAACCTCAACTTGATAATTTAGACTCTGCAGTTAAATGCAACAAATAAAATATATAATATGGTACTTGTTAATGAATTAATATCTAACAAATTTATCAGATGTTTTATCTATTAATTTAAAAAAATCTAGCTTGAGGAAGGTGAACTACATATGGGGAAGCTTTTGTACAAACAAAGATGTCTACAGAGGCACAAAATGCTGGAGTAATTCAGCGGGTCAGGCAGCATTTCCAGACAAATAAAAATAGGTGATATTTCGGGTCAGAACCCTTTTCAGACTAATGCAGATTTATTCAAAATGGAGATTGGACTGAAAACTGTCAATACTGAAACAATTAACAGTTACCTGAACCACAGGGTTACAATCAAATGAGTGCCTTAAATTTGCACCCAGTTAATCCTTTACGAGAAAATAACCGATCTCCACTGAGTGAGCCTCTGAAGTAACTCAGCTCGATGAGACAATGAAAAGGAGTAGGCGTGTTCTGAAAAGGGTCTCCAGTATACATAGTGGAGGTGGAGGGGATGGAGGGGATGGGGGGTGGGGTCCAAATGTCCATCTCAGTATGGTGACCCGAGGTCAAATGCCTGGATGCTTTCAAGAGAGAGCTAGATAAGGCTCCTAAAAATAGCGGAGTCAGGGGATATGGGGAGAAGGCAGGAGCGGGGTACTGATTGGGGATGATCAGCCATGATCACATTGAATGGCGGTGTTGGCTCAAAGGGACAAATGGCCTACTCCTGCACCTATTGTCTATTGTCTATTGTCTAAGTCACCTCACACTTTCATAGGCGGAAAACTCTGAAAGGCAGGAGCTAGTTTCTTTGCAATCTCTACCGATTTTAATTCCTGTTGTGTTTATTGCATAGCAGGCTTTCATGAGGGACAACTATTGCGATGGAATTAACAACCGAGCGTACTGCAGTTATGATGGCGGGGATTGCTGTGCTTCTACAGTCCTCACTAAAAAGGTTAGGATCCTTCAAAATTGCTTCATTCAATTTTATCTTCGCCCATGTTTGAACTGCAGTGTTCATGCGCGTCGTGCCCTGTGTTCTCTCTGGAGACCGAAGATGGTTTCCTTTTTTATTTAGGTTAATGGGGTGCCGCAAGGTTCAGTGCTGGGACCCCAGCTATTTACAATATACATTAATGATTTGGACGAGGGAATTAAATGCAACATCTCGAAGTTTGCGGATGACACGACGCCGGGGGGCAGTGTTAGCTGTGAGGAGGATGCTAGGAGGCTGCAGGATGACTTGGATAGACTGGGTGAGTGGGCAAATGCATGGCAGATGCAGTATAATGTGGATAAATGTGAGGTTATCCACTTTGGTGGCAAAAACAGGAAGGTAGACTATTATTTGAATGGTGATCCGATTATGGAAAAGGGGAGATGCAGCGAGACCTGGGTGTCATGGTACACCAGTCATTGAAAGTAGGCATGCAGGTGCAGCAGGCTGTGAAGAAAGCGAATGGTATGTTGGCATTCATAGCAAAAGGATTTGAGTACAGGAGCAGGGAGGTTCTACTGCAGTTGTACAGGGTCTTGGTGAGACCACACCTGGAGTCTTGCGTACAGTTTTGGTCTCCTAATCTGAGGAAAGACATTCTTGCCATAGAGGGAGTACAGAAAAGGTTCACCAGACTGATTCCTGGGATGGCACGACTTCCATATGAAGAAAGATTGGATAGACTTGGCTTGTACTCGCTGGATTTTAGAAGATTGAGGGGTGATCTCATGGAGACTTACAAAATTCTTAAGGAGTTGGACAGGCTAGATGCAGGCAGATTGTTCCCGATGTTGGGGAAATCCAGGACAAGGGGTCACAGTTTAAGGATAAGGGGGAAGTCTTTTAGGACCGAGATGAGAAAATCGTTTTTCACACAGAGAGTGGTGAATCTGTGGAATTCTCTGCCACAGAAGGTAGTTGAGGCCAGTTTGTTGGCCATATTTAAGAGGGAGTTGGATGTGGCCCTTGTGGCTAAAGGGATCAGGGGGTATGGAGAGAAGACAGGCAAGGGATACTGAGTTGGATGATCAGCCATGATCATATTGAATGGCGGTGCAGGCTCGAAGGGCCGAATGGCCTGCTCCTGCACCTAATTTCTATGTTTAAAGATACGGCGCGGAAACAGGCCTCTCAGCCCACCGTGTCCGCAACGACCAGCGATCCCTGCTCATTAAGTCCATCCTACGCTAGGGACAACTTTTTTTTTTTTTTTATAAAAAATATTTTATTTATTAGAGGTAAATACATCAATGTACTTCACATATATATTGTTACAATCATTGTACCCCATAATATTTTGGCTTTTAAAGAAAAAAGAATAGAAAGAAAGAGAGTGAAATAGGTGAAAAGAGTTGTGATAGTGAAAGAGCGTGCCAAAAGGGAGAAGAAACCCTTGGTCAAAGAATTAGAGAAAGGGGGTTAAGAGATAGACCCTAAAAAAAAAGGAAAAGGAAAGGAAAAAAAAAGCCAGTTACTATGTTATATATATCATGCAAAAGGAATCCACCAACTCGATAGTTTTTCATCCCCCCCCACCAAGGCCCGAGGTACTCCTGCACCCTATCTTTGTAGCAATTCTATAAATGCAGACCACGTCTGAAAGAAGCGTTCTGATTTTCCTTCCAGGCGGAGTCTCATATCTTCCAGATGTAGTGCTTCAAACATAGTTGAAATCCACAAATTTAATGTTGGTATAGGAGCATTTTTCCAGAATTTTAAGATTAGTTTTTTTCCTATTATTAAGCCGTAATCAAATAAATTCTTTTGATGCGCATTTAATTCCGGACTACCTTCTGTCATTCCGAAAATAATCCATTCTGGCTTTGGTGTCATTTTTATTTCAAAAACTTTTGTGAAGATTTCAAAGATTTCAATCCAAAACCTTAGAATTTTTGTACAAAAGATGAATGAGTGCGCTATAGTAGCTTCTTGACAGTGGCATTTATCACAAATCGGTGAAATGCTAGGGAAAAATTTATTTAATTTAATTTTTGAGTAGTATAATCTATGTATAATTTTAAATTGTATTAAAGTGTGTCTTACGATAATTGAGCATTTGTGCCCATTTAATAAGTATTCTTTCCACCTTTCATTGGAAATTTTTATGCTTAGTTCGTTTTCCCACTCACCTCTAATACCTTCCGTTGTTGGTATTACTGCATTTAGTATAATATTATATATATGTGAAATTAAATTTGGAGATTCCACCTTTGCATTCATTACTTCATCTAGTAAGTCTAATGCCATTTTGTGAAATTCATGTGCATGTTTTTTCAAATAATCACATATGTGGAAATATTTAAAATACTGATTGTTACCCAGATTGTATTTTAGTTGTAATTGTTTAAATGATAATAGTTTTCCCGTATCATACAAATCTCCCAAAGTTTTAATTCCTCCTCTTTCCCATTGTATGAATGCTTTGTCTATAATCGAGGGTTTAAACAGAGGGGTTTTTAGCAATATGAGATAGGAGAGATAAGTTTCTTAATTTTAAATTATATTTTATTTGTTTCCAAATTCTGATTGTACTATGTATAATTGGGTTTTTGTTGTAGTTTGTATTATTCACCGTCATTGGTGAAAGAAGGATCGCACCAATATTAAAGGGGGAGCAGTCCTCTTTTTCCATAATGATCCATTCCGGTTGATGAAGAGCATTATCCAACAATTGAATCATATTTCTAATAATTACAGACCTATAATAATACATACAATTAGGGAGTGCTAATCCCCCTACTACTTTGGGTTTATGCAGGTGTGGTCTTTGTATTCTATGGGTCTTATAATCCCAAATAAAATTTGTAATATCTGAGTCCAATTTAAAAAAAAACTTTTTGGGTAGATATAGTGGGATTGATTGGAACAAGTATAGAATTTGTGGTAGAAAAATCATTTTTATGGCATTTAGTCGACCTATTAAGGACATCGGGAGCGTTTTCCAGAATTTAATTAAATTATGTAATTTCTTAAGTACAGGGTTATAGTTTGCTTTAAACATGTCTTGATATCTTCTAGTAATTTCAATGCCCAAGTATTTAAATTTTTCCCCAGCTATTTTAAAAGGAAATTGTACGAGATGTATAGAATCTTTTGGTTTTATTGACATGATTTCACTTTTATTCCAGTTTATTCTGTAACCTGAAAATGAACCGAAATCCTCAATTAAGTTTAAAATATTGGGTATAGTGATATGAGGCTTTGTGATGATCAGCGTATAATGATATTTTATTGTTTGAATATTTTGTCATATCCATGGATATTCGGATGAGTTCTAATACTCTCCGCTAGTGGTTCAATTATGAGGGCAAATAACAATGGTGATAATGAACAACCTTGTCTATTACCCCTTGACAGTTGAAATTTCGTGGATAAAATATTATTAGTTAATATTCTGGCCGTTGGCTTATATATTAATTTAATCCATTGAATGAAATTCTCTCCCAGTTGAAATTTTTGCAATACCTTAACCATATACTTCCATTCAACCTGATCGAATGCTTTCTCTGCATCCAGCAAAATCATTGCGAGATTTGGATTTTTAGTTTGGTGTGAGTGCATTATATTAAGCAGACGTCTCAAATTATTAAATGAATGTCTCTTAGGGATAAACCCCATTTGATCCGGATGTATTAGTTTAATGGCGTACTTACTTAATCTTCTTTCTAATTTTTTTGCTAATATTTTTTGATCTGTATTTAACAACGCGATAATGCTATAGGATTCAGGTTCTTCCTCATCTTTATCTTTCTTAAGTATTAATGTAATCGTAGATTCTGCTAGTGTATCAGGTAATATTTGTTCTCTGAAAGCGTGTGTGTACGTTTTCTGTAGACGAGGACTAAATATACCGTAAAAACTTTTATAGAATTCATTACTAAATCCGTCGGGACCTGGTGTTTTTCCACTTTTTAATGAAATATTGTTTCTTCTATTTCCTTATTTGAGATTTGTGCTCCCAATTCCTCTTGTTCCACGGCACGGAAACAGGCCCCTCAGCCCACCGTGTCCGCAACGACCAGCGATCCCTGCTCATTAAGTCCATCCTACGCTAGGGACAACTTTATTTTTACAATTAAGCCAAGCCAATTAACCTACAAACCTGTACGTCTTTAGAGTGTGGGAGGAGACCAGAGCCCCGGAGAGAACCCACCTGGTCACAGGGTGAACGTACAAACTCTGTACAGACAAGCACCCCATAGCCAGGATCGAACCGGGGTCACTGGCGCTGTAACTGCTGTAAGGCAGCAACTCTACCGCTGCACCACCATGCCACCCATGTGTAAGTGAGATAGCAGAGACCTAGTGTGAACAGGTGATCGCTGGTCAGCGAGGACTCGGTGGGCCAAAGAGCCTGTTTCCATGCTGTATCCCTAAACTAAACTAAAATAAACTAAAGATAATAATTACTGGCCAGTGGTTATGTTTCACAGCTTGATCAAAGGCCCTCCTTAAAATTTTATTGTTACAGGTAAGGAACTGATGGGTGCCTCACCAGGGCAAGTATGTGTGTTTCAAAGCAACGTTTGAGCAATGACAAGGATCTATAGCAACTTGGAGAGAAATGCAAGCCAACTTCTATATTATGTTATCTCGCTCCCATGAGATAAGTGGGCCATTAAAGTTTTGTAAATACTGTAGTGCAGAAGCATCATATTTTTTTCTGCTCTGGTTTTGGATCGCTCTCTCTCTCTCTCCTCCTACACTCAAGGGCCTTTCCCCACCCACATTCTCATCTTGAAAATTGGAACTTTGCAGTCGTTCCCAATCCGACAGATCTTGCAGAATTCCCACACGGGATCGCGTGCAGCGTATGATCAGGTGCAGATCAATAAATTGAGATTTGCAGATTATTTGAAGGAGGGCCGACTCTGAATGAAATGACTGAATAACATTATTGGCCAAGTATTCACATACAAGGAATTTGCCTTGGTGCTCCGCCCGCAAGTGACAACATGACATACAGTGACAGTTAGGAATGACACATAAAACATTAAACATTAATAATAAAACATTAACTCTGGTAAAGAAAGCATTCTGTTTTGCCAAAGACAGAGCCACAAAAAGCAGGAGCAACTCAGCGGGACAGGCGGCATCTCTGGAGAGGAGGGATGGGTGACGTTTCGGGTCGAGACCCTTCTTCAGACTGAGAGTCAGGGAAGAGGGAGTCCAGAGATATGGAAGGTTACACACAGCATGTAAGGTGTGAAAAGGACAGATCAAAGGGAAGGATGATCAAGGAAATGTTCAATTGTTGGTTGAGGGGAAGGTGACAGCGAGGTGTACAAACAGTAATATTAATCAGGAGGGCAGTGAAACTAGCAGGAGACCTAGGGTGGGGGTGGGGTGGAGAGAGAGGGGAAAGCAAGGGTTACTTGAATTTAGAGAAATCAATATTCAGACCGCCGGGGTGTATGTTGTCTGCTGTTCCCCATTATCTGAGTGCAGTGCGGCTGGCTTGTAGGTAGCACAATAACACTGAACTTGAGATGTGGCACCAGGTTTGGTTGTATGGAGGAGACTGGATGGCAATGACGTGGCAAGGAGAGGCGGGAAAAGCTAGCGACCAATGCAGAGAACTCTCTGTCATTGCAACAACATTGGCTTCACCTCGTGCATAAAGTCAGATTAATGGGGGAATTAAATGGTTTGGTGGCAAACATTTTGGTCCCAAAGTGGTGACGTTAAGAAGGCATGCAGTCTGCTTGCCTTCAGAGGCTGAAGCAATGAGTAGAAGAGTTAGGGCGCCATGCTGCAGTTGATCAAAACATTGGTTGGACTGCACTTGGAGTTGTTGGAGTTGATGGGGCGAATGGACAAAGCTCGGAGCGCAATGAATGTAACATAAAGCTACTGAATGCACATCTAACCCCAACCCACCGTCTGCACAGCAGGAGAGGTGGATTAAAAGTCAAGAGTTTTGCATGATTTTAATTACAGTGTGTTGCCATGATGTTCATCATCTCACAGACGCCATCAAATTCATTAACAAAAGTGCACGTTCTTGCTCTGGAATCGTGCAGAATGGGATCTTGTCGATACCGGGCAATAAAATACGTTTTGCTGGCATCAGCTGCCCAAAAGGCCTGGAGAATTTCATGCTTTACCTCATCAAGGGGAGTGGAACTGTTCTCGTCTCCATAATTTGACAAGCCAGGCTTCACACGAGTACCTCATCTGGAAGTGAAGCCCACCGTCAATGTAATAATGCCAATTCCCCACAGTGTTTGCAGTAGAATGTCAATCTGCAATGAGGCTTATAGCAAAGCAGCTTGCTCTGTTAGAGCTAAGAATGGCTTCAACAAGTCAAGCTGACACTCAGCAATAAGGTCGGGAATATCCATACAGAGTGCAGTATTAAAGAAAGTGAAATGTGCGGAAAGTCTATTGTGGAAGTGTCTATTGCTTCCAGAATAAGTTTCAAGGATATTAACTCTTTACTGAACAAACATAATAAAATAAGGAAGATAGACACAAATTATGTCTCCTTAACAGATTGAGCAAAGGCATGGTCTGACAGAGATGGAATGAGGCTTTCATATTCAGACCCAGAATTAGAATACAATACAATACAATTCCAGAACAAGGGGTCACAGTCTAAGGATAAGGGGGAATTCCTTTAGGACCGAGATGAGGAAAACATTTTTCACACAGAGAGTGGTGAGTCTCTGGAATTCTCTGCCACAGAAGGTTGTTGAGGCCAGTTCATTGGCTATATTTAAGAGGGAGTTAGATGTGGCCCTCGTGGCTAAAGGGATCAGGGGGTATGGAAAGAAGGCAGGTACAGGATACTGAGTTGGATGATCAGCCATGATCATATTGAATGGCGGTGCAGGCTCGAAGGGCCGAATGGCCTACTCCTGCACCTATTTTCTATGTTTCTATGTAATACCATTTATTGTCATTTGAACCTCAGTGAAATTTCAAACGGAATTTGGTTTCTGCAGTCATACAAACAAGAAAAGAACCAATTCACAACACAATTTACACTTGCCGATTTTTTCAGCGTCATATCAGTGTCGCCAAAATATTTTGAACATTTCAAAATCCAGCGGCGACAAAAAAATTGAACCTTTGAAAAAACACCACACGTCATCACGCCACAAATTTTTCAGTGACCTGATACGTCAATTATGCCGACAGGACCTTTACACTCCGAAACGCGACAGCGATATAATATGGGAATGTTTTCCACACAAGCTTTACTGGCAATGTTTGCATTAGAACTTTGTTTCAATGCATCCAATAATGGAGAAGAGAAGTTTGTGCTCAAGGTACTTAAATGAACTTACTGTCACAAAATAAGTTCTCCATTTGATGGTGAGGATGAGAATGAAGCAGATTAAAATATACCTATATGTGTAGGATGGAACTGCACATGCTGGTTTGCACTGAAGATAGACGCAAAAATGCAGCAGTAACTCAGCGGGACGGGGGCATCTCTGCAGGGAAGGAGTGGGTGACGTTTCAGTCTGAAGAAGGGTCTCCAGAGATGCTGCTTCTCCCTCTGAGTTACTCCAGCATTTTGTGTCTATCTTCAAAATATACCCAATAGACAATAGACAATAGGTGCAGGAGTAGGCCATTCGGCCCTCCGAGCCAGCACCGCCATTCAATGTGATCATGGCTGATCATCCACAATCAGTACCCATACGTTTATGCATGTGTAAAGCCAGCTGATCATAGATGATAGGGTATATCAGAACTAACGATGACTCCTTTCTCCTTTGGGACTAGCCTTTACTGATATCCAATGGACTGTCCATAGATGTTCAAAGCTGCGAAACAAGAGTTGTCTGTACCATAACCAAACATTATTTGTCTTTACAAATTACTCCCACCACTGAAGTTGACAATGATTTTCACCAAGACCACAGCACATTTTAACAACATGACCATCCCCTTGACTCTCTCTCAATTCTGTCCAACTTCACCTCATCAAACTTTGGCTGGCCATATACAAAACTAGAAGGAATAGGCAATTTGCAAACAAAAAAGAAAATCACCTCACTTGTCAATGGGGACGATTTTTAAATAAATCTGATGCATCTCTCCAGTGGATTTATAGGTGTGCCAACACTGTTTGAAAGAGAACAGTGATATAGAGTCTTAGAGTCCTAGAGTGACACAGCGTGGAAACAGGCTCTTTGGCCCAACTTGCCCACACCGGCCAACATGTCCCAGCTGTACTAGTCCCACCTGCCCACGTCTGGTTCATCTCCCTCCAAACGTGTCCCAGCCATGTTGACCTGTCCCAGCCATGTAGACCTGTCCCAGCCATGTAGACCTGTCCCAGTCATGTAGACCTGTCCCAGCCGTGTAGGACCTGTCCCAGCCAGTAGGACCTGTCCCATCATGTAGACCTGTCCCAGCGTTGGTAGACCTGTCCCAGCATGTAGACCTGTCCCAGTCATGTAGACCTGTCCCAGCCATGTAGACCTGTCCCAGCCATGTAGACCTGTCCCAGCCATGTAGACCTGTCCCAGCCATGTAGACCTGTCCCAGCCATGTAGACCTGTCCTATCCTATCCATACCTCTAAAGTTTCCACTCCCTCCCGCCTCTGCTACCCCTAAACAAAAGTTATCTCAGTATTTTGTGGATCTTATTAAACATTAAAAAGAGATGCATGTACATTTGCAGTTACTGTACTCTTAAGTCATTACTTGGACATGGAAAAATGCTGTGGGACGTCTCTGGACTATATACTAAGCGCAGGTAGACAAAGGTGCTGGAGAAACTCAGCGGGTGCGGCAGCATCTATGGAGCAAAGGAAATAGGCGAACGTTTCGGGCCAAAGCCATATACTAAGTGCAAATTGCTTTTGCCTGAACCTTGCACTAACCCCACGGCTTATAGCAGGCGCATAGGTTCATATGAACTCGGTGTGGCAAGTGTAACATGGCAGCGATCCATAACAAGACTGTTGTCATCGTTCATCAGCATTCACAGCTCCCTAGTTGCGCATCCTTACTGCCGGATCCCAGACCTGAGCATGAACCGCAAGCGGCACAAAGCAACCAGTGTCCTGGTCACGCTCCTCAGGACTCGGGAGGAGCAGGGAAAATGGACCTTAGCAGGGAAAAAGTAAATCGTTACCAGGGTAGAGCGCAGGGCTGCCAACTCTCACGCTTTGAGCGTGAGAATCACGCATTTGAAGAAACTCTCACGCCCTCACGCTCAGAGATAGGAGGAGAGAGAGGGGGGAGAGAGGGGGAGGAGAGGGGGGAGGGTTGAGGGGAGAGAGAGAGGGAGGAGAGGAGGGGAGAGAGAGGGAGAGGGGGGAGGGAGAGGGGGAGAAAGTGGGGGAGGGAGGGGGGGAAATAGAGGGGGAGAGAGAGGGGGGGAGAGGCAGGGCTGCCAACTCCCATGCACTGAGCGTGAGAATCACACATTTCGCCAAATTTCTCACGCTCCGTCGTGAACAGATGCAGACGGGGAGCGGGGCTGGCGAGTGTTTGCCGGGCTGGCGAGTCGCTCACTGCAGCTCCGGCCATGGAGCTGCCTCAGTGCAAGGCGTCGGAAGCGTTGCGCCGCTGCCGTGAGAGTCTCTGTGCCAAATGCGCCCGGGTGACCGGCATGGATCAGGCTGCGGCTCGGTGCGTCCTGGAGGACAACCAGTGGCTGCTGGAAGTAAGTACCAGGCACTGGGTAGAAACGGTGGAAGATAGTGGACTTCAAATGGGGAAGGTTGGAGAAAGCATCCCGCCTGCCTGCTGGATTTTCACTTACTGTAACTGCAGGAAAAATGTTCCCGATGTTGGGGGAGTTCAGAACCAGGGGTCACAGTTTAAGAATAAAGGGGGGGGGGGGCAGTTAGGACTGAGATGAGGACAAACTTTCTTCACACAGAGAGTTGTGAATCTGTGGAATTCTCTGCCACAGAAGGCAGTGCAGGCCAATTCACTGGATGTTTTCAAGAGAGAGTTACATTTAGCTCACGAAATCAAGGGATATGGGGAAAAAACAGGAAAGAAGTACTAATTCTAAAGGAATAGCCGTGATCATATTGGATAGCAGTGCTGGCTCAAAGGGCCGATGGCCTATTCCTGCACCTGTTTTCTACGTTTCTATGCTTGAGTATATGGCAATAAAACTCGATCACTTGATTTTGAAGCATTCATGCATGGTGGAGGTATAATGTGGTCATAGAGTGATACAGTGCGAAAACAGGCCCTTCAGCCCAACTTGCCCACACCCGCCAATCTAATACATCATCTGTTTCCACGCTGTATCTCTAAATTAAACTAAATTAAGTTCAATGTCTTTGCTCAAGTTGCTTGGTCACAGAGCAAATGTCAAGTTATGATGTCCGGCTGAACTGCAGCAACAAACTATGATGAAGTGCGTTGGAAGGCACTTTAGTTGTTAGTTGGATCAGCAGTTCGATTGTTTGTCGAAGACTGTATCTTTAAACTAATCGGTCAAGTAAGTAAGTAAGTTTATTGGTCAAGTATTCACATACAAGGAATTTGCGTTTGTGCTCCGCCCACAAGTAACAACATGACATACAGTGACAGTTACGAATGACTCAGAAAACACTAAACATTAATAATAATAATAAATGTCCATCAGAGACTTACAAGGGCACAGTCGTGGGGAGCAAACTCCGGTGGGTACAGACTCTTGGGGAGGGGGCAGGGGAGTGGGGTCCAAGACAACAACCTCTGTGCTACGCCATCGGGGGCCGAGCCGCGGCAAGACCTCACTACCCAAGGGGAAGATGCAGAGAACCATGAAGATTGGGCCCTTCCCAGTGTCACACAGTGTGGAAACTGGCCCTTCAGCCCATCTTGCCCACACTAGTCCCACCTACCTGCGTTTGGCCCATGTTCCTCTACCAATGTCTCTGGTCAATGTCCCAACATGCAGGTAACATGGCCAATGGTAACATCTGGCAGCGGACCAAAGCCAAGCCATCTCATGCATGATAAACCTGCTTCCTTCTCCTCAGACTCTGCCTTGACCTCTTGACTATTTCCAGCATTTCCTGTTTCCAAAGTACTTCCAAATTCCAGAACCTGCAACATATTGCTGTTGTAAGGAAGATGTTTCAATGTGGCCTCACTTGCTTATGCACCTTAACAAGGTATAAACTAGTGAGAAAGTCCAGTCTACTCGTTGTTCTTTATCTCTCTACCGTCCATATCTCTTGTTTCCCTTATCCCTAACCAGTCTGAAGAAGGTTCTTGACCCAAAACGTCACCCATTCCTTCCCTCCAGAGATGCTGCCTGTCCCGCTGAGAAACTGCATCTGCAGTTCCTTCCCACACAGTCGTATCTGATCCTTTGGTTTGGCCATTTCAGATGCTGGAATGGACATCTTTAACACGGACAGTGTAAGTTGGTGACAGCTATTACCTTGTTGCAGATACAAGACTATTTGTTGTAGGCGTGAAGTGATAAGCTCTGTAATAAGATGCAAGTTTGGGGCACTGTAAAAAAAAAAGGGAATTTCAAGTTGTTGATGTAAACGGTGCCAATTTTAACTGCTCCAGCATTGCAATCAATTGCTTTGGCAGGGTGTAAAGTCGAGTAAAAACACTGTTTCTGCTTTTCAAAAACCTGGGCAATTAATTGTTGTTAATTTAGTTTAGAGATACAGCGCGGGAACAGACCCTTCGGCCCTCCGCGTCCGCACCAACAGCGATCCCCGCACATTAACGCCACCCTACACACACTGGGGACAATTTGCACTTCAATACCAAGCCAATTAACCTACAAACCTGCACGTCTCTGGAGTATGGGAGGAAACTAAAGATCTCAGAGAGAACCCACGCAGGTCACGGGGAGAACGCACAAACTCCGTACAGACAGCACCCGTAGTCGGGATTGAACCCGGGTCTCTGGGTGTTCTGAATGTCCAAAATCTACTGGCGTGGATTGTGGATCTTCAAAAAAAAAAAAGCAACAAATGTGCTTGCTTTAAACATTTTTCATGAGTAAACACTGTCCTACTGACTTCCCCTGAAAGCCTCCCTTATGTCTCTCCGAGTGTTGGCTCTGACAGGCTGTTTCTAAGCGCCCCTTGAATTACAGGAGTGGAGCGCAGCTGTGGCCCTGTGCATCAGTGTTGCTCCCAACACATGTTTACACAGCTCGCTAAGCTGAATGCACACTGCATGCATTACGTGCACTGTATCGCAGCCCAGAGGTATACCAGGGAATAGAGTATGGACACAAAAGGAGTTTTATCACTGTGGAAGCGAGCTAATATTCTTACCAGAAGATTATCGCTCCACCCTGTCGCTCTCTTCAAAAAAGTTGTGCTTGCATTAGTGAACCTGCATACATTTTCTCAGAGCACGATACCTTTGAAAGGTTGAGTTCACTGTTCTCGCAGAAATGTTTCGTGCTGCTACCTTTGCGTACAAAGATATAGTGGACTCCTGTTTCCTATCACTTAACATCTACAAATCCGTTCCTGAAGTCGTCCACTAGCTGATCACGAGAAGAATGCTTTTTGAATTTACATTTCCTACTGAAGATTAAACGTTTCGTCCCCTTGTTTACTGAAGGGAGAAGTCAGAGGGAGGATAGACAACATCTTTTCTGCTGGAGTACAGCGGGACAGGCAGCATCTCTGGAGAGGTCTCTGGGTGACGTTTCGGGTCGAGACCCTTCTTTAGACTGGTCCAGTCTGAAGCAGAGTCTCGACCCGGAACATCACCCATTCCTTCTCTCCAGAGATGCTGCCTATCCCGCTGAGTTACTCCAGTTTTTTGTGCCAATCATCTCTTCTTTTCTTGCTAGTGGCCTCATAGATTTTTTGCAGTCTTCCTCCCTTACATTTCTATATTAGGAATCAAAACAGAACACAACACTCCAGATGCAAGGGAAATATATATTTAGATATTACGTTCAGTTTAGTTTATTGTCACGTGTATCGAGGTACAGGGAAAAGCTTTTGTTGCGTGCTATCCAGTCAGCAGAAAGACAATACATGATTACATTTGAGCCATTTACAGTGCAAAGATACATGATAAATGGTGAATCTGTGGAATTCATTGACACAGACGGCTGTGGAGGCCAAGTCGATATTTTTAAGACAGAGATAGATTCTTGAGTAGTACTGGTGTTGGGGGGGATTATGGGGAGAAGGCAGGAGAATGGGGTTAAGAGGGAGAGATAGATCGGCCATGATTGAATGGTGGGGTAGACTTGATGGGCTGAATGGCCTAATACTGCTCCTATCACTTACAAGATACAACTTTGGCTACTTGGAATTATAGATCATAATTATTTAACTTTTTATTCGCTTTCTTTCATATCTGAGAGTATCAAGCTGATAATAAACAGAACTCCAAACAAATGCTAATCTCCAGCCAGCATCTATCTCAACCTCCTTGCCAGTTAGAATCGTACACACTTTGGGACAATTTACAATATTTTACCAAAGCCAATTAACTTGCACACCTTTGGAATGTGGGAGGAAACCAGAGAGCCCGGGGGAAAACCCACATATGTCACAGGGAGAAGGTACAAACTCCGTACCGACAGCACCCGTGGTCAGGATCGAACCTGAGTCTCTGGCGCTGTAAAGCAGCATCTCTACCGCTGTGCTGCCCAATTGATGCCAATTTAAACTGAACATCCGCCTGCACATGTAGATCCATCCCTGTTTATGTCTGTCTAAATTGCCTCTTAAGCTTTGCTATCATTTATACCATCTTCAACATTCCTATTCTTGAATTCCAAGTATCATTTTTCTCCCAGTGGACACGTTTCTTTAAATGCCTGTAGATTACGGGCAGATTAAAATCATTAACAAATTTAGCATCAATGGCAAAGCAAGATAGATCGACAACTGCCGAATTAAGTTAATGCAGACTGCTGATCCAACTTAAGTCTTACTACTAACTTACTAACAACTTAAGTGCCTTCCAACGCACTTCATCATAGTTTGTTCCTGCTGTTCAGCCGGACATCATAACTTGGCATTTACTCTGTGACCAAGCAACTTGAGCATTGAATTTAGTTTAGTTCAGTTCAGAGGTAGAGCACGACCAGCATACACACTCGGGACAGTTTAGCATTTTACAGAAAGCCAATTAACCTACAAACCTGCACGTCTTTGGAGTTTGAGGGGAATCTGGAGCACCCAGAGAAAACTCACACGGTCACAGGGAGAAATTACAAACTCCATATGAACAAGCACCCGTGGTCAGGATTTAACCCGGGTATTTGGCGCTGTAATGCCGTGTAAACTCTGATATCAAAATATAAAAAAGATTCACTGCCTTGCCCTGGCCTCTAAGCTTCTCCATGGAAATTGCCCCATTAGTTATTTCAAATCCACCCCCAACTTTCCAAATCAACCCTTATTCAATTCTTGATCAAAGGTTAAAAAAAAAAAATCACACCAGGATAGACTCCACAGATACAGCTTCATTTTCCAGATTAGTAAAACATCGACTGAACTTTAGGTGGAGGATACAAGGTCTGAAGGAATAATCTCCAGCCTTGCGCCCATCTCTTCCTTCTCCGAGACTAGTTAGCTGCTTGTCACGCTCTTTTCCAGTTTGCTTCTAGAGGATGTGTAGGAAGGAACTGCAGATGCTGGTTGATACCGAAGATAGACACAAAATGCTGGAGTAACTCAGTGGGTCAGGCAACATCTCTGGAGAAAAGGAATAGGTCCCACTACACTCCACCTCTATCTTTCAGTCTGAAGAAGGGTTCTGACATGAAAGGTCACCTATTCCTTCTCGCCAGAGATGGTCTACTTCTAGAGCATGTTCCTTAAGCCATTATGCTTCTCCTGAATTTGCATCCTCTGATCAACTAATTTATTTATTAATGTTCAGAAGAGGGGTAGGGTGGGGTGGTATTTTGCTTCTTTTGGACATAGAATTATAGAGCACAGAAACTGGACCTTCAGCCCATTATATCCATACCGACCATCAAGAGAATACCTATCCTGACTTATCATATTTAGCTTGGCCCATAGTCCTCCAGAACTCGGTGATTCAGCTAGTCATCCAGATACCATGTAAATGTTGCGGGCGTTCCAACATCCAAATCAGGGTGAAAACGTTTCTTCTTAGGTCCCCTCTCAACCTCTTGCACCTTACCCTTCTTTTAATTGTTACACCTTGTTCAACACGGTACATGTTGAGATGCAAGTGCAAGCTATCTAAAACATAGTGAGTAATGCTGCTGAACGAGGTATGTGGGGAATTCAGCTAAAACTGGCAATGCAGGCCCAGGTTCAACGTTGGTAGCGGTAGAGTTGCTGCCTTACAGACTACGGATGCTGTCTGTACGGAGTTTGCACGTTCTCCCCGTGACCTGCGAGGCTTTTCTCCAGGATCTCCAAATATTTGCAGGCTTGTAGGTTAATTGTCTTCGGTAAAATTGTAAATTGTCCCTAGTGTGTAGAATAGTGCTCGTGTACGGAGGTGATCGCTGGTCGGCGAAGACTGGATGGGCCGAAGGGCCTGTTTCTGCACAGTATCTCTAGTCTAAAGTAAAATCTCCTTCAAAAGGCAGAAAGCATCTCAGAGTGAAGCTCTCCCTGGAAACCTCTCTGAATTAAACAGCACCCAAATGTAAGTGCTCAAATTCGGAGGTACAACCAGAGCCAGTAGATGAATTACTGCAGTAATTGTTTTACCAATTCCCAAAGTGAAGCCCCTTAAAAAAAAAATTAAATCGAGTGGGTAAATAGGATCGTCACATTCTGAGTGATTTGAGTATAGCAGCTCAACAAGAGATAAAGGAATCAACAGTAATGTCAGACGGACACAAGATGCTGGAGTAACTCAGCGGGACAGGCAGCATTTCTGGGGAGGAGGAATGGGTGACGTTTCGGGTCAGATGCCTGCCAATGAAAAAAAAAACGTGGCCATGTGAAGTCTGATGGAATTCAACTTTATTTTTTGTTTTATTTATCAAACTTTGAGCACGTTATTTTAATCTTCCGCGGAAGATTTATGGTGGCGGCCACATGACTATTTATGAGCTGTGTTAGAAAATATCCCGAGCTCCTGGCAGCAAAGAGAAATGTATAACGGCGGGCGATAAAACTGTTGAAGTCAACTGGAGCAGAAAAGTCGAGGGTCTCCACACAACATTTGACAATATCAAAGGTTCTGAACTTGCATACAGGATCTGTCTGCTTTTTACGCTTCCTCCCCAGTTCGTATCAATCAGCCAGTGAAGACAGTAAAATGCAAAGACCTCAGAATCTCGCTTCAAGTCTCTTCGAATGTTCTTTTCACATTTTAGGGAATGGAGTAAATCCAGAGAAAACTATTAATTTACCAGCACCGATTTTATATTGTAATTAGCTTCCCAAAATATCATTCCAAACTGCTTATTAGCAACTGCGCCTATTCAGTTGGTTAAGTCTTATCAAATTTAGCAATGCAGGCATTTTGGTTTTAGTTGGTTTAGAGATACAGCGCGGCCACAGGCCCTTTGGCCCACCGAGTCCGCTCGGACCAGCGATCCCCAGCTCTATCTTGCACATTAGCTATCCTACACACACTAGGGACAATTTACAATTTTTGATCGAAGCGAAATTAACCTACAAACCTGCATGTCTTTGGAGCGTGGGAAGAAACCGGAGCAAACGGGTAAACTCACGGGGTCACATGGAGAATGTACAGACTCCGTACAGACAGCACCTGTAGTCAGGATCGAACCCGGGTCTCTGGCGCCATAAGGCAGTAACTCTACCGCTGCGCCGTCTTGCCACCCATACTGGATTTAAGTTGTTCATCTCATTCAAATGTAAAGCAAGTTTAATATCCTTAACATTACATCATAAGCCAAGCAAATGCTGCTATGAAGCCTTTACCATTAATATGACTTCCCATAGTCTTGTTATAGAAACATAGAAACATAGAACAGAGGTGCAGGAGTAGGCCATTCGGCCCTTCAAGCCTGCACCGCCATTCAATATGATCATGGCTGATCATCCAACTCAGTATCCTGTACCTGCCTTCTCTCCATACCCCCTGATCCCTTTAGCCACGAGGGCCACATCTAACTCCCTCTTAAATATAGCCAATGGACTGGCCTCAACTACCTTCTGTGGCAGAGAATTCCAGAGACTCACCACTCTCTGTGTGAAAAATGTTTACCTCATCTTGGTCCTAAAGGAATTCCCCCTTATCCTTAAACTGTGACCCCTTGTTCTGGACCTCCCCAACATCGGGAACAATCTTCCTGCATCTAGCCTGTCCAACCCCTTAAGTTATTAGGCTGTTTGCTGTTTCCAATGACTTCTGACATGCAAGCCACTAATCCAATCTAATTCATTATCTAATTCTTAGTTTAGGTTAGTTTAGAGAAACAACATGGAAACAGGCCGCTCCGCTCACCGGATCATGGCAATCACCCACACACTAGCACTATCCCACACACACTAGGTACAATTCACAATTTTTACCAAGGCCAATTAATCTATAAACCGGCACATCTTTAAAATGTGGGAGGCATCCGGAGTACTCGGAGAAAACACATGCTGTCTCAGGGAGAACATGCAAACTCCATACAGACTTGATCCCGGGTCTCTGGTGCTGTGAGGCAGCAACTCTACCGCTGTGCCAGCCAAAATAACATTTTGTCCTTTCCATGCCATTTCCAATCGTAAAGGCCCTCTTTATGCCCTCTTCATAAAACATAGAACAATACAGCAATCCAGATTCAGGGATGGTTGTTATCAGGCAATGTAACTATCCTCCCACAACTAGACTGCAGTCCTGAACCACAATCTACATCATTGGGGACCCTCAGATTATCTTTGATCGGACTTTGCTGTCTTTACCTAGAACTAAAGGTTATTCCCTTCTCATGGTAGACAAAAATGCTGGAGAAACTCAGCGGGAGCGGCAGTATCTATGGAGCGAAGGAATAGGTGATGTTTCGGGTCAAGGCACGAAACGTCACCTATCCCTTCGCTCCATAGATGCTGCTTCACCCGCTGAGTTTCTCCAGCATTTTTGTCAACCTTCGATTTTTCCAGCATCTGCAGTTCTTTCTTAAACATTCCCCTTGTCATGTATCTGTGCACTGTGGGCGGCTCGATTGTAATCATGTATAGTCTTTCTGCTGACCGGTTAGCAGGCAACAAAAGCTTTTCACTGTACCTCGGTACACGTGACAATAAGCTAACACTAAACTGAATTGAAATGCTGGTACTCAAAGCAGTCCATAGACCCCATTCCTCCATGTATTCTCTGTAACATACATTCTCTCTCAGTCCCATCAAACTCTTTTCTGATTCTCCCACCACCAAGATGACAGGCAGGAGGGGCAATCTACAGTGGCTAATTAACCTGGGACCTTTGGGATGAGCAAGCAAGCCAGAGCATGTGGCGAAAACACGAGCAGTGACAGAGAGAACCTACTCCACCAGGCTCCAGTGCTTCCGTTGGCTGGTTAGCTTTTCACTGTACCCTGGTTCACGTACACGTTCCTTCAGGAAGGAGATGAGGAGGAATTTCTTCCGTCAGAGGGTGGTGAATCTGTGGAGTTCATTGCCACAGAAGGCTGTGGAGGTCAAGTCAAAGGATATTTTTTAAGGCAGAGATATATAGATTCTTGATTAGTGCGGGTGTCAGGGGTTATGGGGAGAAGGCAGGAGAATGGGGCTAGGAGGGAGAGATAGATCAGCCATGATCTATGGAATTCAGCCCGTGGAATTCTCTGCCTCAGAGGGCGGTGGAGGCCGGTTCCCTGGATGTTTTCAAGAGAGAGCAAGATAGAGCTCTTAAAAATAACGGAATCAGGGGATATGGGGAGAAGGCAGGAACAGGGTACTGATTGGGGATGATCAGCCATGATCACATTGAATGGCGGTGCTGGCTCGAAGGGCCAAATGGCCTACTCCTGCACCCATTGTCTATTGTCTATTGATCCACATGGTCACTGAGAGAATGTACAAACTCCGTACGGACAGCACTGGTAGTCAGGATCGAACGCGGGTCTCTGGCAATGTAAGGCGGCGACTCCACTGCCCTTATGTTCAGGCCTGTGTTCTGGAACTCCAAACCATGACCTTCTCAATGAGAGAGTTAGGCATTATCAATGAACCCAACTAGGGTGCCCACTTCACCTCACCTCCATTGCTGCGTGTAAATTGAGAAATAATATAGTTCTAACTTCACCATTTTTAGCTTACTCTGAAAAGCATTGAGGAGAAACCTTTAGGGCAATGTGCATGTTTGTAATTCCAGCAGAAATGCTACAAGAAGTCATTTTTCCAGATGTTAGGAGAGTAAACATGAAGTTTTTGAATGTCACAAAAAGTTTTTAGGGCTTGGCAATGGCTCTGTGCTCCCTTAAGATCCATTTGCATTCTACAAAGTTTCATACAAGGGATTTGATAACAAAGATTGCCAAACCACTAATGATTGGGTTAAAATGAAGCTATTCAAATACTGAGTAAATAAGTATAATTGACCTCCAAGTTCTCTTCCTTTTTAATATTCTGGCTGGAGTTGGAAAGGTTCGGTGCAATGATAAAAGCAGATCGTCGGATAGTTGGCTTGGTGGTAGGAATCGTCTGATGTTTCTGCTTTATCCTGGAATGACCACGTCACCCTCCCAGGGGGAATGTGTAATGGGTGATTGTGTGTGTGTGTGCGTGTGTGTGTGTGTGTGTGTGTGTGTGTGTGTGTGTGTGTGTGTGTGTGTGTGTGTGTGTGTGTGTGTGTGTGTGTGTGTGTGTGTGTGTGTGTGTGTGTGTGTGTGTGTTGTGTGTGTGTGTGTGTGTGTGTGTGTGTGTGTGTGTGTGTGTGTGTGTGTGTGTGTGTGTGTGTGTGTGTGCGCGCGCGCGCACATCCTTCCCGCCAGAGGAGCGTCCCCTGTCTACTGCACGCTATAGTGCAAAGAGGACTGACCTCAGATCTACCCATGAGTTGTCCATGAGTTGCCATTGGGTCCATAAGTGAGAGAGCCTTTCGCAAGGCGATGTGGATACAACATAAGGGGTGGTCATTAAAAATTGTGGTCCATGGGAATTTCTTCTCACAGAGGGTAATGTATCTCTAGAATTTTCACCCCTAGAGGCCACGTTTTTTGGCTTAGTTTTCAATTTAGTTTAGAGATACGACACGGAAACAGGCCCTTTGGCCCACCGAGTCCGCACCGACAATCGTTCCACGCACATTAACACTACCCTACACACACTAGGGACAATTTTACATTTATACCGAGCCAATTAAGCTACTAACCTGTAGGCCTTTGGAGTGTGGGAGGAAACTGAAGATCTCGTGGAAAACTCACGCAGTTCACAGGGAGAACGTACAGAACTACCGCACCGGCAGTCAGGCTCGAACCTGGGTCTCTGGCGCTGAAAGGCAGCAACTCAACCGCTGCGCCACCGTGCTGCCCTTTCTTGCATTCTTGTGAGAATATGTTTCATAAGTCATTAACATGAAGGCCCATTGATGGGGCAAATAGATACATGAATCTGAGTAGAACTTGTTCTTATATTGCGTGTAGAAAACATGTGGCATAAGAACATGTTTAAGAAGGAACTGCAGATGGCGGGAAAAATCGAAGGTAGACAAAAGTGCCGGAGAAACTCAGCGGGTGCGGCAGCATCTATGGAGCGAAGGAAATAGGCAGCGTTTCGGGACGAAACCCTTGAAGGAAATAGGCGACGTTTCGGGCCGAAACCCTTGCAGGGTTTCGGGCCAAAACGTCGCCTATTTCTTTCGCTCCATAGATGCTGCCACACCCGCTGAGTTTCTCCAGCACATTTATCTACCTGGTATAAGAACATACCGTGTTTTGAATTTGGCTTTTGCATTTCACTTCCACTGATTTCAATGGAAACAGTTCCTTCCTTCCTTCATTTCCCTTTTCGATTCCATATGTTAATTGAAGTTGGTTTCTCCAGCCTCACCATTACAATATGACTTTTGAAGGCCCTTTATCACAGAAAAAGCCAAAATAATAACCTCTATTGGAAGCACTCACAGGGGTGGTCGTGAAGGCAGATAACGACAGTGGCATTTAAGAGGCTTTTGGACAGGCACACGTAGACATGCAGGCAATGAAGGGAAATGTATTGGAAGGAACTGCAGATGCCGGTTTACACAAAGGTAGACACAAAATGTTGGAGTACCAGGCAGCATCTCTGGATAGAAGGAATAGGTGATGGTTTGGATCAACACCCAAGAAAACAAGAGATCAAAAGGGATGAAGTACAAGGAAAATGTAGAATTTGTACAAAGATCTCGGAGAAAACTCCACGCAGGTCACGGTGAGAATGGAGAAACTCCGTACAACAGCACCCGTAAGTCGGGATCGAGTCTGGATCTCTGCCGCTGTAAATGCTGGATCTCTGTTAGCTCAAGTGCAGACTGAGGTGATTAGTAAATCCGGATTTTTTATTTGGCACTAACATTGTGGGCTGTAGGTCCTGTTCCTGTGCTGTAGTGTCCGATGTTCTGATCTGACTGTATTGAAAATCCATTTTGCTTCAGCATTTCCCCAAAATAATTCACCTTTGACTTTTCAACAACATTCCAAGTATGTTAATAGGCTCAGAGGGGATATGCAATATACTGACACAGATTGAAGGTTATTGGGCAGTTTACAACCGAGTGGTATGAATGTCGAACTACAAGTCACCCTTGCATCCCCTCTCATTCTGTCCCTCCCCCGCTCAGGTTGTTGTATTAGTTTCAAAGTCGTCTTGTTAAGTCTCATTGTCTGTAACTCGTTTTCACCTAGCCCACAGCTAACAATGGCCTGTTTCCTTTATTATCGTTACTTGTTTGCACATCTTTCATTCATTTTGTTCTATATCTCGCTATATCGCCATCTATATCTCTCGTTTCCCTTTTCTTTGACTCTTGGTCAGAAGAAGGGTCTCGACCCGAAACGTCACCCTTTCTTTTTCTCCAGGGATGCTGTCTTACCCACTGAGCTACTCCAGCTTTTTGTGTCTATCTTGAAGTATATTGATGAGGGCAATCTTATATTCCTTATTCTCAAAGTGAAACAAGAGCATTAAGGGGCTGTCCCACTTGGGCGACCTAATTGGCGAATTTAGAAGAGTTTTAAAAAATGACATGTTGAAGACCTCCTTCGACTATGTAGAAGACCTCCTTCAACCTCCTTCGACTATGTTGAAGACTAGCTACCACTAGCTACGACTAACTTCGGGAAAATTGGACACGGAGTAGTGGAGAGTGAAGACGACCTCCCTACGACCGCCTTCGACTATGATGAAGACTATCTACGACTACCTTCGACTACCCTCGATTACCTACGACTAACATGCCGACCTACTACCACTAAACCTACGAGTAAAAAAAGTATCGATTTTTTCCATGGCGATCTTTTTTTACTCGCGGGCATTTTTTAACATATTGAAAAAAAAACGTTGCGATCTAGCTGAGGCCTCGGCTATGCGGAGACCACTCTCGAGCACGAAGGAGAGTTACGATGACCTCGTGTCGACCATGCTGCAAGGATGAGTCGAGGGCAAACTCGCCGGAACTCGAAGATTAGGTCGCCTAAGTGGGACAGCCCCTTCAGAAGGGTCTGAAGTAGGGTCTTGAGTCGAAACTTCACCTATTCCTTCTCTCTAGAGATGCTGCCTGTCCCGCTGAGTTACTCCAGCTTTTTGTGTCTATCTTCGGTTTAAACCAGCATCTGCAGTTGCTTCCTGCACAAGAGTATTAGACAATGGTTATGTTCATCATTTTTTCATTTCCACTCCTCCATGTAATTTGCAGGCTATGGACAGATTAAATTATGTTATTTTAATGTGGCCGACAGTACTGTTGACGATTTAATTATAAACATTCAAATCGACTGATATCTGCTTCAGGAATTCGAAGGGTGCAAACCTGAGGTCGGTGGCTTCCTGGAAATATCCCACAAGTGACCTCGAACAATTAGACACACGCACGCACGCACGCACGCATGCACACACTAACACAAAGCATTTTCTCAGCACAAAACAGTCTCCCATTCTATCTCTACCATATGTGTCAAGCTGATCAGGCTGCAAGAGCAATTTTCTATTTGGAACAACAAAAAACTTTAAAAAGAAACATTCCAGCTGCTCTTCCTTTAAAGCCAAAATTCCTACTGGCAAGAAGATAGGCTCAACATGCTGGAGCAGCTCAGCGGGACAGGCGGCATCCCTGGGGAGAAGGAATGGGTGATGGTTCAGACTGAGAGTCAGGGGAGGGATAAACTAGAGATATGGAAGGGTAAGGTGTGGAAATGACAGGTCAAAGCAGATGGTGATAATAAGGAAATGTAGAATGATTCATTGTTTGCTGAGGGGAAGCTGAAGGTTAATTGTTAGCTGATCTACAGCATCTGCTTTGATCTGTTGTTTTCACATCTTACCCTTCCATATCTCTAGACTCCCTCTCCCCCGACTCTCAGTCTGAAGAAGGGTCTCGACCCAAAACATCTCCCGTTCCTTCGCTCCAGAGATGCTGCCTGTCCCGCTGAGATAGTCCAGCATTTTGTGTCTATCTTCGGTGTAAACCAGCATCTGCAGTTCCTTCCTACGCATTCCTACTGGTTGTGATAGAAAGCCATCGAGTTATTCAGCATGGAAACAAGGCTCTTCTGCCCAAATTCCACTGGTCGACCATGATGTCCCATCTGCACCATTCCCACCTGCCCATGTTTGGCCCATATCCCTCTAAACCTTCCCTATCAGTTTGCCTGTCTAAATTTCCTTTAAGTGTTGTTATAATACCTGCCTCAGTGGTAGAGTTGCTGCCTTACAGCGCCAGAGACCCGGGTGCGATCCTGACTACGGGTGCTGTCTGCCCGGAGTTTGTACATTCTCCCCAGATGCTCCCATTTCCTCCTACACTCCAAATCCGTGCAGGTTTGTAAGTTAATTGGCTTTGGTAAAATTGTAAATTATCCCTAGTGTGTAGGATAGTGTTAGTGTACGGAGTTGGTGGGCCTGAAGGGCTTGTTTCTACCCTGTATCTCTAAAGTCTAAAGTAAAGTCTAATCCTGAGTTCAAATCCGTTCCCGCCTGCCGTTGAATTCAGGGGAAAATAGTGATTGATAGAGAGGACTGCAAACCACCAGATTGCACTAAAAACCCAGCAGTTCACTAATGTAGAAACTAAGAACTGCAGGTGCTGGTTCATACCAAGGATTGACATAAAGTACTGGAGTAATTCAGCGGGTCAGGCAGCATCTCTAGAGAAAATGGATAGGTAACACTTTGGATCAGAACCTTTCTTCAGACTTAAAGGTTGGAGGGTGGGGGGGGGGGAGAACTGGAGACAAAAAAAGACCAGGCCAAATGTGGGCCGGCAACAGATGACCTCAAGTAGGAAGGAACTGCAGATGCTGGTTTAAACCGAAGATAGACTCAAAATTCTATAGTGACTCAGCGAGTCACGCAGCATCTCTGAAGAAAAGGAATAGGCAACGTTTTGGGTCGAGATCCCTCTTCAGGGAAGGTGGTTCCCTGGTAGGCCAGTTGTTGGCTGGGGAAGGTGTGGGAACTGTGGAATCGGTTAAACGACTAGAGTGGAAGGGGGCATGGAAACAGGCCCTTCGGCCCATCAGGTCCATCAATCACCCGTTCAACTTAGTTCTATGTTACTGCATTTTCACAACCACTTAGGCCAATTAACCTACAACCTTGCACTTCTTTGGGACTTGGGAGGAAACCGGAACCAAGAGCTATCCTACCAATCCTATCTGAAATTCATTATCTAGTTCTTAGTTGATGGTAGTGTAAAGATACAGCATGGAAACAGGCCCTTACGCCCCCCGAATCCGCGCCGATCACCCGTACACTAGTTCCAGCGTACACACTGGGGACAATTTTCACAGCAGCCAATTAACCCTGCAAGTCTTCGGGACAAAGCAGGAAACTGGAGCACCCAGAGGAAACCCACGCGGTCACAGGGAGAACGTGCAAACTCCACAGAGGCAGCAACGAAGGCCAGGAGCGATCCCAGGCCTCTGGGCTGTGAGGCAGCAGCTCTACTAGGTTAGAAAAGGTGTTAAAAAAAAATCGTCAAAGATGTATAAACATTTATTTACATGGAAGGTTATTAGCAGCTGTTTCTAGGAAAGGTAGTTGAGGTCAGAGCACTTGCCTTATTTCAAAAAACAGCCATCATGAGATGATAAAAAAAAAAGTCTGGGTATTTTGAAAGGAAAAGATCAAACAAACTGAACCTTTTCATCCAAACTTATCCTGTGATCTTAGAAGGCCAAAAGACCTTCCCTTGTTCTTGTAAAAAAAAAACACAGTTATGATTTTTCTTACACCAAATAAAATACAACCTATTAGTCCCACCATGAAACAACTGGGTTTTGCAGTTTGCTGAGAGATTCCGTTCCTGTTGACCAAATATTTCTCCGTATTGTGTTAAATCAACAAATTATTCAGTAGAAACAAGAAAACTAGTAACTCAGGCAGGGGGAAAGCAAGCGGTTGGCTTCTCTTGAATATCAAAACAGCTTGAAACCCTTTCTCAGAGGCCCGTACAAGACCCTCACAAATTCCAGAAATACTATCCAAGCTTTTCAACTTAAAATCACCATGTTTCTTCTAAATGCTCGAGCAAATAGCCAGTCTGTTTAACATCTCTCAAAAGAGTTGGTGCAGTGCCTGTGTGTGTGTGTGTGTGTGTGTGTGTGTGTGTGTGTGTGTGTGTGTGTGGTGTGTGTGTGTGTGTGTGTGTGTGTGTGTGTGTGTGTGTGTGTGTGTGTGTGTGTGTGTGTGTGTGTGTGTGTGTGTGTGTGTGTGTGTGTGTGTGTGTGTGTGTGTGTGTGTGTGTGTCTATGTGTGTGTGTGGGGGGGTGTGCTGTGTGTGTGTGTGGTGTGTGTGTATTTGTGTGTGTGTGTGTGTGTGTGTGTGTGTGTGTATGTGTGTGTGTGTGTGTGTGTGTGTGTGTGTGTGTGTGTGTGTGTGTGTGTGTGTGTGTGTGTGTGTGTGTGTGTGTGTGTGTGTGCGTGCATGCGTGTTTGGTGTGTGTGTGTGTGTGTGTGTGTGTGTGTGTGTGTGTTTGTGTGTGTTTGTGTGTGTGCGTGTGTGTGCGCGTGTGTTTGCGTGTGTGTGTGTGCGTGCGCGTGTTTGGTGTGTGTGTGTGTGTGTGTGTGTGTGTGTGTGTGTGTGTGTGTGTGTGTGTGTGTGTGTGTGTGTGTGTGTGTGTGTGTGTGTGTGTGTGTGTGTGTGTGTGTGTGTGTGTGTGTGTGTTTTAAAGGCTTGTTTTCATGTACAATTTTTTGCGGAGTTATAAATCCGAAAATCCTCAGAAGGTTTTCGTTTGCGGGAAGACACATCTGTTAACAAAATGTAAGAAAGGTCCAATTACGACTAACTTTAGCTCGACGTAATCAGTACGTTCGCGGGCAAATAACTACAAAACCAAAAATGTTTCCTTCCAAAAATGCACAGACACATCAGCAGAGGTATTTGCTTGCAAGGTAATGCTTTAGCTTCGATTTAAACGAGCATCTGCAGTCCTGCACATTTTGCTTACAAGGTAATGCTTTAGGTGCCCAGAGTCTGGAAGGTCAGACTGTTAATCTCTGCCGACTGGGTTTCTGTGGTACTTAAGGCTGTGATTTAGGTGTTGTTCTTGATGTTTAAGGATTCACATGAACCCTGAAATGGCTGGGGTCACAGTGGTGCAGTGACCAAGTTTGCAGTGCGAGCAGTTGGCCGATCGAGCTTCGCCGCACTCCATCTGAGTCTGCGCACATTAAGAGGCCGACTTTCACCCGCCACAATATTCAAGGCCGTCTGCTTTCTGTTTGGGTGCAAGTCAGCAACTTAAGAAGGTCCCTCCCATTAAAGTACCTGACACTTGGACCCTTCCTCCGGCGCAGTTCTTAATAGTGGGTGCGCTGAACGTTATAATGGAAGAGGCTGAAGAAGGGTCTCCACCCGAAACGTCACCCATTCCTTCTCTCCAGAGATGTTGCCTGTCCCGCTGAGTTGCTCCAGCATTTTGCGCCTACCTGTGTTATAATGAATGAATTGAGAGGAAGATGGGTGACAGATATGTTGACTGTCGTGACTGAAGCCAGAAAAGTAATGCAGACCCATTATTGCCAGCATCCTCTGTTACTGAAAGCCCTACATAGTTCAAAGCAGATTATAAATAATAAACAGTGCTAGGTGGAACGGCGGCAAAATAGAGCTCGACTGAGCACAAACTATAATCTGTTTCTGGGATTGCCAACTTCTTAAGGGGCTATCCCACTGTACGAGCTAATTCAAGAGCTCTCCCGAGTTTAAAAAAAAATCAAACTCGTGGTAAGCACGTAATCGGGTACGTCGGAGCTCAGGACATCTCTTAGTGGCTTGTAGCGCTAATGGCAGGAGATGCATTAAGCACGTGAAGACTCGTGAAGTTTTTTCAACATGTTGAAAAATGTCCACGAGAGCCCCGAGTACCTACGAGTGGCCATTACCGTAATTCTGCGAGTTCAAATCAGGGGAAACTCGGGAGAACTCTTGAACTAGCTCGTACAGTGGGACAGCCCCTTCAGCTCGTAGTTGAAATATTTTGACTCAGTGGTAACAGGATTCCTTTCTCTCTCTCCCTCTCACCAGACTATCTCACCCTTGCTCTCTCACCCACTCTCTCCTTCTCTCCCCTCTTTCCCTCCCTCTCTATCTCTACCTCTCCTTCCAAATAGACCAGCCATGATCGGATGGCGGAGTAGGTTCAATGGGCCAAATGGCCTAATTGTGCTCCTATGGCTTATGGTCTCAAAGTCACAGGCACAAGCTCCAGGTTGTAGGTTATACGTCATTTCAGTTCAGTTTAGTTTATTGTCACGTATACTGAGGGACAGTGAAAAGCTTTCGTTGTGTGCTATAAAGTTAGCGGAAAGACCTGCCCAGGCGCATTTCTAACTATTGACTCCCATCTTACTCAGCGGTGACAGGGAGTTCTCTCTGTATAGTCTGTGTCTGTGGTCTGTGTCTGCATTGTCTGTATAGTTCAGTGCCCTTCCCGGCACGACGGATCCTCACGCCAGTCAAAGACATGCAAGCATCTCAATACCAATAATATGTTGAATTCACCGACTACCGATTTCATTCCAAACAGATTGTTGCATCAGCTCGACGCCCATGTCCCAGTGCACACTGTACTTACGCACCAACCCATTATTTTTAATGACCTCTTCGTGAAAATCGACTGCCGTTCAAAACAAAACATTGACTTAGGGCTGACTCAAAGTCTGGCACTGGGAACGGAGATGGGGTTTCAGATTTGCAACTGAAATCTGTAGTGGAGCCATTAACAATAGTGACATCTGTCTGCCACTATTGACAGTGACAAGCAGTCCACTCAACACCAATGCCGTCCACTTATTCATGTCGGCATTGCAGGGAAATGAGTGCTTGAAGAACCATTTCAGGTAACAATTAAGCATAATTTCGAGCGGTCTTGGATGGAGCTGTTCCCAGACCAAACTGTGATGGATCCCATATAACCACATAACAACTACAGCACGGAAACAGGCCATCTCGGCCCTTCTAGTCCGTGCCGAACACTTACTCTCACCGAGTCCCATCTACCTGCACTCAGACCATAACCCTCCATTCCTTTCCCGTCCATATACCAATCCAATTTATTTTTAAATGACAAAATCGAACCTGCCTCCACCACTTCCACTGGAAGCTCATTCCACACAGCCACCACTGTGGTTCCCTCTCATGTTACCCCTAAACTTCTGTCCATTAAATCCCGGGTTTAGATCCTGACCATTGACCCTGAAACCCTGTGGCCTGGAGTTTGTAGCGTTCTCCACTCTCCTGATTGGGTTGCTGTCTATTGAAGAGGAAGATGTGACATTTATTGCGCTTTTGATTTGTAGATAGAAAGCTGCAAAATCTGGAAGGCGTAAATTCGACCAGCGTTACTGTAATATTTACTAGTGTAACTCCAGACTGCCTTTGGAGTAGCTGTCTGTTTTGAAAGGTGTTGTTATAAGTGTAATACTTGTTGAAAAAGATCCAGATTGAAAACTAATTGCATTTTAATAGTTTAAGAAAGAACTGCAGATGCCGAAAAAAAAAAATCGAAGGTAGACAAAAATGCTGGAGAAACTCAGCGGGTGAGGCAGCATCTATGGAGCGAAGGAATAGGTGACCCTTGGGTCTCGACCCAAAAGGTCACCTATTCCTTCGCTCCATAGATGCTGCCTCACCTGCTGAGTTTCTCCAGCATTTTTACAGTTTACTGGATTACTTTGAAGCATTCTGTGCTGAATATTTAGTACTCTGAAATGCCACAACATTCTCCTGCATTCTTAACTCCAAATTGCACCACTGACAACCTGCCCACAATGGATTTTTGCCCCAGCTTGTGTAACAAACAATTAATACAGATGATAAAATGCCACATACATGTGAGACTGATTTTAGTTCCTGGAACTCCTTGATTGTTTGAGCCCATAACACGAAGTCATCCTTTCGAAGTGGGAGGTCCAATTTCAGTCAGAAGAGCCATTGAGGGGTGGGGGTTAAAGGTGTGGTGTCAATTAAGTGCTGTCACCCCATATAGATTCAATGCAGCATTACAGTTACATGGTTAATGGGCCCGTTCTTAAGGGGGCTGTCCCAATTGGGCGACCTAATCCGCGGGTTCTGGCGAGTTTGCCTCCGACTCATACTCGCAGCATGGTCGACACGAGGTCCTAGGAGGTCTTTGTACCTCTCCTTCATGCTCGAGAGTGGTCTCCGCGTACTCGAGGCCTCAGCGAGGTTGTGGCGTTTTTTTCAACATGAAAAATGCCCGCGAGTAAAAAAATGTCACCATGGAAAAAAATCGATCCTTTTTTTACTCGTAGATTTAGTCGTAGTAGGTCGTAGTAGGTCGGCATGTTAGTCGTAGGTAATCGAGGGTCGTCGAAGGTAGTTGAAGGTAGTCGTAGATAGTCTTCATCATAATCGAAGGAAGGTCGAAGGGAGATCGAAGGAGGTCATCTTCACTCGCCACTATTCGGTGTCCAATTTTCCCGAGGTTAGTCGTAGCTAGTCGATGCTGGTCTTCAACATAGTCGAAGGAGGTCTTTAACATGATATTTTTTCAAACTCTCCTAAACTCGCCAGTAAGGTTGCCGCAGTGGGACAGCCCCTTTAGAGTCTTAGTCACGTGTGTGACCAAAATGCTGAAAATTTGTGGGATACATCTCTCTTCTAATCCTGAAAGCAATGCACGCATATTGTTTTGTACTGCATATATGATTCATATTTTTTTTCAGTTTATCGGGAAATTTTTATATGTTAGGCTGACAATGTTTGTTTAGGGTAAGAGGTCAAATATGACTGGTCACGTGTGTGACGTTTTGCCTCACTTTCCAAAGAATGGGCTGGTACGGGTCATAGTCGGGAGTGTCTAGATACTGAGTCATGCAGCATGAAAACAGGCCCTTCGGCCCAACTTGCCCATGCCAACCAAGCTGTCCCATCTACACTCGTCCCACCTGCTCGCATTTGGCCCATACCCTCTCAACACCATTCGTATCCATGTATCTACCCAAAGGTCTATTAAATGTTGTTATAGCATCTGCCTCAACTACCTCCTCTGGCAGCTCGTTCCATATACACACCACTCGCCTTGTGAAAATGTTGCCCCTCAGATTCCAATTCAAACTCTCCCCTCTCACCTTAAACCTCTGGTTCTTGATTCCTCTATCTGTATACATTTACCCGATCTATTCCCCTCACGATCTTATATAACTCTATAAAAGATCATCTCTCATCCTCCAGTGCTCCAAGAAATAAAGTCCTTACCTGTCCAACCTCTCCTTATAGCTCAGGCCCTCAAGTCCTAGATACATTCCCGTATATCTCTGCACTCTTTCCAGCTTAACAACATCAAAGATAGATACGAAATGCTGAGAAACTCAGCAGTCCAGGCAGTATCTCCAGAGAAAAGGTATGGGTGACATTTTGGATTGAGACCCTTCTTCAGACTCAGAGGGAGGGGGAGACTAGAGATATGGAAGGGCAAGGCGTGAAAAGGACAGATCAAAGCAAACGATGATCAAGGAAATGTAGAATGGTTCATTGTTAGCTGAGGGGAAGTGAGGTATACAATCTGTAAAATATCAGTAAAATTAATCGGTGAAACTAGTGGGGGAGGGATGGAGAGAGAGGGAAAGCAAGAGTTACTTGAAGTTAGAGAAATAAATATTCATACCGCTGGGATGTAAGCTGACCAAATATGGTGCCGTTCCTCCAATTTGCGTGGGGCCTCAACAACATCAAATCAGTGCAAATTCATGCAAGTGTTGAATTTCTTCAGCCAGAGGGTGGTGAATCAATGGAATTCATAGCCACAGATGGTGGTGGAGGCCAAGGCAAGGGGTATTTTTAAAGCTAGAGTTTGACAGGTTCTTGATTAGTAAAGGCATCAAGGGTTACAGAGATAAGGCAGGAGAATGGGGTTGAGAGTGAAAATTATATCAGACATGAGCAAATGGTGGAGCAGACCAGATGGGCCGAGTGACCTAATCCTGTTCCTATGTCTCATGGTCTTAAAGTCACAGGCACAGGTCAATTTCTTGCCATCTTTTCTGGGGGAAATGTTTCCGTTAACTGTCCTTCCGCCGACTGGTTAGCACGCAACAAAAGCTTTTCACTGTACCTCAGTACACGTGACAATAAATTGAAGTTTAGTTTACCGAGGCGCAGTGAAAAGCTTTTGTTGCATGCTAACCAGTCAGCGGAAAGGACAGTTAACGGAAACATTTCCCTCGGAAATGATGGCCAAAAATTAATTCTGAATCGCACAACTCTGAAAACCAAGTGCAGTTAATTCTAATTTCGAGGCACATTCTTGTGAGCGGCCCTGCAGCCCGTTACAAAAATAGAACTAACCCAGACAACACTTGTTTGGGTACTAAATTCGATCCAGAATTTGCGAGAGAGTGGAGGGGGGGAGATTGGAAACGTCATGTAAAGATTTGTTCAAATCCTTTGATCTTTCCTTTTGACCATTTACCACTTTGAAAACATAGGCAAACACACACACACACACACACACACACACACACACACACACACACACACACACACACACACACACACACACACACACACACACACACACACAGATGTGTCTTCCCGCAAACGAAAACCTTCTGAGGATTTTCGGATTTATAACTCTGCAAAAAAATGCACATGAAAACAAGCCTTTAAAACACACAAACACACACACACACACACACACACACACCAAACACATGCGCACACACACACAAATACACACACACACACACACACACACACACACACACACACACACACACACACACACACACACACCAAACACATGCGCACACACACACACACACACACACACACACACACACACACACACACACGCACGCCACACACACACACACACACACACACACACACACACACACACACACACACACACACACACACAAACTGCAGAGGACACTTACCTGACAGCTAGCATGAAGGGACTGATTAGATGGATGGACAGAGTCAGTGGCCCTGATAAAGAACATAGATGCTGAACAGAAGTAGAAAGAATTTATTTTGGGTCAGAACATGAGATCTTAGGCTTTTAAACTTGAGGTCCAAGGTTATCTATACAGGCATGAGAACAAGGAAAATTGATGGCCCCTTGAACAGACAGATCTTTGGAAATGTGGTAAACAAGCCAGGAAGCTTTCAGTGCAGGCCAATGCGATATTATGTGTTATTGTTATTTTAACACATACTTAAATATGTCGGCTACTTATTACATGGAGTGATGATACAGCTCTGTGTAATCCGTGGCTGATATCTGTAAGTTCAGTGCTTGTGTTTGTAAACAGCAGTGAGCTGAGTTCCAGTGTTGGGTTCGGGCATGACCTGGCACACACTCAACAAGATGTTTAAGAAAGAACTGCAGTTGCTGGAAAAATCGAAGGTAGACAAAAATTGCTGGAGAAACTCAGCGGGTGAGGCAGCGTCTATGGAGCGAAGGAAATAGGTGACGTTTCGGCTCGAGTCCCTTCTTCAGGCTGATGAACAAGATCCTTGATCCTTGATTGCAGCCAGGGGAGCAGGTTTGGGATAGATGATCGGAACCATACCCTTCCTGGCAGTGGTGGACTTCCCCAACCATCAGAGGGATTTGCAGGAGTCGCTGCCTCTAAAAGGCAGCCAGCATCATCAGAGACCCACACCACCCTGGCCACACACTCATTTCACTCCTGACACATATAGGGGCTTGAAAACTAATGTCCAGCCTCAGGAACAGCTTCTTCCCTACAGTCACCAGACTATTAAACACTACAACCTCCAAATAAGCTCTGAATGACATTGACGGGGGCATTGGTTTTGTTTTTCTGCACTATTATTGTGTGTTTGTTGTTTTTATTGGCAGATTCTTGATTACGGCGGGTGTCAGGGGTTGTGGGGAGAAGGCAGGAGAATGGGGTTGGAAGGGAGAGATCGATCAGCCATGGTTGAGTGGGAGAGTAGACTCGATGGGCCAAATGGCCTAATTCTGCTCCTAAACCTTATGACCATTAACTAACTGTGGAAACCAATGGTGTTGGTTAATTGTGGCTCTTTACATACAAAGGGTTCAGTTCGGTTCAGTGTAGTTCATTGTCACGTGTGCCGTGGTACAGCGAAAAGCTTTGGTTGCGTGCTAACCAGCCAGAGGAAAGACAACACATGATTACAATCGAGCCGTTCACAGTGTGCAGATACACAGGGGAAACGTGAATATCTAGGATACTGCAAAACCAGCCATTTCAAATTGCTTATTCCACTTGAGTAAGTTGTCTTCGTTCCAAACTCAAATGAGAACAAGGCTTAAATTCTCACTGCCTGCTGCCAACACTCTTGAGTGTGCTTGTGTTTAGAACATCCACCAGTAAACCAATTGTTGCCAAAGTCATCTCCAAGGTCCCAAGTACAAACTTGGAAACAACACATTACATGCAGCAGCGGGCTCCTGACACGGCAAAGGCTCCCAAAATGTCTCTGAGAGTGAGGAATATGGATAATGAATAGTGAAAGGCCTGGATAGAGTGGATGTGGAGAGGATGTTTCCACTGGTGGGAGAGTCTAGGACCGCAGGTCATAGCCTCAGAATTAAAGGACGTTCCTTTAGGAAGGAGATGAGGAGGAATTTCTTCTGTCAAAGGTTGGCGAATCCATGGAATTCATTGCCACAGAAGGCGGTGGAGGCCACGTTAATGGATATTTTATGGATGAGAAAGATAGATTCTTGATTAGTCCGGGTGTCAGAGGCTATGGGGAGAAGGTAGGTGAATGGGGTTAAGATGGAGAGATAGATCAGCTATGATTGAATGGCGGAGTAGACCTGATGGGCCAAATGGCCTAATTCTGCTCCTTGACCTTATGAACATGAATATAATCTCAGCAGGCCGGGCCACTTTCGCTGCATTTTGTGTTGTCAGAAAGGCCACAGGCCCCATGAAAATGATGAACACATCCATAAGTACCATAGTACCACAATGACAGTAAACATGATTGACAATTTGCCACATACCTGAGTCCTCCTTCAGCTCGCTTGTAGACAGATGCCTCGTGAACACTTCCTTGAGACTGAATCCATCAATATCTGGCTCTATCATTCACATCTTCCAGACTGAATCAATCAATCTGAGGCCCTACTGCTTGAACCAACAGATGGGCAACAAGAAAGTGTGGTTACTGATCGAATTCATCAGTAAACAGACATGGATGAATGTCGTACACTGCACGACAATTGGTGTTTTAGTTACATTTCGAACAAGTTTGATCTCATTTAGTTTTAAAGCCTTAAAGTGCCAGAGACCCGGGTTTGATCCTGACTACGGGTGCTGTCTGTACGGAGTTTGCACGATCTCCCCGTGACCTGCGTGGGTCTGCCCATGTGCTCCGGTTTCCTCCCACACTCCAAAGACGTGTAGGTTTGTAGGTTAATTGGCCGGGCATTAATGTAACTTGTCCCAAGTGTGTGTAGGATAGTGTTAATGTGCGGGGATCGATGTGGACTTCGGTGGGTCAAAGGGCCCGTTTCTGCGCTGTATCTCTAAACTAAACTAAACTAAACTTAACTAAACAACTCTAAAAGTGTAACAGGAATGACGGGTTAAACATAAAGTCATTGGATGATGATGTCCTTGGATGGCAGTGATAATTCCAGACAATTGGTAGCTGGATTTTCTGTGAATCTGTCTCTTTTTCAATCTTTACCCAAATTACTTTAGGACAGAAATCATAATTGACAGTCCATTAAATTGAGGTAGAGAACATTAAAAAAAATTACTTTAGATATTCAAAATCTAAAATGAAACAGAAAATGCTAGGAATTCTCAGCTGGTGAGGCTGCATCTGTGGGAAGAGAAACAGAGTGGACCAAAAAAGGGTCTCAACCCGACACATCCTCCAGAGATGCTGCCTGGTGTGGTAGAGCCACCAGGAGGGGAGGGGGGTGGGGGGGGTGAGCAAAGGGGGACCTGGTATGGGATACTTAGTAACTTTGTTCGTGCCCTTTATGTGGCCACTCTTTGCATATGTTGTGTGTGAATAAATGAATGAATGATACTTTGCTGTCACATGTCACAAGTCACAGTTTAAATCTTTGTTTTGCATGCCGCAAGGTATTCAAAACAAAGAATTAAACTGTGACTTGTCACATGTGACGATAAAATATAATTAATTCATTCATTCATACTTAGCTGCTGAGTTCCTCCATCACTTTGTATTTTACTCAAGGTTACTGCTTCTGCCATTCCTCGTCTCTCTCGTGCTTCCAGCCTGACCCGCTGAATATTTCCAGTGTTTTCTGTTTTTGTTTTCAATTGAAACGATATTTAAATGAAAGTGGTATCAGGTCTCAGAAGAGATATGTGGCCAAGACTTTGGCACACAAATTGCTCAAGACCATTTGTTTAGGCAATGTGAGTCACCGCAACTTTGTTGTGAAAGTTACATTGTCTGTTAACTCAAGATCCCGCTGCAGTTTTTCAAAGATAGGGGGATTATCCTGATACGCTTGCCTGATACCCAAAGCAGGCTCTCTTTTCTGTGCTCTGTTGTGAGGGGAGAACGGGCAAGATTCAAAGACATGCTCAAAGTTGAATTAGTTTATGTGTTGGAAAGAACTGCGAATGCTGGTTTGAATCAAAGGTAGACACAAAATGCTGGAGTAACTCAGCGGGACAGGCAGCAACTCTGGAGAAAAAGAATGGGTGACGTTTCGGGTTGAGACCCTAGTTAGTTTAATTTGATTCAGAGATACAGTGTGGAAACAGGGAGTCCACACCGACCAGCGATCCCCATAAGCTTGCACTGTGCTACACACACTAGGGACAACAAGCCAATTAGCCTACAAACATGTGCATCTTTGGAGTGTGGGGGGAAACCGGAGATCCCGGAGAAAACCCGCGCAGAGCATGGGGAGAGCGTACAGACAGCACCTGTAGTCAGGATGGAACCCAGAGCTCTGGCACTGTAGGACAGCAATTACACCGCTGTGCCAACGTGTCAGGCTAAAAGCTTCCTTGAAGAAATGCAGCACCCTCCACCACTAACACCTGGATCCCTGGCCATGACTACTCAGAGTGGACTCAGGATTGTCTAGTACATTATGGCTGTACACCGTATACACACAGAAGCCCTGTGTAATGGTGTCGTGGCCACGTGTAATCAATGGGGAGAACGTACCACGTCACAAACCATCTTCTAGTCCACCCCATCAACCACAACTCGTCCCAAGTGTAGAAGAGTCCGTGGTTCCTACATTGAATGTTATTAGAAGAAGATCTTCAAATGTGCTATTATAATCATTTACCTAGATTTAAGCAAGAAGGTGGAACAATGATCTATGTTTGTCGTAGAAAATGTAATAGGATTTTTCCGAACAGTACAAAATCAGATAGTTAACAACACTGCATTAGCAAATATCCTGGCATTTATTTCTGGCCATTCAATATTTCTATTAGACATTATTTGGTTTCTATCAGTACACAGCGGCACGGTGGCGCAGCGGTAGAGCTGTTGCCTCACAGCCCCAGAGACCCGGGTTCGATCCCGACTACGGGTGTTGTCTGTGTGGAGTTTGTATGCTCTCCCCGTGATCTGATGGGTATTTTCCGGGTGCTTCGGTTTCCTCCCACACTCCAAAGACGTAGAGGTTTGTAGGTTAATTGGCCTCTGAAAATTGTCCCCAGTGTGTAGGTTAGAACTAGCGGATCGGTGATTGTGGTCTGCATGGTCTCGGTCGGCTGAAGGGCCTGTTCCCATGCAGTATCTCTAAACTAAACTAAACTCAACTAAACTAAACTATCGGACTTTACTGGTTTTACTTTGCACTAAACGTTATTCTCATATTATGTATGTGTACACTGTAAATGGGCTCAATGTAGTCTTGTTTTATCACTCCACTGACTGGTTAAGCCCCTGTCCCACTGTACGAGGTAATTCACGAGTTCTCCCGAGTTTCCCCTGATTTGAACTCAGAGAATTACGGTAATAGCCGCTTGTAGGTACTCGGGGATCTCGTGGACATTTTTCAACATCTTGAAAAATCTTCACGAGCCTTCACAAGCTTACCGCGTTTCCCAAGTACCAGCCGTTAGCGTTACGAGCCGCTAAGAGACGTCCCGAGCTCCGACGCACCCGCTACTTTCATTCTACGTGCTTACCACGAGTTTGATTTTTTTTTTTAAACTCGGGAGAGCTCTTGAATTACCTCGTACAGTGGGACAGGCCCTTTAGCACGCAACAAAAGCTTTTCACTGTACCTCGGTACATGTGACAATAAACTAAACGGAACTGAATTAAACAAATCTGAATTTACAATGGGAAAAAAAGCTGCTGCATTTCCGATATTACAACAGTCCATCCGTGCTTGAAAAAGGCGGTGATGATTTCCGAGGGTTTTGGGATAAAGTGAATTGCAAATCTTTCCTTAAAATAAATAAGCTTATGGGTTGTGGAAGGAAACAAGATAGGGACCTCCACTGGGGTCGGAGTTGCTGAGATAAACTGAGTTCGAGGTGGAGACATACAATCAATCTTCATGTCGGGGTTGTGTAGAGGGAGAGGGGAAGAGGCTTGTGTGAAACAATGCATTTGATGCATGGGAGGTCCAAGCGAGGAATGTTGCAGGCATCTTTAATCACTTACACCTTTGTTATCTTAGCTGAGGTACAAAAATAAAGATTCATCCTCCTTGTGTTCCAGTGGCTCAAGACTATGAGAAAAGCGCTATTGGCAGAATTGTTTGTTAAACATTAGACAAGTTAGTGGGCATTACGGAATAACTCACTCTCTTCAAAGGAAGAAAAAGAGAAACTTCCTTTTCTCCTTCACTCCATAGATGCTGCCGCACCCGCTGAGTTTCTCCAGCACTTTTGTCTACCTCCTTTTTTTTTAATATGTTAGTTGATTTAAACTCGTACCTCAGTGCTGTGGTAAGTTCTGAGCGCATTCTCTACTGGGATAATATAGGTTTAACATAGGTTAAACCTCAAACATAGGTTTAAGGAGAAGCCTTAGGTTTAAGGTGAAGGGGATAAGGTTTAATAGGAATCTGAGGGGTAACGTTTTTCACACAAAGGGTGGTGGGTGCATGGAACAAGCTGCCAGAGGAGGTAGTTGAGGCTGGGACTATCCCAACGTTTAACAAACAGATAGACAGGTACATGGTTTGGAGGGATAGAGTATGAGCCAAATGCGGGCAGGTTGGGACAGGATGGCCAATGTGGCCTAGTTGGGCTGAAGGGCCTGTTTCCACACTGTATCATTCTAGGACTTTACTGATAGGCTTTGGATTCTTGTTAGGGATAATCTCTCCGTCACGGTGCATATTCTCCCACTTTATCCTGGTACAGAGGGGTGGTTAAAGGAAGCATTTCAAGGAAAATCCTCATAGACTGAACCTAATAGCGTAATATTTTTTGACGATAGGTATTATTGAGAGACCTACCGTGACAGCTGTAGACACGAGGAATTGCAGATGCTGGTTCACCAATAAAAAAACGCCTCAAGTTCTGGAGGAACTCAACGGGTCAAATAGCATCTCTGGAGAACATGGATAGATGACGTTTCACATCGGGACCCTTCTCAAACATCACCTATCCATGTTCTCCAGAGATGCTGCCTGACCCGCTGAGTTACTCCAGCGCCTTGTGCCTTTACTATGGTACGTGTAGTCCTTTATCTGCCGATTATAAACCGTTTCAATGCAAAAATGGCCCTGTTTATTATACAAGATTAGCAGGCAAAAAAGAATAAATAATCCATTGTGTTCTCTGGCATACTAGTGAATCCATATGAATTTATCCTCCTTTATTATACATGGAAGATACATCTCTGGCAATAAGCTCAGACTAAAAGTGTAAGAGGGTTTTAATTTGGTGGTTTAGACAAGGGAACTGTCTCTATTTGATCACATCCTTGGTTTGGTGTAATGGGTAGGCTTTATGAATGTGCTGGGACTTTATGTGTAGGAAGGAACTGCAGATGCTGGATTAACTGGAGATAGACACAAAATGGGGACCCAAAACGTCACCCATCTTTTTTCTCCAGAGATGCTGCCGAACCCGCTGAGTTACAGCAGCACTTTGTGTCAAACAGAGAGAGAGTGGTACAACATAACTGGGATTAATGCGGTTCCATAGGAAAGCTTGCCATGGAGATTTGGACAATGAATATGGTCTTCATGGTCTCCACCCGAAACGTCACCCATTCCTTCTCTCCAGAGATGCTGCCTGTCCGGCTGAGTTGCTCCAACATTTTGCGTCTACCTGTTGAGACTTTGTTACAGTACGGTTTAGTTTACTGTCACGTGTACCCAGATACAGTGAAAAAAGCTTTTCTTGCCTGCTACCAAGTCAGCGGAAAGAAAATACGTGTTTACAATCGCGCCGTTTACAGTGTATAGATACACGATAAGGGGATATTTGGTGAGTATTCTCGGGCAAATGGGGCTCGTCAGCCTGGGAAGGCGGTCCATCTAGGAGAGGGAAAACTCTGATTTAAAACATCCACTGCCTTGTGGCCATATCCAGTCATGGAAAAGGCTCCAGCAGTAAACCTCAAGAAAATCCGGAGTCGGAGCCCCTAAGGCAGTTTGTCGTTGTCTCCAACCTCGTTCTGCAGCTCCTGCGACGGCGCTGGTGCCAAACTGTAACGGCCCTGCTGTTCCTTTGGATCGATCAGCGACGTGGAGAGGGGGGGACGTGCTGCATGGGCAACAGCCTGTCCTCCATATGACATCGCCCAGGCTCGCATCCGACCACACATCACCTGCAAACTAGGATGCATCACCCATGGTCAGTCATGACTGAGGGGGGCCTACTACTATTGACAGGAAAGCAAATGATGCAACTTCATAAACTCCCAGCCCTGCCACCCGCCGAACTCCCTAAAACCGACACACCAACGCCTCCACTTCCTTGGAAGGCTTAGGAAGTTCAGCATGTCCCCAACAACCCTCGCCAACTTCTACAGATGTGCCTTAGAAAGGATTTTATCAGGATGCATCACAGCATGGTTTGGGAACAGCTGCGGTCAAGACAGCAAGAAAGTGCAGAGAATTGCGGACGCAGCTCAGACCTTCACAGAAAAACAACCTCCCTACAAAGGTCTACACTTGATGTGCCTCGGCAAGGCTGCCAGCATAATCAAGGACCAGTCTCGCCCTGGCCACTCCATCTTCTCCCCTCTCCCATCGGGCAAGAGGTACAAACGTGTGAAAGCACACAGGTCCAGATTCAGGGGCAGTTTCTTCCCAGCTATTATCAGGCAACTGAACCATACAACCACGAACTGTAACTCAGTACACGTGACAATGAACTAAATTAAACTAAGCTCAGCAAAACTAAACTAAACTGAACTGAAGAGACACCTCAGCTGTATTCTATTAATTTATGTATTCGCTAGAATTTAGAAGATTGAGGGGGGATCTTATAGAAACGTACAAAATTCTTAAGTGGTCGGACAGGCTTGACGCAGGAAGATTGTTCCCGATGTTGGGGAAGTCCAGGACAAAGGGTCACAGTTTAAGGATAAGGAAGAAGTCTTTTAGGACCGGGATTAGCAAAACATTCTCCACACAGAGAGTGGTGAATCTGTGGAATTCTCTGCCACAGAAGGTAGTTGAGGCCAGTTCATTGGCTATATTTAAGAGGGAGTTAGATGTGGCCCTTGTGGCTAAAGGGATCAGGGTGTATGGAGAGAAGGCAGGTACGGGATACTGAGTTGGATGATCATCCATGATCATACTGAATGGCGGTGCAGGCTCGAAGGGCCGAATGGCCTACCCTGCACCTATTTTCTATGTTCTGTGTTTTTATGTAATTTAACATGGAGAAGAGACCCTGCATATTTTCCTGCCCGTGTTCTGTGGTTGGTTGTGTATGGAGATGGGGTAAAGAAAGAAAGAAGGGAGGTTTTCTTGGTTGTGAGAACTGTATTTTAAATCAGTGAACATTGATGCATAGAGAGCGGAGTAGTTGCTTTAATGGAGCCAAGGCTGAGACAGTGTGGTGACATAGAGAGATCATAATTTCAGAAGTTGGGAGTGTAGAACATCTATAAACAATCCTGTCACACTTAGTCAACACATGTGGTAAGGAAAAGATAACCATCTCCTTAAGTGTCAGTCATTTTGTTTATAGATCTATTTAGACGCTGGGCTGCTGCCTACATTCCCCACTACTGCTTTCTTTTACATTTCCCCTTGACGTTTTGATTGATGTTTCGGAGTTTTCCAGGGCAGTTTACGTTTTTTTCCAGGAAATTGGGCTTTGATCAACCCTCTGCGAAACGGTTTGCGTATTTATGTAAGAGATGCAACCCGTTTAAAGCAGTTGATGAATTGCCCTCAGACTGTCGAAGGACAATTGCTATTGCAGGTAGGGTGTAACGTGATCATCCCACAATAATTATGTACATAGCACCTTCTGTCGCGTAGCACATTTGAAGAAACCTCATGCCCAGAGTCTGAATCATAGTAAGAAGCGCGATAAAAAAATCCCATGTTTTTCCCAAATGTTTTTATTCCATTGATGTCCTCTTCTTTTGGCACCGTATTCCATTCAATGCCAGACACTGGGCAGGGCCACCCTCACAGACTCTTTCCTTGATTCCTCTTTTCTTGGGATAAATAAAGTTCTATCGTATCGTATCGTGTGGACAACACTCCACACTGACTTGCAGAATCTTCTCCACCCTTTTTCTTCCTGGGCTGAAATATTTCATCCTCACCAACTCGCTCCACAAAGATAGGCAGTGCAGCGGGTGGAGCTGCTACCCCACAGCGCTGGGGACCCAGGTTCGATCCTGACCTCGGGAGCTGTTTGTTGTAGTGTGTGCATTTTCTCCCTGTGACCTGCGTGGGTTTACTCCGGGCTCTCCGGTTTCCTCCCACGTCCCAAAGACGTGTGGGTTAGTGGGTTAAGTGTGTAGGAAGGAACTGCAGTGCTGTTTTACACCGAAGACACAGGTCAGGCAGCATCTCCGGAGAAAACGAATAGGTGTTAGATAGGGTGCAAACAAGGGTCTTGATCCAAAACGACACCTATTCCTTTTACCCAGGGATGCTGCCTGACCCGCTGGGTCACTCCAGCGTTCTGTATCTGTCTTGAGTTTGTAGGTTAATTGGCTCCTGTAAAATTGACCCTGATGTGTAGGCAGTGATGTGTTGAGTGGGATAGCATTGACCAAGTATGGACTCGATAGGCTGAAGTGCCTGTTCCCATGCTGTATCTCTCTAAAACTGAATTCAGATATCAAATCATGGTGCCTCTAAGATGTTCCAAATCATCACACTAAAACAATGGGACTACAGTTAATATTATTGTTCCAGTTTGTAACATCTGATTTGGGCACCTTGAAATGAGAACATCAATCTGATAAGCTGATACTAACCATATAATATAACAATTACAGCACGGAAACAGGCCCTCTCTGCCCTTCCAGTCCGTGCCGACCATTTGTTTTCCCCTAGTCCCATCTACCCATATACTGTAAAGTGATTGATAGATTCTGGTTATAAGAGAGCTCTTATAACTAGAAATCTTTCTTAATGCAATTATAACGTTAGGATGTTGTATGTAGATAGTTACATTACATGGTGGTTGTAAGGAAATCTTTTCATCACCTGACAGTTGTCAAATGATTAATTGATTGAAAGGAAGGAAACAGCAAGGAAACAGGCCCAACAGACCCATGCCGACCCATTCATACTAGTTCTACATTATCTCATTTTCACAGCCATTCCCTACACCACTTTAAAGGGGCACTTTACAAAGGCCAATTAACCTACAAACCCGCACAAATATGGGATGTGGGAGGAAACCAGAACACCACGAGGTCACAGGGAGAACGTGCAAACTCCACACATACAGCACCTGAGGTCAGGATCAAGCCCGGGTTTTGGGATACCGAAGACGTTACTTCAGGACAATTCCCGCAGCTTTCTGTACAGGATATGCTAATGAGGCAATCATGAATATGACAGTGACCACAAAACATTGGCATTTCCGCCAACTTTAACGAGTGAAAATCTAGAAAAATCCGGACAATTTGGAAAATCGGGAAAAAAAGACTAGGATGATACAGTGGTGCAGCGGTAGAGTTGCTGCCTGACAGCGCCAGAGACCCGGGTTCGATCCTGACTAGGGGCGCTTGTCTGATAGAGTTTGCACGTTCTTCCCGCGATCTGCTCGGGTATTCTCCGGGTGAAACTCAGCGGGGCAGGCAGCACCTCTGGAGAAAAGGAATGGGTGACGTTTCAGGTCGGAACCCTTCTTTGGACCCTTTTTCCCCGGAGATGCTGCCTCACCCGCTGAGTTTCTCCAGCCCATTTTGTGCCCATTTTAGGAACTTGTGAGCCAGTTTTCTATTGTACACATTTACAGGAGCGATTATAGCATTTCAAATTTCTGCTTCAACTTAATCTTCTACTTCATAAAAAATGAACGATACCATTGAATTTTTAAGCAATGACATCATGCAGTTTCAGCATTTATTCTTGTGAATTAATATATTATATGTATTAGTTTAGTTTAGAGATACAGCGCGGAAACAAGCCCTTCAGCCCACCGAGTCCGCACAAACCAGCAATCCTTGCACGTAAACACACACATAACAGGGACAATTTACAATTTACACACACCACGCCAATTAGATTACAAACCTGTACCTTTGGAATGTGAGAGGAAACTGAAGATCTCGGAGGTCACTGGGAGAACGGACAAACTCCGCACAGACAGCACCTGTAGTCTGGATCAAACCCGGGTCTCAGGCGCCGCAAGCGCCGTGCGGCAGTAACTCTACCGCTGCACCACCTTGGCCGCCAGTTCACATGATGTCACATTATATCAGTTACATCAAGCATTAAGGAACTTAAGACATGGCAATAGGATTAACAAATATCAAGTGTACACCTTTCATCTTTAAACACTAGCTAATGACCCTAGGTACTGTTCTTAACTAGTCTGAGATCTGAAGAATGTGTGAATTGATAGGGTCCTAACAGCTGGTCTTAAGGCCAATGCTTTACACAGCAAACATGTTGATGACAGAAGGAAAGAATATTTACATTAAATTTAGGAATATCACTTGTTTCTATTGAAGGGGTGAAATTGTCCAGTTGATCTGTTAAGGACTTACATCTTTCTGCATCTGTCAAAAATATCAGACAGCGTTTTGCAGAAGCAGATCTATTATCAAGATAGCAATCTTCGATGGTAAGCTTGCAAAAACAGGCAGTGAAATTAATGACCAGTTAAAGAATGCTCATGCTGTTTAAAATGAGAGTGGAGTGTTACCTCAAAGTCTTTTTGACTGAATAATGGGTTCTCAAACATCTGGAGCCAGCCTTTGTACAGCTGTTGCACATCGCAACACGAGGGTGGCACGGTGGCGCAGGGTAGAGTTGCTGCCTTACCGCCACAGCGGCCCGGGTTCAATCCTAACTGGGGGCGCCGTCTGTACGGAATTAACACGTTCTCCCCGTGACTGCGTGGGTTTCCTCGGGGCGATCCGGCTCCCTCGCACACTGCGAAGAGGTACAGGTTTGTAAGCTGACATAAAAAGCTGGAGTAACTCAACGGGTCAGGCAGCGTCTCTGGAGAAAAGGAATAGGTGACGTTTCGGGTCCGGACGGGTCTTCAGAATGAGAATCAGAGGAAAGGGAAAGGTTAGATCCAGACGATGATGTCGCGATGTATGGAACGGATGAATGAAAGATGTGCAAAAAAGTAGCGAGTCTGGGTTAAAACATGGTCGGAGAGTTGGCGAGCAGGAGGAATCACATTTGGGGATCTATCTCTCCCTCCTTACCTAATACATGCTTCCTTCTAAGTCTCGCTTGAAGAGCACACAGCTGCAGCTCTCCATTTCTAATCCTCATGTGGATTCATGACCCCGACTCTTTGCAGCTTGTAATAAAGATGAATCTGCTATCGTATCTGACACCTGCCCACACACACAGGTAGGAACATGCCAGCTTGAACCTTTAACCAAACCCTTTCCCCCTATTATTTAAAATAATATAAATCACTCTTACTCTTCATTTGAACAGTGGTATCAAGTGAGTACGGAGCGAAGAAAAAAAATGCCGGACCTTAAGTTTAGCACAGGTAGACAAAAATGCTAGAGAAACTCAGCGGGTGAGGCAGCATCTATACAGCGAAGGTCTCGACCCGAAACGTCACCTATTCCTTCGCTCCATAGATGCTGCCTCACTCGCTGAGTTTCCCCAGCATTTTTGTCTACCTTCGATTTTTCCAGCATTTGCAGTTCCTTCTTAAGCATTAAGTTTAGTACAGTTTAGTTTAGAGACACAGCACGGAAACAGGCCCTTCGGCCCGCTGACCAGCGATCCCCCACACACTAACCTCCACACACTAGGGACAATTTACAATTTTAACAAAGCCAATTAACCTACAAACCTGTACGTCTTTGGAGTGTGGGAGGAAACCGGAGCACCCGGAGGAAACCCGTGCAGAAAGACAATAGACAATAGACAATAGGTGCAGGAGTAGGCCATTCGGCCCTTCGAGCCGGCACCGCCATTCAATGTGATCATGGCTGATCGTCCCCAATCAGTACCCCGTTCCTGCCTTCTCCCCATATCCCCTGACTCCGCTATCTTTAAGAGCCCTATCTAGCTCTCTCTTGAAAGCATCCAGAGAACCTGCCTCCACCGCCCTCTGAGGCAGAGAATTGCAGAGACTCACCACCCTATGTTTCCTCGTCTCCGTTCTAAATGGGGAGATAAATGGGAAACCGGGGAGAACGTACCAATTCCGTACAGGCAAGCACCCCCATGGTCAGGATCCAACCCAGGCGCTGCAAAAGCAACAACTCTATCGCTGCGCCACCGTGCCAACCTTCTGGTTAACATCAACCCATGTGTGGAAGACCTCGGGGCAAAGCTTTTATTAAATGGACTTGTCCTTCCCCAGTGTTATGCTAACAACAAGATTCATGGAGTTTGACTGGGGGTAGCCGAGCCACAGTCCCTCTCTGGCCCCACTGAAAAATATTGATTTTATTATATTCTTGGCCGTGCCGTGCAGACTGCCATTTCAACGTTGCATGCTCAGGACCAGAGGAGCACTTGTAACATGACGCGTCACTTCAGAAGAACCCAAGTAAATAACTTGCTTGTGCAAGCAACCTGGAGACGTTACAAAACAAAAAAAAAATCCTTGGTGTGGGGGGGTTGAGAGGAAGGGATAAAACAGCGACCGGCCCTCACAACCCACGGGTTCATTTGTACGCTCGCTGTAGGTAAGAAAAGACAGACCCAGACTCCAGCCACAACTGATTAGATACCACCTTCATCTTAGTTTAATTCCCTTCCTGTTCCACTGTTTCACTGACTGTAATCTCCAGTCATTTCTTTTTTTTTTTTTTTTTTTTTGGGTTGAAATTTTAATGCTAGCCAGAAGTGAAAGCAGAACAATCTGAGACAAGGTCCCCTGTGACATGGGGCCACAGTGAAAGGTTAGTGGGCCTAACCAACATCAGAGCCTTTTGAACTCTTTGGACTGCAGCAGAGCTTATGAGCTCAGAGTATTGGATTCCTTACAGAAGGAAAGCAGTCTTTAAGGGGCCATACTTTAAAATATGCCAGAAAAATATGGAACATACCAATTCTCAATGGGGGTCAGACCATGCGGGCTAAAGAAAGATCACGGGTACAGTAACGCAGCGAAAAAAAAACCACACTTAATTATTCATTTTGAAAAGAAAATCTTCCAGCCACTCTGTAAATCTTTGAAAATACTACTACTTTTGAGGTTTTTTTCTTTTCACAGCTCTCGGTCTTTTTGGGTTGGCAATCTTGGCCCACATTTCACACCAGTTTTTTTTGAGCAAAAAGAGAAAAATGCAAGAGTTAACCTGCCCCCACCCTCGACTCAGGACATACGCTTGCCAGAGATCAGAATGGAGGCCCAGACAGATTTTAAAGGTACACTATACATTTTCCGAAGGCTCCAAGCGAATGCCCCCCAGGGAAGAAAATTTGCTACGAACTGGCAATAAAATTATTTTCCTTTAAGTCAGGGTTGCCATCTGCAGATTTGCAGCCACTACTGGTCCTTGCTGCAATAAATAACATGTCACGCGTTTAGTGTTGATCAATTTAAAAATGAATCTTCTTTTCTCGAATTGCAAAAAGGGCAAAACTATGAAATTCCAGTCAGTTGTGAGGGTCAGATATGAAATGTAATTTGAGGGGAATGCATTAAGTTGACAGGAAAGATAACCACGCTGAACATGGTCATTTATCATTGGTCTCTGAAGCTCTGGCTAAATTTTAACACCGGCCAGCATTTTCGCAACCTTTGTTAAAAATAACGTCGCCTCCCACTTACATGAGAAGATGTGTAAATTTCACTATTTATAAGCAGATAGTTCAAACGCCATTGAGATATTTTTTCATTCTTATGTGCCTTAATCTGCCGGGCGGCATTGTGGGGCAGAGGTAGAGTTGTTGCCTTACTGCGCCAGAGACCTGGGTTCGATCCTGACTGCGGGTGCTTGCCTGTATGGAGTTTGCATGTTCTCCCCTTGAACTGCGTGGGTTTTCCCCGGGTGCTCTGCTCTCCTCCCACCCTCCAAAGACGTAACGGTTTGTAGGTTAATTGGCTTGGTAAAATTGTAAATTGTCCATAGTGTGTGTAGAGCAGGCACGTGCCGTGAGTAATTACTCAGGGTAGGCACTCAGTCCGCTAAAAAAAATGTTAAACCGCGCATGTGCAGATTGTTCGCTCCCGTTAAATAAATAAATAAATAGAAACAGTGACATTTCAATTTGCCCAAGGCTTCCTAGTCCTAGACAATTGGGGGAACAGTTCCTTTCACAGCGTGTGAAGAGTCTGTGTTGGGGGTAAAGTTGTGGGGAGGGCACGAGTGTTGACAAGGAGGGTGTCGGGGATAATGCCAGAAACTTACTCACTCACCGCTGCCGCAGCTCTCCGGGCACGAAGCCCCCGCACTGTAGCTGGGGATAGAAGCAGCTCGGGTAGCTACGAGCGGCCGCCGGTACCCGACAGCAGAACTGGCCGCCACTTCAGCGCCTTCTGCCGGCCCGCTCACCTCTGGCAGAGCTCTCCGTCGGAACACCTGTCACCTGCCGTTCGCCGACTTCGCTCATGTCAGCGGCTTCCTGCAAATCCTTAAATTCCCACAGCCGAGTAACCTCAATCGCGCTATCGGAAGTTAAGGACATGAGTGAGGCCAGCGAGCGGCAGGAGAGTGGTTTGTAGACGGAGAGCTGCCAGAGGTGAGCGGGGACCGGCAGAGGGAGCTAAGGTGGCGGCTGGTTCCGCTGTCCGGCCCAGCGGCCGCTCAGCCACCCGAGCTGCTTCTCTACTCCCCCCCCCACCCCCACCCCGGCCTCAATGCGGTGGCATTCCACGCCTCCGTGCAAGGAGCGTCGCAAGTGGCATTATCCCAATCCCCTCATTCATAACATTCGTGCCCTCCCCGCAACCTTACCCCGGGCCAGACTCCCCAAACACTGTGAAAGGAGCTCTCCCCCCCCCCCCACACACCCCGGGAAATACAGTATTTAAAAACATAAACACAAAATGTACTTACCACATTATTGGTACACAAGCTCCATTCTTCTCACTTTGTTACCTAACATACACTTAAAATATTGACAAACCATATTTGAAAACCCCGCCAAGAAACTTGCTCTGCGCATGCGCAGTAGACCGATGCGCATGCGCAGTGCTGCAAAGGCAGAATTTTTGCTGCATCAGCCCCGATTATCATTGACGGCTTCAGGCAGCGCTGACGGCACGTGGGTTGCACAGAGCTTCCCGTGTTACAAGCGCTGCGGATGAAAGGCACGGAGAATTATGCCTACCTAAGAGATCGATCTCTTACATAGGCATCATTCTCCCATGCCTTTACTATTTATATTTAGTTAATACCATGTTATAATTTTAGTCAGGGTAGGCAGTGCTGGTCGGCACGGTCTCGGTGGGCCGAAGGGCCTGTTTCCATGCTGTAATGTCTAAACTAAAATAAAACCAATCTGATTAGACTTGAAGGAAATACTATTCGGGCCGTTTTTCTTTCTTGTTTACCATTTCATCTGACTGGAATTCCTTCAGCCCGCAGCCTGAGCAAATGTGCCGTCAGCTCACTGGTGTTTAAATTCTAACATAAAGCACCATGTCACGACTGCTAAGTTTATCACTTGAGATTTGTGCACGTTAATGAGAAAGTTGACTCAAAAATTGCATGCGGTTCATGTGAGCTCAAGCGGTCGACTCCGATAAAATGTGCGGAGTGCCCTGATCTAGTGGAAGTAATGAGGATTCCTTCAGTCAACCTGCACAGGATCAAATACTACAAATGAACTTTCACACCTTTCACTTCACTGGATTCCTATTCATACTTTCTTGCAGTTCATACGAGGAGAAATGAGGTGAATTCAGGGGAAATGTCTCCGTAAAGTTATGAAAGCTGGCACTGTGAGCAATCCAACCTAACATTGTGAAACTCCTGTTCAACAGCTTCACTGACTTTTCACATGAAACAAAACTTATCAGTCTGAAGAAGGGTCTCGACCCGAAAAGTCACCCATTTCTTTCTCCCCAGAGAAGCTGCCTGTCCCGCTGAGTTACTCCAACATTTGGTTTCCTGACACATTCCAAAGACGCACAAGTTTGTAGGTTAATTGGCTTGGTAAATGTAAAAATTGTCACTAGTGGGTGCGTGGTAGTGCTAATGTGCAGGGATCACTCATCCACACGGACCCGATGGGCCGAAGGGCCTGTTTCCATACTGTATCTAAACTAAACTAAAGTCATACAGCAGACCTCACCTAGGCAGTACAGAATCATTGCCACGTTTCTGACGCCAACAAGGTTACAGAGGTTTACCGAACCGTCCTAACTTCATTTCCCCCTTCGTTCTCAGCGGCCCCCTGCTGGGTTCCTCCAGCGTTCTGTACAGGTGACACCCGTAGACAGGATCGAACCCGGGTCTCTGGCGCTGCAAGATAGCAAATCTACTGCTGCGTCACCGTGTGACAACGATCGACAGCGTACGCCTGGAATAATCACAAAGCCAAGACATTTTGAATGACTACAATAGATGAGTTAATGGCAAAAAAAAAAATGAAATGAGCAGTTACTTTCTCAGAGCCATGAAGGAGGCATGGTTACAAGGAATTGGGTTTGGGAAAGAAGATTTAGGTTTCAGAAGACTTAGCTGGAGAAGATGGTGGAGAATAGAGAAACAAGGAACTGCAGATGCTGGTTAATACATAAAAGGACACAACATGCTGGAGTAACTCAACAAGTCAGGCAGCATATCTAGGTGACGTATCTGGTCGACTTTTTGAGTCTCAAGAAGGGTTTTGAGCGGAAACATCACTTGTCCATGTTCTCCAGAGATGCTGACTGTCCCGCTGAGTTACTCCAGCACTCTGTTTCCTTTTATGGTTGGGAAATAGCCCTAACAATAAAGAATTTGATTGAGGCAAAAGGGAGGAAGGGACTTGGAACATCAATTTGGCTGGAGCTGAGAGGCAACAGGGGGAGGAAGCCTAGCTGGAGGCTGTTGTCACTCTCTCGAGCAGTAATGCTGAAGTAAAGGGCGGCATGGTGGTACAGTGGAGGAGTTGCGGCCTAACAGCGCCAGAGACCCGGGTTCGATCCTGACTACGGTTTCTCTCTGTGCGGAGTTTGTACGTTCTCCCCGTGACCTGCGCGGGTTTTCTCCGAGGTCTTCGGTTTCCCCCCACTTTCCAAAGACATACAGGTTTGTAGGTTAATTGGCTTGGTATAAATGTAAATTGTCCCTAGTGTGTGTAGGATAGTGTTAGTGTGCGGGGATCGCTGGTCGGTGCGGACTTGGTGGGCTGAAGGGCCTGTTTCCGCGCTGTATCTCTAAACTAAACTAAACTATAGCATGGTATAAATCAGGAAATTAGAGAAACCAGTTAAAATGGTAATATAATCATTATTGGATCCTTCAATCTGCATTATCTGCCAAACAAAATACTCAGAAATCAGGATAGAGTTCCTTATGAAAACACTGCAAAACACCTGACATATTTATCCAGAAAGCCATCTTTTACACACTCAATAAAATTATCTTTCACACTATGAGGTACTTTTCTTGGCAGTAGGCAACACAACTAACTGGAGAGCAGGCTCTTTTTATTTGAATGTTGCACGGTTATCATGAAGTTGAGGAACGTTCAGGAAACGTGGTTGCAATGTGATATATTTTAGTTTAGTTTAGACATAGAGCGCGGAAACAGGCCCTTCAGCCCACCAACCTCGCACCGACCAGCGACCCCCGCGCATTAACACCACCCTACACACACTCGGGGCAAGTATTACATTTTACGCCAAGCCAATTAACCTACAAACCTGTACGTCTTTGGAGTGTGGGAGGAAACAAACTCCGTACGGACAGCGCCCGTAGTCAGGATTGAACCCGGTCTCTGGCGCTGTGAGGCGGCAGCTCTACTGCCACGCCACCGTGCCACACGTATCCTTGTATAAAAATTTAAGGGTATTTAATCAATATTATCGCTTTATCCTTATCTGTGCACCGTGGTCAACTTGATTGTGTTCACGTATGGCCTTTACTTTAGTTTATTGTCACGTGTACCGAGGTTCAGTGAAAAGGTTTGTTGCGTGCTAACATAGAAACATAGAAAATAGGTGCAGGAGTAGGCCATTCGGCCCTTCGAGCCTGCACCGCCATTCAATATGATCATGGCTGATCATCCAACTCAGTATCCTGTACCTGCCTTCTCTCCATACCCCCTGATCCCTTTAGCCACGAGGGCCACATCTAACTCCCTCTTAAATATAGCCAATGAACTGGCCTCAACTACCTTCTGTGGCAGAGAATTCCACAGATTCACCACTCTCTGTGTGAAAATTGATTTTCTCATCTCGGTCCTAAAAGACTTCCCCCTTATCCTTAAACTGTGACCCCTTGTCCTGGACTTCCCCAACATCGGGAACAATCTTCCTGCATCTAGCCTGTCCAACCCCTTAAGAATTTTGTAAGTCTCTATGAGATCACCCCTCAATCTTCTAAATTCCAGCGAGTACAAGCCGAGTCTATCCAGTCTTTCTTCATATGGAAGTCGTGCCATCCCAGGAATCAGTTTGGTGAACCATCTCTGTACTCCCTCCATGGCAAGAATGTCTTTCCTCAGATTAGGAGACCAAAACTGTACGCAATACTCCTGGTGTGGCCTCACCAAGACCCTGTACAACTGCAGTAGAACCTCCCTGCTCTGTACTCAAATCCTTCTGCTATGAATGCCAACATACCAGTCAGCTGAAAGACTGTACATAATTACAATCAAGCTCTTTATAGTACAACTGCATAATAAGGGAATAACGTTTAGTACAAGGTAAAGCCAGTAAACCCAATAGACAGTAGGTGCAGGAGTAGGCCATTCAGCCCTTCGAACCAGCACCGCCATTCAATGTGATCATGGCTGATCATCCCCAATCAGTACCCCATTCCTGCTTTCTTCCCATATCCCCTGACTCCGCTATTTTTTAGAGCCCTATCTTGCTCTCTCTTGAAAGCATCCAGGGAACCTTCCTCCACCGCTCTCTGATGCAGAGAATTCCACAGACTCGCCACTCTCTGTGAGAAAAAGTGTTTCCTCATCTCCGTTCTAAATGGCTTACTCCTTTTTCTTAAACTGTGTGTGTGGCCCCTGGTTCTGGACTCCCCCAACATCGGGAACATGTTTCCTGCCTCTAGCGTGTCCAAGCCCTGAACAATCTGCTGTCCGATCAAATATAGTCCCAGGGTCAGCCATGAGGTAGATAGTAGTTCAGGACTGCTCTCTAGTCATGGTAGGATGGTTCAGTTGCCCGAGAAGAAACAGTTCCTGAATCTGGAGGTGTGCGTTTTCACATCACACTTCGACTTTCACGCCTTATGGGAGAGGGGAGACGAGGGAGTGGCCAGGGTGCGAATCTATAGCACGAAAAAAAGCTTTTCACTGTACCTTGGTACTGGTGACCATAATAAACTTAACTAGGCTTCAGGTCCACCAAAATTAATATGGATAAAAAAGCCAGCAAACCAATTTTAAGGTGTAAGTTATTATGGTAGATTGGGAAACTATATTAAGCTTTGGTCGACGGACAAAGGCATTCGGGTAAATTAATTGGCCTTTCCATGTTGCCCTCTGATGAAGATCAGTGGCAGGACAATCTGAAAAGTTTTTAATTGTAGGTTAGAGATACAGCATTGTAACAGGCCCTTCGGCCCACTGAGTCCATGCCAACCATCGATCACCCGTTCACCAATGAGGTAGATAGTAGTTTAGGAATGCTCTCTAGTTGCGGTAGGATGATTCAGTTGCCTGATAACCCTTTTTCCTCCATTCCCTAGTTTAGTTTAGTTTATTGTCCCTAGTTTAGTTTATTGCGGGGCTGGAGAGCTAAGATCTGCCCGGTAGAAGTAGGATGTCGAGGATTTGTGGCAACATCTACTTTAAGACTGATGAAGGACCTGGGGATCAGCGGGCAAGCCCTACACCAGGCCATCAAAGAAACATCACGGGTAGCCAGTGGCTCTGGCTGAAGAGGAAAGACCCCATTTGGTCTCCCAAATAACCGACTAGACAGATGCAGAGGGGGGTGGTTCTGGGAAGCCAGAATGCACCGCTGAGCCTACTGGAGACGTCGTGGGTTCAATCAGCGAAACGTTGATGAAAGTAGGTGCCCGCTTGATAACCCCAATGACGTGTCTGCCTAGCCTTTCTCAACATCGGAGGAGCATAGGCGAGTGCAGAAGGCTCCCGTCACCATCGGGAGTAAATCGATATTTGGCACCTTGGATTTTAACATCTAGTCCTGTGTATTTGCAAACATTGTCACGTGTACCGTGGTACAGTGAAAAGCTTTTGTCGTGTGCTTTCCAGTCGGCCCTACACCCTGAGGGCAATTTACAGAGGCCAATTCACCTACAAACCCAAATGTTTTGGGGATGTGGGAGGAAACCCACGGGGTCACGGGGAGGACGTGCAAACTCCACAGAATCAGCACCTGAGGCCGGAATCGAACTCGAGTCTCTGGCGCTGCGGGGCAGCAGCGCCACCAGCTACGCAGCTGGCAGAGCAGCTGCCCCACAGCGCCAGGGAATTATGACCTGCTTTACAGCAAATAGGCAAATAAATATTTCTCTTTGAAGCATAAAACTCAGAAGGGGAAACAGTCCATCAATGGCTGAGACTGTATTAATTCATTGGAAAAGTCTTACAACATTGCCAAAAAAAGCATTAAGTTTGAGGAATGAGAAAAAAAAAAAATTGGAGTTCAGCAAAGCTGGAGAAAGAAATCGATAAGAAAAGGGAAATCGGAATGTAATAATCTGTCAAGAAACATTTTTTTAAAAGCCTGTAGAAGCGTCTATACCTATGTAAAAAGGAAAGGGTTAGCGAAAGTCAATCTGGATCCATCTTAAATTTAAGTTTGCACTTTGATGTTTCATGAAGAGTATACCCCCCCTTCCCTTCCAATGGGTGACAAAATATATCTACAAACAACCAGATGCTCTTTCATAGAAACGTAAAAACATAGGTGCAGGAGTAGGCCATTCGGCCCTTCAAGCCAGCACCGCCAATCAATATGATCATGGCTGATCATCTAAAATCAGTACCCCGTTCCTGCTTTTGCCCCATATCCCTTGATTCCGTTAGCCCTAAGAGCTAAATCTAACTCTCTCTTGAAAACCTCCAGTGAATTGGCCTCCACTGCCTTCTGTTGGCAGAGAATTCCACAGATTCACAACTCTCTGGGTGAAAAAGTTTTTCCTCATCTCAGTCCTAAATGGCCTACCCCTTATTCTTAAACTGTGACCCCTGGTTCTGGACTTCCCCGGCATTGGGAACATTTTTCCTGCATCTAGCCTGTCTAATCCTTTAAGGATCGTATATGTTTCCGTAAGATTCCCTCTCATCCTTCTAACTTCCAGTGAATACAAGCCCTGTCGATCCATTCTTTCATTCTTCTATTCCAAACAGTTAATAAATCTGTACTTTTTTAAACAGCCTTTGCCTCTTTAACTGCGAACACTTTGGCTGGCAAATGTTACATTGCCAACTGTGTGAAAAGAAAGTGCAGGAAGGAACTGCAGGTGCGGGTTTACGCCGAAGCTAGACACAGAATGCTGGAGTAACTCAGCGGGTCAGTCGGCATCTCTGGAGAAAAAGGATGCGTGACGTTTTCGGGTCGGGAACATTCTTCAGACTCCTGAACCCGAACCCGAACCCGAACTGTCAGCATTTCTTCTTGAGTCTTTGGGGCAACACAGTGGAACAGCGGTAGAGATACCACCTTTTGGTCTCCAAATCTGAGGAAGGACATTATTGCCATAGAGGGAGTGCAGAGAAGGTTCACCAGACTGATTCCTGGGATGTCAGGACTGTCTTATGAAGAAAGACTGGATAGACTCGGTTTATACTCTCTGGAATGTAGGAGATTGAGAGGGGATCTTATAGAAACTTACAAAATTCTCAAGGGGTTGGACAGGCTAGATGCAGAAAGATTGTTCCCGATGTTGGGGAAGTCCAGGATATGGGGTCACAGCTTAAGGATAAGGGGGAAATCCTTTAAGACCGAGATGAGAAAGACTTTTTTCACACAGAGAGTGGTGAGTCTCTGGAACTCTCTGCCACAGAGGGTAGTTGAGGCCAGTTCATTGGCTATATTTAAGAGTGAGTTGGATGTGGCTAAGGGGATCAGAGGGTATGGAGAGAAGGCAGGTACGGGATACTGAGTTGGATGATCAGCCATGATCATATTGAATGGCGGTGCAGGCTCGAAGGGCTGAATGGCCTACTCCTGCACCTAATTTCTATGTTTCTATGTATCTATGTTACAATGCCAGTGATCCGGGTTGGATCCTGACCGTATGGAGTTCTTTAAGTTCTTCCCATGACCTGCGCGGGTTTTCCTTGAGATCTTCGGTTTCCTCCCACACACCAAGTGTGTAGGTTAACTGGCTTGGTATAAATGTAAATTGTCTCTAGTGTGTGTAGGATAGTGTTAATATGCAGGGAGCGGACTCGGTGGGCCAATGCGCCTATATCTGCGATGTATCTCTAAACTAAACTAAACTACAAAGATGACTCATTTGAACATTGTGTGCATCCCAGACCTTTCATATCGAGATCCTCATGACTTAAGCACCTTTATTCCAAGGGCTAGACAAACAATTAAATAAACTCTAGGGGACTGGGAGGAGAAAATTGAGATTCACTGATCTCTGGGACTTATATATCCATTTTGTAACCTATGTTTTTGCTCGTGAGCCACTCTGTTGCATTCAATTGATCTTGGAAAAACATAGGGTGGAACGCAGGCTAGAAGTCAATGTGGGCTAAACTAATTGAGATCTCTGCCGTTAAACATAACTTAATGGATAAGTGCAGTAGAAAGATCTGTTGAATGTAAATAGCTCTAAGATCCAATTATATGAAGAAGTATCTAGTGCATGATCCTGCTGATGCTAGTTTTTGAGAACATAACTTTTGTTATTCTGAGCCGCCCTTTTAGTTGACCTGGTTCCTCACTTGAAATGTGCAGGAAGGAACCGCAGATGCTGGTTTACACCGAAGATAGTCACAAAAAGCTGGAGTAGCTCAGCGGGGCAGGCAGCATCTCTGGAGAGAGGGAAAGGGTGATGTTTCGGGTGGAGACCCATCTTCAGACTGAGAGTCAGGGGAGAGGGACACAGAGATACGGAAGGGTAAGGGGTGAAAATGAGACATCAAAGGGGATGCAGATCAAGGAAGATGTAAAAGAGATCATTGTTAGCTCGGGGAAGGTGACAACGAAGCATGCGGAGATAAAACCCAATCAGAGGGACAGTCAGACTGGTTGGAGAATTAGGAAGGGAGAGAGATGGAGAGACGGGGAAAGCAAGGGTTACTTGAAGTTAGAGAAGTCAATGTTCATACCGCTGGGGTGTAAGCAGCCCAAGCTAAATATGAGATGCTGTTTCTCCAATATGCGTGTGGCCACACTCTGACAATGGAGGAGGCCCAGGACAGAAAGGCCAGTGTGGGAATGGGAGGGGGAGTTAAAGTGTTTAGCAACCGGAAGATCGGGTAGGTTTAGGCAGACCGTGCGGAGGATACGGATCAGCATCTGCTTCAAGGTACTGGACGCTAAACTGCAGCGAGAGCACACACACACACACAGTAAGTGCTCGTTCGTGAACTTAATGGATTGAAAACTCTTCGCTCTGACGTCTTGCTTTTCCAATCCACATCGGTAAATACGAACATCCTTTCCAAGCTAAACAGCTAACTGCAGAGGATTTAGATGGTGTATGCATAAAGGGGAAATGTCTGGCACTGTGGGCCTGGCAGCAAGCCCATCCCACTGGCAGGACACATCAGAATTCATGCGCCCATGGCCCATGGTTTTCCGACCACTCATTTTAAACAGGAGCAGCAAATGACTCTTAGAACTTATTGATACCCATCAGCATTTAAAATTTACACGTAAAGTCCAACTGGTCTTAGAATTCTTAGAATAAATGGGAGGCCATTGAAGACTGAGGTGAGAAAAAGCTTTTTCACCCAGAGAGTTGCGAATTTGTGGAATTCCCTGCCACAGAGGGCAGTGGAGGCCAAATCACTGGATGGATTTAAGAGAGAGTTAGATAGAACTCTAGTGGAGTCAAGGGATATGGGGAGAAGGCAGGCACGGGTTATTGATTGGGGACGATAATCGCAATGAATGGCGATGCTGGCTCGAAGGGCCGAATGGCCTCCTCTGCACCTATTTTCTACGTTTCTATGTTTCTATGATCAGAAAAGTGCACAATATGTATCCATTGAAGGCATTTCTTAGAGATTGTACTCGCAGATAAATACTGGAACCAAAATATGACTGATTTTCCTGAACAAATAGATATCGGTAGAAAATATATTGCAAGCTAAATGGGCGGCACGGTGGCGCAGAGGTTGCATTGCTGCCTTACAGCGCCAGAGACCCGGGTTCGATCCTGACTCCAGGTGCTTGTCTCCCCGTGACCCCATGGGATTTCTTCGGGAGCTCCTGCTTCCTCCAACACTCCAGAGAAGTACAGGCTTGCAGGTTTATTGGCTTGGTTCCAATGTAAATTGGCCCTAGTGTGTGTAGGCTAGTGTTAAATGTGCGGGGATCGCTGGTCGGTGCGGACTCGGTGGGCCGAAGGGCCTGTTTCCGCGCTGTATCTCTAAACTAAACTAAACTAAATTTAAACTAAACCGAACCAAACTATCAGCTCTTTAAGAAGGAACTGCTGATGCTGGAAAATCGAAGGTAGACAGAAATGCTGGAGAAACTCCTCAAACTCATCGAGATGCTGCCTCATCCGCTGAGTTTCTCCAGCATTTTTGTCTACCCTAAACTATTAGCTGCAAGCTTTATTGACCTCAAAGCCATCTGTTTTGGGTGGAATCTACCCTCACCGTTCCAAAAATGGGAAAGGAGTTGATGAGCATTGAACGTAGTTCAACTCATCAACAGGCCCTTTAGCCCACAATATCTGTGCCAAAATGATGCCAACTTAAGCTAATCTCATCTGCCTGCAGATGATCTATGTCCCTCAATTTGTATCCATGTGCCTATCTAAAAGCCTCTTAAACACCACAATCACATTCACCTCCATCACCACCCCTGGCAGCATGTTCCAGGCGCCCACCGCCTGCCCACACATCTCTTTTAGTCACTTGGTCAGAAAAATATTTTTCAATTTTTTTTCCAGTTCCCCTTAATATGTTATGCCGATTAGTTTAGTTTAGTTTAATTTAGTTCAGTTTGGTTTAGAGATACAGGAAACAGGCCCTTTGGCCCAGACGCTTGTTCTATCCTGATCATTAGCGACAATTGACAGGGGCCAATTACCCGACAAACCAGCACAGCTTTGTGGGAGGAAACCAGGGCACCCGGAGGGAACCCACGCGGCCACGGGGAAAACGTACAAACTTCCGTACGGACAGCGCATCGTAGTCAGGATCGAACCTGGGTCTCTGGCGCTGTCAGGCAGCAACTCGACCGCTGATGCCTGCTCAATTACATCACAAAGCAAAGGACTTTGTACGCTTCCAAATTTGCACGGAGCCCTTTTCATCACTTCTCCCGTTTCTTTAACCAGGTCCATTGATTGCCCTTCTGGGTGCTTTAGTTTGATGACCTTGTGAAGGCTTTGAACAGGAAAGGCACAAACTTGCACTCAGAGTGGATCTGTCTCACCAAATGAAACAAAAGCTCTTAGTTTAATGCCTTTCACGACCCGGTGACATCCCAAAGCACTTCCCAGACAAGGAGTTCCTCTGGAAGTGCAGTCACGCCATATAACAGTCTTGTGCACCGTGTAGCAGACACTCCGTCAGTAATGAAGGGAAACACAGCGGGTTTACCATTGGGACCTGCCCAGCATATCATCCATGACAATCCTCCCCAGTTTTATTTTTAAATTGAGTGAAGGCGGAGGTGAACGCAGCCAGGATGTGTTACCGAGGCCAACCTGCCATCAGATTTACCATTCACGGGCAAACACGCCCCCGCACCTGAATAAATGATGAAGCAAAGTGACACGGTGTTGGCAGGTGGACGTGTTACTTGGTCATTGTGTGATCTAACCTGCTCCTCCGGCGCCTCTCAAGCCGATAAGCATCTAATGCACTCTCTTTGCCTTTTTGCAGGTCGTACCTTTCCCCATGTCTTGCGAACTTCACGGAGAGTGCGCCTGCCGGGACCCGGCGGCCCAGGAGCACAACAAAGCGAGGCAGCAACGCTACTTCCACGGGCACCATTAGTCGGGAGGAGCCGGGGAGAGCTACAGACAGCGGAAGGCGGACTGGGAGAGCGACACACATTTCTTGCTGCTTAAAGGAGGAACACCTCTGAACAGATGATACTCTCTCTCACACACACACACACACACACACAGTTCGACTGGTCTGCCTTCCGTCTGAAGACTGGAGTGAGAAAAAGAAAGGAATAAAGACACAAACGACACATTGAATGAACAAACCCCACAAAAAAAAAGCATGATTTATGCCTGCTTTGGCGGCCGTCCACTGGCCAAAACCCCTTCAACCCCACCCACCCACCCATCCATCAGCACCCCAACATCACCCTCTCCCCCATATATATTTAAAGATTTCTTTTAAAAAAGGGTTACAAACACAATCCCGCCAAATCCAAAAAAAGTTTAGGCAAAGTGAAAAACAATAAGTTCAGACGCAACACAAAGATGATCGGCCATCGAAAAATTACAGAACAATTTTGAGATGGAGCGTTGATTACAGAAAGGATACAGCGGTCACCATGGCTGCTGCTGCTGCTGCTGCTGCCCATAAACCAACCTACTCAAGAGTGTTAGAGCAGGTTAACACCAAACTCAAACTTCAGTCTATCTGCCTTAAGGAAAACTTCAGCTCTGTTTTAAAACCCTTTGATTTCATCTCTTAATCTTTTCATCGAAAACAGATCCAGCCAAAAGAATGGGCCACATTACCAGGGAAACAAAATCTGCTGGCACTCATTGCAATTGTTCTTCCCATGGACCCAATATCGAGTTGGGGGGGGGGGGGGGGGGACTTCAGACCAGTATAAAGGTACACTTAGTGGATTGGTGTGAGTGTGGGAACATCACTGCAGGGGTGATCAGTGAGCGGAATAAACCTCGGGGGAGGAGGAGAGGCAGAAAGGCCCATCCAAACGGTTGCATCTGTGACAAACGAGTTATTTTGCTACGAGCAGCTACCAAACATTGATTGGCCTTGCCAACCCCAAGGACTACCTGGCAAACCCAGGTCTGCAACAGGAAGGAACTGCGGATGCTGGGTTTACACCAAAGATAGACACAAAACGCTGGAGTAACTCAGCAGGCCAGTCTGCATCTCTGGAGAACAGGAATCGGTGACTTTTTTTGGGTCTTGATCCGAAACATCACCTATTCCTTTTCTCCAAAGATGCTGCCTGACCCGCTGAGTTACTCCGGCATTTTGAGCCTATTTACAGGTAGGCTTAGTGTAAGTTTAGGTTCATCATTGTCACATGCAGTGAAAAACCTTGTTTTTACATTCCATCCATGCAGATCAGATATACCATATATAGTTTAGTTTTGTTTATTATCGTCACGTGTAGCGAGGTGCACTGAAAAACTTTTTTTTTTTGCATGCTATCCGGTCAAGAAAAGACTAAACATGTAAAAATACAGAGATACAATCAAGTCCAAACTCAAGTCCTATCTGGGACAAAAATGCTGGAGAAACTCAGCGGGTGAGGCAGTATCTATGGAGCGAAGGAAATAGGCAACGTTTCGTCCCGAAACGTTGCCTATTTCCTTCGCTCCATAGATGCTGCCTCACCCGCTGAGTTTCTCCAGCATTTTTGGCTACCTTCGATTTTCCAGCATCTGTAGTATTTCTTAAACATCCTATCTGGACACATGACAATAAAGCTCTCTTGACTCTTGCCTCTTAACATCCAACAAACAGGACGGCTGGACACTTGTTTTGACCACGTGGCAGTTCCAGTGGTTCTTAAAGGCCACTGCGTTGGTTAAATTTAAGGGGATTTATGAAAATGTTAGTCTCATGGTAGCCACGTGGGTAAAACTTGAAAGGAACACGTATGAACCATAAAAGCCATCGAAGCCAATGCTGGGAATTGTTTCGAAAGTTCAGATGGAGAGAGAGAGTTATCAATGACATAAGACTGCCCAGCGAATGGTCACAGAGACTTGGTGTAGAATATGCGCATTAAAACGTCAGTATAGGCATTAAAACGTCCAGCCCTCTACCGACCAGAATAGAGTCAAAGAGTCTTACAGCATGGAAACAGGGCCTTCCTCCTAACCTGCCCACACCGGCCAACATGTCCCATCCACACTAGTCCCACCTGCCTACATATGGCCTCTATCCCTCTAAACCCGTCCTATCCATGTACCTGTCCAAATGTTTCTTAAACGTTGCGATAGTCCCAGCCTCAACTACCTCCTCTGGCAGCTCGCTCCATGACCCACCACCCTTTGTGTGAAAAAGTTGCCCCCTCAGATTCCTATTAAATCTTTCCCCCCTCACCTTAAATCTATGTAAAAACCCGAGGACCTCACCTTACAACTTTGAGCATCTTTCACTGGAGATGTAGCCCAGCCCATCAACGCGTGTACCCAGGTGTAGACCAAATGCAAGACAATATCTTCCATTCAAGGGGAAGGAAAGAAGCAAAGCTATGAACGCATGCAACTCTGTGCTCATCATTTAGGGTCAAATGTAATTACTGCCACGCACACCTTACATAGCAACTTGGACATTTAAGGAATAGAATCCAAAATAACTGTAAAAAAATAACACTGCTGTCCTACGGACAGAGTTTACTAAATTTTATGCCACTACCTCCTGCAAATTCTTCACGGTATAAACGATTGCTGAATTGTCTCAGTGACCTACAACCAGTCTGTCCCTTAACCTAATCAATATCATTGAAGCTTGTTACTTCTGAACCAGTGATAGCTTCTGGATTGCTTTGGTTTCCTCCCACACTCCAAAGACGTGCAGGTTTGCAGGTTAATTGGCTTGGTATAAATGTGAAAATTGGCCCTATAGTAGAATAGTGTCAATGTGCGGGGAACGCTGGGCGGTGGGCCGAAGGGCCTGTTTCTGCGCTGTATCTCTAAACTAAACTAAACTAGAAGGAGGGAACCTCAAGAGAAGGATGCATATTTTGTTCAGTTCAGTTAAGTTCAGTTTATTATCATGTGCACCGAGGTATGGTGAAAAGCGTTTGTTGATTTTCATATCCATGATACTAGTGAGAAGGCAAATTCTGGCTTTGGTTGAATAATTTTTTAACAAAGCGAGCCAAGTGCAACGTTCCCAGCAGAATCCCAGCAGAACGCAATCGTCCAATTTTAATTGGAGTGACGGTGCGACTCAAAGCTTTCCCACAGACAGTATTTCCCCTTCAACCTGTTGGTTACGACCTCAGTTGACTCATACTTTTGGCTGGTTGAGGTGCGTCAAAACAAAAAAAGAGTAGAACATGCCAATTTCAAAGGGAATTTGAAGCAGGACAAGCTACCTCCCATCTCTCTTCCATTTTGCCTGGTTGTAACTGTCGGTCCTTATTGGTTTTACCTGTGTTGTTTTAAAGAAAAAAAATATTTCATGCTGCAGATTCCTGACAGGCGAGGTTGTGCAAACTACATGGTCTGAGATTGAAAAGAGACAAAAAAAAAATCTACCACAGCATTAGGGTTTAGACATTAAAAAAAACCCATAGTTCTCCATAGGATTTTGGTGTGCAGTTGCGTCTTAATGTCTTGTCGATTTTCGTGCATAGTATTAACTCCAGCTAGAGAAAAAAAAGTAACAACTTTTTGACATTTAATTGTTTAAGTGTTTAAAGTGTTTATTTGTACTTTTGTTATAAACTCTTGCTTAATTGTATTTAATCAGTATTTTTATTGTGCTCAGTAACTGCATTTGGAACTTCTGTACAGTCATTTTCAAAAGTCCACATCAATGTTTATTTCTTGAAAAGCTGCTAAAGTCAGACAGGTATTTTTTTATGTATCCAAATCTATTTTAAAATTTTAAGTTTTGTTTCCTAAAAGGCTTTGCATACATAATATCTCGTGCATTTAAACATTTCTTTTTTTGTTAAAAAAAGAGGTGATTAGTTTAGCTACAATAGCAGTCATTATATAAGGGACAGTCAGATGCAGAGAGCACGGAGGGGAAACTAAAACACGATGAAATGTTGCCGTTAAAAGAGTTAATACTCACACTTCCATTCAAACCTTTCATACGACGGTAAGATTTGTTGGGAAGACCCTTGGCTCTTGCTAATTAATCACAAATATTTTGTTTTATATAATCAACAAAAATTGTATTAAGATGATAGTTATTCAATATTTGCTTTTTTTTCTTTTGTTGTTATTTAACAGCATACAAGAATATTGTTGCTTTTAACAATGAAATATTTCAATCATGGGAGGCAGATAAATTCAGTCTAAATGCCAAAATTCTGACCATCGATTTAAGTACCAAGTCACTATTTGCTGGTGCGAAGCTGGTTATTTTCTCTCAAGTAAACTGGTCACGATAATATGTTTTAAAAACTCTCTCGCTCCCCCCACGACCAATCCTTGTGAACAAAAGTTAAACTTACTCGCAAACTTCCCACATTATCTGTAGAGGCATTTTTATTTTCCGGAAGAGTACAAGAAGTCTTGGTTTCTAATTGATCATTTACCTGTCTGCATAATACATTTTAAGCTGTGATTTCTTTGAGGGAGGAAATATTTTCATATGGTAACCGCCATTGTGAAAAACCTGGTATTTATTAGTCATTCTAGTTACTTGTTGGGCACCTTATGGAAGTCATAAAAACAATAATCAAATGAAGTGCTGAAAAAAAAAGTTATAAATGTAACAGTCTACTGTAATATCATATCTTTTGCTGTACCTCATGCCTGTAAGCTAGCTGCTTGTCAATTTTAGTTTAATTTAAATTTCCTAGCAATATATAAAGATGTAAATAGTAGAGTTATTTATTAAGAATGTCATCCATTTTTAATTTATATTTACACTTTTATCATCTAAATTATTTTTACAACTTATACATTTCCGTTGTTACAGCCATTTTATTACCCTAATGGTATGATAGGATATGAGAGATCTCCAAGAGACGTACTCTGTGTTCCTCCTGGAGGTCTCTCATGTTGAAGTACAGACCATCTAACTACACGCAATTTAGTGTAACGCATGCATCTGTGGACTGATTACCCTTTGCCATTGCTGTGACTCCCTTTGAAAACAAAACCTCTATATACCTCCGGAAGTGGTTTTGGGTCGGTCAATGACCAAGTATCAATGGCGTGTGATGAACAAGTGTATAAGATAGCGCTGCTGTTAAAATTACCGGAGTTAGAGTCCTTCGGATGGGATGAGTTAGAAAGCAAACCTTAGATTGCAAATAGGTAAAATTGATCGGATGAAGCAGTTCCAATTTTCCTCATGACATCTACCAGACGCGCTGGGCCATGTTTATATTTGTTCTGCTTTGTCCGGCCCCTTTTCTCTACCATCTTTCTTTCCTGCCCATTCCATTCCCTCCCTCCCCCCCCCCCCCCCCCCAGACAATCAGTCTGAAGAAGAGTCTCGATGCAAAATGTCACCTATCCCTGTTCTCCAGACTCCAGCACTTTGTGTCTCTCCTGGTTTATCCTTAATTCGATAAATCGTCCATCACTGCATTAGTCCAATTTAAAATCTTCCATCGTTCAAAAATAATCAATATGAAATCAATACTGTGTCACTGTGAGCGAATCAAGCACCGTGACAAGTCATGGATTTAATGTTGATTACTTTTGAACGATGGAAGGTTTAAAGTTGGACTAATGCCTGATTTGCACACAGTGAATCCAGCAACTAAACTGTACATGTCATCACAACATCTCAGTCTGAAGAAGGGTCTCGACTCGGAATGTCACCCATTCCATCTCTCCAGAGATGTTGCCTGACCCACTGAGTTACTCCAGCATTTTGTGTCTATCTTCAGTTCAAACCAGCATCTGCAGTTCTTTCCGACAACATATCATCACAACCGTTCCGCACTGACAAACTATCACCCAGCCCCTGAATTCACATAACATAGATACTCCTGGCCTCTATACAAAATGTCCAACACTCTCTCCTGAGTGCAGAGATGAAGAATGAATCACCTCTGGTTGGTAGCACTACATAATAGCCACTGCATGTCTCACACTGCCTTACAATTCAGTTCCACTTGAAAGTGCATTGAACATCACCAAACCACAGATTAATTTCTAGCCAATAGATATTTTTTTAGTGGGTCTTCATTTCAATGAAGATTTTTTTTTTTGAGATGTTAAAGAACTTTAAATTAAACTCAAAATTGCTTCTCTTGCATGAAGAAAGGAGAAACAATTTTTTGAACATATTTATGTCTGTTGTGGATAACGTAACCATTCACAATGAATGTGCGGGGATCACTGGTCAGCGCGGACTCTGTGGGCCAAATGGCCTGTTGCCGCGCTGTATCTCTAAAGTAAAGTAAACTCAACTATGAGAGAATATGACACGAGCCTGTGAACCTGATCCAAATTTAAGATTACTGACCTTCAATTTTCCAGCTGATCCCCAGATCTCTTGAGCTCTAATGAATCCAAACAATTATATTAACCTCAGCTTCAAACATATTGACTGACTGAGCATTCATTCCTTCTGGGAGTGAAAATTCCAAGACTCACAACTCTTTGCAAAACTGATTTTCTCCTGCTCAACATCCACTGTGTCAAACACTTTCTGCTGAGATATTGTTCGAGACTTTGCAGTCAATTAATGCAAACAAAGAATATCACATGTGACAATTAAATATAATTCATTCTTTCATTCATTCTTTCATTCATTCCTTCATTCATTCCTTCATTTATTCATTCATTCATTTATTCATTCATTCTTTCATCTCCCATCGCTCAGTCTGTTAACATTCCTCTTCTATGAATTCCAATAAGATCACTTCTTACTCTTCCAAATTCCAGATAGAAAAACCGTCACCCATTCCTTCTCTCCAGAGATGCTGCCTGTCCCGCTGAGTTACTCCAGCGTTTTGTGTCCATCTTAAAAAATAAACACCTACCACTCAATTGCTGTGGAATCTCTCTCTCTCTCTCGGCATATTTTATAATTGTTTGCTTCCACTTCACGCATGCACAGCAATGGCAAAGCGAATCGAGAGGGCTTGGTAGTGAATGGTTCTATAGTATTTGTTTTACTTCATCCGTTGCATGTCATCACTGGTCCTGACAAACCAAAATTTAGCTGCTCTACTCCAGCATCGATTCAGGTGCACAAAACCATTGTCAGGGCAAGTGGTCAACAGCTGGCATTGAAGCACAAAGGAACTGTTTTAGTGCAACTGGTGGTTAGAAGAAGCGTCATTGGTTTTTACAATGGACCAACGCTGACCATTGGCTCTGTACTTTTAATACCATTATGGTGTTCAGAACGCACTGGTAACTTAGTGGAGTCCATTCCACTAACCCATACTCACAATGCACTGTGTTAGGCACTTATCACAGACATTTTATTTTGTTCCTTTTTTGTACCGCTGCATATATTATGTTGGTGCTCTGACTTTACACAACAAACATCTGTCTGGTGTACTGTATATTTGTTTCTCTGGAAATAACTATTTCTTATGGATAAATAATGTCTCCTCCCTGTTATGTATTGGTTAGAAATAAACACTGGCTAAATGAAGGAAAGTGAAGGTGTTTCCATACCTCTTTTCTGCACCGTTTCATTTTGTTGCAACGTGGCTGTCTCATGGTCGCGCGTCTGTCATTACCGGTTGCGGATAATCGGCCCGTGTTTCCCTCGAAGTAGACGTGCCAATTTGGAGGTGAACGAGTGCCACGGTCTCCACTTGGTTTCATCAAAGTCGGTCACACCCAACGCGTTTGCAGCCAAAGACTAATAAAGGGCAAAGTTGTTCTTCCAAATTAGGTTGAAGAGAAAGCTGTTGTAACGTGTAGTCTGCTCCTGCATGTAATTAGAAGTCTCCTGTCACATGCAGGTTAGTTGACTGCCTTTTGCATCCCTGCACAGCCGTGTAGATTAGTTTAGTTCAGTTTGTCACCTGCACCGAGGTACAGTGAAACGCTGTTTGGTTGCGCGCGAACCAGTCAGCGGAAAGACAGCACGTGATCACAATCGAGCCGTCCGCAGTGGATACAGAGAATAGATTAGAATAGAATGCCTTTTAAGTGATGAGTGGAAAGTCCAGAATTGGGGAGGTGCAAAGATTCGGGAAGGGGGGGGGGGAGGGGGGGTGGAAGGGGAGGCAGTCTACCCCACGACAGAAGGGGGAGGAGATGCACAGAGTGTTTTGCCCAGGTAAATCGAGGACCAGAGGACATAGGTTTAAGGTGAAGGGGAAAATATTTCATGGAAATCTGAGAGGTAACTCACACAAAGGTTGGCGGGTGTATGGAACAAGCTGCCAGAGGAAGTAGTTGAGGCTGGGACTATCCAAAGCAGTGAGACAGGTACATGGATAAAACAGGTTTGGACCAAACGCGGGCAGATGGGACTAGTGTAGCTGGGATATTTTGGCCAGTGTGGGCAAGTTGGGCCAAAGGGCCTGTTTCCACGCTGTATCACTCGATGACTCTATGTGTCAAATTGTCTAATGGATGCACAAAAACTACCAGAAATGTTCACAATATTTCTCCGCTCCAACGTAAGCTGATTCTCATCAACGCAGCAATGTTATTTTTGGAGTTGTGCAAAAGGGAGACTTTAGCCAAGTCCACAACTTACCACCTGAAAACACATTGTGTCAGCGGCAAGATTTCTCAGTTAATAAATGCAGGAGTATTGCAAATAACATCCATCAATAAATCTTCATTTGTGAATTTCTCCATTCTGATTAAGATTATCAGTTTTTCGTGCATTTAAAAAAAAAAAAAAAATCAAATCAATGTGTTTCAAAGCTATTCGAAAGGAAACATAAATGATGGGAGTATATCAAAGGAAGCTATTTTAAACTATAGTTGTGCATTTTACCTCAGGGACCGTTCAAGCAGTCATTATGTATTTCTTGATTTATGATTTTTATCAAGGGATTGGGTGTGAGGTACATTCTTGAATCTGAAGTTAATTCCCATCCCGGCATGGATGGATGAAATAGTGCCGATGAAGGTCGCAGATGAAGAGTGTTATCCCTTGGTAACTGTCTTTAGCGTGGATATATATATCGGCAGCATGGAAGTACTGGTAATTCTGCACCAATTGTCTATCTCCATCATTGTCAACATATGTTTCCCAACTATGACACTGCACAGTGGCGTGACGGTAGAGTAGCTGCCCTACAGCCCCAGAGACTCGGGTTCGATCCTGCCTACAGGTGCTGTCTGTACGGAGTCTATACGTTCTCCCCGTGACCTGCGTGGGTTTTTTTCTGGGTGCTCCCATTTCCTCCCACATTCAAAAGACGTACAGGTTTGTAGATCTGGTTCTGCAGTGGGAGGATAGGGGGGGGGGGGATAGGATATGCATGCTTACACAAACCATCTGCAACCTGTAAATCAGAAGAGACTGTGGGCCGAGGTAGAGCGCAGTTTTGAGGAGGAGGTTAATACGTGACGAGCCCATAATCAAGATTTTCACCATCCCTGCTATTGACCAGCGCCTCACCAAAGCATGGTCCATTTTTTTTTACCACCATAGGGTTTTGAACATGCCAGCATCTTCCCAGCTGTTTATCGTTAGCTTTGGACTGAAGTCCATCTTCTCAGGTGAGTGAGGGAAATACGCCAGTCGTGTGGTATTCAGACCGATGTACATGCAAGCTCGCAGGCCGGAGGGTGAGAGGGTGCGTGGTCATGCCAGGTATGAGGCCAGCTTGACCGAAGTTGTTAGCAGGTGAACACGGAGAGTGAGACACAATTGGACGAGTTCAGGCTGGTGTGGTTGATGGGATACAGCATCAGGTGGGTGACCACAGCCACTTGTGAGATTATTGAACACTTTGCAGTCTGCTCTGGCCCCTTGGTCTTTGATCACTAACATTGGCCTCCCATTGACGTTAGGAGGTGTGCGTTTAGCAACCTCCTGTCTTTACTCCAGTGTGTGCTTTCCTGAAGCAAACCCACCTCTCCCCCTTTTTTCCGTTGCCTCGTTGTACACCAATTGGCACACCACTGCCATGCAGTCGTAGAGAGTCACAGACTCATAGAGTGATACAGTATGGAAACGGGCCCTTCAGCCCAACTCGCCCACACCGGCCAGCAATGTTGCAGCTACACTAGTCCCACTTGCCTGCATTTGATCCACATCCCTCCAAACCTGTCCTATCCATGTACCTGTCTAACTGTTTCCTAAACAATGGGATAGTCCCATACTCAACTACCTCCTCTGACAGCTTGTTCCATACACCCGCCGCTCTTTGTGTGAAGAAGTTACCCCTCGGATTCCTATTAAATCTTTTCCGCTTCACCTTGAACCTCTGTCCTCTGGTCCTCGATTCTGTGCATCTACCCGATCTATTCCTCCCATGATTTTGTACACCTCTATGAGATTTCCCCTCATCCTCCTGCGCTCCATGGAATAGAGACCCAGCCTACTCAACCTCTCCCTATAGCTCACACCCTCTAGTCCTGGCAACATCCTCGTAAATCTTTTCTGAACCCTTTCAAGCTTGACAATATCTTTTCTATAACATGGTGCCCAGAACTGAACACAATATTCTAAATGCGGCCTCACCAACGTCTTATACAACTGCAACATGACCTCCCAACTTCTATACTCGATACTCTGACTGATGAAGGCCAAAGTGCCAAAAGCCTTTTGGACCACCTTATCTACCTGCGACTCGACCTTCAAGGAACCATGCACTGCACTCCTAGATCCCTCTGCTCTACAACACTCCCCAGAGGCCGACCATTCACTGTGTAGGTCCTGCCCTTGTTCAACGTCCCAAAATGCAACACCTCACACTTCTCTGTATTAAATTCTATCAACCATTCCAACGCCCACCTGGCCAATCGATCCAGATCCTGCTGCAATCGTTCACAACCATCTTCACTATCTGCAAAACCACTCACTTTTGTATCATCAGCAAACTTGCTAATCTTGCCCTGTATGTTCTCATCCAAATCATTGATGTACAGGACAAACAGTAACGGGCCCAGCACCGAACCCTGAGGCACACCACTAGTCACAGGTCTCCAGTCTGAGAAGCAACCTTCCACCATTACCCTCTGCTTCCTTCCATGGAGGCAGTTTTCTATCCATTTAGCCATCTCTCCTTGGATCCCATGCGATCTAACCTTCCAGAGCAGCCTACCATGCGAAACCTTGTCGAACGCCTTAATGAAGTCCGTGTACACAACATCTACAGCTCTGCCCTCATCAGCCATCTCCACTACTTTCTGCACACACAAAGCACCCTCACTTTAATAGGATTAAACCCATTCAAATGCGAGCTAACCTCTCATCTATTTAGTCCTCCCATTGATGGTTTAGAACCTGCAACAGCACGCACTTGAAAGACAATGGGAGGTCACTGCTAGGGATCAAAGACTAAGGACACAGAGCAGTCTGAAAAGTGCTCAATTACCTTACAAGTGGTTAATAATCACATTAAATGGACCCTGTAGTCATTTCTGAAGCATAAGTAGTGCCAGATTCTTCTTCCTTGTAGTGAAACAAGGGCAAGGAACAGACGAGCCGTGTTGAACAAGATTCAAAAGGGCATCATATGCAAATGGTATGCAAATAGAAATCCCATTCGCCAGGACCGATATTTATAAGAACTCATTCTTTGTACGAACCTTAAGGGAATGGAATAAACTAGACAACAATATAGTCAAATCACCTTCACTAGACAGTTTTAAGGGGGCACTAACCGCACGTTAGTACGCACAACACATCCACGTTGGCGATATGCAGAGTCCTGCCCTGCCGACTACAAATTCAGAAGATTCAGAAGATTTGACCAAGTAGTGGGATGTGATTCACATTAGCCTCAAGGGCCGGTCCCACTTACGCCACCTTTACAAGCGACCGGAAAGGCGCTACGACTGTTTGGAGACCTCTCACGACCATACGGGCAACCCCTGGCGACACGCCGCGGGTGACCTCTCACGACCATAGGAGGCCTCTCACCACCGTACAGCCTGCATGGTCGTGAGAGGTCTCCTATGGTCGTAGCGTCTTTCTGGTCGCCGCTGGATTTTCAACATGTTGAAAAAATCGGCGACCTATGACGGGTGCCGGCAGTCGCCTGTAAAGGTCGCGTAAGTGGGACAGGCCCTCCAACCGTTTCTGTATGATATAGATGTGTTATTGGCCTGGATAGAGTGAATGTGGAGAGGTCGTGAGGCAGCAACTCTACCGCTGCGCCACCGTGCCGCCTCTTTCTCCGGGGCCTCCGGTTTCCTCCCGCTTTCCAAAGACGTACAAATTGGCTTTGGTAAAATTGTAGACCGTCCCTCGTGTGTGTTACAGTGCGTTGCATCGCAGGTCGGCACAGACTCGGTGGGCCGATGGGCCTGTTTCCGCCCGCGCTGTGCCTCTAAAGTCTGAAGTCCGACTGAAACCAGATTCTGAAACCAGGGAAGACACCCCGCAAATTGAATCCTGATAAGGACTGACGGGAGGAAAGACTCAGTGACGTTGGCAAGAAGAGGGTGCCCACCCCAATAAGTTAATGGACGCTTCATGTTCAACGACAAAGGAGGACCCGGCCTGTGTGGACCACCATGAGGGAGGGTGGAGGGCGGGGGGGGGGAGGAACAAAGGAGGACCTAGTGCGGGGGGGGGGGGGGGGGGGGGGGGGGGGTCGTGGGAGGGATTTGTAACTCTGTAAGCACCCTTTATGGGCCATTTTGTGTAAGCAAGCGAAGAATTTCACTGCGACGTATCGCAGGTGATAATAAAGTATTCAATTCAATTCAATTCAATGTGCCAGCGTTCAGCTGTTGATGGCTAAATCTGTGTTTATCCTCTGTCTGCAGAGAAAAGTTCCATCAGGCTGAAGGGAACAGTTTCACATCCAGAGATGTTGCCATGTCCCAGAACATCTAAGGGCATTCACAGAGGAACTTGTGTTGTGCGTGTAACTGGCGTAGGCGACGAGGTCTGGCATCAGTACTTTCAAATACCTCAGCTGAAGGCTGTGGGTGAAGTTTGTCGTACACACAAGATACAACAACTTTCATTATTTCCCACCTTTTGCTTTGCGGGACGTCCTTCACAGGGGCACCATCAGGCCAGCAGCTACAGTATAATGAAGTAAATGTCGGCAGAGCGGCACAGCTGATCAAACTATTGTCTCTCAGCCCAAGTCACACAATTCATGGAGCAGCTGGTAAGAGTCGCTGCCTCAGAGGATCCAGGTTCGATCCCGACCACGGGTGCTGTCTGTACGGAGTTTGCACCTTCTCCCCGTGACCAGGTGGGTTTCCTCCGGGCGCTTCGGTTTCCTCCCGCATCCAAAGACACGGAGGTTGGATCAGACAATTGGCACCATAAATTGTCCCGAGTGTGCAGGCGAGGGGTGGAAATGGTGGTGGGAAGTGGGGCAGTTGATTAGAACGAGACATGAAAAAAAAACAACGGGGGGGGCTCGTGTAGCATTAGTTTGAAAGGGAAGTTTCTCAGGTTTGAGTTTAGTTTATCATCATGTGCAGCGAGGTACAGTGAAAAGCTTTTGCTGCGTGCTAACCAGTCAGCGGAAAGACAATACATGATTACAATCGAGCCGTCCGCAGTGTTCAGATACATGATAGGTGAAAGGCTTGGTTAAAGTGGAGAGAACGTTTCCACTAGTGGGAGAGTCTAGGACAAGAGGTCCTGGCCTCAGAATTAAAGGACATTTTTTTAGGAAGGCGATGAGGAGGAATTTCTTTAGTCGTAGGGTGGTGAATCTGTGGAATACATTGCCACAGAAGGCTGTGGAGGCCAAGTCAGTGTACATTTTTCAGGCAGAGATAGATAGATTCTTGATTAGTACGGATGTCAGAGGTGATGGGGAGAAGCCAGGCGACTGGGGGTTAGGAGGGAGAGATAGAATGGCGGAGTAGATTTGATGGGCCAAATGGCCTAATTCTACTCCTATTCTTTATGACCTTATAACTGGAATAACATGAATAATGTTTAGTGCAAGATAAAGTCCAGTAACAAAGAAAGAGTAAGAAAAGATTTAAAAGGTTGGAGCCATTGTAATGCGTGATTGCAGATTCACTTCTGTGACCAGCGCACAAAGAGTCGCCTGGCTCGGGCACCATCTTGGGTCATGGCGTTAATGGTCACTATGGATCCAGTGGGTCAGAGGGCCTGTTTCCACGCTGTCCATCTCTTTGACACCGACGTGGTCATTGGGATCTGGATATAAAAGATGATGTTAAAGGAAGAAAAGAAGGTGGAGAGATTTGGGGACAAGTGGGCGGTCACGGAGGCGCAGCGGTCGAGTTGCTGCCTTACAGCGAATGCAGCGCCGGAGACCCGGGTTCGATCCCGACCACGGGCGCTGTCTGTACGGAGTTTGCACGTGCTCCCCGTGATCTGTGTAGATTTTCTCCGAGATCCTCGGTTTCCTCCCCCACTCCAAAGACGTACAGGTGTGTAGGTGAATTGGCTTGGTAAATGTAAAAATTGTCCCTGGTGGGTGCGGGATAGTGTTAATGTGCAGGGATCGCTGGTCGGCGCGGACCCGGTGGGCTGAAGGGCCTGTTTCCGCGCTGTATCGCTAAACTAAACTCTGAGGTGGAATCCGACTGGGGAGGCAAACTGGGGAGGTGCCGTTATTTTACAAGGGTTGGCATTTGTAGAATGCCATGGTGGCTGAAGAGAGAAAGAGTGTTTTGTAAAGTTGAGGAGTAGATCTCCTATTGGGATTTATAAAGGACAACAGGAACTGAAGAAGACACAAGGTGATTTGGATCCAATAGGGATGAGTGGGGTGATAATGGATAATGCAAATGCTGCAGAAATTCAGCAAGTATACACAAACGGGGTCTGGCAAAGAAAGTGTTAGACTTCGTCAATCTGGAAGTGAAGGAGTTTAGTTTAGTTTAGAGATACAGCATGGAAATAGGCCCTTTGGCCCACTGAGCCAGTGATCACCTATACACTAGTTCCATTCTACACTCTGGGGTCAATTTACAGAAGCACATCTTTGGAGTGTTGGGGCATGTAGTTTTAGGGAGGAGATGAGGAGGAATTTCTTTAGTCAGAGGGTGGTGAATCTGTGGAATTCTTTGCCACAGGAGGCTGTGGAGGCCAAGTCACTGTATATTTTTAAGGCAGAGATAGACACATTCTTGATTAGTACAGGTGTCAGGGGTTATGGGGCGAAGGCAGGAGAATGGGGTTGAGTGGTAAACTCACGATGGGCCGAAGGGCCTGATTTTGTTTCTACCGCTTATGAACTTATGAAACCAAAGCACCTGGAGAAAACCCACGCAGTCACGGGGAGAACGTACAAACTGCGGACAGACAAGTGCCGTAGTCGGAATCGAACCCAAGCCTCTGGCGCAACTCGACCACCTTGCAGTCCTTCAGAAAGTTAGAGAAAGAGATGAGGATTTCAAGAGGATAAAGGCTAAGGCAGAAATCTGTAAAGTTACCAAAACACAACCGGGCATTTAGTGGGAGAAATGCTTGTTAAAAACAGGAATGATATTTGGGAGCCCCTGATAGTTTATACAGTTCTGAGCAACAAAGCTAAATGCGCCTCGTTCGCTGAATGTAATGGATTTGTGAATAGCATTAACAATACCATTGTAATTGTATACATGTCATGAAATGCCCCAATAAACCATTCCCTCAAAACAAAACTAAAGAGTCAAACCTGCAGATGCTAGTTTACACTGAAGATAGACGCAAAATGGTGGAGTAACTCAGCGGGACAGGCAGCATCTTTAGTTTTCTTTGGAGATACAGCGGGGAAACAGGCCCTTCGGCCCACCGCGTCCGCTCTGACCAGCGATCCCCGCACATTAACACCATCCTACTAAATTACGCATACACCAAGTCACTGTAAGAGTGAGGCCCAGCGCAAATTGGAACAGCACCTCATATTTCGCTTGGGTAGTTTACACCCCAGCAATATGAACATTGACCTCTAACTTCAGATAGCCCTTGCTTTCTCTCCCCATCCCCTTCCCCTTCCCAGTTCTCCCACCAGGCTTACTGTCTTCAACTACCTTCTATCTTTGCCCCGCCCCCTCCCCTGACATCAGTCTGAAGAAGGGTCTCGACCCGAAACTTCGCCCATTCCTTCTGTCCAGAGATGCTGCCCGTCCCGCTGAGTTACCCCAGCATTTTGTGTCTACCTTCGATTTAAACCAGCATCTGCAGTTCTTTCTTACAAACCTACAAACGTGTACGTCTTTGGAGTGTGGGGGGAGACCGAAGATTTCGGAGAAAAACTATGCGGTCACGGGGAGAACGTGCAAACTCCGTACAGACAGCATCTCTAGATAGAAGGAACAGGTGATGTTCAGAGTTGAGACGCTTCTGAAGAAACGTCACCCATTCCTTCTATCCAGAGATGCTGCCTGTCCCGCTGAGTTACTCCAGCATTTAGTGTCTATCTAATAAAAACAGGGACTGGTAATAAGAATGCAAGCGCTTAGTTCAGAAGGCAATGCAGAAGAAATGGTGTGATTCAACAGGTTACAAGGTTGCTCAGAGCTTAAGAACATAAGGAACAGAGATGCAACTTTGACCGAAGCTGAAAGAGAAACATAAGCAGTTAAATCATATCACCACAGACATTAACAAAAAAGAGTCGCGATATTTCAAGGAGACTTTTGCGAGGGAAAATCTCCAGATATATTTTACCAGGATCTTGCTGTCATGTGGCCTTTATATTATGGAGCGCTCTGCCTTAAGTAAACTTCATTCAACCGCTGAACATAAATGAAGAAATGTGCGACATGCAATTGGCTGCCGCAGAGGACAATCACTTAGAACAGATTACATTCCAAGCAGGTCAAGGCAACTTTCAAACACAGCGTGACGCATGTGCGGTATTATAAGTCAGTAGCACAACTTGTTCTAAAATATATCATGTGATTTTGGCCATCTAAAGAACAAGCTTTTGACTGAACTTGCAGCAGAATCCTTCATCCAAGTACTTACTTTTTGGCAATGGACAACCGGCTTTTATGACTTGCACATATTTTTTACAATATTGTTGGGTCTGCCTCAATCATTCATGCAAAATGTAAATTTATCATAACCTGCAGAGTTTTCTTTCGCAAAAGGATGAACATGTTAACGTCTTGGAGAGGATGTTTACACCAGTGGCAGAGTCGAGGAACCAGAGGCCATAGCCTCAGAATAAAAGGATGTACCTTTGGCAAGGAGATGAGAGGAATTTCTTTGGTCGGAGGGTAGAGAATCTGTGGAATTCATGGGCACAGACGGCTGTGGAGGTCAAGTCAATGGATATTTTAAGGCAGAGGCGCTTGATTAGAGCAGGTGTCAGGGGTTATGGGGAGAAGGCAGGTGAATGGGGTTGTGAGGGAAAGATAAGGTAGACAAAAAGCTGGAGAAACTCAGCGGGTGAGGCAGCATCTATGGAGCGAAGGAATGGGTGAAGGTTTCGGGTCGAGACCCTTCTTCAGACTGATGTGTAAGATGGATCAGCCATGATTGGATGGCGGAGCAGACATGATGGGCCGAATGGCCTAAGTCTGCTCCGGCAGCTTGTGGACCTATTGCATAAACCCATACGATATAAAATGGAGTTTTGAAGCATCTGGAATACCTGGAACTGAGCAGTCTCTCCTCATTTCTCATTATTTTGGACAACTTCATCAGCCTTTGATAAATACACACTGCAAAACACGTTAATCTACGAAAGAAATGGACATTTTAATTAACGGGGCTTTGCGGAGGATAAAGAGGAAAAGCTTGTTTCCATTAAATAATGCGTCTACAAGTATTTTATTTGTTGGTTCAGAAATAAGAGCTCTGTGTCTCACCTTTTATGCAGGGAATGGGAAAACCCGACCCACCGTGTGCTAAACACAAAACATTTGAAATGTTGGCATTGAGCCTCAAGGTCATAAAACATACCATTAAATAAATGTTTGAAAAGCAAAGCGAAAAATAGATGTAGTGGGAAGGCAGAATTTAGCACGACAATATATTAATAATTTTACACAAAGCACTTAATTGTCTGTTAAAAACACTGAAGCAAAAGTGTTCACTTTTCATTCAAACATTGAGAATTTCAAAAAAAGCCCCTATTTTTATGAGCTTAGCTTTGACCGTTTAGTTTTGTTTTGAGGGAAAGGGTTGCTAGTATTTCACATCATGTGTGCAAAACTTACAGATTTTTTATGGTATTCACAACTCCATAACATTCAGTGAACGTGTTTTGCGCTCAGATCTGTATCTGGGGCTTTCCAAATACCTTTGCTGTTTTTAACAAGCATTTATCCCACCAGATATTCTCAACTTTTAGAGTCAAATAAATTCCTCTTTAGTGCCGTGCACACTGTAAACTTAAACTGCACTCTGTACCATTACTGAACGGCAAAGACCCAGGTTCGATCCTGACTACGGGTGTTGTCTGTATGGAGTTTGTACGTTCTCCCCGTGACCGTGTGGGTTTTCTCTGATACTCTGGTTTCCTCCCACACTCCAAAGACACAGGTTTTCAGGTTAATTGGCTTTGGTAAAATTAGTAAGTGGTTCTTAGTGTGTGCAAGATAGTTTGTGTGATAGACTAGTGTGCGGGGATCGCTGGTCGGCACAGACTTGGTGGGCCGAAGGGCCTGTTTCCACGCTGTATCTCTAAACAAAATTAAACTAATGGGAGTAAAATGGATCATGTACAACCTTTGACCAAAACCCAAGGGAACTGACAATTGAATTGAGAATTCTAAAGATCTTTGTGCTAAAGATCTGCGCAATTACAAGGTAAACAAAAACAACTTATTTCTTAAAGTTTAGCTTTCAGTCCTCTTAGGAATTTTGGTTTCAGCCATGGTTTGATATTCAAACATAAGGAATTACAGATGTTGGAATCTTGAGAAAAACACAAAATGCCAGCACATCGTTGAAGAAACATGTAGACAAGTGTATGGATAGGATAGGTTTAGAGGGAAGGTTGCACACCTCAGCTCAGACACTCTCCGTCGGCTCCGCGCATTCCATTCTCCAGGCCCCCATCCTCTCATCTTTACCATGGACGTCCAGTCACTCTACACCTCCATCCCCCACCAGGACGGTCTCTAAGCCCTCTGGTTCTTCCTCGACCAGAGGAGCAACCCATACCCGTCCACTGACACCCTCCTCCGCCTAGCGGAGTTGGTCCTTACCCTCAATAACTTCTCTTTTGACTCCTCCCATTTCCTCCAAACACAAGGCGTAGCTATGGGCACACGCATGGGCCCCAGCTACGCTTGCCTCTTTGTTGGGTACGTCGAATAATCCTTGTTCTCGGCGTACCAGGGCCCCATCCACGACCTCTACCTCCGTTACATCGACGACTGCTTTGGTGTCACCTCCTGCACCCACACACAACTGACTGACTTCATCCATTTCACCACCAACTTCCATCCGGCACTCAAATACACTTGGACCATTTCCGACATTTCCCTACCATTCCTTGACCTCACCATCTCTATTGCAGGTGATACACTCCTGACCGACATCCATTACAAACCAACTGACTCCCACAGCTACCTGGACTACTCTTCCTCCCACCCTGCTTCCTGTAAGGACTCCATCCCCTATTTCCAATCCCTCCGTCTACGCCGCATCTGCTCCCAGGATGAGGTGTTCCACACTAGGTCATCACAAATGTCCTCAATTCTTCTGAGAACGGGGATTCCCCTCCCCCACTATAGATGAGGCTCGCACCAGGGTCTCCTCCATACCCCGCAACACTGCCCTCTCTCCCCATTCCCCCACTCGCAAACAGGGCAGAGTCCCCCTGGTCCTCACCTTTCACCCCACCAGCCGGCAAATACAACACATAGTCCTCCGCCAGTTTCGCCACCTCCAACGTGACCCCTCCACCCGCCACATCTTCCCATCTCCCCCCCTGTCTGCCTTCCGCAAAGACCGCTCCCTCCGCGACTCCCTTGTCAATTCTTCTCTTCCCTCCTGCACTCTACCCGCTCCCCGGGCACTTTCCCTTGCAACCGCAAGAGATGCCACACTTGTCCCTTCACCTCCCCCCTCCACTCCTTTCAGGGACCCAAGCAGTCCTTCCAGGTCCGACAGAGGTTCACCTGCACCTCCTCCAACCTCATCTACTGCATCCGCTGCACCAGATGCCAGATGATCTATATCGGTGAGACCAAGCGGAGGCTTGCCGATCGTTTCGCGAACACCTTCGCTCGGTCCGCAATAACCAACCCGACCTCCCGGTGGCTCAGCACTTCCCCCCCATTCCGTATCCGACCTCTCGGTCCTGGGCCTCCTCCACGGCCAGAGTGAGCAACACCGCAAGTTGGAGGAACAGCACCTCATATTCCGCTTGGGGAGTCTGCATCCTCTGGGCTTGAACATTGAATTTTCTCAATTCTGTTAACCCTTGCTGTCTCCTCCCCTTCCCACCTCTCCCTCAGCCCTCGGGCCCTGGCATTCCCTCTCTATCTCTCCCCCACCCTAGTCGCACTAGCTTCTCATTTTCACACCACAAACAGCTTACAATGGCTTGTTCCCTTTATCATCGATACTTTTTTGCATATCTTTCATTCATTGTTCTTTATCTCTCCACATCACCGTCTATATCTCTCGTTTCCCTGATCCCTGACCAGTCTGAAGAAGGGTCTCGGCCCGAAACGTCGCCTATCTCCTTCGCTCCTTAGATGCTGCTGCACCCGCTGAGTTTCTCCAGCCTTTTGTGTACCCTAGGTTTAGAGGGATATGGGCCAAAAGTAGACAGGGAGGACTAGTGTAGATGGGAGATGTTGGTCGGTGTGGGAAGTTTGGGCCGAAGGGCCTGTTCCCTGACTCGATGCTGGAGGAACTCAGCAGGTCAGGCAACAACTGATCACATTTTGGGCCGGGACGGTTCTTCAGTCTGGCCTGAAATGTCGCCTGTCCATTTCCTCCACAGATGTTTCATGCCCCTCTGCATTCCTCCAGCACTTATGGTAAGATTTTAATTTTAGGTGTACTTTATAGGAATCAGAGGGCTTGGCAGTAGGATTTCAGCAAGTTTGTGTTCTGGAAGGCAAGGATGATCTAGCCGGACAGGGTGACCAAACGATAGTCTTGCCTCCGTTGACCCTAACATGAATTCAAAACCTCATTTGGAAAAGGCAGCTGTCGGAGATATTTCTGCTTGAAGATGGGCCTCTACTCGCTGGAGTTTAGAAGGTTGAGGGAGAACCTCATTGAAACTTACAGAATAATCAAGAGAATAATCCAATTATTCACAATACTCCTGGGAATAATCAGAGAGTATAATCCAGAATAATCCAAAATACATCCTCTGACATCTGGAGGAGAACCATCCCCCCCCCCCCCCAGCTACATTACAAGGATGTCTGCAAGAGAGATATGAAGGCAATCGACATCGATGTGGAGTCCTGGGAGAGCCTTGCAGCTGACCGCATGAGGTGGAGAGGTACCCTGAACCAACATCTCAAAACGGGGGAAGAGAAACTGTTGAACGTGGCGGCAGACAAGCGGGCACGCAGAGAGGAGCGCGGCAACTTCAACAAACCAGAGACCACACACAAATGTGACCTTTGCCACAGAGACTGTCACTCCCGCATTGGTCTCTTCAGCCACAAGCGACGCTGCTCCAGCCGAGGTTTGGAGCAAGCAGCCAACAACTAGGATGCATCACCCATGGTCAGTCATGATCGAGTGGGGCCTACTACTACTACTATGATCAAAGGCATAGATAGAGTGGATGTGGAGAGGATGTTGCCACTTGTGAGAGTGTCTAGGACCAGAGGTCACTGCCTCAGAATTAAAGGGCACTCTTTTAGAAAGGAGGTGAGGAGGAATTTCTTTAGTCAGAGGGTAGTTAATCTGTGGAACGCATTGCCACAGAGGCCTGTGGAGGCCAAGTCAGTGGATATTTTTAAGGCTGAGATAGATAAATTCTTGATTAGAACGGGTGTCAAGGGTTATGGGGAGAAGGCAGGAAAATGGGATTAGGAGGCAGAGATCAGCCATGATTGAATGGCGGAGTGGACTCGATGGGCCGAATGGCCTAATTCTACTCCTATAACTTGTGAACTTGTGAAGATGGCTGGTCAAAACGCTTCCCAATGATACTGTGGTGAGATGACAGCAGCTTCATAGCGAGTCAAAGAGCTTTCCTTCTGCGCAACCTGCCTTTTTAACCCACACTCTTCATCCTAAATACTCCAGGGAAGCTTTCAAATCATGATTTGTTGTGCTTTGAAAGATGCATGGCCAAAGGCGTGTGTAGGTGAACACATACTCGTATTATCTTTTCAACTCCACCTGTCGAGCTAGCATTCATCACACCTCATAAGTTCATTAAATGTAGGAACAGGGTTAGGCCATTCAGCCCATCTAGCCTACTCCACCATTCAATCATGGCTGATCTATCTCCCCCTCTCAAACCCATTCTCCTGCTTTCTCCCCATAACCCCCGATACCCGTACTAATCAATAATCCATCTATCTGCCTTAGAAATATCCCTTGGCTGGGCCTTTTCACAGCCAGAAAATCAAAGGTTTCACTTGGAACTGTGAGCCATTGAGCAAAATCAGATCAAATCAGAACATCACATAATACTGGCACTTCATCTTCTGGCAAACTTTGGAATTAACGTGAACTTTATGAGTATCAAAACCCATTTCCTACTCAGATGTCTGTAGTTAATCCCACCATAAGCCATGTTAAATGTTTCTAGTTCAAAGCACCTTAGATAGACACCAGAATTTAAAAGTACCTTCAAATTGCTTCATTCTACATCAGATATTAACGACTGAAATTAAATATGAGTTTGCAAACAATCCTGGCACCAAGTTCCTTTAAATGTATTTTACCGTTGTATAGTTTTCTCTTTCTCACGCACATTTATTCATATGCTATCCTGCAATTTGAGTTTTAGAACCTGCTATATCTTCACCTGCTCTTACGTGGCACCTACTACCCTAAGCATTTCCTAGCAACTGCCAGCAACTTTTTCCTTTTAAATGGCTGTATAAATATATATATATATGCTCTAGCCCATATGCCCTCTTCGAGAGAAAAAAATACCTGTTATATCTTATTCCATTAAAGCATAAAAGGGAATTGATTACTTTATCTATAAGTACCTCCTTTATTGGTTGATAACTCTGGAGGAACCAGGTCAAAACTTCACTCTAATATCTTCTGAAAGATATGTTCAGTGTCCATGGTTCTGTACTTAATCAAAAAAAAAATAGCCAACATATAAGAAAACAGCTACTGTCACTGGAAACCATTTCACTTTTCAAAGTTATTTATTCTATTTACTTTCAAAGTCTAGGTTAAAGCATTGTTAGGAAATTTCAAGCCAGCATTTTACAGCTACCATCAGAAAAATTAAGTTGGTGCGCTTTGTAGAACATCGTTGCGTACCATTATGTACCAATGCACAACTTGGGTTATCAAAGGCATTTATTAGTTAGTTAGAGGGGCAAAGAATGTAGGCTTCCTGCTGGTATAATTCACTATAGACTACATCCTCAATCAACAATGAAAATGTTTATTTATGCACCAGTCTTTTTTTCCCTCAGTCTCTCCACCATAAAGACTGGGCATTTTTTGTGGTACGTTTTGCATCTTGTTATTTACAACAGCGATTTGTTAATCGGACTTTTGCAAATCGTGAATCATGAATGATCTGTCACGACTACATTTGTGAATTGACTGCGAGAAGTTATTATCTTTACCTGGTCACTGGGCTGAATTCTGCTCTCAATTAAGGCGGATAAAATGATCTACTCCGCGCACGTTCCATTCAGTTTCTACAGACCCATTATTCCTCGTGTTACTCTGTATCATGTTGTTACAACGCTGTGCATTCACTTCATCGGTCAAATTATAAAAAGCAAAACAAAAAAAAGTGCTACATCATTTCATAATAATCTTTCTGGGAATTTTTGGTCAGTTCACTAATTTATGCATCGTCTCGACAACCTCCTTGTTCGCAATTAAGCACTTCAGGCCAACAGTTCCAGTTTGTCTTTCGTTCAACAACAGTTGGACAAGCACCAAAGCCTGGAAGGCTTATGTTTTACACACGTGTTGTCTGATCGAGTTCGCACTATTGTTTGAGATGAAGATCCGTTTTTTTTTGTTTTTTTTTGCCTTGCTTCTTTTAAAATGTCAAAAGTTGAGCACAAGATGAAAGTTCAGTTCAGTTCGCAAAGCCGTCTCACCACAGGGTGCCGTCTCCGTAGATGTTGCGGGGGACAGACATGAGCTTCTCGTCGCAAGTCACCTTTGCATCGTGTAAGGTACTGTACCAGACCATCCCCGTGGGTCTGGTCTCTTCCATTCGACAGATGAAGTAGAGAACTGAGTCCATCTGGCTCTGAATATAGGCGCTGCGTAGCAATGATGCACAGCGGTCACTTATGCTGTCCAGTCGTTTTAGAATCAAGTGCGCCTTTCTGTGGTAAGAAATGAAAGGAGAAGGGAAAGACAGATATGATTACAATATTCTGTCATCGTAATCATAATCATCATAATCATACTTTATTAGCCAAGTATGTTTTTCCACATACGAGGAATTTGATTTGCCGTACAGTCATACCAATAAAAAGCAACATAAAAAACGAAATACATTTTAACATAAACATCCACCACAGTGACTCCTCCACATTCCTCACAGTGATGGAAGGCAAAACAAAAGTTCAACCTCTTCCCTTACTTGTTCTCCTGCGGTCGGGGGCCTCGAGCCTTCTGCGTCGTTTGGAGCTCCTGACATCGGTCTCTACCCGAGACTACGAGATTGTTTTGCAATAGGGAATTGAGCTTAATGTTTTCACTTCCATATTTCATGATTAGCTCTCAACACAAAATACGGGTGGCACGGTGGCTGCCTAAACGTGCCAAAGACCCGGCTTGGATCAATCCCCACTGCGGGTGCTGTCTGTACAGAGTTTGTATGTGTCTCTCCGTGACCTGCGTGGGTTTTCCCTGGGTGCTCTGGTTTATTCCTACAATCCAAAGGCACGTACATGTTTGTAGGCTAATTGGCTTCGGTAAAGATTGTAAATTGTCCCTAGTGTGTATGATAAGTAAGTGCTAGTGTACGGGGATCGCTGGTCGGCGAGGCCTCAGTGGGCCGAATGGCCAGTTTCCGCACAGTATCTTTTAACTAAACTAAACTAAAATGGATTTAAAAGTAAATAGATCCTGTAGCTACATTATTTCAGGGAAATGTGTGGAGCTGAATTTTTGGAAGTCTATCACGGGAAGGACCTACACAGTGAAGGGTAGGCCTCTGGGGAGTGTTGTAGAGCAGAGGGATCCAGGAGTGCAGGTGGAGTCCCAGGAGTCCCAGGTAGATCGGGGGGTCAAAAAGGCTTTTGGCACGTTGGCTTTCATCAGCCAGAGTTTTGAGTATAGAAGTTGGGAGGTCATTGCAGTTGTATAAGATGTTGGTGAGGCCGCATTTAGATTATTGTCTTTGGTTCTGGGCACCATGTTACAGGAAAGATGTTGTCAAGCTGGAAAGGGTACAGAGATGATTTTTGAGGATGTTGCCAGGACTAGAGGGTGTGAGCTATAGGGAGAGGTTGAGTAGGCTGTGTCTCTATTCCTAGGAGCGCAGGAGGATGAGGGGTGATCTTATAGAGGTGCACAAGATCATGAGAGGAATAGATCGGGTAGATGCACAGAGTCTCTTGCCCAGAGTAGGGGAATCGAGGACCAGTGGACATAGGTTTAAGGTGAAGGGGAAAAGATTTAATAGAAATCTGAGGGGTAACTTTTTCACACAAAGGGTGGTGGGTGCATGGAACAAGCTGCCAGAGGAGGTAGTTGAGGCAGGGACTATCCCATCGCTAAAGAAACGGTTAGGCGAGTACATGGATAAGACAGGTTTGGAGGGATATGGACCAAACGCAGGCAGGTGGGACTAATGTAGCTGGGACATGTTGGCCGATATGGGCAAGTTGGGCCGAAGGGCCTGTTTCCACACTGTATCACTCTATGACTCTATATGACCCCCCCTATAAACAGAGCGTAAACGTTATTCCCTTATCATGTATTTATACACTGTCATTAACTTGATTGTAAACATGTATTGTCTTTGTGTTGACTGGATAGCACGCAACAAAAGCTTTTCACTGGACCTGGGTACATGTGACAATAAACTAAACTGTAAATGTGGAACATAGACAGGGTATCTCATCTAAAGCGAAATGGAGGCCAGCAACTTGTGCACTCAATTGTTTATCCAACAGAATTGGTAATAAAGAAAGCAAACTCAATGCTAGCATTTATTTCAAGAGGGCTTGTATACAAAAACATGGATGCAATGCTGAGGCTCTGTAAGGCGCTGGTGAGGCCGCATTTGGAATATTGTGAGCAGTTTTAGGAACCATACCTGAGGAAGGATGTGCTGGTTCTGAAGAGGGTCCAGAGGAGGTCTACAGGAGTGAACAGGTTAGCCAATGATGAGCGTTTGTCGGCACTGGGTCTGTACTCGCTGGAGTTTAGAAGAATGAGGGGGTCCTCATTGAAACATGCAGGAAGATTGAAACATGGTGAAAGGCCTGGATAGAGTGGATGTGAAGAGGACGTTTCCACCAGTGGGCGAGTCTAGGACTAGAGGTCATAGCCTCAGAATTAATGGACGATCTTTTAGGAAGGAGATAAGGAGGAATTTCTTTAGTCAGATGGTGGTGAATCTGTGGAATTATTTGCCACAGAAGGCTGTGGAAGCCAAGAATGGATATTTTGAAGGCAGAGATAGATAGATTCTTAATTAGTACGGGTGTCAGAGGTGATGGGGAGAAGGCAGGAGAATGGGGTTAGGAGGGAGCGATAGATCAGCTAAGATTGAATGGCGGAGTAGACGTGATGGGTCAAATGGCCTCATTCCTACTCCTATCACATGATTTTATGACCTCACCCCAGGCGCGCACGTACGCACATGCACAACTTTCACAAGCGGTTTGCATCCCCCAATCGTGAAGGTGGCTGCCCTATGATTTTCACAAAACTCGGTCTTGAACTGGTTACAGAGTGAGTGGCTGCAGTCAAGTGTTACTGCAGCTCCCATCTCCCTGGGTGAAGCCCCTCTCTGGAACAGAGACAGTGGCAGCAGATGGGGAACCCACTGCCCTACTGTGTGCCTCGTATTGATCAGTTGCCAGCTTTCCATTACTTACTAAACAAAACTGAGTAGGAACTGGCTGGGGGCAGTGGGAAGAAATTCCATAGTGTTTCCCAAATCTGCTTTGGAACTCAGACATACCCGTTCTGAGGTGTGACTGCCAAACTGTTCCTGCTGATATTACAGCTCCTTTGAAAGTTACCAAAAGTCAACCACTGCAAAGGAAAATTCAACATAAGGAAATTATTTGGTGTTCCTTAGTTACTTAAATATTGTGCATAAACATCTCACACTTCCAGCTCCGTGAAATACGTTTTATTTGTGCTACTGGTATATCGTTATGCAATTTTCACACAAAGGGTGGTGGGCGTATGGAACAAGCTGCCAGAGGAGGTAGTTGAGGCTGGGACTATCGCAACATTGAAAAGACAGTGAAGACAGGCACAAAACCCTGGAGCAACTCAGCAGGACAGGCAGCATCTCCGGAGAGAAGGAATGGGCGATGTTTCGGGTCGAGACACTTCTCCAAGAAACAGTTGCAGGTACAAGGAGAGGACAGGTTTGGGGGGATACGGGCCAAACGCAGGCAAGTGGGACTAGTGCAGCTGGGACATGTTGGCCAGTGTGGGCAAGTCTGGCCAAAGGGCCTGTTTCCACACTGTATGACTCAGTAACTCTCATTGCCTTCCTTAGCCTTAAATTCACCATAAATTTTAGAAATTAGAGGAGCATTTGGTACCATTAATAACAGATGCATTTGACAAAATCTAAGGTGTAACAATTAATTTATTTTCCATGTGTTATAATCAAATGAACCCTTGGCATCAAAGAGCTTTTATTTATTTTTTATCAAGGAAAGTGAACTGTTTCACCCAGAGAGTTTAGAATTTGTGGAATTGGTCTCCACTGCCTTCTGTGGCAGAGAATTCCACAAATGCACAACTCTCTGGGTGAAAAAGTTTTTTTCTCATCTCCGTTTTAAATGGCCTCCCCTCTATTCTTAGACTGTGGCCCCTGGTTCTGGACTCCCCCAACATTGGGAACATTTTTCCGGCATCTAACTTGTCCAGTCCTTCCATAATTTTACATGTTTCTATAAGATTCCCTCTCATCCTTCTAAATTCCAGTGAATACAAGCCCAGTCTTTCCAATCTTTCCTGATATGACAGTCCCGCCTTCTCGGGGATTAACCTCGTGAACCTATGCTGCACTGCCTCAATAGCAAGGATGTCCTTCCTCAAATTAGGAGACCAAAATTGCACACAATACTCCAGATGTGGTCTCACCAGGGCCCTGCACAACTGCATCAGTCCACTTAAAACTATTTCTCATCAAATGCATTTTTTTCAGTTCCTCTGTCACCTTAGATCCTCTGTCTTCTAGAACATCTGGGAGATTGTTTGTATCTTCCTTAGTGAAGACAGAATCGAAGTACCTGTTCAACTCTACTGCCATTTTCTTGATCCCCATAATAATTTCACCTGTTTCTGCCTTCAAGTGACCATCATTACTAATCTTTTTCTCTTAACATACCTAAAGAAGCTTTTACTATCCTTCTTTATATTCTTGTCCAGCTTACCCTCATACTTCATACTTTCACCCGTATTGCCCTTTTTGTTACCTTCCGTGCTGGAGTAACTCAGAAGGCTCTTGATCCAAAACATCACCCAATCCTTCTATCCAGAGATGCTGCCTGTCCCGCTGAGTTACTCAAGCATTTTTGTGTCTATCTTCTGTAAATTCACGCTCAAACAAGCACGGACTTAAAGACAGAGTGTGGTTGTTGTAAAGGCAGTATTTTTGAACCAATTGTAATATTCTTAGCAAAGTATCAAGCAATCTTCGCAGTCACCATTTTGACAGCCAACGAGTTAATTATGTCAGAATTATTGGGCCAATTCATGGTAATTAATAGCATCCAGCATTTCAGGGTCAGTAGTCAGAGGCTCGAGAAGGAAATAACATTGGTTCTCTCAACGAATCTCAACGACATTTTATAGCATGACTCAACTAGAACTCACAAAAGATGACATGGAGTTTGTTTATTACAAGTGAAAGCAAGCTACTGGTGATGTCATAACCCAACATGGTGCCAGAAAGTACTCTGAGAAGTTACAGCAACTATAGGTAAGAGGTATTCGGGAAAGTTCGGACAAAGTAGCATTATTTTTGTTTAGTTTAGTTCAGAGATACAGCGCGGAACAGGCCCTTCGGGCGACGAGTCTGTGCCAGCCAGAGATGCCCGCACACTAACACTACCCTACACACACACTAGGTGCAACCTTTACATTTACACCAAGCTATTTAACCTACAAACGTGCACGTCTTTGGAGTGTGTGAGGAAACCGAAAATCTCATAGAAGACTCACACTATCTTACGTACTAGGGACAATTTACAGTTTTTACCAAAGCCAATTAACCTACAAACCTGTAGGCCTTTGGAGTGCGGGAGGAAACCGGTGCACCCGGAGAAAACCCACGCAGGTCACAGGGAGAACGTACAAACCCCATACAGACAGCAGCCGTAGTCAGGATCGAACCCGGGTTTCTGGCGCAGCAAGGCAGCAACTCCACCGCTGCGCCACCGTGCCACCGTATGAACAAACTTGGATTGTTTTCTCTGAAACATTGGAGGCAGAGGGGTGACCTGGTGGAAATACATAAAATTATAGCGTTGATAGGGTAGACAGTGAGAAGCCGTTCCCTGGGGGTGGCAACATCACAGGACATAGCTTTAAGGTGAGAGAGGCAAAGTTTAAAAGAGAAATGATGGGAAATTTTTTTTATGCAGAGGATAGTGGGTGCCTTGAACAAGCTGCCGGGGTGGCAGCAGATACAATAGTGGCATTTAAGATACGTTTGGATAGGTGTATATATATATATATATATATGCAGGGATAGGAGGGAAATGGATCGCGTGTAGGCAGGGGAGATTAGCTTAACTTGAGATCATAGTCAGCATGGACATTGTGGTCCAAGAAAATGTAGGAAAAATGTTCCCGATGTTGGGAGAGTCCAGAACCAGGGGTCACGGTTTAAGAATAAGGGGTAGGCCATTTAGGACTGAGATGAGGAAAAACGTTTTCACCCAGAGAGTTGTGAATCTGTGGAATTCTCAGCCATAGACGGCAGTGGAGGCCAAATTCATTGGATGTTTTCGAGTTAGATTTAGCTCTTAGGGCTAAAGGAATCAAGGGATGTGGGGAGAAAGCAGGAACGGGGTACTGATTTTTGATGATCAGCCATGATCATATTGAATGGCAGTTCTGGCTCGAAGGGCTGAATGGCCTACTCCTGCACCTATTTTTCTACGTTTCTATGTTTCTATGAGAGGCCTGCTTTACTGGACCATTCTAGTGTTTTTTCAAAATTGCTGTTTTTTTCCTTTTTCTTTCCTCCTGCAATATGTAATATGTAAAATAATATGTGATTCTGTTCCATTCTGTTTGTAGTTTGTTTGTTTTTTTGCACAAAGTCCGCGAGCATTGCCACTTTTCATTTCACTGCACATCCCGTATGTGTATGCGACGAATATTGAACTTAAACTTGCTCCTGTGCTGTTCGAGAGGTGTAATGCTGAGGTTTGTGAGGCATTGGTCAGCATTTGGAGTATTTAACTCCATATCTGAGGAGGGATGCACTAGATGTGGAGCGGGTCCGCAGGAGGTTTTACGAGAATGACCCTGGCATCGATTGGGTTAATGGACAGGAGTCTTTTGACGGCCCTGGGCCTGCGCTCACTGGAGTTTGGAAGGATGAGGGGAGGGGTCGACCTCATTGAAACTTACCGAACGATGAAAGAGCCTCGACAGAGTGGATGTGGAAAGGATGTTACCACTAGTGGAAGAGAAACTGGGGTTGACACAGGAGCTATGAATTAGGAGGGGCAGAAAAGGTCTTTGGAAAGCCTTGGAAAGCAACCAAGACTGTGCTGGACAGCATGGCTCCAGCGTGTCAGTAAAACCTGGCGTGGGTGCAGGCAAATCTCCAGGTAGGACGCCGTTTAAAGCATTTTCAAGGCAACTACTCTTGGCCGTCCTTGTAGATTTGTTTCTCATTTTGCTTTTGTATCCCATTGGTTTTTATTGCCTTTCATATGCCAAGAAATATGCATTTTTAAACTATTTTTCCCTGGCAAAACGCTGGCAAGGCCTCATTGCTTGTTCTTAGTCATCCACAGATGATGGTCCGTGGACAACAAATACTAACGTCCCTCTCCACAAGCCAGCGATGTTTAACCCATTGACCTACCCGTGATAAGACACAAAATGCTGGAGTAACTCAGTGGGACAGGCAGCATCTCTGAATAGAAGGAATGGGTGGCGTTTCGGGTGGAGACCCTTCTTCAGACTGAAGGAGGTAAAAAGGTAAAGCCAGTGAAGTCCGATCAAAGATAGTTCGATGGTCACCAATAAGGTAGATAGTAGTTCAGGTCTGCTCTCTAGTTGTGGTCATAAGGTCATAAATGATAGGAGTAGAATTAGGCCATTTGGCCCATCAAGTCTGCTCCACCATTCAATCATGGCCGATCTACCTCTCCCTCCTAACTCCATTCTTCTGCCATCTCCCCATAACTCCTTACACCCATGCAGGAGAACATTAGTAATCTGTTCAGACTGAAGAAGGGTCTCCACCCGAAACGCATCAAACCCAGGTCTCCGGCACTGTAAGGCAGCAACTATACCTCACTGCCACCACGCTGCCCTGTGTAGGAAGGGACTGCAGACGCTGGCTTATACTGAAGATAGACACAAACTGCTGGAGTACCTCAATGGGACAGGACGGCATCTCTGGAGAGGAGGAATGGATGACATTTTGGGTCGAGGTCTGAAGAAGGGTCTTGACCTGAAACGTCACCCCAACAGTTCAGCTCAATTCAGTTTGTTTTATTGTCACATATATCAAGGTACAGTGGATAGCTTTTGTTTCCATCTATCCTGATGCTGCCTGTCCAGCTTCTTCCTGCACCTTTCGACCTAGCTGTGATAACGTAATTCCTTAGTTTAGACTTGATGGGCCGAATGGCCTTATTCTGCTCCTAAAACTTATTAACTTATGAAGGAAAGCAGGTTAGCTTGCTGGTAATATGATGGGTGCCTTAAAACTTGAAGCTGTCCACCATCTCTACAGCAGCTTAGTCGATCAGGAGAGGTTTGTGTTCACCCCTTTATCCCTTAACCTTTATGCCTTAAGATGGCACCCAAGCCAGGTGACTGCGTGCGGGCCACAGAAGCAGATGTACAGTCACACAGTACAATCGCTCCGCGCTCTTAAAGGGCCTGTCCCACTTTCACGGCCTCTGCCGAGTTTGCCCTTGACTCATATTCGCAGCATGGTCTTCACGAGGTCGGAGGTAGGTCGTGATGCTAGTCGTAGGTACTCGTGGCGTCAAGTAGGTCGGGGCGTTTTTTCTAGCCTGATGAAAAATGTCCACGAGTAAAAAAGGTGGTGAATTAGGTCGTGAAAGTGGGACAGGCCCTAAAGCCTCCACTCCTCCAGCAACCTCTCTTACTTTCTAGACACTGTAAATGGCTCGATTATATTCACGTACCGATTGATTGATTGGTTGGTTGATTTTATTACTTGTCATTCGAAACCTCAGAGAGGCTCGAACGAAATTCCGTTTCTACAAGCCATACAGAGCAATTCATAAAAAAATAACACACAAACAATTCAATTCACACAAACATCCATCACGGTGACTCTCCTCCTCACTGTGATGGAAGGCAAAGTTCTTCTCTCTCCCCCGCACCATTTCTCTCCCGATGTCGAAGCCCCAGGCGGGTGGTGTTAAGTCCCATGGCCATTGAGGCCGTGTGGGGCGATGTACGGCTCCGCTCTAGGCCCAAAAGTCACAAAGTCACAAGTGTCTTTCCGCTGACTAGATAGCACGCAACAAAAAGCTTTCCACTGGACCTGTACACGTGACAATTAAACTAAACTGAGCACTGAACTTTTTTGAACATTGTTCCCTCACTTTCTACATCCAGAGAGCAATTAGACAACATTGACATCATACATTTAATAGCCTCATTAGGAACATCACTAAGTATTGCACCGACAGAAACCAAGGATCTCAACTGATGACAGTTTCACAATGTGAATTGTTACCTTTTGACATTATCTTTCCTTCTCTGCTTTTTTGAATCCACCATTCTTGCAAACCCCCTTATCAAATCTCTTGTGAAATTCTAGCTGAGCGATACGCAAAACATTCCCTCCATTCATCAGGCCTGTTTCATGTTCAAAAGACTGATAACGATTTGTGTTACAGTCTCAACTACTTTTCAAAGGCTGAGTTGGTTTGAATTGGAGCTTTTGTTCGGTTTTAAAGCATTTGCATTCTTACCTTTATAATACTCTCTCGAATCTTTTACCACCAGTGCCAAGCTGGCAGGTTGTTAAATCTGAATAGCAGATTTCTGACTTCTACCTTTTTAGATCTGAATAATATTTATTGCATGACAATCATTTTGTGCAAACCCTATAATTAAGGTGCTTGCTGGAAATGGAGCCTCGCCAACCCTAATTCTTCGGCATGAATATTCCATTCACCTGGCTCGGGCTCCTTGTGAATATTCAAGCAATCAATCGTCTGTTGAAATTAATTTCCTTTAATCAACCTTCACTGCAAGCCAGCACGCGCGATGTCATTGAAACCTACCGCGGCGATTCGCATATGAGAAAGGTCTGGGCGCTTTGTCTGGTAATTTGCGCTAAGTGTTTTCTTATGTGGCTGAGGTACAGCAAACGCACTTTCCCTCCCACACGCCCACCCCCTTTGCTCTCTCTGCCCCGTTCCCTGTGTGTTCTTTGGCAAGGTTCTCCTCCCCCGCTAATGAATCATGCTGCTGATGTGATTGACTACAATTACTCTTTAGGTAATGGGATCTCTGTTGGAGGCAGCGTAGGATTATAGACGGCTGCGGGGAATTCATACCATTCGCCCCGAAGCATTTCGATTGCGCATACTTCGAATTGTGGACATGTCAGCTTTCATACCACTGGCTTTTAAATAAAATAGTACCATAGATCCATAGTGTAGGAAGGAGCTGCAGACGCTGGTTTAAACCGAAGTTAGACTCAAAATGCTGGAGTAACTCAGCAGGACAGGCAGTGTCTCTGGATGGATTTAAGAGAGAGTTAGATAGAGCTCCTGGGGTTAGTGGAGTCGAGGGATATGGGGAGAAGGCAGGCACGGGTTATTGATAGGGGACGATCAGCCATGATCACAATGATTGGCGGTGCTGGCTCAAAGGGCCGAATGGCCTCCTCCTGCACCTATTTTCTATGTTTCTATGTTTCTATGAATGGGGGTCGAGCATTTGGGTCGCGACCCTTCTTCAGGCATTTCGACCTACCTGTGGTAATGTAATTCCCTAGTTTAGTTTATTAATTAGTTTATTGTCATGTTGTCCGAGGTACAGTGAAAAGCTTTTGTTGTGTGCTAACCAGCCTGCGGAAAGACAACACACGATTGCAATCGAACCATTCACAGTGTAGAGATACATGATAAGGGAATGTTTAGGAAAGAACTGCAGATGCTGGAAAAATCAAAGGCTGGAGAAACTCAGCGGGTGAGGCATCTATCGAGACCCGAAACCTCACCTATTCCTTCGCTCCATAGATGCTGCCTCACCCGCTGAGCTTCTCCAGCATTTGTGTCTACCATGATAAGGGGAAGGGTACAGATACATGATAAAGGGAATAAGGTTTAGCCAAGGTAAGGCCAGTAAAGTCTGATCAAAGATAGTCCTTCAAGTCTACTCCACCAATCAATCATGGCTGATCTCTTTCCCTCTCAACCCCGTTCTCCCGCTTTCTTCCCATAACCACTGACACCCGTACTAATCAAGAATCCGCCTTAAAAAAATCCAAAAACCCATTGGCCTCCACAGCCATCTGAGGCACAAGAATGCCACAGATTCCACACTCTGACAAAAGAAATTCCTTCTCATCTCCTTTCTAAAGGTTCTTAACACTGAGGAACTAAACACAAAGCTCATCGGCGTATTTACTTTCTTCAAGTCAAGAGCTTCTAATTGTCGCTGGGACCAGACCAATGATATTCCTACATGGTGCAAGAGTGTAATTCATCCATCTGACTGAGATAGTTCTTAAGTCTGAACGTCTGGGCTTTCAAGCTCTTGAATGTTCTTCCTCAGGCTTTCAGTCTTCCATCTGATTTGGCATCTGATTAGATTCTGTAGGTCCACCAGGATTCTCTCGGACATCTACAAATCACCACAGAAGGGTATTCAGATGGGACTGCTTGGGTTTTGACCCCTAATTTGATGAAGGACATTCTTGCCATTGAGGGAGTGCAGCGTAGGTTTACAAGGTTAATTCCCGGATGGCGGGACTGTCATATGCTGAGAGAATGGAGCAGCTGGGCTTGTACACTCTGGAGTTTAGAAGGATGAGAGGGGATCTCATTGGAACATGAGTGGTGATTCTGTGGAATTCTCTGCCTCAGAGGGTGGTGGAGGCATGTTCTCTGGATGCTTTCAAGAGAGAGCTAGATAGGGCTATTAAAGATAGCGGAGTCAGGGGATGTGGTGAGAAGGCAGGAATGGGGTACTGATTGGGGATGATCAGCCATGATCACATTGAATGGCGGTGCCGGCTCGAAGGGCCAAATGGCCTACTCCTGCACCTATTGTCTATTGTCTATTGACCCTGCTGAGAGTGGTGAGTACAGCCCAGTCCATCACAAGAGTCATTGGGGAAAACCTACTTTCATAATTTACTAATCTGTTCATTGAAACCTCTGACGGAAGTCAATTTAATCAAATGTGAGGCATCATTTAAATGCAAAAAACTTGGCAGATGAACCAGTCGAGTAGCGGTAAAGTTGCTGTCTTACAGCGCCAGAGAACCGAGTTCGATCCTGACTATAGGTGCTGTCTGTACGGAGTTTGTACGTTCTCCCCGTGACCACATGGGTTTTATCCGGGTGCTCCGGTTGCCTCCCACACTCCAAAGACGTACAGATTTATTGGTTAATTGGCTTTGGTTAAATTGTAAATTGTTCCCAAGTGTTAGTGAAAGGGGTGATCACTGGTCGGCATGGACTCGGTGGGCCGAAGGGCCTGTTTTCCGACTGTATCTCTAAAAGGCCTTGCTAATAATAACTGTCTCGTAAAAAACTACCTGGCAAAATCTGGTTTTGTAAGCGTGGAGAAGTTCAGAGATAATCTCATCTTTTATGCAGGTTTTGCCAAGCTTTAGCATGTAACTGAAATAACCATCAGCAGTTGTTCCCAATGGCAGAAGTCTCTTATTGCATTCCATGCTGAATCACCAGTGCGAACGGCATGAGTTATAACATTTGTGCTGTTTCCCCTCGCCTGGAATTGACTGCTCACCTCACTCTGCATTGCTAGCTCTGTATTGTCATGCAAACCACCTTCTGGGCAAAGTCAGGAGAACTCTGATGAAGTCATTGCAGCTTTGAGACAATTATTTTTACATATTCTAGCTACAGGCACCGCTGCAAGAATTAATCAGCAAAGCCAGTTTACAATGTAATCAGGATCTGTTACATTACAGACAATGCAATGTGTAGGACGGAATGGATGCCGGTTTAAGCCGAAGACAGACGAAGCTCAGACTGAGAATTGCGACCTCTCGCTCCCCCATCTTGCAGAGAACTGAGGCACCTCCACACCTCCGGGTGTTATAGTCCCTCCGGAAGGGGTGTGGCCTTCAGGAGAGAGAATCTCAACATTTTTTAAACACTAATAACTCTTTTATTTTTCATCGACGGGAAAAATCGTTTTGTCCCGCGCAGCGGAGGCGGACTCTGAGTAGGATGGCCAAAAATCACAGACGTAAGTGGCAGCGTTTTTTCTAAAATCAATATACAGTGCAACAGGAAGTGGTCAAGATGAGACTTTTAGTAATATAGATACACACAACTACATACACACCAGCTCAGAACTGCTATATTTGATTATTTTCTGTTGTGCTGTTGGCAACATGTCGCCACGGACATCCTTTGAATCCTGATCCCAGATGCTTGACTTCAGTAAATAAGATATTATTAGCTGACGCTCTAAATAAATAGCAGAGCAGGTTGTTTTTTGGTTATTAAACATGCACGGACGAGTCTCGTTGACCAGAGGCTGTTGTCAGTGCTCTGTTTTAGCAACTTATATTACTTTTCTAATTGTACTATCAGCAGTTTTGAACTTCAGAGATTTTACAGCTAAAGCAGATAGTAATCTTGCTAACTGGAACTGATGATTTTCTCATGGTTAATCGTAAAGTTGAAACGGTGCTTAAAATTAGAATTCAAAATGATTAAACCAAGGACTGGCACATTTTAGTTTAGTTTAGTTTAGAGATACAGCACGGAACAAGGCCCTTCGGCCCACCGGGTCCGCACCGACCAGCGATCCTTAACACTCTCTTACACACACCAGGGACAATTTTACATTTATACCAAGCCAATTAACCTACAAACCTGAGTGTGGGAGGAAACCGAAGATCTCAGAGAAAACCCACGCAGGTCACGGGGAGAATGTAGAAACTCCGTACAGACAGCACCCGTAGTCGGGATCGAACCCGGGTCTCTGGCGCTGCAAGGCAGCAGCTCTACCGCTGCGCCACCGTGCAGCCCTCAATGAATAATCGATAAATAATTCGCAAAATAAACCTGGTGTAAATGCCTGTTTCAGGCTGCTAGTTTTGCATGTGGTATTTTGCAAGGTGCCAGAGGCAAATTTGTGCAGCTTTTTACAGGACTGCCAAGATTATCAAGGCAGGGTTCCAGAGACCAACAGATGGTGCATCTTTTAGACTCACGAGTTAAACAGCAAGAATAGTGAAGCATGACAGAATCACACATACTTATCCCTTGTCAATGGAGCACTTTAGTGTAATGCATTCATCACAGTATTTAATTACAGAGTCGCTTACAATCACACTCAGAACTGACCGATTTGGGATTTTTGTGAATGGGTTGGACAGCAGAGATCGTTTCTTATCCTGTACCTCTGACACACAATCCTCTGAACAAAAGGAAATGTTTAGTATCTGCCTGAGAAGGGGAGACTTTGGAATGCTGTGCAGGTGCAGAGGAGCTGCAAGCGAAAACAGATCAGCTAAAACAATTGGTTTGTGTGATGGTCTGGGCTGCGTCCAGAATTCATTGCGAAACATAGAAAATGGGAGCAGGAGCAGGCCATTTGGCCCTTCGAGCCAGCACCACAATTCAATATGCTCATGGCTGATTATCCACAATCAGTACCCCGTTTCTCAGTACCCCAGTATCTCATATCCCTTGATTCCGTTAGCCCTAAGAGTTATATCTAACTTTTAGAGAGACATAGAACAAATTAATGAAAGGTATGCCAAAAAGGAATGATGATAAAGGAAACAGGCCATTGTTAGCTGTTTATTAGGTGAGATCAGACAACGAGGCTCCACAAGACAACTTTGAAACAATTGAGTCAAGCAAGGTTAACGCAGCGAATTGTGGACAAGGCCCAGACCATCACACAAACCAACCTCCCGTCCATTGACTCCATTTATGCCTCACGCTGCCTCGGCAAGGCCAGCAGCATCATCAAGGACGAGTCATCCCCTGGCCACTCCCTTTTTTCCCCTCTCCCATCGGACAAAAATGTGAAAACGCACTCCTCCAGATTCAGGGACATTTTCTTCCCAGCTGTTATCAGGCAACTGAATCATCCTACCACAACCAGAGAGCGGTCCTGAACTACTATCTACCTCATTGGCGATACTCGGATTATCTTTGATCGCACTTTGCTGTCTTTACCTTGCACTAAACGTTATTCCCTTATCTATCTACACACTGTAAATGGCTCGATTGTAATCATGCATTGTCTTTCTGCTGACTGGATAGCACTCACTAAAAGCTTTTCACTGTACCTCGGTGGACGTGACAATAAACGAGACTAAACCAAACTAAAGCAAGTCCAGAATGGAAATATCCTTTCAAGATTCCCTTTCTTGGGAATTCACGAGAGTCTTGCTTATCAACCACGGAATTAGTTTCCAACCATTTTAATTAACATGAATAGAATAACGGGCTATGATTGTATTATTTCTCAATCCACGCCCTTATGGGTATTAGACACAAAATGCTGGAGTAACTCAGCGGGGCAGGCAGCATCCCTGGAGCAAAGGAATGGGTGACGTTTTGGGTCAACCCCTTCTTCAGATTGAAGGGTCTCCACCCAAAACAAATTCACTATACCTAATGTAAAGTTGAACTATGCATAGAAAGAGGTCCTGGGGACAATTCCGAGTGCCTTGATGCAGGGAAGGGAATAATGGTTCCCAAACTTGGTGCCTAACAGCTGCCAATGAGCTGGGAGAAGATGCTGAGAAGGTCAACGAGAGGCTCACTCATGAATCCTGCTTTATGTTAAAATATGAATTAAGGCGACTTTGCCGTTCCGGAAAAGGAGTCATAGTCACAAGAGCACGGAAACAGACGCCATTTAACGTTGTCCACGGCAACCAAGATGCCCCAACCAAGCTAGTCACATTTGCCCGCATATCCCTCTGGCTCAGATCTCTCAGATTTGGCTTGTATCCCTCGAAAACGTTCATATCCATGTACCTGTCCAAGTGCCTTTTAAATGCTGTCCTAGAACCTGCCTCAACTACCTCCTCAGGTAGCTTGATCTCTATACATCACCCTCTGAGTGAAAAAGATGCCCCTCGAGTTCCCATTACAACTCTCTTCTCTCACTTTAAAATGTCCGCTGGCTTTTGATTCCCCAACCCGGGGTGCAAGACTCTGTGCATTCACCCTGAGGAGATAAGCAGTGAATGGAGGGATATAGATCATGTGCAGGCACAAGAGATTAATTCAGTTGAATTTAGTTTAGTTTAGAGATTCAGTGCGGAAACAGGCCCTTCGGCCCACCGAGTCCGTGCCGACCAGCGATCGCCGCACATTAACACCGCCCTACACACACCAGGAATAATTTTACATTTATATCAAGCCAATTAACCTACAAACCTGTACGTCTTTGGAGTTTGGGAGGAAACTGAAGATCTCAGAGAAAATCTATGCGGTCACTGGGAGAAGGTACAAACTCCGTACAGACAGTACCCGTAGTTAAGATCCAACCTGGGTCTCTGGCACCACCGTGCCATCAATAACTTTAACTTACTCAAAGTTCAAATTTATTTGTCACAAAGTTCAAATGATAGCAGATACTCTTGCTATCATGTTTGGCATGGACTTCTTGGGCTGAAGGGCCCGTTCCTGTGCTTGTATCTTCTGAGTTATATGTTCCAAGTTCTTTTCAAATATCTTTTACTCTTTTATTCTGGTCACTTCTTAAGTTAGCAAAATGCTAACTATTTCTGGTCCCAATTCTTTCCTTCTTTTCCATCAGATACCGTCTGATGTCACGGTGCAAGTACACTGAAGATGCAAATCCTCCAAGGACTCGCCAGAGCAGTAATTCTTTATGTGTGAACCTTGCAAGATAATGGGTTTGGCAGCCAATGCAAGACTGAGGACCATTAGCAATGAAACTGGTCCCGTCCTCTCTTGATCCAATGCCCTTTCCACAAAAGAACATTCAGATCTAACGAGGTTACAGAGAATTAGAAGGTCTGTTGACTTTGGCACCGAGTAAGATATGACTTCCACGAGATATGAATCTGGAACCCAAAAATGGGTTGCTGGGGTCCAAGCAAGATACAAAATCATAAATTCAGAAGGAAAATGGTCAACTTGTCAACTGCAAATAATAAAACCATAAACTAATCCCCTGTGGCATTGTTCCTGATCAGTCGGAAAATATTACGGATAAATAAGGTTACTGCGAACAAAATGTGGTGGAATAATTGCTGCAACTTTAATCAGACACAGGAACCTCACAGACGTGGAACCTTGTTAACATTGTTTCGCCCTTTCCGACCGAAGGCTCTGAACATGACCATTGCGGTCTAATGTAAACATTCCCAAATGGGCGGCACGGAGGTGCAGAGATAGTCGCTGCCTTGCAGCGCCAGAGACCAGGGTTCGATCCTGACTACGGGTGCTGTCTGCACGGAGTTTCTACGTTCTCCCCGTGACCACGTGTGTTTTTCTCCAGGTGCCCTGGTTCCCTCCCACACTCCAAAGGGGAACAGATTTGCAGGCTAATTGGCTTTGGTAAAATTGTGAATTGTCCCTGGTGTGTGTAGGATAGTGTTGGTGCGCGGGCATCGCTGGTCGGCACGGACTCGGTGGGCCGAAGGGCCTGCTTCCGCGCTGTATCTCCAAAACAAAAAACTAAAACTAAAATGTTAAAGACATTCATATGAGTGTCTGTGTTCGTAATCTTGGCTAACGGTAAAATAATGAATCTTGTAAAACAATATGATAACGTTTTTTGTTCAGCATTAAAATATCGTAGAATATTGATTCACAATATGATAATTCTGCACATTCTGGTCCTATGACATTTCCCATTTGGAATGGCTTCAATATATATTTCAAGAAGTGTGGATGGATGGTGTTTACATTTCAATGTATTGTCAAATATTTCACCTTGTTGGTCTATCAGGCTGCAGAAAAAAATTCTAAATATTTGTTTTGATGAGTGCTGAGCCTTGTTTTATTAACCTTTATTCTGTTTTGCTCAAGATTTCAGCTTCTTACGTCTTCCAAGTTCTTTGATGCTTTTGATTCCAAGGAAACAATATTTTTTATTCCAAATCAACATTGATGGGGCATATGAAGACACAAGGGACTGCGGATGCTGGTTTGTAAAGAAAGGCATAAAGTGCTTGCATAACTCAGCAGATTAGGCTGCGTCTCTGCACAACATAGATAGGTGAGGTTTCAGGTCGGGATCCTTCTTCAGACTGATTTTAGCCTGGAAGAAAGCTGGATGGGCCCCACCTTAGATCTTATAAGGTCATAAGGAATAGAATTAGGCCATTCAGCCCATCAAGTCTACTCCGCCATTCAATCGTGGCCGATCTATCTTGCCCTCCTAACCCCATTCTCCTGCCTTCTCCCCATAACATAGAAACATAGAAACATAGAAAATAGGTGCAGGAGTAGGCCATTCGGCCCTTCAAGCCTGCACCGCCATTCAATATGATCATGGCTGATCATCCAACTCAGTATCCTGTACCTGCCTTCTCTCCATACCCCCTGATCCCTTTAGCCACAAGGGCCACATCTAACTCCCTCTTAAATATAGCCAATGAACTGGCCTCAACTACCTTCTGTGGCAGAGAATTCCACAGATTCACCACTCTCTGTGTGAAAAATGTTTTTTCTCATCTCAGTCCTAAAAGACTTCCCCCTTATCCTTAAACTGTGACCCCTTGTTCTGGACTTCCCCAACATCGGGAACAATCTTCCTGCATCTAGCCTGTCCAACCCCTTAAGAATTTTATAAGTTTCTATAAGATCCCCTCTCAATCTTCTAAACTCCAGCGAGTACAAGCCGAGTCTATCCAGTCTTTCTTCATATGAAAGTCCTGCCATCCCAGGAATCAGTCTGGTGAACCTTCTCTGAACTCCCTCTATGGGAAGAATGTCTTTCCTCAGATTAGGAGACCAAAACTGTACGCAGTACTCCAAGTGTGGCCTCACCAAGACCCTCTACAACTGCAGTATAACCTCCCTGCTCTTATACTCAAATCCTTTTGCTATGAATGCTAACATACCATTTGCCATAACCCCTGACACCCGTACTAATCAAGAATCTATCAATTTCTGCTTTAAAAATATCCACTGATATTTTGGCCTCTACAGCCTTCTGTGGCAAATAATTCCAGAGATTCACCACCCTCTGACAAAGAAACAAAGCTGGAAGGGAAGTGTTAAAGAAGGAACTGCAGATGCTGGAGAATCGAGGGTTACACAAAAGGCTGGAGAAACTCAGCGGGTGCAGCAGCATCTAAGGAGCGAAGGAGACTCCTTCGCTCCTTAGATGCTGCTGCACCCGCTGAGTTTCTCCAGCCTTCTGTGTAACCCTGGAAGGGAAGTGGTTACTTTTCCAACTTTCTCCCCATTACTACGATCAGTTTGAAGAAGGGCCCTGACTTGAAACCGTGCCTAAACATGTTCTCCAGAGATGCTGCCTGACACAGTGAGTTACTTCAGCACCTTGCGCATTTTTATGATGGAGCCAATGGTGTTGTCGTGGAAGCTGAGTACCGGCAAATGTGCGAGTGAGGTAAAAGGGAAGGTTAAAGAAAGAAGAAAATTACATTTTCGCAAACAATTTACAACATGATGGGATTAACGCATCTGTAATTGATAATTCTCATCACCAGAGGAGTTAATTAGCATTGATGAATGCAAATCAAAAGGTTAAATGGAAAGTTGCACTTGTACTCATTGGCCTTGAGTGGTTTAAGATGGGATCTATTGCATGAATACAATAACCATTAAGCCAGATGTTTTTCAATGATATGGCAGATGATGAGGTATCATTAATGGATAACACAACCCAAAGAGCTTAGCAAGTCATCATATCTGTGTTCTGGGGCTTCCTGTTAAGTTGCTAAATCATGATTAAAATTTGACCTGACAACATTTCTTTGTGCTGGATCGGATAAAATAGCCTATTAATTAGTCACTTCCATGGCCTCCCGCTTCATCTGCGGAGAACATGGCTGTTCGATATCAGTTGAGTTATAGACTATTAAAATAAGAGTAAAGCTCCAATAATCCAGCGTCAGATTGTTTGGAAATCATGAGGGTTCAGCAACTTTAGTCCAGAATGTGAGTGGTGTGTACGAGTGCCACTCATGAGTACCAGAGAATATGTGAGGAGGGTGTGTAGGGAACGGGTTAGAATGCATAGGAAGGAACTGCGGTAGCTGCCTGTCACCAAAGACAGGCACGAAATGCTGGAGTAACTCAGCGGGTTAGGCAGCATCTCTGGAGAAAATGCTCCACGAGAAACGAGACACGAAACGCCACCTGCTCCTTTTCTCCGGAGATGCTGCCTGACCCGCTGAGTTACTCCAGCATTTTGTGACTAATCTTATGGGTTCGAGTGGGGCTGGGGTTGCGTTCCTGAGCATTGTCGGAACCAAGGCTAGGGTCTGGAGCACCGGGGCACAGGGAGCTGGGTAGATTTGGAGTCCGAATCTGGAGTACATGGAAAATAGGTGAAGGAGTAGGCCATTCGGCCCTTCAATATGATCATGGCTGATCATCCAAAATCAGTACCCCATTCCCGCTTTTTCCCCATATCCCTTGATTCCGTTAGCCCTTATGAGCTAAATCTAACTCTCTCTTGAAAACCTCCAGTGAATCAACCTCCACTGCCTTAAGTGGCAGAGAATTCCACAGATTCACAAACTCTCTGGGTGAAAACGTTTTTCCTCATCTCAGTCCTAAATGGCCGACCCCTTATTCTTAAACTGAAGCAATAACAAATAGTCGAGGAAAACTAATAATCCAGCACTAAAAAAAGTTGCTGAGGAATGCAGAGGTGAGTCCAGAAGTAGGAACAACTGAGGTCTTGTGGAACTTAAACTTGGGAACCTGAATGTCGCTTCAAATTAGGTGGCGCGGTGGCGCGGTGGTAGAGTTGAGTCTTACAGCGGCAGATACCCAGGTTTGATCCCGACTACGGGTGCTGTCTGTACTGAGTTTGTAGAGTGGTGAGTCTCTGGAACTCTCTGACACAGAAGGTAGTTGAGGCCAGTTCATTGGCTATATTTAAGAGGGAGTTAGATGTGGCCCTTGTGGCTAAAGGGATCAGGGGGTATGGAGAGAAGGCAGGTACGGGATACTGAGTTGGATGATCAGCCATGATCATATTGAATGGCGGTGCAGGCTCTGAAGGGCATTGGCTAAACACCATGCCACTCTATCTAAATTTCTACAAAGTTTCCCGATGTGACTCCGATTTTAATCTCTATGTTTTCTAGGTGATGGAGCTGATGATCTTGTGGGGTTAGAACACTCGCGACCGAATAACTTCGGTTTCCCTCCACAACTCCCAATGACGTACTGTTAAATGGTAGGGTAATTGGCTTGGCCATCAAACTGTAAAATTGTCCCTAGTGTGCGCAGGATGGTGTCAATGTGCGGGGACCACTGGTCAGTGCGGACTAGGTGGGCCGAAGGGCCTGTTTCCGCGCTGTATCTCTAAAAAAATCAAAGCATAAGCGCACTTGGAGCCGCCATTAAATGACTATTCTGTTGTATTTCCAGTCATTCTGTCACATTATACCCTCCAGATCATCCAGTTAAACATAGTTTAGCAAGCACAGGAGATGAACAGAACATACAGAGCAAGTCAAGACAAATAAACCAGAATGTTTATTTTAGAGATACAACATGGACACAGGCCCTTCGGCCCACTGAGTCCACACCGACCATCAAGCACCCATTTACACTATATCCCACTTTCACACCCACTCCCTGCACACTCGGGGTAATTTTACACGGGCCTCTTAACCTTCAAACCCACGTGCCTTTGGGATGCGGGAGCAAACCGGAGAACTGGGTGGAGAGCCCATACAGTCACAGGGAGAATATGCAAACTCCACACAGACAGCGCCCGCGGTCAGGATCGTACCGGGTCGCTGCCTCCGTCAGCTGCGCCAGCGTGCTGCGGCCTTTGGGTAACCTGAAGGATGTTGGCTGAAAGGGTTGACTGGAGAAAAAAAGCAGTGGATTAGTCTTGTGAGGTGAAGTTCTGCAGCACATAGAGCGGATTTGGAATAGAAAGTGGAAATATTACTGAGGTGGAACCAGGCATCATTAGTGATGACAGGATATGATCAGCGAGTGTTTTGCTTGAATGTATGATGCTCGGACATTGGACTGGTAATCAGGTTGAGTAATACTGATGATAGCGTATGTGACCTTATCTTTCGTGACAACCTTCTGTGCAAAAATGCAATAAATCCTGTTTTCAGGAGCAACCTGCCATTAGTATAGTAATTGGCGGTGAGGTTGCATTATGGCAGCCAAAACATGTAGTTGCAATAAGGACAGCCAGTGTGGGGAGTATCTCTCTTCAAAGAGCGTGTTTTACAAGCTTTTTCAGCTTCATTCACTGGAGTTTTGCCCTATCCTCAGGGAAGGAGAGGGTAGAAATAAAGTACAAAGAACTGGGACAGTTGTGCATCTCAGGAAAGGAGGCTGATCAACTTTAGTTTAGAGCTACAGCTCGGAAACAGGCCCTTCGGCCCACCCAGTCCGCGATGACCGGCGATCGCCGCACACCAGCACTATCCTACACACACTAGGGACAGATGCTGGTTTACACCAAATGTAGACACAAAATGCTGGAGTAACTCAGCGGGTCAGGCTGAAAGGGTCTCGATCCAAAACGCCACCTATTCCTTTTCTCCAGAGATGCTGCCTGACCCGCTGAGTTATTCCAACATTTTGTGTCTGGCTACCTGTCGAACCTGGTGTTGGAATCTTGAGTGAAACACAGGGTGCTAGAGTGACTCAGCGGGTCAGGCAGTGTCGCTGGAGGGGAATACCACACTCTGAGGAGATTTCACAGCGGAGCAATAAAATGGAGACACTGAGGAACTGCAGATGCTTTCTTAAGCAAAACGAAGAATGGTTTGAAAAAAGGTCCCGATCCGAAACATCGCCGATCCATTCTCTCCAGAGATGCTGTCTGACCCGCTGAGTTACTCCAGTGTCTTAGCTACTGCTTACGACTGAGGAAGATGTTTGCTGCCCCTCATTTACAATATATTCTGTTCGATGGGGCAGGAGGGCAAAATAGAGATGAAGGGCAAAGCAGAGACACTTTGCATCATTTTGCTGCTGTGGGAGCAATCCACAACATGTACAAAACTTCCAGGCAGGCAAGTTTCAAAACAACTGCCCCAAGTCTGGCCCAGGCTCACGATGATGAAACACCTTGACCAGAGACCCTTCATTAGCTTCTAGCCACCCTTCCCTGCAGCTACGTAAACTTCTGAGGCAATAAAAAGGGAAATGGAACTCAGGTAAATTCCTCCTGCATCTCCGCAGGCACTGCAAATCAGTATGGTTTAGAACTCATCTTTATTTCCCTTCTTTTTACTCAACTAATATCGTGGGAGATGTGCAAAACAAATATTAACAGAAAATGTTGCGTCTTTTTTTAAAAACCAATTAAGAAAGTTAATAGTTTGCAGTTTGGATCAATGACTACTCAAGTCAACCTGAGCAATTATTTTACATTATTGACTGGCTCGTTATGGATTGTGCCAAATGCAATAAAGGCTCGGGCTACTGCAAGCTATTCAAGTCATGGGAACAATGTCCATTAACCTGTCCATTCTTTAAGGGCCTGTCCCACTTGGGCGACCTGATCCGCGAGTTCCGGCGAGTTTGCCCTCGACTCATACTCGCAGCATGGTCGACATGAGGTCGTAGGAGGTCTTTGTAACTCTCCTTCATGCTCACGAGTGGTCTCCGCGTACTCGAGGCCTCAGCTAGGCCGCGGCGTTTTTTTCACCATGTTGAAAAATGCCCGCGAGTAAAAAAAGGGTCGCCATGGAAAAAATCGATACTTTCTTTACTCGCAGGTTTAGTCGTAGTAGGTCGGCATGTTAGTCGTAGGTAATCGAGGGTAGTCGAAGGTAGTCGTAGACAGTCTTCATCATAGTCAAAGGGAGGTCGAAGGAGATCGCAGGAGGTCGTCTTCACTCCACTATTCGGTGTCCAATTTTCCCCTCCCCCCCCCTTCACCCTCCCCGAAGTTAGTCGTAGCTAGTCGCAGCTAGTCGGAGCTAGTCTTCTACATAGTCGAAGGAGGTCTTCAACATGTCATTATTTAAAACTCTTCTAAACTCGCCAATTAGGTCGCCCAAGTGGAACAGCCCCTTTACTTTAGTGGTCCAGACGCGGGAAACAGGCTCTTCTTGTCCACCAAGTCCGCACCAACCAGCGATCACCCTGTGCACTAACACTATCCTACACACCTGGGACAATTTACAATTTTACCAAAGCCAATTAACCAACAAACCTGCACGTCTTTGTAGTGTGAGAGGAAACTGGAGCGCCCGGAGAAAACCCACGCGGTCGCAGGGACAATGTACAAACTCCGTACAGGCAGCACCCATAGTTAGGATTGAACCCGGGTTACTGGTGTGAAAAGGCAGCAACTCTACTGCTGCACAACTGTGCCAACGTACGTGTCTCTGGTTATCAGTGTCATTTAACAGTCCACTGAGCAGTGGACTTTGAAGATGGTCAGAGATCAAATGTCAAAACGTAGAATAATAATACAATCAGATTTTGCCTTTTGGTGCAGAACAAAAAGGACACATATTAAGAAAATATTGTCATGGCCCAAACAGTCTGATGAAGGGAATCGACCAGAAACGTCATCCATTCCTTCTCTCCAGAGATGCTGCCTGTCCCGCTGAGTTATTCATGCCTACTTTCAATGACTGGTGTGCCATGATACCCAGGTCTCGCTGCATCTCCCCTTTTCCTAATCGGCCACCATTCAGATAATAGTCTACCCTCCTGTTTTTGCCACCAAAGTGGATAACCTCACATTTATCCACATTATACTGCATCTGCCATGCATTTGCCCACTCACCCAGCCTATCCAAGTCACCTTGCAGCCTCCTAGCATCCTCCTCACAGCTAACACTGCCCCCCAGCTTTGTGTCATCTGCAAACTTGGAGATGTTGCATTCAATTTCCTCGTCCAAATCATTAATATATATTGTAAATAGGACAGACTGGCTGATCTAGTGAACAGCTTATCTGTGTCAAAGGTGAAATTCTGAGTAATCAAACGCCAGCATCGAGCTGCAGGAGACATTTTCCGACGATCGAGATTCTACAAATGCTTTAACAACCAACTTTAAGCATTGTATAACTCACTTGTTTGGTTTGTGGATCTGGCCTTTGTTTGGTGAATATAATGCAGTCCCATAACTTTCACTAAAAGCTTCAGGTTGTATTAACGTTTTCATTCTGTAGCAGGAATACATAGTGCATCTTGGGAATCTATCTAGAGGAGCAGAATCAGTTGGCAAGTCCGGAGAATATGAAAGGCCATCAAATTAGCAGCCCATAAAACCTGGACATAGGTTGAACCTGTTAATGGAAGATATCTGGATCTGCGCAAACTTTGCCAATAGGACAATTAAGTGAACACATGAAACCTGTTATGAATACAGAAACTGTTGGCAGCCCTCAGCAGAACTGGCAGCATTAGTGGAAAGCAAAGCAGATAATATTCCAAGTCGAAGTCCATTCATTTGGAACTGGGGGAATACTAGTTGGTTTTAGGTTGCCGAGAGTGTGGAGGATGGATGGATGGATGGAACGAAGACAATTGATGCTTACAGGGCCTGTCCCACTTGGCGATTTTTTTCCGGCGACTGCCGGTGTCACATCAGGGTCGCCGAAAGATTTTGAACGTTTCAAAATCCAGCGGTGACAAAAAAAAGGTTGCGACACTTGAAAAAAGACCGCGCGTCAACACGTCATCACGCCGCAAATTTTACGGTGACCTGATACATCAGTCAATGATGCCGGCAGTCGCCAAAAAAATCGGCCCAAGTGGGACAGGCCCCTGTACCTGTTTTCCACTGACAAACACAATGAGCTGCGATACTAAATACAAAAGGCAAGAGGTATAGAAGTGTGAAAACGCACACCTCCAGACTGAGGGACAATTTCTTCCCAGTTGTTATTGGGCAACTGAACCATCCTCTCAACAACAACCACCACCAGAGAGCGGTCCTGTGCTCCTGTCATGATGAAAAGGGGGTCAAATAATGAGAGGAGTTTAAAATGTTTAGAGTTTAATTTATATTATCACAGCTCGGTGAGGTGAAAAGGTTTTTTTTTGTTGCATACTATCTCGTCAATGTAAAAACTACACATGATTACACTTATGCTGTGCACAGTGTACAGATACAGAATAACGGGTAAATCATTTAGTTCATGATAAATCCAATTAAAGATAGTTTAAAGGTCTCCAGTGTGGTAAAGGGGAGGTCAGGACTGTACTCTAGTTGGTGAGAGGACTGTTCAGTTGCCTGGTAACAGCTAGGAAGAAATTGTCCCTGAATCTGGAACCGGGGGCCACAGTTTAAGAATAAGGGGTAAGCCATTTAGAACGGAGACGAGGAAACACTTTTTCACGCAGAGAGTTGTGAGTCTGTGGCATTCTCGGCCTCAGAGGGCGGTGGAGGCAGGTTCTCTGGATACTTTCAAGAGAGAGCTAGATAGGGCTCTTGAAGATGGCGGAGTCAGGGGATATGGGGAAAGGGCAGGAACGGGGTACCGATTGGGGATGATCAGCCATGATCCCAGTGAATGGTGGTGCTGGCTGGAAGGGCCGAATGGCCTACTCCTGCACCTATTGCCTATTCCTCCTCTCCAGAGATGCTGCCTGTTGTGCTGTTACTGCAGAATTTTGTGTCTATCTTAGTAACTCTGCAGCTGTAGAAGAGATGCTACTGCTGTATTTCACTAGTATTAGCGCATCCTTGTAAAAAATCCAAGTAACCCTATCAGCGTTTCCTACACGCCCCCGCAAACTTGGAATTAATAAACAATTCCAGCGAGTCCAGAACCAGGGGCCACAGTTTTAGAATAAAGGGGAGGTCATTTAAGACTGAGGTGAGAAAATACTTTTTCACCCAGAGAGTTGTGAATTTATGGAATTCCCTGCCACAGAGGGCAGTGGAGGCCAAGTCACTGGATGGGTTCAAGAGAGAGTTAGATAGAGCTCTAGGGGCTGGTGGAGTCAAGGGATATGGGGTGAAGGCAGGCACGGGCTATTGATAGGGGATGATCAGCCATAATGGCGTGGCTGGCTCGAAGGGCCGAATGGCCTCCTCTGCACCTTGTTTCTATGTTTCTGTGTTTCATATCGTACCATTGGACCCATCAAGTTAGGCTTAATTCTGTTATTTATAGTTTGCCAGCCAGGCCATCAATAGTTGTTTTCTATTAATTGTTGACAGTGTATAGTTAATGCTCCAGATGAAGCCACTCATCTTGTTGCATGGGATTTGCTCTGTGCATTGAGGATTACACATGATGTATGAGGCTGCTATCCCACAGCTGCCTTCACTGTTGTGCAGAAATACTTCCAGGACTTATTCAACCCTCAGCTTTGAGCTTCTTCAGCTTCTGACTGCGTGTCAATAAAAACTCCTGGGCTTATAACCGCCACTTTAAAAAAAAATCTCCCACTAGACATTAACATTCCCGGGGAACAAAGAGGGGAACATTTGATAGATAAATCTGACATCTGGTTTTACTTCAGTGGGCCATCGCTCCAGCATTCAGTAACAAGTTATTTTGCGCTGTTCCTCTGGGTTACCAGAGGCCCCCTTTTGCAACGTTTAACATCCATAACCTTGGTGCTTCTCCACTTCACTAAACATGTAGCAGTTCTCTTATTTGGATTGGACGGACTGCTTATAGATAGTTCACGTCATAGGAGTAGAATTAGGCCATTCGGCCCATCGAGCCTACTCCACCATTCAATCATGGCCGATCTCTGCCTCCTAATCTAATTTTCCGGCCTTCTCCCCATAACCCTTGACCCGTTCTAATCAAGAATGTGTCTATCTCTGCCTTAAAAATATCCACTGACTTGGCCTCCACAGACCTCTGTGGCAACGAGTTCCACAGATTCACTACCCTATGACTAAAGAAGTTCTTCTTCAACTCCTTTCTAAAAGAGCACACTTTAATTCTGAGTCATTGACTCTCCCACCAGTGGAAACATCCTTTCCATGTCCACTCTACCTATGCCTTTCATTATTCTGTAAGTTTCAATGAGGTCCCCCCTCAACCTTCTAAACTCCAGCGAGTACAGGCCCAGTGCTGTCAAGCGCTCATCATAAACTAATTACTACACGTGATCTAGTTTCAATGGCCTAAAGAGGTCGGACAAGAAGCTCCAAATTTAATTTACGCTTCGTTGGTCGACGTATCTTCGCGATTTTTCTTTTCCTATCTCTGTGAAGTGAATCTGAAGATCCTTTAGAGTATGTAGTAAAGATTTTACTAGAAAGGCTCCTGGGCTAAGGGGCTTTAGTTGCGATGTTAGATGAGAGAAGCTGGAGTGGTTCTCTTCAGAAGGTAGGAATTGACCCATTCGCTGCCAAAGAGGTTCGGTCAAAGGAACGTCATTTTGGTGACGCTGGAGTAACTCCGCAGGTCAGGCAGCATCTCAGGTGAACATGGGTAGGTGACGTTTCGGTTCGGAACCCTTCTTCAGACCAAATGTAGAGTGGGGGAGGGAGGAGGGAATGAACTGGAGATGGTAAAAGGCCAGAACAAATCAGGGCTGGCAATAGGTGACCTAGGAAGGGTGGAGCCCACAATGATCCATTGTTGGTTGGGGGAGGTGTGATACAAGGATGCGATCAGTGGGACTGGTAGGGCGACTAGGGTTGGTGAGAGGTGGGAGAGAGGGGAGGGGAGATTAGCGAAATCAATGTTCCTACTGCTAGGTGGTCAGCTGCTCCAGCACCTGCAGGTCCCTCCTAAACATTTGGCCGATGGTCACCCACGCAGGTGAATTGACCCATTCGGTCTAACGTCCTTTTAGTCTGATGGCCAATGCATCCAGGGGGAACCGCTCATATAATCTCCAGAAGTTGCGTTTAGGTGCACCAGGCACAGGAAGCTTTGCATGGGACTCAACTCAACTCAACTCAAGTGAGATGGACGGGAAGAAATTGCATCTTCAAGTGAGATGGAGTTCCCTAAAGTGAACAAAACCTCCATATATTCAGATGTTATAGGAGTAGAATCAGGCCATTCGGCCCATCGAGTCCACTCCGCCATTCAATCATGGCTGATCTCTGTCTCCTAATCCCATTTTCTTGCCTTTTCCTCCTTAACCCCTGACACCCGTTCTAATCAAGAATTTGTCTATCTCTGCCTTAAATATATCCACTGACTTGACCTCCACAGCCCTCTGTGGCGATGAGTTCCACAGATTCACTACCCTCTGACTAAAGAAATTCCTCCTCACCTCCTTTCTAAAAGAGCGTCCTTTAATTCTGAATATTCTGTGCTGGGAGGCAGTTTGTATTTCAGGATTTTAATTGGAACTGACATTAGTCTGAAATATATCTTCAAAACACTTCTTAAGTTTATATTTTGCGTTAAAAGTGTGTGTGATTTCATTATTTTATGTACAAAATCGGAATTAAATTTCACACACCGACCATTTTTAAGTTGCATATAATTCTTCATTGGTTTTACTTTGATTGCTGGTGGCTCAGTGTGTTCTAGTTTCTGAAAACAGTGCTGTTTCCTGGCTGCTAACCAGACACAAAATCTTTGAGTGACTATATGCGGAAATATATTGAAATATAATGTGGATTCAAAAGATCGGCAGAAAGTGACAACCATCATAATTGCATTATCTGAACAGCTCATAGATAGAAAACAGGATTCTTACGATCACAGATGAGTTATTGTTTTGCGATGGTAAATGTATACTTTTTAAATTTCGTTGCACCATGTGCAATGACAATAAAGAGATTCTGATTCTGATTCTGATAATGTGATAAAATATAGTATTTCTAAGTACTTAACAAAATAACAGGTAACGAATAGGAGTAGAATTAGGCAATTCGCCCCATCAAGTCTACTCCGCCATTCAATCATGATCTATCCCTCTCTCTCCTAACCTAATTCTCCTGCCTTCCCCCTCCCAAAACCTCTGACACCTGTACTAATCAAGAATCTATCTGCCTGTCCCACTTAGGCGACTGCCAGGGACTAGTTTTAATGGAATTCACCTACGACACCTTGTGACAACCTACAACAGCAAAAATTGTCGCCACTGTCACCGAACATTTCTCAACATGTTGAAAATTTTGCTGCAGTCGCTTGTAGTCGCCCAAGAAATCGCCTACGTGAGACGGGCCCTGTATCTCTGCCTCAGCAATGTGCAGTAAAGTCATCTATCGCATGTTCAGCTGACCTTTTTTCTATTTCGAGAAGTAATTTGGAGCTTTAACTCATCAGAATGAGGGCGGCACAGTGGCGCAGCGGTAGATTTGCTGCCGGGTTCGATCCTGACCACGGGTGCTGTCTGTGCGGAGTTTGCACGTTCTCCCTGTGACCCCGTGGGTTTTCTCTGGGCGCTCCGGCCTCCTCCCATACACCAAAAACATACCGGTCTGTAGGCTACTTGCCTTCGGTAGAATTGTACATTTTTCCCTAGTGTGTGCAGGGTAGTGCTAGTGTAGAGGGTCGGCGCGGACTCGGAGGGCCGAAGGGCCTGTTTGCACGCTGTATCTCTAAACTAAACTAAATTAAACTAAGATGATATCACTGTAATACTACCCATGCCGCATAGACCGACTGGTGCTTTGTCTCTAACGAGAAAGAATGGGTGATGTTTCGGGTCGAGACCCTGCTTCAGTCTGGTTCAGGATAAGGGAAACAAGAGTTATTGAAGATGATGTAGAGAGATAAAGAACAATGAATGAAAGCCTGTCCCGCTGAGCTACTCCAGCTTTTTTGTGTCTATGTTTGGTTTAAACCAGCATCTGCAGTTCCCTGTTACACTTTGTCCTTACTGTAATACCTTTCTTGCAGAGAGATATCCCCAGTGTAATTTTCCATTACTTAATCTTTCACAGTGATCTAGTGCATGCTACAGAAGCTGATACAGTTGCATTCTAATAATAACTAATGACAGGCAGATAGAACGAAGATTAACAGGAAATCACAAGTCACTGGTTGAATTTCCAGGACAGTTTCTCCTGTCATTTCCTCTACAAGAGGGCATTTCACAATGCTTCTGAAGTTACTGGAGACAAGCAGGGGACTTCAGTGGCAATTCAGTCCCCAGCACTTAACAGCGGACAAGGAAGCCATTTGGACAATGAAACCTATGCTGACACTCACTCTTCAGTTGCAATGCATTGAAATCTTATAGTTATAGATAAGAGGTGGGAGATTGCAACCTTCACGTGGTCCACCCTGTTTCGACTAATGCAGACAAATAGAACAAGTGTTAAAGAAGGAACTGCAGATGCTGGAGAATCGAGGGTACACAAAAGGCTGGAGAAACTCAGCGGGTGCAGCAGCATCTAAGGAGCGAAGGAGATAGGCGACGTTTCGGGTCGAGACCCTTCTTCAGGTGGGTGAAACAAATTCACTTTGGGTGAAAATGTTTTCCCTCATCTCCGTTCTAAATGGCTTACCCCTTATCCTTAAACTTAAACCAGAGGCCATAGCCTCAGAATATAAGGAAGTTATTCTTATTCTTTATTCTTATTCTTAAACTGTGGCCCCTGGTTCTGGACTCCCCCAACATCGGGAACATGCTTCCTGCCTCTAGTGTGTCCAATCCCTTAATAATCGTATATGTTTCAATAAGATCCCCTCTCATCCTTCTAAATTCCCGAGTATACAAGCCCAGCCGCTCCAGTCTCTAAGCATATGGCAGTCCTGCCTTTCCGGGAATTAACCGACGCTGCACTCCCTCAATAGCAAGAATGTCCCTCCTCAAATTTGGAGACCAAAACTGCACACAAGACTCCTGGTGTGGTCTCACTAGGACCCTGCACAACTGCAGAAGGACTTCTTTGCTCCTATACTCAACTCCTCTTGCTATGAAGGCCAACATGCCATTCGCTTTCTTCACTGCCTGCTGTACCCGCCTGCTTACTTTCATTAAGGGCAAGAGACCCCGTGCATCTAACCCGATGTATTCCTCTCATGATTTTATACACCTCTATAAGATCATTGCAGTACATTTCCTACCAGCTGGAACATTTCTCCTAGAATTACCTTGGAGAGGCCCACAGGAGCCGTTGGAGGAAGTGAAGGAGGGGGAGGAGCGACACCCGACCGGTAGGTTTAAAATCTAGCGCGGGGCTTGTGTTTCCAGAGGCCCACAGGAGCCGTTGGAGGAAGTGAAGGAGGGGGAGGAGCGACACCCGACCGGTAGGTTTAAAATCTAGCGCGGGGCTTGTGTTTCCAGAGGCTTACCAAAATCCATAACGTTCCATTTGGAGGTGGGTTTTTTTTTTTGGGTTTTTTTGAGGAAGCCGCTGATTGGTGGAAGAGGACCCGAGGAAGCAGCTGATTGGGTGCAACCCCGGGTTTACTATTTTACATTTCTGCCTTCTGGGAGTGAGGGATTCTGGGAGTGAGGGATTTAGTATTTAGTAGTAAAGTTTAAAGGATAAGTTTTTGTGTTTTTTTTAGTAATTTGGGAGTAAGGTATGGCAGTAGAGATTGGCCCCATGGTTTGTTCAGCCTGCAACATGTGGGAGATCAGGGAGATGGTCGGTGTCCCTGGTGACTACGTTTGCAGGAAGTGTGTCCAGCTGCAGCTCCTGGCAGATCGCATTGAACGATTGGAACTGCGGCTGGATTCATACTGGAGCATCCACGATGCGGAGAAAGTCGTGGATAGCACGTACAGTGAGTTGGTCACACCGCTGGCAAAAGGTAGGAGGACAAGAAGGGAACGGGTGGCCAATAGCCAGCAAAGCAGTAGGCAGGTAGTGCAGGAGTCCCCTGCGGTCATCTCCCTCCTAAACAGGTATACCATTTTGGATACTGTTGAGGGAGATGGCTCATCAGGGAATGCAGCAGCAGCCAGGTTCATGGCACCATGGGTGGCTCTGCAGCACATGAGGGGGGAAAAAAGAGGGGAAGGGCAATAGTAATAGGGGATTCAATTGTCAGGGGAATAGATAGGCGTTTCTGCGGCCGCAAACGAGACTCCAGGATGGTATGTTGCCTCCCTGGTGCAAAGGTCAGGGATGTCACTGAACGGCTGCAGAACATTCTGGAGGGGGAGGGTGAACAGCCAGTTGTCGTGGTGCATGTTGGCACCAACGATATAGGTAAAAAAAGGGATGAGGTCCTACAAGGTGAATTTAGGGAGCTAGGAGATAAACTTAAAAGTAGGACCTCAAAGGTAGTAATCTCCGGATTACTACCAGTACCACGGGCCAGTCAGAGTAGAAATAGGAGGATAATGCAAATGAATACGTGGCTTGAAAAGTGGTGCAAGGGGGAGGGATTCAAATTTTTAGGGCACTGGGACCAGTTCTGGGGGAGGTGGGACCGGTACAAACAGGACGGTTTGCACTTGGAATGGAATGGAACCAATGTTCTTGGGGGAGTGTTTGCTAGTGCTGTCGGGGAGGATTTAAACTAATGTGGCAGGGGGATGGGTACAAGAGCAGAGAGGCAGGAGGGTGTAAAATGAGGGTAGAAGCATTAGGTAGCAAGGTGAAAGGTAAAAGTGGCAGGCAGACAAAACCAGGGCAAAAATCAAAAAGGGCCACTTTTCAGCAAAATTGTATAAGGGGTAAATGCGTTGTAAAGACAAGCCTGAAGGCTTTGTGTCTCAATGCAAGGAGTATTCGTAATAAGGTGGACGAGTTGAACGTGCAGATAGATATTAATGATTATGATATAGTTGGGATCACGGAGACTTGGCTCCAGGGTGACGTAGGCTGGGAGCTGAACATCCAGGGATATTCAATATTCAGAAGGGATAGAGAGAAAGGAAAAGGAGGTGGGGTAGCGTTGCTGGTTAGAGAGGAGATTAAAGCAATGGAAAGGAAGGACATTAGCTTGGAGGATGTGGAATCGGTATGGGTAGAGCTACAAAACACTAAGGGGCAGAAAACGCTGGTGGGTGTTGTGTACAGGCCACCTAACAGTAGCAGAGAAGTTGGGGATGGTATCAAACAGGAAATTAGAAATGCGTGCGACAAAGGCAAAACAGTTATAATGGGTGACTTCAATCTACATATAGATTGGGTTAATCAAATTGGCAGGGGTGCTGAGGAAGAGGATTTTTTGGAATGTATGCGGGATAGTTATCTAAATCAACATGTAGAGGAACCAACGAGAGAGCAGGCTATTTTAGACTGGGTTTTGAGTAATGAGGAAGGGGTAATTAGCCGTCTTGTTGTACGTGCCCCCTTGGGCAAGAGTGACCATAATATGGTTGAGTTCTTCATTAGGATGGAGAGTGACATTGTTAATTCAGAAACAATGGTTCTGAACTTAAAGAAAGGTAACTTTGAGGGTATGAGACGTGAATTGGCCAAGATTGACTGGCAATTAATTCTAAAAGGGTTGACGGTGGATATACAATGGAAGACATTTAAAGATTGCATGGATGAACTACAAAAATTGTTCATCCCAGTTTGGCAAAAGAATAAATCGGGGAAGGTAGTGCATCCGTGGATAACAAGGGAAATCAGGGATAGTATCAAAGCAAAGGATGATGCGTACAAAGTAGCCAGAAAAAGCAGCATACCAGAGGACTGGGAGAAATTCAGAGACCAGCAGAGGAGGACAAAGGGCTTAATTAGGAAAGGAAAAATAGATTATGAAAGAAAACTGGCAGGGAACATAAAAACTGACTGCAAAAGTTTTTATAGATATGTGAAGAGAAAGAGGTTAGTTAAAACAAATGTAGGTCCCTTGCAGTCAGAAACAGTGAGTTGATCATGGGGAACAAGGATATGGCGGACCAATTGAATAACTACTTTGGTTCCGTCTTCACTAAGGAAGACATAAATAATCTGCCTGAAATAGCAGGGGACTGTGGGTCAAAGGAGGAATTGAGTGAAATCCAGGTCAGTCGGGAAGTGGTGTTGGGTAAATTGAATAGATTAAAGGCCGATAAATCCCCAGGGCCAGATGGGCTGCATCCCAGAGTACTTAAGGAAGTAGCTCAGGAAATAGTGGATGCATTAGTGATAATCTTTCAAAACTCTTTAGATTCTGGAGTAGTTCCTGAGGATTGGCGGGTAGCAAATGTAACCCCTCTTTTTAAGAAGGGAGGGAGAGAGAAAACGGGGAATTACAGACCAGTTAGTCTAACATCGGTAGTGGGAAACTGCTAGAGTCAGTTATTAAAGATGGGATAGCAGCACATTTGGAAAGTGGTGAAATCATTGGACAAAGTCAGCATGGATTTACAAAAGGTAAATCATGTCTGACGAATCTTGTGGAATTTTTTCGAGGATGTAACTAGTAGCGTGGATAAGGGAGAACCAGTGGATGTGGTATATCTGGACTTCCAGAAGGCTTTCGACAAGGTCCCACATAAGAGATTAGTATACAAACTTAAAGCATACGGTATTAGGGGTTCAGTATTGATGTGGATAGAGAACTGGCTGGCAAACAGGAAGCAAAGAGTAAGAGTAAACGGGTCCTTTTCACAATGGCAGGCAGTGACTAGTGGGGTACCGCAGGGCTCAGTGCTGGGACCCCAGCTATTTACAATATATATTAATGATCTGGATGAGGGAATTGAAGGCAATATCTCCAAGTTTGCGGATGACACTAAGCTGGGGGGCAGTGTTCGCTGTAAGGAGGATGCTAGGAGACTGCAAGGTGACTTGGATAGGCTGGGTGAGTGGGCAAATGTTGGCAGATGCAGTATAATGTGGATAAATGTGAGGTTATCCACTTTGGTGGCAAAAACAGGAAAGCAGAATATTATTTAAATGGTGGCCGATTAGGAAAAGGGGAGATGCAGCGAGACCTGGGTGTCATGGTACACCAGTCATTGAAAGTAGGCATGCAGGTGCAGCAGGCAGTGAAAAAAAGCGAATGGTATGTTGGCTTTCATAGCAAAAGGATTTGAGTACAGGAGCAGGGAGGTTCTACTTCAGTTGTACAGGGTCTTGGTGAGACCGCACCTGGAGTATTGCGTGCAGTTTTGGTCTCCAAATCTGAGGAAGGACATTATTGCCATAGAGGGAGTGCAGAGAAGGTTCACCAGACTGATTCCTGGGATGTCAGGACTGTCTTATGAAGAAAGACTGGATAGACTTGGTTTATACTCTCTGGAATTTAGGAGATTAAGAGGGGATCTTATAGAAACTTACAAAATTCTTAAGGGGTTGGACAGGCTAGATGCAGGAAGATTGTTCCCGATGTTGGGGAAGTCCAGGACAAGGGGTCACAGCTTAAGGATAAGGGGGAAATCCTTTAAGACCGAGATGAGAAAGACTTTCTTCACACAGAGAGTGGTGAGTCTCTGGAACTCTCTGCCACAGAGGGTAGTTGAGGCCAGTTCATTGGCTATATTTAAGAGTGAGTTGGATGTGGCCCTTGTGGCTAAGGGGATCAGAGGGTATGGAGAGAAGGCAGGTACGGGATACTGAGTTGGATGATCAGCCATGATCATATTGAATGGCGGTGCAGGCTCGAAGGGCTGAATGGCCTACTCCTGCACCTAATTTCTATGTTTCTATATTTCTCCTAGAATTACCTTGGACCGAGTTCATCTTCACTGCGCCACCCAAAGTCTCCAAATTTTTCATAGTGTGAGTTGTAATGATATATCACTCGATATACCATGGGGGACGAGATCTCCATCAGCATATTGTAGGCTGTTTGCTGCTCTTTCCCACTGGTGTAACCATTAAATAGACTGTAGATTATCTCCGATATTTCTGCAATAAAAAAGTAAGGGAATTAGAAACAGCTTACTCGCCAATCTCTGTGTAAAACATTAGTCTGGCACATAGCTCAGAGATACAGCGTGGAAATGGGCCCTCCGACCCACCGAGTCCGCACCGACCAACGATCCCTGCACATTTCAGGGCCTGTCCCACTTAGGCTATTTTTAGGCGACTGCCGGCGACTGTCATAGTCGTAGCAGGGCGCCGAAAAAAGGCAACTGGACCCCCCTACGACATAAAATTTGAATTATAATGATAACTTTAACAACAAAAACAAAACAAAGTCAGCACTGGCGACAACCTACATCACCTGGTGACAACAACAGCACCTACGTCAGGAGAAGTCAGGCTACGCTCATTGGGGTCAAACCCACTGTCGCCGACTGTCTCTGAAAATTTTTCAACATGTTGAAAATCCAGCGGCGACCAGAAAGACGCTACGACTCTTTTGGCGACTGAGGGGACTTCTCACGACCCCACAGGCAACACCCCAGTGACCATGTAGTGACAGCCTACAGTCGCCTAAAAATCCCCTAAGTGGGACAGGCCCATAACACCACCCAACACACACAAGAGACAATTTTACATTGATACCGAGCCAATTAACCTACAAACATGTACGTCTTTGGAGTGTGGGAGGAAAATGAAGATCTTGGAGAAAGCCAAGCAGGTCATGGGGAGAACGTACAAACTCCGTACGGACAGCTCCCGTAGTCAGGATCAAGCCCGGGTCTCTGGCATTGCAAGGCAGTAGCTCTACTGTAACATCATGGTGCCACCCCACATCTACTTCAAACTTTCCCCCTCTGACCTAAAAGCTGTGCCCTCTAGTATCTGACATTTCCATCCTCATATTTGTCCGACTTAAACTCCATCTGCCATTTCTCTGCCCATTTCTGCAACTGATTGAAATCCTGCGGCATCCTATGACAGCCTTCTTCACGAATTGGCTGGGTATAACCATATAACCATATAACAATTACAGCACGGAAACAGGCCCTCTCGGCCCTTCCAGTCCGTGCCGACCATTTGTTTTCCCCTAGTCCCATCTACCTGCACTCAGACCATACCCCTCCATTCCCTTCACGTCCATATACCTATCCACTTTACTCTTAAATGTTAAAATCGATCCTGCCTCCACCACTTCTGCTGGAAGCTGAATCCACACAGCCACCACCCCCTGAGTAAAGAAGTTCCCCCTCACGTTACCCCGAAACCTCTGTCCCTTAATTCTCATGTCATGCCCTCTTGTTTGAATCTTCCCTACCCTCAATGGGAAAAACGTATCCATGTCAACTCTGTCTATCCCTTTCATCATTTTAAAGACCTCAATCAAGACCCCCCTTAACCTTCTGCGCTCCAAAGAATAAATGTAAATTGTCCCTAGGTTGCGTAGGATAGTGTTAGTGTACAGGGATCGCTGGTCGGTGCGGACTCGGTGGGCGAAGGGCCTGTTTTCCGCTCTGTGTATTGCCTGTAAACGCGCGGACCACCCATCAACATTTTTGTCCAAGTAATTTGTATGCATCACAAACAGGTATTGTGCATAGTTCTGGTCCCACTTTCACGACCTAATTCACGGCCTTTTTTCCTCGTGGACATTTTTCATCAGGCTAGAAAAACGCCCCGACCGACTTAGATTTAGACAGGCTCCTTTACTGTCAGTCAGACCTGTCGGTCTGAATGAAATTTGTTACCTTGCAGTCATAACACATAATAAATTATTAAAAAAAACACATAATAAACACATATTTAACATCCACCACAGTGAGTTCACCAGGCACCTCCTCACTGTGATGGAAGGCAAAAGTCTTAAAGTCTTTGTCTTCTTCCCTACTTGTTCTCCCTCTGCACTGAGGCGATCCAGGCCTCCGATGTTATCGTCCACTAGGCCCGCGGCCGAGCCGGGCTGCTACCACCGCCGTCACCGGAATGCTGGAACCCCGCCACAGCTCTGAATCAGGGTCCACCGCTGGAACGCTGGAGCGCCGGAGATCTGAAGCCGGGCCGCCGCTGGAACGCCGCTGGAGCACCGCTGGAGCAACTGCTGGAGCGCCGGAGCTCTGAAGCCGGGCCGCCGCTGGAGCACCGCTGAAACGCCGCTGGAGCACCGGAGCTCTGAAGCTGGGCCACCGCTGGAGCACCGCTGGAACGCCGCTGGAGCACCGGAGCTCTGAAGCTGGGCCGCCGCTGGAGCACCGCTGGAACGCCGCTGGAGCAACCGCTGGAGCACCGGAGCTCTGAAGCCGGGCCGCCGCTGGAGCACAGCTGGAGCAACTGCTGGAGCACCGGAGCTCTGAAGCCGTGCCGCCGCTGGAGCAACCGCTGGAGCACCGGAGCTCTGAAGCCGGGCCGCCGCTGGAGCAACCGCTGGAGCACCAGAGCTCTGAAGCTGGGTTGCTGCTGGAGCACCGCTGGAACGCCGCTGGAGCACCGGAGCTCTGAAGCCGTGCCGCTGCCGCCGCTGGAACGCTGGAGCTCTGAACGCTTGCCACAGTTCCGAGGCCGCCAGCTCCGCCATTAGGCCTCCGCCATTAGGCCTCAGCACAGACGGAGACGACGACGTGGGACACGCCAAGAAAAGGTCGCATCCCCCCGAAGGGAGAGACTAAAACTTTGTTTCTCCCCCCCCCTCCCCCCCCCCCCCCCACACACACACAAACACAACCTAACAAACCAAAATTCCAACTAAAACAGACACAAAAAGACAGAAAAAATAAAAAAACAGACGGACTGCAGGTGAGCCGCAGCTGCACGCAGCGCCGCCACTTCCGCCACACTTCTTGTGAGTTGCACCTCAAAAAAAATAAATAAATAAAAACTTTTAAAAAAAAATGTCGTAGGTACTTGATGCCACGAGTACCTACGACTAGCATCATGGCCTACCTACGACCTACCTACGACCTACCTACGACCGACGACCTCGTGACGATCATGCTGCGAGTATGAGTCAAGATGGTGAAAGTGGGACAGGCCCTTTACTATGGGAAAGATGTCGTTCAACTGGAAAGGGCGCAGAACGGAACCACAAGGATGTTACCAGGACTGGACGGCTGGAGTTACAGCGGCTAGATAGACTGGGAGCGTCTTTTCTGGAGTTTTTGAGTGTTGTGGGCAGTACCCTGATAATCATGAGAGCTTAGATAAGAGGGATGGCCACAATCTTTTTCCAAGTTACATGAGTCTAAATCTAAAGGGCATAGATTTAACAGGAGAGTGGAAAGCTTTAAATGAAGGGGCAACAGGTTTCACACAGACGGTGGTGGGTATTTGCCAGAGGAAACTGGAGAAACAGGTACAATTATAATTTTTAAAAGACATTTGGACAGGTAAATGGATAGAAATGTTTTGAGAGATATGGGCCAAACAGGACTAGCTCAGGTCGACATTTTGGTTGAAATTGTGTAGGAAAGAACTGCAGATGCAGGTTTAAATTGAAGGTAGGCACAAAACGCTGGAGTAACTCAGCGGGACAGACAACATCTCTTGAGACCCTCCTTCAGACCGAGAATCTCAGCGTGAAGAAGGGTCTCGACCCGAAACGTCACCCATTCCTTCTCTCCAGAGATGCTGCCTGTCCCGCTGAGTAACTCCAATTATTTTGTGTCTATCTTCGGTGTAAACCTGCATCTGCAGTTCCTTCCTACTGACCTATCCATGTTGTTCACCTCGATGACTCGAAAATAAAATCAGCCCCACAGTCAAAAGCAAGCATTATGAAGCACAGAAGAGAGGGGAAAATAATCACCGAAAGCTTCAAAAAGCAATTGCCTGCTCCAGTAATTAGTTTTCACAATTTCTGCACTGTTTAGCCTCAAAACCTCCTCATTCCTGTCAGACCCTGCTTTCATGAGCAATGGGGGAAAGGCTTACTGACCATAAAAATCAGCGTATAACTCACCGCGGTATATAAGTTGCTGTCCACCTTTTTTTAGCAACTCCCAAAAAAAACACTCATGAAGTCAAGCTAGGCACATTTTTCCGATTGCATATCACTCCAGTTACACATTGCCTGCATTCCAGGATTAAGGTGCAAAGCAACTGGCCTCGCTTTTAATTAGCTCTGTGGAGACTCGGGGGAGGGGGGGGGGGGGGGCAGATTTCATGGGGACTTTGACATGAATTGAAAATGGGCACACATGAACTTTGAATCAAATAGTAAAAGGCTGGAAAGTGGCCTTGTGTTGAACCTTACACTGTCAGTGGGAAAGGTGAAACACTTTGCCGCTGTTGCCTTTAAGGAGATGTCCGCAAAATGCCGGAGTAACTCAGCAGGATCAGTAGCATCTCTCGATAGAAGGCATGGATGACCTTTCAGGCCGTGACCCTTCTTCAGCCTCCTTCAGGGTGTGAAGAAGGGTCTCGATCCGAAACGTCGCCCAATCCTTCCCTCCAGAGACGCTGCCTGTCCCGCTGAGTTACTCCAGCATTTTGTGTCTGTCTTCGGTGTAAACCAGCATCTGCAGTTCCTTCCTACAGCCTTTAAGGAGAATGTTTTTGCAAAATTTAAATAGTGGGAATGGTGAGGGAGTATAGAGGTGCAGCAGTCCATTAGTTTTGTGCGATGCAGTTGATTTCTTTCACAGCCTCTTCAGATAAGTGTTTTTAAGACAGCAGTAAATTGAGATGACTAACGACTGTCTGCTCTCTATAGAAAATACCTCAATGTACATGGCTGGGCTAAATCAAATAACCTCACAAATCAGCCTGTAAAATTGTTAGATAAGACTTTATTGCATAGATTTTAAGTCAAAGAGCTCTTCGTAATGGAGCGTTTCATTGCAGCAATTACTGTGGCAGTAGTTATCCGGCCTCACCAATTTTCAATTGCAATGGATATTTTCTTTCAGGGAAAGCTCCTGAATGAATCTAATTTGTAACCTTTGTCTTTCAATTAATTTATAGGCAAGAGGGAGCAATTCAGTTGATAGAGGAGTTCTGTTTCACCAAACATCTTTGGTCTCCATGATATTCTGAATTAAAGTTTGACTCGTCTGACCTGTTTAAAGTTAGGATACTGATAGTTTCTTGATTAGTAATGGGCCTGTCCCACTTGGCGTTTTTTTCTGCGACTGCCGGCATCATTGACTGACGTATCAGGTCACCGGAAAATTCGCCGAGTGACGCGGCGTGACCACGTATTGACGCGCGGTGCGTTTTCAAGTGTCGCAACATTTTTTTTTTGTCAAAAATGTTTAAATGTTCAAAATCTTTCAGTGACACTGGTATGACGCCGGCAGTCGCCGGACAAATTGCCACGTGGGACAGGCCCTTTAGGGCGTCTAAGTTTACGGGGAGAAGGCAGGAGATCGGGGATGAGAGAGAAAAATAGATCAGCCCCGACCGAATGGCGGAGCAGATTCGATTCTGTTCCCAAATCTTAGGTCTTATGGGATAAAAAATGAATTAGAATCGATGAGCCGAATGGACTAATACTGTTCCTATGTTTTATGACTTATGGTCTCATGGGATTAAAAATGAACTGGGAACAATTTGTCTAGTTTTCAAAGATTTACATTTAATTATGGGGGAATCTGAATTAAGACCTGTTACTAATGCAGAGCAAGAGAGTCTGAGTATTTCATTCAGCCCCTCCTGCAGTTGAATAAGCTCATGGATCTTCTTCTTTCATGTCCTTAAAGGGCTGTCCCAATGTACGAGCTAATTCAAGAGTTCTCCCGAGTTTCCCCTGATTCGAGCTCGGAGAATTACGGTAATAGCCGCTCGTAGGTACTCGGGGCTCTCGTGGACATTTTTCAACATGTTGAAAAATCTTCACGAGTTTACAAGAGCTTACCGCGTTTCCCGAGTAACTGCCGTTAGCGTTACGAGCCGCTAAGAGGTGTCCTGAGCTCAAACGTACCCGCTACATACATTCTACGTGCTACCGACGTGTTTGATTTTTTTTTAAACTCGGGAGAGCTCTTGAATTACCTCGTACAGTGGGACAGGGTCATTATGCTATATAGCTTGCTCGCCACTGCTGTACACATCGTTGCGAGTGTTGGAGTGTTAAGTGCAAGGTCTGCAGTAGTGCATGGATTATCAGGCATTGCAGTAGGTGTTGCATTGTCTGGGTCTGTGTGCCACAGTCACAGGTTGTTATACACTCGATGTCGCCCCATTTGTGCATTGTCACCCTTGACCGCCCAACCCCGGTTAGCAGTCGGTTGAGACATCTCCAGACTTCTCCAGCTCATGGATAAGAAAGGGTCAATGTTGATTGGAAGGTACACAATTAAATCCTTATCTTATTCCTGCCATTGAAGAAAGTTGGGGGAAAATTAAAAAAACGTAAGCAGACGGGCGGCACTGCGTCGCAGTGTAGAGTTGCTGCCTTACAGCGCCAGAGTTCGATCCTGATTACGGTTGCTTCACAGTACGTTCCCCGAAAGGCCGATAAATCCCCAGGGCCAGATAGTCTGCATCCCAGAGTACTCAAGGAAGTAGCCACAGAAATAGTGGATGCATTAGTGATAATTTTTCAAAACTCCTTAGATTCTGGAGTAGTTCCTGAGGATTGGAGGGTAGCTAATGTAACCCCACTTTTTAAAAAAGGAGGGTGAGAGAAAACGGGGAATTACAGACCAGTTAGTCTAACATCGGTAGTGGGGAAAATGCTAGAGTCAATTATTAAAGATGGGATAGCAGTGCATTTGGAAAGTGGTGAAATCATTGGACAAAGTCAGCATGGATTTACGAAAGGTAAATCATGTCTGACGAATCTTATAGAATTTTTCGAGGATGTAACTAGCAGAGTGGATAAGGGAGAACCAGTGGATGTGATATATCTAGACTTTCAGAAGGCCTTCGACAAGGTCCCACATAAGAGATTAGTATACAAACTTAAAGCATACGGTATTGGGGCTTCAGTATTGATGTGGATAGAGAACTGGCTGGCAGACAGGAAGCAAAGAGTAGGAGTGAACGGGTCCTTTTCAGAATGGCAGGCAGTGACTAGTGGGGTACCGCAAGGCTCAGTGCTGGGACCCCAGCTATTTACAATATATATTAATGATTTGGACGAGGGAATTGAATGCAACATCTCCACGTTTGCGGATGACACTAAGGCTGGGGGGTAGTGTTAGGTGTGAGGAGGATGCTAGGAGGCTGCAAGGTGACTTGGATAGGCTGGGTGAGTGGGCAAATGCATGGCAGATGCAGTATAATGTGGATAAATGTGAAGTTATCCACTTTGATGGCAAAAACAGGAGGTAGACTATTATCTTAATGGTGGCAAAATTAGGAAAAGGGGAGATGCAATGATACCTGGGTGTCGTGGTACACCAATCATTGAAAGTAGGCATGCAGGTGCAGCAGGCAGTGAAGAAAGCAAATGGTATGTTAGCATTCATAGTGAACGTATTTGAGTATAGGAGCAGGGAGGTTCTACTTCAGTTGTACAGGGTTTTGATGAGACCACACCTGGAGTATTGCGTACAGTTTTGGTCTCCAAATCTGAGAAAAGACATTCTTGCCATAGAGGGAGTACAGAGAAGGTTCACCAGACTGATTCCTGGGATGTCCGGACTTTCAAACGAGAAAAGACTGGATAGACTTGGCTTGTATTCGCTAGAATTGCAAGACTGAGGGGGGATCTTATAGAAACTTACAAAATTCTTAAGGGGTTGGATAGGCTAGATGCAGGTAGATTGTTCCCGATGTTGGGGAGGTCCAGAACAAAGGGTCACAGTCTAAGGTAAGGGGGAATTCCTTTAGGACCGAGATGAGGAAAACATTTTTCACACAGAGAGTGGTGAGTCTCTGGAATTGTCTGCCACAGAAGGTAGTTGAGCTCAGTTCGTTGGCTATATTTAAGAGGGAGTTAGATGTGGTCCTTGTGGCTAAAGGGATCAGGGGGTATGGAGAGAAGGCAGGTGCGGGATTCTGAGTTGGATGATCAGCCATGATCATATTGAATGGCGGTGCAGGCTCGAAGGGACGAATGGCCTACTCCTGCACCTATTTTCTATGTTTCTATGTTTCTATGACTGAGTGGGCTTTCTCCGGGATCTCCGGTTACCTCCCACAGGGCAGCAAGGTGGCGAAGCGGTGCCTTCCTGGTTCGATCCCGACTACGGGTGCTGTCTATACGGAGTTTGTACGTTCTCCCCGTGACCGCGAGGGTTTTCTCCGGGTGCTCCTGTGCCCTCCCACACTCCAAAGGTGACATTTGGGGTCAGGACCCTTTCACAGACGCTTATAGTGAAGCATGCTTCAATGCCTTGCCATTTTCTAATTTGTTATTAAGAACACGATGGGAACACATTAGGAACACAATGGTTTGCTGAAGAGAGAAAGACACCAATAATCTTAATAATGCAAATTCTATTAATACTAATTCTAATGCGAGAAGGTAGAACAGGCACCTTGAGATAAAGAGTCAAGAGTCTGAAGTGATTTCACTGCCGTATCTCATCACCTGAATACTTCTCCATTCCCCTGCATCAGTTTCAGTTTAGTTTATTGTCACGTGTACCGAGGTACAGTGAAAAGCTTTTGCTGTGTGTATTCACTGCACATCCATATGCCTGTATCCAACAGCCGCTTAAATACAATTACTTGGGACTGCAGATAATAGTTTGTACCGACGAAAGGCACAAAATGGTGGGAAACTCAGCGGGTCAGGCAGCATCTCCATGGAGAGGTGACGTTTTGGGTCGGGATGCTTCTTCAGCCTCTTAAATGCCTCTATCATGTCTGCTTCCTCCACCACTCCTGGCAGCGCGTTCCAGGCACCCACCTGTAAAAAAACCTGCCCCTTTATTTTTTTAACATCTCCTTTAATCTTTACCACTCTCACCTTAAAGCTATGCCCCCTGATGTTGGTATTTACAACCTTGCAAAGAGGTTCAAACTGTTTATCCTATCTATGCCTCTCATAATTTTATATACTTTAGCAGATCTCGCTTCAGCCACCGGCATTCCAGAGAAGCAATCAAAGCCGAGCCGACCTATCCTTAACGCTAATACCATCAAATGCAAGCATCATTCTGCTCAGCCTCTTCGAACCCTTTCCAAAGCCTCCACATCGTCCCTCAATTGGGGTAAACAAACCTGCACACAGTGTGGCAAAACAGGACAAGATGGTGGCGCAGCGGTGGTGTTGCTGCCTTACATCGCAGAGCCCCGCATCCCGACTACGGGTTCTGTCTGTACGGAGTTTGGAAGTTCTCCCTGTAACTTGCGTGGGTTTTCTCCGGAGATCTTCGGTTTCCTCCCACACTCCAAAGACGTACAGGTTTGTAGGTGAATTGGCGGTATAAATGTAAATTGGCCCCAGTGGGTGTTGGACAGTGTTAATGTGCAGGGATCGCTGGTTGGCGCAGACTCGTTTGGGCCGAAGGGCCTGTTTCTGCTCTGTTTCACTAAACTAAACATACAATCTTCTACAGGCAACACCAAAGGTCAGGATTGAACCAGACATCTACTAATGGTGAAACATAAATTCTAGGAGCAGAATAAGGCCATTCGGCCCATCAAGTCTACTCTGCCATCCTATCATGGCCGATCTATCTTTCCCTCCCAACCCCATTCTCCTGCCTTCTCCCCATAACCCCCGACACCCGTACTGATCAAGAATCTATCTATCTCCGCCTTAACAATAACCATTAACTTGACCTCCACAGCCATAAATATGAAAAGAGTAAAAGGAGATAAACAGCTCAAAAGAAACAAGAATTAAAAATTGAGCAAAGGAGAACTGAAAACACTCACAATAAAGTTCCTGTCAAGGAAAATACGTTTCAAAAGGAAATAGTAGAATATTTGCAAATTGTTACCAGGTATAGGAAAAATCAAAGTTTGGAGTCGTAAATGTCAAATAACCCAGAAGAGAATTTAATAAAAACTCCATTGCAAAAGTGGGGTTAAAATGTGGAGGCAACTAACTATTGGGACAACTAGTTAAGGCAAATACCGTGGATGCATTAAAGAGGAATTTGGATAATGACAAGATGGAGAAATGAACAGAAGGTATGTTGATCGGATTAGCTGGAGGCAGAGGGAAAGGAAGCATGTGCCAAGCATAAACAAGGCTATCAACCACTTGGGCAGAATTGTCTGATCCTGTATCTTAATCCCCTTGTAAATTAAATCCAATACATTTGAGATTCGGGTCGTCTGACTCTTTAGTTTTGGCTTAGAGATACAGCAAGGAAACAAACCCACCAGCCCACCGAGTCCACACCGACCAGCGATCCCGCACGCCAACACTATCCTACACACACTGGGGACAATGTACAATATTACCCAAGCCAATTAACATACAAACCTGTGTGTTTTTGGAGCATTATTATGCCTCTTATACCTGTATCTTGTTGGGGGGACCTCATTGAAACTTACCGAATAGTGAAAAACCCGGAGAGAGTGGATGTGGAGAAGATGTTTCCACTTATGGGAGAGTCTGGGACCAGGGGTTATAGCCTCAGAATGAACGGACGTTCCATTAGTAAGGAGAATGTCTTTTGTCAGAGGGTGGTGAATCCGTGGAATTCATTGCCACAGAAGGCTGTGGACGCCAAGTCAATGGATTTTTTTTAAGGCAGAGATAGATAGATTCTTGATCAGTACTGGTGTCAGTGGTTATGGGCAGAAGGCAGGAGAATGCAGTTAAGAGTAAAATATAGATCAGCTATGCTTGAACGGCAGAGTAGATTTGATGGGCCAAATGGCATAATTCTGCTCCTATCACTTATGAACTTATGAACTCTTATTTTAGATTTGTAAAACAAAAACACCTCGGAGATGTAACGGCACATCAAAGATGAAGAAGGGTCTCGACCCAAAATCTCATCCATTCCTTCTCTCCAGAGATGCTGCCTGTCCGGTTGAGTTACTCCAGCTTATTGTGTGTATGTTCGGTTTAAGCCAGCATCTGCACTTCCTTCCTAAACGTCAAAGCAGAGAGGATGAAGGTAAGGAGAAGGAAAGGGAACTTACCTTCAGCTTTCATGTCATCAACCAGTTGGCAGGTTGTCCGTGTGGTGACTGCACTTGGTTCCGATCGCCTCCCTCTGCTGTCCAAGGCATACAGTGTAAACCTAAGACAATAACAAGACACTCGGCAGGTAAGAGATCTACTCCAAGTGTGATATTAAACATCCACAGCACACCTTCATTTAGACTTCAGGCTTGTAGAGATACAGGCCCTTCGGCCCACCAAGCCCGCGCCGACCAGTGATCCCCGAGCACTTACACTATCCTACACCATAGGGACAATTTACAATTGTATCAAAGCCAATTAATCGACAAACCTGGACGTCTTTGGAGTGCGGGAAGAAACAGAAGCACCCGGAGAAAACCAACGTGGACACGGGGAGAACGAGCAAACTCCGTGAAGGCAGCACCCGTACTCGGAGCAAACCCGGGGTCTCTGACTCTGTAAGGCCCAGCATCTCTACCGAGACACCAATACGCCACCCTGGCACGTAATGTTTGTAATGTACATCCTTGTACATCATGTAATGTACGTAATCATATCATGATTAAATATTGTGATTTCCACTTCACTGTGGCTAGACTTCCCAGTTCCACAATTGGTGTCTTAAGAACAAAACTGACAAATTGCACATTTCAGTTTAGTTTGAGTTTAATTTAGTTTATAATTGTCACGTGCATCGAGGTACAGAGTAACGCTTTTTGTTGCGTGCTATCCAGTCAATTAAAATAAACTCTCCGTGATAGCAATCAAGATGTTAGGAGTGTACAGATACAGTATAAAGGGGAGAACATTTAGTGTTATCATTTGATTAGTTTGTTGCACCAACACATTTTTAAAAAAAATTTGGAAAAAAACTGGGCAAGCAAGTTAGGAGCAAGAGGATAACCAGGATAGAATGATATCGTGGAGTCAGACAGTCATACAGCAGGGAAACAGGCCCTTCAGCCCAACTAGTCCACGCTGACCAAAGTGCTCCATCTACCCGCGTTGAACCCATATCCCTCTAAATGTACCCATTCGCGTACCTGTCCACAATAGGACACAAATTGCTGGAGTAACTCAGCGGGTCAGGCAGCATTTATGGAGAGAAGGAATGGGCGACGTTTCGGGTCAAGACCCTTCTTCAGACTGATGTCAGGGGAGGGGGCGGGACAAAGATAGAATGTAGTCGGAGGCAGTAAGACTAGTGGGAGAACTGGGAAGGGGATGGAGAGCGAAAGCAAGGGCTATCTAAAGTTAGAGAAGTCAATATTCATACCGCTGGTGTGTAAGGTGCCCAAACGAAATTTGAGGTGCTGTTCCTCCAATTTGCTCTGGGCCTCACTCTGACAATGGAGGAGGCCCAGGTCAGAAAGGTCAGATTGGGAATGGGAAGGGGAGTTGAAGTGCTGGGCCACCGGTAGATCAGTTAGGTTAAGACGGACTGAGCGGAGGTGTTCAGCGAAACGATCGCTGAGACGACGCTTGGTCTCGCCGATGTAGAGATGTTGACACCTGGTCAGACAGCATCTCGAGAGAGCTGTGATGATTTGGGTCAAGACCCTTCTTCTGGGTCTTCTTCTGAAGGATGGTCTCAGCCTGAAACTTCACCTATCTATGTTCTCCAGGGATGCTACCTGTCCCATTGAGTTACTCCAGCACTTTGTGTCTTTTTGTGTATTAACCAGCATCTACATTTCCTTCTTTCTACATGTACCTGACCATATGAAAGTAGATATTATAGATGGAGTCATCGAGTTATAGTCATACAGCGTGGAAAAAGGACCTTCAGCCCAACTTGCCCACACTGACCAACTTGTCTCATCTACACTAGCCCCACCTGCCTGCATATGGCCCATATCCTCTAAACCTGTCCTATCCATGTACAGTATCTGTCTAAATATTTTGATAGTACCTGCTTTAACTTTCTTCACCGGCAGCTCGTTCCACCGCACTTTGCAAGAAAAAGTTACCTCGCAGGTTCCTATTAAATCTTTCCCTCCTCGCCTTAAACCTGTCTCCTCTGGTTCTCGATTCCCTACTTTGGGCACATAATATTATAGAAGATTTAGACATTGCCTCAAATTAAAAGAAGAACATTTTCAGCCCAAAATCAGGAAAAACTTCCCATTGCTTGATTAGTATGGGTGTCAGAGGTTATGGGGAGAAGGCAGGAGAATGGGGTTAGGCCGAATGGCCTAATCCTACTCCAGTTCCTTATGACCTTATGATGGCTGGAAGCTCGAGGTCAAATCGTGAAGGTAAATACTCGGGAAATATTTGATTAAAAAAAAAAGAATGTTGTAATGGCAGTGACACTTCATTAGTCACCAAAATGGCAATCGGTGCTGGAGCCAGGGTTGATAGTTGAGGTTTTAAACGAGTACTTCTCATTTGTGCTCACTAAGAAGACGGACTAGAGTTGGAGAATCCATGAAGTGGTGGGAGGAGGGAGGTGGGGACTTGGATCGTGAAATCCAAGAACAATGTTTGGAAAAACGGGAAGATGGGATCGATGATTCCACAGCCGATATATAATAATCAGTGTCCCCGTTATCACTTCCGAAGGACCGTGCAAAAAACACACATCACTCCCGTCGATGCCAGTTTCAGATGCAGGAGTCTCAGATTCTGTTCAGACTATCGGAACTAAATATTCAGTTGATCACAGAAATACGCCAAGCTTCTAACGAGTTTCTAGGATTACAAACTAAAATCAGATTTACCAATCAAAATTGAAAACCAGCCAAAGTGAAAAAAAAAAAAAAATATATATATATATATATAATGTTTCTCAAGAACTGCTCCACCTGAAGATCCCAAGCCCCAGATTTAACTTAAACAAAATAAATATGAGGCCCCTGTGAGGAATGCAGGGGCACCAAAAAATGACTGGTCTCATTTAGTTTGTGCAGACTCTCCACGCAATTCACTGCAACAATTCAGTATTCAATAAACGAGACACATTTTTTGATCATGAGTGGAATAGATCGGGTGGATGCACAGAGTCTCTTGCCCAGAGTAGGTGAATTGAGGACCAGACCACATCGGTTTAAGGTTTAAAGTTTATCTGTTTACAGTTTGAATGGTGGCTGTTTAAAGAGTACAGATTCCGGGAAAGATCAGGATTAGGAAAACCTAACCAAGTAAGCATTGTGATTTTTCAGAATGTTGAAATTCAAAACCTGGCATGAATTGAATTTTGAGGTTGCAATTGGGATTCCTTGTCAGAATAAACTGTTGATAGTTAATAAAGTGCCCATGAGAGGAATAGATCGTGTAGACGCGCAGAGTCTCTTGGCCAGAGTAGGTGAATCGAGGACACGAGGACAAAGGTTCATGGTGAAGGGGAAAAGATTAAATAGGGATCTGAGGGGTAACTTTTACACAAAAAAGGGTGGCGGGTGTATGGGACGAGCTGCCAGAGGAGGTAGTCGAGGCAGGGACTATCCCAACGTTTAAGAAGCAGTTAGACAGCTACATGGATAGGGCAGGTTTGGAGGGATATCGGACAAATGCTGGCAGGTGGGCCAAGTGTAGCTGGGACATGTTGGCCGGTGTGGGCTAGTTTGACTGATGGGCCTGTTTCCACACTGTATCACTCTATGACACCGTGGCTAATACGTTCAGTTCAGCTCAGTTTAGTTTATTGTCACTTGCACAGAGGTACAGTGAAAAGCCGTTTCCACGCTGTATCACTCTATGACTCTATAAAACCTCGACAGTATTCTTGCTTCGGTCAGTAGTGCCCAGGATTAATCTCTATTTGGTCGACACTATAAGGTGTGACTTTTGTCATCAATGTCACGCCTAGTTCTATCTGCTCCAACCGAATCATTGAAAGATGAGGGTCTTCCCTCTTTCTTTACACCCTGTCTCCCTCCATCCCCATCCCCATCTCCATCCCACTCACGCATGGTGTGGCTAACACCGGACTATTTTCTCTGCGGTGTCAGAGACTGAGGGAAGCCAGATGGAACGGAACGGAACGGAATATTTTATTTTTACATGTGACAAGGCACAGTGAAATTCTTTACTTGCACACACAAGGTATACAAATAGTCGCCACATAAAGGGGGCTGACAAAGTTACAAAGTATCCCCATTGTTCTCCCCCCCCCCCCTCATAATGGTTCCCGTCAATATAATTGTGTATAAGTGTATAAACGTGTATAAGGTTATAAGAGGCATATATGGGGTAGATAGACATAGATAGATAGGCAGTCCTTTTTCCCAGGATAGTGTTTACGTGCGGGGACCGCCGGTCGGTGTGGACTCGGTGGGCCGAAGGGCTGTACCTTTAAACTAAAAAATGCTACACTAAACTCAAAACCTCTTAGTATTTCCATTGTGAGCATGGTTTTAGTGTCAATCACCAACCCAACAGCATTATGGCAGCATTCCAAATTTTCTCAAAAATTAAGATGACATCAGATAGCTAATCATATTTACAGATTTTACAAGGTCTGGATAAAGGATGTTACAATTTGCATTTCCTTTCCAGTCTTTTTTTTTTAATTTCCTCCATGCACGATTCAAAAATGCCATCACTTGTTAGCATGTTGATGATACAGCATTTGGATCTTAAATGCATTATTTGTGGTTAAGGGTAACAGCAGGGGAGGACACTTCCTGAATGGTGAAAGGTGGAATATGAACAATGGAGGTCCAAAGAGATTAGGAGTCCATGCACATAAGTCATTATAATGCCACATGCAAGCACAGAATAAATCCAAGAGGCTAATGGAATGTTGTCTAGCGTTTGGACATTTAGCTGCAGTTATATCCAGACTAAGTGAGGCCACAACTGAAGTATTAAGGGCCTGTCCCATTTATGCTATTTTCTAGGCGACTACAGGTAACTAGGCTGTCGCCACATGGTCACCAGGGTGTATGGTCGTGAGTCGTCTCCTCAGCTGCCCAACTAGTCGTAGCGTCTTTCTGGTCACCGCTGGATTTTCAACATGTTCAAATTTTTCTGACGACAGTGGGTTTGACGCCAATGAGCGTAACTTGACTTCTCCTGACGTAGGTGCTGACGTAGGTTGTCGCCGGTGAATTCCATTGGCGACTGCCTACGGTAACCTACGTCAACCGGCGACAGGTACCGGTGACTGAATTGCCTTCAGTTGTCGCTGGCAGGGCCGTTGCTGGTCGTAACCTGTCGCGGGTGGGCGTAGGTTGTCGTATGTGTGGTCGTAGGAGGATGTCCTAATGGGTCGCCGGTTGTCGGTAGCTTGCCGTCGACTAGGTGGTAGGTTGTTGTAGTTTGCCGTAGACATTGTCGTAGGGGGGTCCAGTCGCCGTTTTTTTGGCGACCTGCTACGACTATGACAGTCGCCTGCAGTTGCCTAAAAAAATCGCCTAAGTGGGACAGGCCCTTTAAGATCAATGGTGAATTCACTCCTTATGATGTCCTACTAAGGTGATCTTTTTAAAGTTAAACTACAGTATCGAACCTGGGTCTTTGGCACTGAAAGGCAACAACTCTACTGCTGTGCCACCGTGCCACCCTTTTGCCTATAAATGTAGTAAATGGAAGGGAGGTTGGTTTGTGTGACAGTCTGGCTGCTTGAACGATCAACTCTTTTCCCATCAACATGTCGGGCATCCTTGCCTCGCTCTGCTTCCACTGAAACTAGAAGTGGGGGCGTACGATTCCTGGTCTAGATTTTTCTTCCGCACGTTGAACACAGACAATGATTCCAAGCCAACCACGGTAGTGATTGAAGATTCGTCCCAAAAGTCGAACAGAAGCTGCGAGACCGGAGGGGACTGGAAGGAAGCTTGGAGTTCCTGGGTCGCGGTGACCAGAGACAGCAGCTCATTACATCGGCAGTTAGTGGGCAAAAAATAAAACTCGACATACTTATAAAGATTTGGCAATCTCTTCCTCAAGATGCGAGAGCAAACTCGACCACTTGGCTCGCGATCCGGGAGACTCATTAAAACCAGATTAGAAACACAGTCAACACGAACGCTACTCTATTTCTGGGCTTCCAAGCTCAGTAATAAGTAACATGTTGAGGGCAAAGAATGCTCCGCACTCGTGTGACCAATGCACCACCAATGGTCTGATCGGTGAACCTTTGTAACTTTTGTGACATATTGGTGATCATTTTCCAATGTTCTATAGATTCAGGATCAGTTCCTGTGGTTTGGAGGGTAGCTAATGTTATCCCACTTTTTGAGAAAGGAAGGAGAGAGAAAACAGGGAATTATAGACCAGTTAGCCTGACATCGGTGGTGGGGAAGATGCTGGAGTCAATTATAAAAGATGAAATAGCGGCACATTTGGAAAACAGTAACAGGATCAGTCCGAGTCAGCATGGATTTAGGAAGGGGAAATCATGCTTGACTAATCTTCTGTAATTTCTTTTAGGATGGAACTAGGAAAATGGACAAGGGAGAGCTAGTGGATGTAGTGCACCTGGACTTTCAGAAAGCGTTTGATAAGGTCCCACATTGGAGATTAGTGGGCAAAATTAGAGCACATGGTATTGGGGGGAGAGTAATGACATGGATAGAACATTGGTTGGCAGACAGGAAACAAAGAGTTGGGATTAACGGGTCCCTTTCAGAATGGCAGGCAGTGACTAGTGGGGTACCGCAAGGCTCAGTGCTATGACCGCAGCCATTAACAATCTACATCAATGATTTGGCTGAAGGGATTCAAAGTAACATTAACAAATCTGGGTGGCAGTGTGAACTGTGAGGAGGATGCTATGAGGATGCAGGGTGACCCGGCCAGGTTGGGTGAGTGGCCAGATGCATGGCAGATGCATTTTAATGTGGATAAATGTGAGGTTATCCACTTTGGTGGCAAGAACAGGAAGGCAGATTATTATCTGAATGAGATCAGGTTAGGAAAAGGGGAAGTACAACAAGATCTGGGTGTCCTCGTTCATCAGTCACTGAAAGTCAGCCTGCAGGTACAGCAGGCAGTGAAGAAAGCGAATGGCCTGTTGGCTTTCATAACTAGATGCGTTGAGTATAGGAGCAAAGAGGTCCTTCTGCAGTTGTACAGGGCCCTAGTGAGACCACACCTGGAGTATTGTGTGCAGATTTGGTCTCCAAATTTGAGGAAGGACATTTTTGCTATTGAGGGAGTGCAGCGTAGGTTCTCAAGGTTAATTCCCGGGATGGCAGGACTGTCATATGTTGAAATAATGGAGCAACTGGGCTTGTATACACTGGAATTTAGGATGAGAGGGGATCTTATTTAAACATACAAGATTATTAAGTGATTGGACATGCTAGAGGCAGGAAACATGTTCCGATGTTGGGGGAGTCCAGAACCAGGGGTCACATCACAGTTTAAGAATAAGGGCTAGGCCATTTAGAACGGAGATGAGGAAAACCTTTTTCACCCAGAGACTTGTGAAACTATGGAATTGTCTGCCTCAGAAGGCAGTGGAGGCCAATTCTCTGGATGCTTTCAAGAGAGAGCTAGATAGGGCTGTTGAAGATAGCGGAGTCAGGGGATATGGGGAGAAGGCAGGAATGGGATACTGATTGTGGATGATCAGCCATGATCTCAGTGAATGGTGGTGCTGGCTTGAAGGACAGAATGGCCTACCCCTGCACCTATTGTCAATTGCCTATTGTAACTATGTTGGTGCCAAATACATGGTGACTCTTGTGTACTGCCTGCTTGAGGTCTGCTATATGGTCCTACTGGGTTGAATGTAAGACAAAGCATTTCTAGGTACATTTGACAATAAATACTAGTGGGAGAGTCTGGGACAAAATGACATTGCTTCAGAATTAAAAGACGCTCCTTTAGAAAGGAATTTCTTTCGTCGGAGGGTGGTGAATCTGTAGAGTCCATTGGCACAGAAAGCTGTGGAGGCCAAGCCAGTGGATATTTTTAAGGCAGGGACAGATAGATTATTGATAAGTGCCGGTGTCAGTGGTTATGGGGGGAAGGCAGGAGAATGGGGTTAGAAGGAAGCGATAGATCAGCCATGATTGAATGGCGGAGTAGACTTGATGGGCAGAATGGCCTAATTCTGCAACCTATCACTTATGAACGTGAATTTATGAATCATTAGAATTATCGAGTCATAGGGTGATACAGCATGGAAAAAGGCCCTTCAGCCCAACTTGCCCATACTGTCCAACATGCCCCGTTGACACTAGTCCCACCTGCCCGCATTTGGCCCATATCCCTCTAAACCTGTCACATCCATGTATGTGTCTAAATGTTTCTTAAACATTGCGACAGTACTTGCCCCAACTACCTCCGCCGGCAACTCAGTCCACGCACTCACCACCTTTTGTGTGAAAACGTTGCCCGTTTGGCAGTCGCAAGAACGACAACTAAGTTTTGATAACTGGCTTTATTCACAAAACAGCTATTTAGCTTGCAGGTCCTTACAACACGTCTGGCCACAACGGTGGTCAGCACTCAACTGCCGCCCGAAAGCAAATCCGCGCAAAAAAACAGCAGCCCCTCCCGAGTCACGTGACCGCGGCTTCCGAACGCCGGGTTCAATACCTGCGTGCGCCAGCAGGCGCCGCAATACCTGTCAGATTCCCATTAACTTTCCCCCCCCCCTCACCTTAAACCTATGTCCTCTGGTTCTCGATTGATATAATAGTTGAGAGAAGGAATGTCACGGTCAGGGGTTTTATCAATACCACCACAAATCCTGAGCGAAAGCATGGTGCGATCAGATATACAGGACAATGTGGGAGTCAAAAAATTGTTCCTGTGATGACTATTGAGCTCTGCATTTCAGGTAAATGGCACGGGAGTAGAGGGTGTTCTTCCTCTCTCGAGAATCACTGATACATCATTAATCCCAAGCTGAATTCCGATCTCTCCTTCCTCGTTTCGCTCAAGCAAATCAGTGTCTTCTGCCTGTTTTTCTCCGCTGTTCTCCAGCGGTTCGAATCCCACCTAATCCCTTAACAATCTGAACTATGAATCAGAGCTCTTTGTTCCGGCAGCTCCAGGCACCGCAGTTTAACCACTCTCACTTGACAAAAAACAGAGCTACTCAGCTAACACACAACATAACAACTGATTACAGATGTCGATAAGGCTGTACCAGCTTATCATCCACATCTGACTCGCACAATCGCGATTATGAATTCATCTCTATTTCCTTTTTAAATCAGTGGAGAACAGTTCATATAATTCAAAGAGTAATGTGCATGTAACACGGCACGGTGGCTGAGTGGTGGAACTGCTGCCTTACAGTGCCAGAGACCCGGGTTCGATCCTGACTACGGGTGCTTGTCTGACCGGAGTTTGTACGTTCTCCCCATGACCTGTGTGGGTTTTCTCCTGGAGCTCCAGTTTCCTCCCACACTTATATTGGTAACATTGTAAATTGTCCCTAGTGTGTGTAGGATAGTGTTAAGGGGCTGTCCCACTTGGGCGACCTAATTGGCGAGTTTAGAAGAGTTTGAAAAAAATGACATGTTGAAGACCTCCTTCGCCCTCCCTTCGACGATGATGAAGACTCTCTACGACTACCTTCGACTACCCTCGATTACCTACGACTAACATGCCGACCTACTACGACTAAACCTACGAGTAAAGAAAGTATCGATTTTTTCCATGGCGACCTTTTTTTACTCGCAGGCATTTTTCAACATGGTGAAAAAAACGCAGCGGCCTAGCTGAGGCCTCGATTACGCGGCGACCACTCTCGAGCACGAAGGAGAGTTACGAAGACCTCCTACGACCTCGTGTCGACCATGCTGCGAGTATGAGTCGAGGGCAAACTCGCCAGAACTCGCGGATCAGGTCGCCCAAGTGGGACAGCCCCTTTAGTATGCGAGGATCGCTGGTCGGCATGGACTGGGTGGGCCGAAGGGCCTGTTTCTGCATTGTATCTCTAAACTAAACTAAAATAAACACAAAGTTGTTAGAACATGATGAAATAATAGATTCAGGAAAACAGTGTAAACGTTGACGCAAATTCTAATGATGATTCCGTGGCTAATACAGTTCTGCACTGATTGCAACTATCAAGAAAGAGATAAGATATATCTTTCATTGTTTTATCATTATTCTTTTAATTCAGCAATCAAAAATTATACAAAACAATCCTTTCAATGATAATGAAACCATTGTGCCATCCGCATGCAACATGACTGTTCTAACCATGAGGCATTACTGAGGCATTCATAGAAACATAGAAAATAGGTGCAGGAGTAGGCCATTCGGCCCTTCGAGCCTGCACCGCCATTCAATATGATCATGGCTGATCATCCAACTCAGTATCCCGTACCTGCCTTCTCTCCATACCCCCGATCCCTTTAGCCACAAGGGCCACATCTAACTCCCTCTTAAATATTGCCAATGAACTGGCCTCAACTACTTTCTGTGGCAGAGAATTCCACAGATTCACCACTCTCTGTGTGAACATTTTTTTTCTCATCTCGGTCCTAAAAGACTTCCCCATTATCCTTAAACTGTGACCCCGTGTTCTGGACTTCCCCAACATCGGGAACAATCGATTCCAATTCCTTACCTCATGTAGAATTGAAACTTTAAACTTTGGAGATACAACATGGTAACAGGCCCCTTGTCCCACTGAGTCCGCGGCGAACAGCGATCATCCCGTACACTAACACTTTACAATTTCCAGAAACCAATTGTCCCAGAAACCTGTACGTCTTTCGAGTGTGGGAGGAAACCGGAGCACCCGGGGGAAAACCCACGCGGTCACAGGGCCAAACTCCGTACTGGGATCACACATAGTCGAACCCAGGTCTCTGGCACCGTAAGGCAGCAACTCTACCGCTGCGCCAATATTTACACCACATGTCAAGTAAATACTCATGATTATTAGGGACAATTTACAATCTTTGCTGAAACCAATTAGCCTACAAACCTGTATGCCTTTGCAGTGTGGGCTCACCCGGAGAAAACCCACGCAGGTCACGGGGAGAATGTACATACTCCAAACAGACATCACCATTCCTTTTATAAATGGGGGTATCTTCACAACCAAAATATATTTTTCACTAAATAATGCCACTAAATAATGGGAAGATACATAGTCATATCTTGTCAGGCGGGTTTCTGATCTCAGGCTGTATCTGCTAGAAGGTGGTGAAAAGATACCTTCCTGGTTGTTCGACGAGTCAATTCTGGCAATTTAATTTACGTGCAAGAGCAAGCATTGTGCGGCAGGGTGGGGCAGCGGTAGTGTTGCTTTTATACAATGCTCGCAGCGCCAGAGACTTGGGTTTGTACGGAGGTTGTATGTTCTCCCCGTGATCTTTGTGGGTTTGCTCCGAGATCTTCGGTTTGTTTCCACACCCCAAAGACGTACAGGTTTGTAGGTTTATTGGCTTGGTGTGAATGTGAATTGTCCCCAGAGTGTGCGGAGGGTGGCGTTAGTGTGCGGGGATCGCTGGCTGGCGCGGACTTGGTGGGGCGAAGGGCCTCTTTCCGCGCCGTATCTCTAAACTAAACCAAACAATGTCAAAGCTGCAAGAGTGCAATGCCTTTCATTAAACAAAAGTTCTGAAGGCATCAAAGAAATGGTATCAGATGAACTTTAACACCACGTTCCTGAGAAGATCAAACGTGTGGAGCAAGGGGCACGCCAGGCCAGGCATCAGCTCTTGATTTTTGCTGCCCTTTTTTATGAGCCCGTCGAATCAAACAGCAGCCAAGGTCTCAGAAAGAAAACAAAACCAGGCCAGATTTATTGATTGGAATGGCTTATACAGCATTACCATGTCAGGGATCAGCAAATCAGCACCTCTAGCCTGGAGAGGGACGTCAGCACACTTGTGCACTTAAGAAAGAATCTTAGCTGGTGAGGCTGCATCAAGCTGTCCATATGGAAATATTTAAGATACAGTAAAACAGCATCAGTGAACGGGGCACGTGTTAACCTTGTTGCTTGAAAAGAACCAAACAGCAAAGGAAAGCTCGCGGCAAAGCTTACCAGTTTTGGTTTAAACTTTATTAGCCCAGTGTTTCTGCTGCAGTCTTGTGGATCTGTTCCATGGTTCTACAATCCCACGGTGGCACAAGGGTAGAGTTGCTGCCTCGCGCCGCCAGAGACCCCGGTTCTATCCCGACTAGGGCTGCTGTCTGTACGGAGTTTATACATTCTCCCCGTGACTGCGTGGGCTCCGCTTTCCTCCCGCACTCCAAAGACCTGCAGGTTTGTAGGTTAGCTGGCTTAGGTAAAAATTGTAAATGGTCCCTAGTGCACAGTGCATTGGCTTGGTGTAAGTGTAAAGTGTCCCTGGTGTAAGCAGGATAGTGTTAGTGTGCGGGGATCGCTGGTCAACGTGGACTCGGTGGGCCGAAGGGCCTGTTTACGCGCTATATCTCTAAACAAAACTAAACTAAACTAAACTGTTAACAGTCTTCTCCGGGTCTTTGCCAAGAGGTTTGTTGTTAAAGTATTAGCTGAGGATATTGGCAGAATTGGCAGATTCTTCAGTCGTCGAGGTGTCGCAGCCAAAGTTATCCTGTCCTGGACTTATATTTACAGATACAACTGTGTCACATGGAAACATAGAAACATAGAGAATAGGTGCCATTCGGCCCTTCGAGCCTGCACCGCCATTCAATATGATCATGGCTGATCATCCAACTCAGTATCCCTTACCTGCCTTCTCTCCATACCCCCGATCCATTTAGCCACAAGGGCCACATCTAACTCCCTCTTAAATATAGCCAACGAACTGGCCTCAACTACCTTCTGTGGCTTGTAAAAGTTTTCATACCCCTTGAACTTTTCCACATTTTGTCATGTTACAACCACAAACGTAAATGTATTTTATTGGGATTTTATGTGATAGACCAACACAAAGTGGTGCATAATTGTGAAGTGGAAGGAAAATGATACATGGATTCCAAATTTTATTACAAATAAAAAACTGAAAAGTGTGGCGTGCAAAAGTATTCAGCCCCCCTGAGTCAATACTTTGTAGAACCACCTTTCGCTGCAATTACAGCTGCAAGTCTTTTGGGGTATGTCTCTACCAGCTTTGCACATCTAGAGACTGAAATTTTTGCCCATTCTTCTTTGCAAAATAGCTCACGCTCAGTCAGATTGGATGGAGAGCGTCTGTGAAGTCTTGCCAGAGATTCTCAATTGGATTTAGGTCTGGACTTTGACTGGGCCATTCTAACACATGAATATGCTTTGATCTAAACCATTCCATTGTAGCTCTGGCTGTATGTTTAGGGTCATTGTCCTGCTGGAAGGTGAACCTCCGCCCCAGTCTCAAGTCTTTTGCAGACTCTAACAGGTTTTCTTCCAAGAATGACCTGTATTTGGCTCCATCCATCTTCCCATCAACTCTGACCAGCTTCCCTGTCCCTGCTGAAGAAAAGCATCCCCACAGCATGATGCTGCCACCACCATGTTTCACAGTGGGGATGGTGTGTTCAGGGTGATGTGCAGTGTTAGGTTTCCGCCACACATAGCATTTTGCATTTAGGCCAAAAAGTTCAATTTTGGTCTCATCAGACCAGAGCACCTTCCTCCACATGTTTGCTGTGTCCCCCACATGGCTTGTGGCAAACTGCAAACGGGACTTCTTATGGCTTTGTTTCAACAATGGCTTTCTTCTTGCCACTCTTCCATAAAGGCCCGATTTGTGGAGTGCACGACTAATAGTTGTCCTGCGGACAGATTCTCCCACCTGAGCTGTGGATCTCTGCAGCTCCTCCAGAGTTACCATGGACCTCTTGGCTGCTTCTCTGATCAATGCTCTCCTTGCCCGGCCTGTCAGTTTAGGTGGACGGCCATGTCTTGGTAGGTTTGCAGTTGTGCCATACTCTTTCCATTTTCGGATGATGTATTGAACAGTGCTCCGTGAGATGTTCAAAGCTTGGGATATTTTTTTATAACCTAACCCTGCTTTAAACTTCTCCACAACTTTATCCCTGACCTGTCTGGTGTGTTCCTTGGGCGTCATGATGCTGTTTGTTCACTAATGTTCTCTAACAAACCTCTGAGGCCTTCACAGAACAGCTGTATTTATACTGAGATTAGATTACACACAAGTGGACTCTATTTACTAATTAGATGACTTCTGAAGGCAATTGTTTGCACTGGATTTTATTTAGGGGTATCAGAGTAAAGGGGGCTGAATACTTTTGCACGCCACACTTTTCAGTTTTTTATTTGTAAAAAAATTTGAAAACCATGTATTATTTTCCTTCCACTTCACAATTATGCGCCACTTTGTGTTGGTCTATCACATAAAATCCCAATAAAATACATTTACGTTTGTGGTTGTAACGTGACAAAATGTGGAAAAGTTCAAGGGGTATAAAAACTTTTGCAAGCCACTGTAGTTCTGCTGCCTCACAAATTCCAGTCACCCAGCTTCAGAATGAAATGTGGCACCATTTGAGTAGAGTTTGCTCCTTCTCCCTGTGACTTTGTAGGTCTCTGCTGAGTATTCTCATGCCCAAAGTTCATCGGTCACACTAAATTTATCTTGGTGCGTAAGCAAGTTATGGATTCTGGAGGAGTCGATGACATTTAAAAGACTCTTGGACAGGTGCATGGATAGAGTCATCGAGTGAGCCCTTCGGCCCAACTTGCCCACACCGGCCAGCATGTCCCAGCTACACTCGTCCCACCTGCCTGTGCTTGGTCCATATCCCTCCAAACTTGTCCCAGCCATGTACCTGTCTAACTGCTTCTTAAATGTTGGGATAGTCCCAGCCTCAACTACCTCCTCTGGCAGCTTGTTCCATACACCCACTACCTTTGTGTGAAAAAGTGACCCCTCAGATTCCTATTAAATCTTTTCAACTTCACCTTGAACCTATGGTCCTCGAGATCTGAAAAATTTCAGTCTTCTGAGATTGTTCAGTCTGAGGAAGGCTCTCAGCCTGAAACGTCACCCATTCCTTCTCTCCAGATATGCTGCCTGTCCTGCTGAGTTACTCCAGCATTTTGTGTCTACCTTCTAAACCAGTATCTGTATCTGCAGTTCTTTCCGACACACTTTATTTGAGATAAGTTAGTTTTGCAGTACAGAAGGGCAGATATCAGCAACAGGATTTTCAATTCATGGTATTTATATTTGGTGAAATATTTGGAATTAATAAAGTAATGATTAATAAATTATTCAAGAATAAAGTATTTTGAATTCATGGTTATCAGCCTTGATTCCTCTCAAAATGGCCTTTCACATTTTAGTGACAGTACTGGCCTTCAGATCTGAAGCATTGCCTGCTTTCTTGTACAATGTGACCAGGGGAGAAGTAGAAGGAGAAATATTCAGCAGATAATTTTTGCAAGATATTGCAAATGTGATCACCTTGGACAAAGAGAATTGTTTGATCAAACGGAGTGGACTTATCTTCTTTTCACCTTGAGATAATTGTGGTTTGATCCCAAAATTGTCAAATGGGATTGATATTCTTTAGTTAGAGCTCTGGCTCTCGATCCTATGTTCTGAAACGCTATCAAGTTCCACAGGTTTCATGTTATCATCGTTTCTGTTTGGCCTGGAACAAACAAATAGAAGGCAACTATTTTCAAGGTTTTAAGAGTTTATCTATTTGAATAGTTGTAACTATGCAGAGTTGGTCTCTCATAGTTCACGGGTGACACCTGCAATCCAGAACCAGCAGTAAATAAACATACCCAAGACGGAGGTATGGTGGTACGGGGTGCAGTGGTAGAGTTGCTGCCTTACAACGCCAGAGACCCGGGTTCAAACCTGACTACGGGGCATGGAGTTCGTACGTTCTCCATGTGACCTGCGTGGGTTTTTCTCCGGGATCTCCGCTTTCCTCTCACACTCCAGAGACGTACAGGTTTGTAGGTTAATTGGCTTGGTTTAATTATAAATTGTCGCCAGTGTGTAGGATAGTGCTCATGTACAGGGATCGCTGGTTGGCACGGACCCAGTGGGCCGGAGGGCCTGTTTCCACGCTGTATCTCTAAGCTAACATAAACTAAGTCGGGGTGTTATGTTTGTACAAGATATTGGTGAGGCCGCACTTAGGGTATTGTGTTCAGTTTTGGTTACGCCCCAATAGGAAGGATGCCGTTAAACCAAAGAGCCTATTTCTGGCATGATGACCTTCCAACCAGAAATCCTACACCGTCAGAAATGGATACTTCTGTGAATTCATAACTTAATGATTTGCACGTAATTACGCCATTTTATGAGTGTAAGTTCATAAGTGGGAGGAGTAGAATGAGGCCATTCAGCTCATCAAGTCCTCTCCACCATTCAATCATGGCCGATCTATCTCTCCCTCCTAACCCCATTCTCCTGCCTTCTCCCCATAACCCCTGACACCGGTACGAATCAAGAATCTATCAATCTCTGCCTTTAAAGTATCGATTGACTTGGCCTCCACAATGATTTCCATAGATTCACCCCCCTCTGACTAAAGAATTTCCACCTCATCTAAAGGAACGTCGAATTCTGAGGCTATGACCCTTGGTCCTAGACTCTCCCACTAGTGGAAGCATCCTCTCCACATCCACTCTATCCAGGCCTTTCACTATTCGGTAAGTTTCAATGAGGTCCCCCCTCTCATTCTTCTTAACTCCAGCGAGTACAGGCCCAGCGCCGTCAAACGCCCATCATATGTTAACCCACTCATTCCTGGGATCATTCTCGTAAGCCTCCTCTGGACCCTCTCCAGCGCCAGCACATCCTTCCTCAGACAGGGGGCCCAGTGTATTGCTCTTGAGACATATTACTTTAATATAAACGGTTTAATTTAATTCCGATTTCAGTCTTTCTATAATTGCAGAACAAAGTCGAAGCACTCCGAGAGCGTCTAAGAACTCGGGGCTTTGCAGTATTTGTTCTGCTCAATAATGACTGCTTCTTTATTACTGCCCTTAATCTAAAATCTGTACAAGTGGTCCAAAATGGGGCTGGTGTGATTGAAAACATCAGGCTTAGAATTACTTTATCCCCATGGACGGAATGACCTGTGAGATTCATTGGAGGGCTCTGTGGTTCTGTAGCTGTCGCACTCAGTTCTAAACATGTTTAATGTATCCATTTGTTTTGTTCTTGCATGTTGAGGTGAGATTTACATCTGGTCACAGTGCTTGTAGGTCATGTATAATGAAGGTCAGTAAACCCCGGCATTATTTCAGCAGGGTAGACGTAACTACGATAATTCAAAAAAGGGCACCTGCTTTTGATTTTTGCACCTCATCACAGCACAGCTCAGTACAGGTTTCCCTTTCCCTCGGAAAGCAGCTAAACAGCACCCCGACATACAACTCCTGTGATGTTCCAGCATTCTCCGCTAAATCTTCAAATAAATTGAAATAACTTTGCATCTCCTGCCTTCAAAGTACACTGCCGTGCAGAAAATAAGCACATATTGCACACTATTAGGTTTTTCTTTTTGCTTACAAAATCATATTTCCCCTCATATTCCTTCTGTCTGCACATTACATCGCAGTCAAATACTACTTTCAGCTGAAGATGCACACAAAAACCTGGAGTAACTCAGCGGGGCAGGCAGCATCTCTGGCGAGAAGGAATGGGTGACATCTCGGGTCGAGACCCTTCTTCAGACTTTTGCACCCAGAGAGTTGTGAATCCGTGGAATTCTCTGCCACAGAAGGCAGTGGAGGCCAATTCACTGGATGCTTTCCAGACAGAGTTAGGTATAGCTCTTGGGGCTAAAGGAATCAAGGGATATGGGGAGAAAGCAGGAACAGGGTACTGATTTTGGATGATCAGCCACGATCACATTGAATGGCAATGTTGGCTCGAAGGGCCGAATAGCCTACTCCTGCACCTAATTCCTATGTTTCTGCTCAAGCCTGCATATTATACAAGTGAGTGCAATCATCATTTTAAGATTTCATTATATGCTTGTGACGAGCAAGAGGTTTCTGCTTGTGATCTGCTTTTCCTATCTTGAAGAGCTGACAACCTGCCTGGGATTAGGTTGTTAGATTTTAGATGAAGGGTAGGAATATGAAAAAGGTCTCACTTGTTGCCGAGAAAACAGTCCATAAAATCAGGACGAATGGAAGCAAAAACTGCAGCTTGAGTCTAGTTTAGTTTAGACTTAGATTTCAGACTTTAGAGATACAGCATGGAAACAGGCCCTTCGGCCCACCGAGTCCGTGCCGACCTGCGTTCACCCTGTACACTAGCAGTATCCCACACTCTCGGGAAAATTTACAACTTTACAGAAGCCAATTAACTTACAAACCTGTACATCTTTGGAGTATGGGAGGAGCAGCCAGAGTAAACCCATGGATCACAGGGTTTAGACGTACAGACTCCGTACAGATAGTCGATTATAATCGACTTCAGGAAGCAAAGCAGAGCGCACGCCAGCGCCTACATTGATGGCGCCGAAGTAGAGGTGGTTGAACGCCTCCAGTTCCGAGGCATAAACATCACTAGCAATTTGATCCTGATCCAGCCAAATCGAAGCAATGGCCAAGAGCCACGCTAACACCTCTACTTCCTTAGAAGGCTTACGCAGTTCGGCATGTCCCCAACAACCTGCGCCAGATTTGCCGTAGAGAGAATACATCTCAGGCTGGTTTGGGAACAGCTCCATCCAAGACCACAAGATATCTCAGAGGGTCGTGGACGTAATCCAGAGCATCACCCCAACCAAACCTTCCATTGACTCTACCTACACTTCATGCTACCTCGGCAAGGCAGCATAATCAAGGACCAGTCGCCCTCCTCTCTCCTCTCCCTTCAGGCGAGAGCTACAGCGAGCGCACACCTCCAAATCCAGGGACAGTTTCTTCCCAGCTGTTATCAGGTAACTGAACTGTCTTCTCACCAGCTAGAGAGCAGTCCTGACCTCCCATCTTCCTCAGTGGAGACCTTTAAGCTGTCTTTAATCGGACCTAATTGGAATTTATCTTGCAGTAAACTTCACACATGCATCTGTGCACTATGGGCAGCTTGATTGTAATCATGTCGAGACCTTTCGCTGAATGGACAGCACGCACCAAAAAAGCTATTCACTGTACCTCAGTACAGGTGACGATAATAAACTAAACTAAATCATATCCGTAACTTCAACTAAATGAATCTCAAAGACAGAGCTTAACACATCAATGTTGCTAGAGAATTGGTGGAGCTGCTGCCTCACAGCAACACAGCCCCCGGTTTGATCTTGCTGTCTGTGTGGAGTTTGCACGTTTTCCTCGTGACCACAAGGGTTGTTCAAGTTTCCACCCACATCCAAAAGGCGTGTGCGTTGGTGAGTTAAATTGGCTTCCGTAAATTGCCCCGAGCGCGTGGGAGAGAGTGGATGAGAAAATGGGATAACATGGGACTTTTGTCAATGGTTGGTGTTGTCCCAGTGGGCTGAAGGGTCTGTTTCCATGTCGTATCCATCACTTATTCACCCATTCAATACTCGTTTGATTTTAATTTAATTTCATTTGTAGTCTTTCGCTACGCTTGCAGAACATTGAGGAAGAGCCAACCTGCAAATGTAACTGAACAAGGTTCTGAACAAGGGTCTGAAGAAGGGTTTCGGCCCGAAACGTTGCCTATTTCCTTAGCTCCATAGATGCTGCTGCACCCGCTGAGTTTCTCCAGCATTTTTGTCTACCAAGGATTTGGCTGTTTAATTTGACTGAATAGACTTATGTTCCTGAGTATTATTTTTCATTGCCAAATATAGCACAGTCCCAAATGGTCACCAACATATTGGTCAGTTCTGAAGCCAGAGAAAGGAAATTAATTCTGCTGTTTAACCTTTGTGACCCCAACCTTTGACCGCAAACAATTCTATAACTACAGACTCATCATGCAATTCCGATTATTTGTGCAGGCAGGTGGCTGGAATGGGCATAAATTAATAGATCCAATAATATCATGACAAATGCAAGCGGGCAACATAAATAACAAATTAAAAGCAAAATATCGAAGAATTAATGTTATTTTGGTGTGAGATTTTTATCCCCCCGTGAGAAATGCATGTAAAGTTTCAAGCTCTATTTACAAAATAACAATATAGGTTTTGACACCTCTTTCCTGCCCCATTTCCTTTGCCCGAGACGGTTAATCAAAAAAAGCATCACACCACAACCTATGCACAAGGCTCGAAGGCACTGAAGTATGTTTAAATGGATCGGTATGATTCAAGGTACCAGAGGTTAGAACTTAACTTTGAGTTTAGTTTATTGAATTTTGAAACATAAATCCTCACTGCAGTTTGACAGCATTGGGCCTGTACTCGCTGGAGTTTAGAAGGACAAGGGGAGATCTCATTGAAACTTACCGAATAGTGAAAGGCTTGCAAGGAGAGGATGTGGAGAGGATGTTTCCACTAGTGGGAGAGTCTAGGACCAGAGGTCATAGCCTCAGAATTAAAGGACGTTCCTTTAGGAATGAGATGAGGAGGAATTGCTTTAGTCAGAGGGTGGTGAATCTGTGGAATTCTTTGCCACAGAAGGCTGTGGAGGTCAAGTCAATATTTTACCTTCAATTTCATGAATTGCAAGTTTAGTTCTCAATCTTTGTTGAGAGATTTTACCAAAACAATTCCTAATACCCATGTAAATAGCTTCCTTTGACTGACCTGTCCACTGCCTTCAATGGTTTTAGTTTTAGTTTTAGCCCTTCAGCCCACTGAGTCCGTGCCTCCATGACCTGTTCCCACTAGTTCTCGATAATCTAACTTTCACATCCACTCCCTACACACGAGGGACAATTTACAGAGGCCAACCAACCTACAAACCGCACGTCATTGAGCTATGGGATGAAACCAGAGCACCCGGAGCAAACCTACGCAGTCACAGAGAGGACATGCAAACGCCACACAGACAGCACCCGAGGTCGGGATCGAACCTGGGTTTATGGTGCTGTGAGGCATCAGCTTGACTGGCTGTGCCACCCTTGTTCGCCACTGTGCCACCATTTAATTGTAGGGATATCACCCACCCAACACCAATCTAGAATGCAAGAACCTTGTGGCCAGGTATTATAACCGGATATTATATTGATAGAGGCATAAAATAATCAACATGTGACAATTAAAGACATGACTTGGCCCTTGAGTCTTTAATGCATCCATCAATAGCTACCAGATGATTTTTCTTTCATTTTTCCTGTCATTTATTGAATGCTAAATTGTTAGCTTCTTGATGCACTGTTGCGTTTGAACTGGCTTTATAGTGCAGGGAGAGAATGCAGATGCTGGTTTACACCGAAGATAAATACAAAATGCTGGAGTAAAGGGCCTGTCCCATTTGGGAGACCTCCACCATGACCTCTGGCGACTATTAAAAAAAATCCAGGTCACGTCGACTATGTGTACGACCTCCTACGACTATGTTGAAGACCTCCCTCGACTATGAAGAAGACCTCCTTCGACCTCCTTAGACTATGTTGAAGACTGGCTTTGACCATGTACGTTTTACTTGAGGATGGTCTCTGGCAAATTGGTCCGTGAATGAGCACGACCCCCTTCCACCTCAGAGGACCACAGCGAAAACCAACAACGACCAGTGACGAGTGTCTACAGCTCAAATGATCACCGGATAAAATGCCTCCCAGGTTTTTTTAAAAATCATTCTGAACCATGCAAGCAAGGAACTAGTTTGGAGGATGTTAGTACAAATACAACTGCTGCTGTTTGCAGGAGCCCTTTTGCTTCAGCAGCCTTTTAAGAAAGGCAGAAGGGGAAGAGCAAGGGTGAAGAGGAAGCACAAGAAGAGGTCTCAATGGGTGAATGGAGATGATGTGATGGACTGTCCCAGTACACCAGATGACTGGAAGAGAGTGGCGCTGGGCTTTGACAAAAGATGGAACTTTAAGCACACATGTGGAGCAGTGGATGTCAAGCATGTCATTCTTGTCCCTGTCCCTGCACCCCTCATTTTCCTTATCATACAGGATGGCATTCTGCTGGAACCATTCCTCAAGGTCCCCCTCCTGCTGCCTGGTGAAGGTGTAGGGCATAACCTTCCTCCAGCCCTCCCTCACCACCAATGGGGCATCTGCCTCTGATGCCGTGTCAGACACAGGAGAAAGGGCTGCTTTGCTGCCTTCAAATGAGGCAGTGAAGGATGTGGTGGTGGTGGGGACATATACTACCACCCTGGTCTCCTCCTCCAGGGGTCTCTCATGCAGGGCTACCTCCTCCTACACTATCACCTCCTGTGGCATCACCTCCTGCCACTCCTCCTCTAGGGTGGGCAACACCTGCATGGCAGGTTTTTTTTAGGGTTGTGCCCTCCCCCTGCCCTGCTGCCTTTTTGGTGCCATCTCTAAGGCACAAGTCTCCAGCTATGAATCAACACGCCTTGGAGTGACAGTTCTGCTGTTTAAATTACCTTTTTTTTTTACTGACCTTTTTATCCCCACGGAGCTATTACCTTTGACCACCTTCAACTACCTACTACCAGCATCACGACCCACTACGACCGGCTTCGACTAGGCCTATGATTAAAAAAATATCGATTTTCCCCATGGCGACCTATTTTTGGCCGCGGCCAATTGTTAACATCTTGAAAAATACGCCGCGACCTAGCTGAAGCCTCGACTACGCGGAGACCACTGTCGACCAGGAAGGAGAGTGACGAAGACCTCCTACGACCTCGTGGCGACCTTGCCGCGGCTATGGGTCGCGGGCAAACCCGCCAGAGATCCCGGTGGAGGTCGCCTGAGGGGCTTAACTCCGCATCTCAGGAGAGAAGGAATGGGTGACATTTCGAGTGTGAAGAACGGCCTCGACCCGAAACGTCACGCGTTCCTTCTCTCCAGAGGTGCTGCCTGTCCCGCTGAGATACTCCAGGATTTTGAGTCTATCCGCTTTATTGTGCTCCCTGCCATATGATGTGAAATGTCCAGGAAACGCAATGTACCGGTCCCTGGAGCTGTTAACAATGAACGCATACATGCCCAAGCATGTTTATATTTGTCATGTAGAGGATGGTTGCTTTCTTAACTTCCATCTTCCAAATTATATCTCTGTTTGAAGCTCGGAAATTGGAAGGAAATATACGTAGCATATAAATATAGGTAGTATGCCAGATAATTGCAATGTTAAAATAAAGATAACTGTTCAGGGACATTTAATTCCCCAAGCAATTTAAAAAATGTCAGAGGATCTGGCTCAGACATCTAATGCAAAGGAGATGATGGAACATAAACAGTTGAAGTGAACATGAATATTTTGTCAACGAAAGCACATGAATTTCAACGATTCTCCTTCATCTTAAAAAATTAACACATATTTTATTCATTTGTCGCAAGCCAACTTTATTCTTCTTCGATCTACACTGAGGGAATAACAGAGGCTACCATTTTATTCCACTGTTTTTTGACCAACGGATCATGCTTTGAGATGATTGTGTTATGTCGATCCATCTTTCAGGTGACAAGCAGGTAAAAAAACTACACACACGCACACACACGCACATGCGCACGCACACACGCATGCACGCACACACACACACGCACACGCACACACACGCATGCACGCACACACACGCGCACGCGCACACACATGCGCGCGCACAAACACACGCACACACAAACACACGCACACACACGCGCACGCACACACACGCGCGCGCACAAACACACGCACACACAAACACACGCACACACACACGCACACACACGCATGCACGCACACACACACACACACACAAACACACACACACGCACACACACGCATGCACGCACACACACACACACACACACACAGCACGGTGGTGCAGCAGTAGAGTTGCTGCCTTAAAGCACCAGAGACCGGGTTCGATCCTGACTACGGGTGCTGCCTGTACGGAGTTTGTACGTTCACCCCGTGACCTGCGTGGGTTTTCTCCGGGTGCTCCGGTTTTCTCCCACACTCCAACGACGTATTGGCTTGAAGGCTAATTGGCTTCGGTAAAATTGTAAATTGTCCCTAATGTGTGTAGGATAGTGTTAATGTGCGGGGATCGCTGGTCGGCACGGACTCGGTGGGCTGAAGGGCCTGTTTCCAAGCTGTATTTCTAATTCAAACTAAACTAAACTAAACTAAAAAAAAGCACACACACACTCACACTAATTCATTTAAAACAGACACGTTTTTGAGCCGTAACGTTGACTCTTCAATCATTTTCTCTGACTATGGAGTGGCTGGCTTAACATCTCCAGCCTTATTAGATACCTCCTGAGCAGGTGGTGTCTTCCCAACCTAGCCCATTGGGATTTCGTCATTCAAACTTGTTAGGTTAGGCATGATACAATAGACAATAGGTGCAGGCGAAGGCCATTCGGCCCTTCGAGCCAGCACCGCCATTCACTGTGATCATGGCTGATCATCCCCAATCAGTGCCTCGTTCCTGCCTTTTCCCCGTATCCTCTGACTCCGCTATCTTTAAGAGCCCTATCCAGCTCTCTCTTGAAAGTATCCAGAGAACCTGCCTCCACCGCCCTCTGAGGCAGAGAATCACACACACACACACACAACTCTCTGTGAGAAAAAGTGTTTCCTCATCTCCGTTCTAAATGACTTACCCCTTATTCTTAAATACAGATACAGATACAGAGATACAGAGCGGAAACAGGCCCTTCGGCCCACTGAGTTCACGCCGACCAGAGATCCCCGTTATACTAGCACACTCTACGCACTAGGAACCATTTACAATTTTTACCCAAGCCAATTAACCTCCAAACCTGCACGTCTTTGGAGTGTGGGAGGAAACCGGAGCACCCGGAGAAAACCCACGTGGTCACGGGGAGAAGGTACAAACTCCGTACAGACGGCACCCGTGGTCAGGATCGAACCCGGGTCTCTGGCGCTGTAAGGCAGCGAACTCTACCGCTGCGCCACCCCAAATGAAATAGAGTAAGGATTCGATTCTTGTGTGGGAGCCAAATGGAGTTTCTAACCCTCACTGATGAGGTGTTAAATCCCACTATGTATCAAGGTCATAGAATCTATAATATTTTGGATATTAAATACTAGATTTTAGAATATTTAAAAACACTGAATTCCTTTCATTATGATTTTCATCCTGTTATTGTCAAATTGTTCTATGTTAGAATTCAGTGTTAGGATCAGTAAGTGGTGAAACATTTAGTGCTGCTGGCTCACAACACTGGAGACCTAGCTTGGATTCTGGTCTCAGATGCTGTCTAAGGCAGAGCTTATATGTTCTCTCCATGCCTACATTAGTTTTTTCCAGGAGCTCTATTTCTTCCCACATCCCAAAGATGTGTTTACAGACACAAAAAGCCGGAGTAACCCAGCGACTCAGAAGAAGAATGGTCCCGACCCGAAACAGCGCCTATTCCTTTTCTCCAGAGATGCTGTCTGTCCCGCTGAGTTATACCAGCTTTTTGTGTCTATCTTCGGTATAAACCGGCATCTGTAGTTCCTTCCTACACCCCAAAGACGCGTTTCTTGGTTAATTAGCCCTTAATATACCTTAATGGCGTCCGTAAATCACGAGTTAATAATTTCGTGAAGCCACTTTGGGATATTGTGTTCAGTTTTATTCACTTGGAATGGGAAAGATGTTGTTAAACTGGAGAGGGTGGAGAGAAGATGTACGAGCATATTGCCAGGACTCAAAGACCTGAGCCATGAGCAGGCTCGGACATTATTAAGTGGAGCACAGGAGGACCTTATAGAGGTGTACATTGATAATGAGGAATCGATAGAGTAAATGCACAGTGTCTTTTACCTCGAGTGGGGCAATAACGAACCAGAAGATAAGTTGAAGATGAGGAGGGAAAGGTTTAATCGGAACCTGAGGAAAAACCTTTTCACGCAAAGGGTGGTGAATGGTTGGATTGAGCTGCCAGAGAAGGTACAGTAGCTGTGGCAGGTACTATCACAACATTTAAAAGACATTTGGACAGGTACATGGATAGGAAAGGTTTAGGATATGGGCCAATTTCAGACAAATGAGACTAACGTAGACTTGGCATATTGGTTGGCTTGGATAAGTTGGGCGGAAGGGCTTATCACAATGTTGTATGACTTTCTATGACTCGATAGGTTAATGGCAAAGGGAGAAGGGCCTCGACCCGAAACGTCACCCATTCCTTCTCGCCAGAGATGCTGCCTGACCCGCTGAGTTACTCCAGCATTTTGTGTCTATCAACGGGGATAAGATGGGTGCGTGTGTGTGAGAGAGAATACGTTGCAAGAAATGGGAGGGTGAATGGGATGAATAGATTGGTTCCCACGAGATGCCCCTAACTCCATTCTGTGTCACGAGAAGTGTAAAATAAGAATAATATCTGTGCAGGCCTGTCGTTTTGTAGCTGGGGGTCTTTGTTCATGGGGAACTTCTCGCTCAATCTTTAGTTTAGTGTAGAGATACAGCGCGGAAACGTCCCTTTGGCCAATTAGCCTACAGACCTGTACGGCTTTGGAGTGTGGCAGAAGCAGTGGTCAAGGCATTATTTCACACAGCCACTGCTCACCGATAAAATGATCGCTGAAGGCCAGTTGAAAACCCCTTGTTTGCTGGGCGAGAATGGGACCCTGGTGTGACATGGGTGGGGGAGGGATGGAGAGGGAGGGAGTGCAGGGGTTACTTGAAGTTAGAGAAATCGATAGTCATACCGCTGGGGTGTAAGCTGCCCATGAGACGCTGTTCCTCCAATTTGCGATTCGCCTCACTCTGACAATGGAGGAGGCCTAGGACAGAAAGGTCAGTGTGGGATAGGGAAGGAGAACTTTTAATATTGTCATGACATAACTGTATCCATGACTGGCTTTACAAAATTCATTACAAACTATCTTTTGAAGTTGGAGACGAGGTACTGGAGTATCTCAGCGGGCCAGGCAGCTGATGATAAAGAGGGTGGCACGGTGGCATAGCGGTAGAACTGTTGCCTGAGAGCGCCAGAGATCCGGGTCCGATCCTGACTGCAGATGCTTGCCTGTACGGAATTTGTACGTTCTCCCCGTGACCTGCGTGGGTTTTCTCCGAGATCTTCGGTTTCCTCCCACACTCCAAAGACGTTCAGGTTTGTAGGTTAATTGGCTTGGTGTAAATGTCAACTTGTCCCTAGTGTGTGTAGGATTGTGGGGATCACTGGTTGGCACGGTCTCGGTGGGCCGAAGGGCCTGTTTCTGCGCTGTATCGCTGAACTAAATGAAAAGAATAGTTTGCAAGGTGGAAAACTATCAACCCAGTATTGTAAACACATCCCATGAAAAAAAGAGCGTCCAACAAATAGTATCATTCGACTCTGACAAAGCTACGCTAATGACACACTTCAACTGCATACAACGTGACAGTGAAAATACGAGTGGTGAAGTACAATTACTTTTAAAATATGCTTTCCATTAAACGTGAACTTAATGGGAAGTAGTGTGCTTCACTGAATAGTGTTGTTGGGACACAAATATCTCCAGCACAAAGCGTTTACACGTCAGTGAAATTCCACACAGCGGGGCATGTCTATTGCCTCACTACTTGCAGTGGAGATCATTACCAGTTTAATGATTTGTCCGAAATTGAAGTTATATTAGTTCATTTTTAGTGGTTCAGTCTGTGGGAAAATAATCAAATCATAATTTCCAAGAGGGCACAAAGAGGGGGAGCCTGAAAGTATGTCTGCAACTTGCAGGAGAATCACAGAGCAAAGAAGCTAAAGACCAGGAGAAGAACGACAGGCTCAAGGTCATTAAACTCAGTTGGCATTGGTTATATACACCGGAGCAAAGTAATTTTGAAAGGGATTTCAAACGGAAAGCCTTCTATTGCCACATGAGTCTTTTGGGGCCGAGTCAATGGATATTTTTAAAGCGCAAATTGACACTGTCACTGCTTTGGATACTGGTGGGAGAGTCTAGGACCACAGGTCACAGCCTCAGAATAAAAGGATGTTCCTTTAGAAAGGAGATGAGAAGGAATTTCTTTAGTCAGAACGTGGTGAATCTGTGGAATTCATTACCGCAGAAGGCTGTGGAGGCCAAGTCAATGGATATTTTTAAGGCAGAGATAGACAGATTCTTGATTAGTTCTGGTGTCAGGGGTTACGGGGAGAAGTCAGGAGAATGGGGTTGAGAGGGAAAGATAGATCAGCCATAACTGAATGGCAGAATAGACTGAATGGGCCAAATGGCCTAATTCTATTCCTATAACTTCAGGACTTATGAATAACTTATTTGCAAACTCCAAAGTCCATGAGAAAGTGAAAGGAAGTTTCAAGTGCGAATTCCAGAGCCTCATCCTTACTTAAAGAGAAACATGTTTTAACTTAAGAAAAAGAAAGCTAATGGGTAACTTCTCTATGTACAGGCAGTAACTGCAGGTGCTGGTTTACACTGAACATGGACGCAAAATGCTGGAGTAACTCAGCGGGACAGGCAACATCTCTGGATGGGAATGGGTGGCGTTTTGGGTCGAGGCCCTGCTTCAGATAACTTCTCTATTGCAGCTAACATCGGAATTCCCTTGCATAACTGGAAATCTCTGCTTTGTTAATTTAGTTTAGTTTAGTTTAGTTTAGTTTAGTTGAGAGATACAGCACGGAAACAGACCCTTCGGTCTACCGAGTCCACACCGACCGGCGATCCCTGCACATTAACACACTAGTGATGCTTTTATTTTTCATCACAAGCCAATTAACCTACAAACCTGTACGAGTGGGAGGAAACTAAAGATCTCAGAGAAAACCCACGCAGGTCACGGGGAGAACGTACAAACTCCGTACAGACAGCGCCCGTAGTCAGGATTGAACCCGGGTTTCTGGAGCTGCAAGCGCAGTGAGGCAGCAACTCTACCGCTGCGCCACCGAGCCACCCTTAGAAAGGTCAGAGCTTAGTGAGGCAGTATCTTAATGCAGTGGCCATTTCCCAGACATTGGGAACTTTCTTGTGTGTGTATTTCGCTTTTCTCCTGACGATGTGAAAATTAGACAGCCTTGGGCCAGTGGCCCCAGGCCAGTATTTGGATGACTTGCTTGCACATTAGTTGGCAGAGTCATGATTGGGTTGCGTTCCTTTTTGGGAATAGTTCAAAATCGTTGTGAAACTTTTTACCTCCATTCTGCCCGCACCCTCATCCCCCCCCCCCCACATCAGCATCAATCCAATACACACCCCTTCAATAACATTTATCAATAAACCCTCTCTAAAAAATTGAGCTGAGATGTAACATATTCACGAAGGAGAGAATCAATAATCATGTGTAGTCTTCCCGCTGACTGGTTAGCACGCAACAAAAAAGCTTTTCACTCTACCTCATACACGTGACAATAAACTAAGCTGAACCAAACCAAACCAAACTAACTAACTAACTAACTAAACCAAACTCAACTCAACTCAACCAAGCTAAACAATAATGGCAGCCTGTGAGGAGATTCAAGAGAGAAACATGGCTTCACACAGTATATGGATTGCAATAAAAATCAGGCCAGCAATTTCCCACGATGATGAATTTCTGGACCATGTTTTCTTTGAATGTATTTTTCCAAAATGTGGTAATCTTCAATGGTTGAATGGTTCTAATCTACATGAATACATTGTGTCAGATATGAATTGGATTGCCTGACCACCTCTATTTAATGGCAAGGCATCACTGGGGCTTACAGCACTTGGCAAGACCACAACACACTAGCAAGTGTAAAAACTGATAAAAGTGGGCCCAACTTAGTTTCTCATCGTAATCGCAACGCTGAGGTTCGTTACAATTTGAAACACACTGCAAACTGCCCATTGTTATACATGATGTGGAAACATAGCCAATTTTCACTGTGATCTTTGTTTGCTTTATCCAATATATATTGGACCTGGATGTTCACCAGAAGTGGGTGTTTAGCTCCCCCTTGTGAATCAGACAATTAGGTTAAAGTCAACACCGTGATTTACTCCTCCCTCGACTCCAGCCAAGGAACCCGACAGTCCTTTCAGGTGAGGCAGAGGTTCACCTGCACCTCCACCAACCTCATCTACTCCATCCGTTGTTCCAGGTGTGGACTCCGGTATATCGGCGAGACCAGGCGCAGGCTCGGCGATCGTTACGCTGAACACCTCCGCTCAGTTCACCTAAACCTACCTGATCTCCCGGTTGCCAAACACTTTAACTCCCCCTCCCATTTCCACACTGTCTGTCTGTCCTGGGCCTCCTCCATTGTCAGATTGAGGCCCAGTGCAAATTGGATGAACAGCACCTGCTATTTTGCTTGCGCAGCTTACAACTCATGCTTCCATCCTACATTGTACCAGTGCATCAACATTTAATAGCGAACTGCCATGCCATTTTCCTTTCATATCAGTTTGTATGAATATTGACTTGCATAGCTTCAAGTAACCTTGCATTCCCTCTGACTTCTGACTGGTTTCTCTGTTCTCCTGTTTACATGTTACTGATTATATGCCTCGTTGTCACGCTACCCTCAGCTAACATTGAGCCATTCTGTATTTCCTTGAGCATCGTCCCCTTTGATCTCTCCTTTTAACACCTTACCCTTCCATATCTTATCTCCCTCTCCCCTGTCTCTCAGTCCGAAGAAGGGTTTTGACCCGAAACGTCACCTATTCCTTCTATCCAGAGATGCTACCTGTCCCGCTGAGTTACTCCAGCATTTTGTGTCTATCTTTGGTTTAAACCAGTGTCTGTAGTTCCTACCTACACACTGGTGGGCACAGACTCAGTGGGCTGAAGGGCCTGTTTCCGCACTGTATCTCTAGAGTCTAAAGATTACTCAGTAAGGAAATAACTGAGAGAAAGTGTGATCAGAGTTTCAAAAGATAGCCACATGCTGTTGGAACTGTGTTTAGTTTTGTTTAAACTTAAGATAGAGCAAGCAAACAGGCCCTTCAGCCCACCGAGCCCGCACCGACCAGCGATCCCCGTGCATTTACACGATCCTACACGCACTAGGAACTATTCACAATTTTACCAAAGCCAATTAACTCACAAATCTGTACGTCTTTGGAGCGCGGGAGGAAACCGGAGGACCCGGAGAAAACCCACGCAGGTCACGGGGAAAACGTACAAACTCCGTACAGACAGCGCCCTTTCCAAATGGACAACATCTTTCCTATAACATGATGCCTGGAACTGAACACAATACCCTAAATGTTTCTTTGAAAAAAGATGTAATGTTCCAATTTGCTATCTCATCTCTGTCAGAAGACATGTATGCCAGCACAGTGGCACAGCGCCAGAGACCCGGGTTTGATCCTAACTACGGGCGCTGTCTGTACGGAGTTTGTACGTTCTCCCCGGTGATCTGCGTGGGTTTTCTCCGAGATCTTCGGTTTCCTCCCACACTCCAAAGACGCACAGGCTTGCAGGTTAATTGGCTTGGTAACAAAGTAAAATTGTCCCGCGTGTGTACGGGGTAGTGTTATTGTGTGGGGATCGCTGGTTGTATCCCTAAACTAAACTAAACTAAACTAAAGATATAGATGCTTCCAACCTATATTATATCAGTGCATCAAAATTTAATAGCGAACTGCCGTGCCATTTTCTTTGCAAAGTTCCGTTCTCCATTCTATTATCAACACCACATTCTTGCAGCTCATAAAGAGAGAATTTTCTTTTTTTTTAAAGAAAAAAGTCAATTACATACTCAAAACATTATTTAACGTTATGAGACCAATGTGCGGTAATGGATTCAAAACAGATGACAACACAGTCGTAACGTTCAATTTATTCTGAATGGAAAGATTTTGGATCAGTAATAAATCAACGGACAGATGATATTTCCGAACTAATTATTCAGATGGTCCCAGGTTAATGATACCCAGGAATACTCACAAGTTGGCAACACCACTGTTTCCTTAGGGGTGGCACGGAATTCGATTTAATGAGCATGGATTCAGTGAGCGGGGCCTTAGTCTCAGTGCTTGACGAGAGGCTTATTAAAATGCGCGGGCTTTCTGTCCCCGAAGCAACAAATCCAAGAGATAGACGCGTATTATTAATGATAAAACAGAAAACAAAATACCGGACGCGAAGCATAATGTGCGATCCCATTCAGAAATATTAAATAATTTCCAAGCATTTTCCCCCCCCCCCCCCCACACACACACACTCATGTTCACACACGCACACACGCACACACCCGAAACGTCACCTATTCCTTCGCTCCATCGAAGCTGCCTCACCCGCTGAGTTTCCCCAGCATTTTTGTCTACCTTCGATTTTTCCAGTATCTGCAGTTCTTTCTTAAACAGGTTAATATATTGTATTTGTTTAAAGTGTACACCTGCACTTTTGTACATTATTACCATTACATACTTTATAAAGCGTTTATACCATTCTGCAAGTTTATAACATTAGGCTTGCATTTTAGAACACCAAGCAGTCCAGCACAATATCTGTGCTGATCGAGATAAGCTCATAAGTTCATGTGATAGCAGCAGAATCAGGCCATTCTGCCCATTGTCTACCCCGCCATTCATTCATGGCTGATCGATCTCACCCTCTCGATCCCATTCTCCTGCTTCTCCCCCTAACCGCTGACACCCGTACTAATTAAGAATCTATCTGAGATGTCAAGGTAAGCTCAGCTTGTCTGCCTGCAAGTGATTTTCTCTCTGGTCAAATGAAGGGCTGGGAAAAAGGTTCTGACTGAATGGCCAATCTCAGTCTCTCATTATTGTTTTGAAGAATTATGTCTGTGCTGCCCATTAAAATGGGGCGCGTGGTGGCGCAGCGGTAGAGTTGCCGCCTTACAGCGCCAGAGACCCGGGTTCGATCCTGACTACTGACGATGTCTGCACGCAGTTTGAACGTTCTCCCTGTGACCTGCGTGGGTTTTCTCCGGGAGCTCTGGTTTCCTCCAAAGACGAACAGGTTTGTAGGCTAATTGGCTTGGTAAAATTGTAAATTGTCCCAACTGTGTAATTTGTCATTGTAGGATAGTGTTAGTGTGCAGGGATCGCTGGTCGGCACGGACTCGGTGGGCTGAAGGGCCTGTTTCCACGCTGTATTTCTAAACTAAACTAAAATCACATCATTCCTATGATGGGTAATTCTGAGACAAAAGGTAACCTGGAAGGTTTTGTTCTTTTAACTTTTGAGTGCTGATTTTTGTATCTATCTAGTTATGATTTATCTAATTATGCCCATCTATATATCTCTTTATGCAGCTCACTGTGTAATTTGTCATTGAAGAGTCCCACTAAGCACTCATTTATATTAGATCTTTGAAATCAAGTTTGTGCTGTGTGAATTCAATTGATTGAGCCGCTTAATTTATGGCTCAAAACACACTGTCCTGGAGTAATTCAGCACGTCAGGCAGCATCTCTGGAATGAATGGACAGGCCATGTTTCAGGTCGGGACCTTTCAAGGAGTAGACTTTGCCTCACCAAAAGAAAAGGGAAAATTGCAAGATATGACTATTTAAAAGTAAATCAGAAATCAAGTTTTTTTTTATATTTTAGAAACAAAACTAGACAGTAACCCATTTTAGTTGGCTACTTCCACTATCCCAATGTTAGCTGAGAAGGGACATAGAAACATAGAAACATAGAAAATAGGTGAAGGAGCAGGCCATTCGGCCCTTCAAGCCTGCACCGCCATTCAATATGATCATGGCTGATCATCCAACTCAGTATCCTGTACCTGCCTTCTCTCCATACCCCCCTGATCCCTTTAGCCACAAGGGCCACATCTAACTCCCTCTTAATTATAGCCAATGAACTGGCCTCAGCTACTTTCTGTGGCAGAGGATTCCACAGATTCACCACTCTTTGTGTGAATTATTTTTTTTCTCATCTCCATCCTAAAAGACTTCCCCCTTATCCTTAAACTGTGACCTCTTGTTCTGGAGTTCCCCAACATCGGGAACAATCTTCCTGCATCTAGCCTGTCCAACCCCTTAACAATTTTGTAAGTTTCTATAAGATCCCCCCTCAATCTTCTAAATTCTAGCGAGTACAAGCCGAGGACATGTGGAACTTACATTTCAGCATCTAATTTAATAATATTATGTTGGCTATTTGGCATGGGGGGAGGGGGGAGGAGAAGGGGCATACAGTGAGGTCAAACAACATGAAATGTAAAACTTACACATTCCTAAGGGATGAGATTTACCAACAGGAACTGCTTTGCGTTCCTTTGAATGTAAAGCTATACTTTAAAACAATCCAGCAGTCATCTCAGGTAATTTATTCCACAAATCCATCAGCATCTGTTACAGGATTTCCATCTAAATTTTCCAGTTTGCAGACTCCTGGTCTTTTGCCTTTTCTTCTGAAAGTAGCTTTGAAAAAATCCATTCTTGATCTTGAAACATCGAGAATATCACTTTGCATGTGCTTCGTTGCAATGGACTTCTTTAACAAGTGGTCATAATGCTGATTATGGATACTCAAACACAATCTTAGTACTTGACATCTTGCCATCGACAAAAGATGTTTCTTCTTGTCTTGAAGATGTGCTCCAGGCCACATTTGCCACGTTGCCCTTCTCCCTGCCTTTTCCCCCACAGTTCAGGACTACATGCACACACTCAAGTTGAAGCAATAACTTGCATGCATTCCTTTCAACCAGATATAAATCTCTCTTCACTGGGAGGAATAAATACAGACTGGGTGACCACTTTGCAGAAGACCTCCCTCCTTCTACGCAGTCTACAATCGTTATCCCAAATCTCTGGCCACTCTGAAACTGGCATTGCAGTTCCCTGGTCCACCCCAGGTCTGACTTGGTTTCCGATCTAACACAATACGAAATCACAGAACAACAGCTGACTTTAGTTTAGTTTAGAGATACAGCGTGGAAACGGGCCCTTCGCCCCACCGAGTCCGCACTGACCATTGATCATCTGTACACTGGTTCTATCCTACGTACACCAGGGACAATTTACGGAGAAATATGAAGTCATCCTCTGGGTAGGAAAAATAGAAAGGCAGAGTTTTGATGAAAGGGTTCATGACTATGAAGCACGAATGTAGGGGTGCCCTTGCTTGTGAATCACTGATGTAGGTACAGGAAGCAGTGAGGAAGGGAAAATGAATTTTGGGAACTAAACTAAATTAAAGTACACTAAACTAAACTGAACTAAACTAAGCTGGGTTGAGTTGAGGTGAGTTGAGTTTAGTTTATTGTCACGTGTAGTGAGGAACAGTGAAAAGCTTTTGTTGCGTGCTAACCAGTCAGCGGAAAGACTATACATGATTACAATCGAGCCGTTCACAGTGTACAGATACATGACAAGGGAATAACGTGAATAACATTTAGTGCAAGGTAAAGTCCAGTAATGTTTGATCAAAGATAGTCGGAGGATCTCCAATGAAGTAGATAGTAGCTCAGAACTTCTCTCCAGTTGTTGGTAGGATGGGTCAGTTGCCTGATAACAGCTGGGAAGAAACTGTCCCTGAATCTGGATGTCACACTTCTGTAACTGGTGCTCTCCCCTAATTGCCCATTTACCTCTTGCCCGATGGGAGAGAAGAGAAGAGGGAGTGGCCAGGGTGCAACTTGTCATTGATGATGCTGCTGGCCTTGCCGAGGCAGCGTGAGGTGTAAATGGAGACAATGGAAGGGAGGTTGGTTTGCGTGTTGGTCTGGGCTGCGTCCATAATCTTGCCGTCTTGGATGGAACGCTTCTCAAACCATGCTGTGATGCATCCTGTTAAAATGCTTTCCAGGGCACTTCTGTGGAAGTTGGTGAGATTTGCCGTGGGCATGCTGAACTTTCTATAAAGCCCCTGTCCTACTTAGGAGACCTAAACAGCAACTTCTGGTGACCTTGCCCGCCACCCAAGGTTTGCATGAGGTCACAGGAGGTTTTGGTCACTCTCCCTAATGGTCGAAAGTGGTTTCCGCATGGTCGAGGCTTCATCTAGGTTACTGCTATTTTTTCATCATGATTAAAACCGGCCTCGACTAAAAACAGGTTGCCGTTTTAAAAATCGATCATTTTTTAGTCGCAGGTCTAATTGAAGCCGGTTTTCGTCATAGTTGAGGAAGGTTTTTAACACATGCGTGGGAGGTGGTAGGAGGTTGCAGGTCACCTCAACCTTGATTTTTTTTTTGGGTGGCGGGCAAGGTCACCAGAGGTTGCTGCTTAGGCCTCCTAAGTGGGACAGGGCAAACTAAACTAAACTAAACTGGTGTGAAGGGCAGAGTAGCCTACTCACTACTTCTATATCTTATACCAGAACCAGTCCGCAGTTCAAAATAAGGTTGCAGATTTGTGAATAATCTATAACATCTATCCACTGAAACAGCAATGTTACTTATCTTGAAACTTGCAGGCTGGAAAGGTTAGTTGGCCGAAGAGCATTCCATAAGTGAATTTAAAAGCCTAAAATGCCCACAATGGCTAAGGACAAAGGACAAGAGCTTTTACATTTCGAGTTCACACCGGATTATTTCCAAAAACTGCACTGCATTATAAATCACAATTATGCTTTCTTTAATCCTAGAATTTAAACACACAAGATTCCCACAAAGGAATTTGTTAACAACTTGAAATGAGATTGAGGCCATACCTATTGAATTAAGAATAATATTCATTGACTCCTTACAGGGGGAAATAATAAGAATTTCACCAAAAATTGGGAACTTTGGTCATTTTGCTCATGAGCATAGGTTGTAAACAAATAATAATAAAAAAACTATTGGAGTAAAACCCTCCAACCAACACATATCTGAAAAAAGGTACGCGGTACATGTGACTCCAATTTTCCTGTTTTCAGAGGAAATACAGTATTTCACACGGAAGATATTTTATTGAGTTCCATTAGCAATGAGATAGCAATTAGATGTATATTTTCTAATGGATGTCATGATGATAATAAAATGCTAAAATATGACCTAGAGAATGTTAATTCAAAGCCATTATAAATTGACTGTTATTTACAGATGGAATGTGTAATATTGACCAGAATATATTTCATTTAGTTTAGTTTAGTTTAGAGATAAAGCGTGGAAACAGGCCCTTTGGCCCATCGAGTCCGCACTGACCAGCGATCCTCACACATTAACACTATCCTACATTAGGGACATTTTCTACATTCATACCAAGCCGATTGACCTGCAAACCTGTACGTCCAGACACGCTAGAGGCAGGAAACATGTTCCCGATGTTGGGGGAGTCCAGAACTAAGGGCCACAGTAAGCCATTTAGAACGGAGATGAGGAAACACTTTTTCACACAGAGAGTTGTGAGTCTGTGGAATTCTCTGCCTCAGAGGGCGGTGGAGGCCAGTTCTCTGGATGCTTTCAAGAGGGAGCTAGACAGAGGTCTTAAAGATAACGAAGTCAGGGGATATGGGGAGAAAGTAGGAACGGGGTACTGATTGTGGTTGATCAGCCATGATCACATTGAATGGCGGTGCTGGCTCGTGGGGCTGAATGGCCTCCTCCTGCACCTATTGTCTATTGCCTTTGCAGTATGGGAGGAAACCGAAGTACTCAAAGAAAACCCACACGGTCACGGGGAGAACGTACAAACTCTGTACAGACAGCACCCATAGTCGGGATCGAACCCGGGTCTCTGGCGCTGTGAGGCAGCATCTCTACCGCTGTGCCACCGTATCGCCCCTGAAATAATGTTGTGCAGAGGAAGACAAGTAATAATTTTCTCTTCGTAACATCAATTCAGCTTTTCCAGTCACCACAACTCTGCATATCACAACTTTTACATCTGCCTTTCTTTGCATTCTATCTCTCAAACTTCCCTCATTAATATGTCAACTAGAGGACTTCACCACAGCGACAATAGTCTTCTCCTATCAAGTATATTCCCTTTGTCCTGCTTAGCAAACCATGCCTTCACATTTTACTTCGGAGTCACGTGAGTGACTACGTGAAGGAGCCCCGCCAGGCGCATGCTCGGCATGTCGGTAGGGAATGGCTGCAGATCGCAGCTCCGCCACTCCGTCTGTAAGTAACAGACCCGCAGGTAAGTGAGTTGAAATTACTTCCTGGGTAGAAACTCCGTGACGCTGGCTGGAATAGCCAGGAGGAGTTTGGGGAAGTTTTAAAATGGACACGGTGAAAAAATCGGCGCAAGGGAAACGTGCGTCTCGGGTGGAAACTCAGTTAAGATCGGGACCACAGATTAGTACGGAGCCGGTTCCGATACCGGTAGCCGTTGAAACTGCCATAGTTCAGACTTTAGACGCTCCACAGCCACAGGCCACTGAGGGAACTCCAGAACTGAGGGAAAGGAAGCCTGCTAGGCCTGAAATATCAGATGATTCTGATGAAGAAGTGGAGAATATTCCCAGGCAGCCCCTGAGGGGGGTCCATATCATGATTATGGTGCCTTTACAACATGGGAATGTGAACCTCCAGAGCCTTGTTTAGGTCTGGAGGAAGTCTCCTTTGATCAAGTCTCAGGAGTACCAGGGCAGGAAGAGACTGACCCTGAAGGTGGTGTTTCTGGTGTTATATACCCACCACAGCACAAAAGTCAAAGTACAGGTGTACCAGAGGGAAGCGGTGAGGTCATGGAAGAAAACCTGGCGGCCAACATTAATTATTTGGTTTCTCATCAGCTTCAGGAGACTGTCATGATGGAGACAGCAGACCTCTATAAAACACCTAGTAATTGTGCATCACTAAGGGTGCCGATCTCACAAAATTGAATTTATATGTCCAGTATAGACATTTCAAAATGGACACCTTCAACACTGCAAAGGTGTTGTTGTCCATAGGATGTTACATGGCTACTATAGACATAAAAGATGCGTATTATTCAGTGCCAATTCATCACCATTATCGTAGGTACTTAAAAGTTTAATTGGATGGGTCAGCTGTGGCAATATAAAGTATTACCTAATGGGTTAAGTTCAGCTCCCAGGCTGTTCACAAAATTATTGAAACCAGCACTGGCATTGTTAAGGGCTCAAAATCATATTTTCATGGCTTATCTTGATGAAATTTTAATTGTTAATGCTACTCAGGAATCAGCTGAAGATTCTGTTTCAGCAACTATAAGCCTGTTGAAAAGGCTAGGGTTTCTGATCCATCCAACGAAATCCAAGTTACAGCCATTGCAGACAATTGAGTATTTGGGGTTTGTCATTAATTCAGTTGCTATGTCAGTAACTTTACCAACAGATAAAATTGTGGATATTACAAATGAGTGTGAATTCCTTGCTGACAAACCTTATCCCTCCATCCGAGAAGTAGCTAGGGTTATTGGTAAGATAGTAGCAGCGTTTCCCGCTGTTGAGTTTGGCCCTTTGCATTATCAAAATCTTCAAAGGGCAAAAGCACAAGCAGTAAATAAGCGTGCAGGTCATTTTGACAGACCCATGCAGTTGCCAATAGAGGCTTTGGCTGAATGGTGGATTGGGAATGTTGCACAAGCTACTAAAAACATTGTTATTCAGCAACCTACAGTAGTATTACAAACTGATGTTAGTGCTCTTGGATGGGGGGCTACGGACAATGACACCAGCTTTGGTGGTAGATGGACTGTCCAAGAGGAATTAATTCTCCAAACATATGGTATTCATTATTTGGAGTTATTGGGGGCATTTTTTGGATTAAAAGCTTATTGTTCTACTATGGAGGGCTTGCATGTTCAATTACAAGTAGACAATACCACAGCTGTAGCATATATCAATCACATGGGTGGAGTAAGATCAGTATCATGTGATCATCTGGTCAACCAGATGTGGAATTGATGTATATCTAGGAATATCTGGCTTTCAGCTATCTATCTCCCAGGGAAAGACAATATTGTGGCAGACAACAGATCACGGGAGTTTAAAGACAATACAGAATGGATGTTAAATCCACAAATTTTCCAAAAAAATGTCAATCAGTATGGTGTACCAGACATTGATTTGTTTGCATCCAGATTAAATCACCAATTGCCTAAATATGTGTCATGGGAGCCTGACCCAGGATGGTGTTGGATGCATTCTCGCTACATTGGGGAAATATGATTTTCTATGCTTATCCCCCATTTTACCTGATTAGGCAATGTCTCAATAAAATAGAGCAAGACTCTGCTAAGGGTGTTTTGGTGGTTCCAAACTGGCCTACACAGGCATGGTTCCCATTGATGCTTAGAATGATAATTGAACCTTTTATGATGATTCCCAGCTCCAGGGATTTGTTGGTACAACCAGTGACAGAACAAGTTCATCCATTGCATGATCATATGAATTTGTTAATCTGCAGGTTCTGACCAGACCATTACAAGGGCTTGGACTGTCGGATAGGACCATGGATGTCATAACGTCAGCTTGGAGAGATAGCACTAAGAAACAATATTTGTCTCACATAAAGAAATGGTAAGCTTTTTGTATTCAGTCAGAGATATCTTATCATTCTGCAAACATACCGGATGTATTGGAGTTCCTTGCCATGTTGCATTTGATCAGCACCTTAGTTATAGTGCTATTAATAGTGCTCGTAGTGCTTTGTCTTCCTATTTAGGACAATTTTCAGAACAACTATCTATCGGGTCTCATCCATTAATATCCTGATTTATGAGAGGGATTTTTAATAAAAATCCTCCCAAACCCAGATATACAGAAATTTGGGATGTTAGTATAGTCCTCACATTACTTCAGCAATTACGTCACTGTCTTTTCAGAAGTTAACATTTAAGGTGGTAATGCTTATGGCATTAGTGTCGGCACAAAGAGTACAAACATTGCAAATGTTACGTTTAGATTGTATGCATTTGTCTGCAGATAACATTACTTTTTATGTTTATGATCTAATCAAACAGAGCAAACCGGGAAAGTCTGGAACCAAGGTAATCTTTAGAGCATATCCTGTCGACCAAACATTGTGTGTGGTTAAGCATCTGACTCAATATATTGAAGTAACCAAGAGTCTCCGAGGTTGTGAGACAACAATGCTTATTGCTAATAAAAAACCATACAAAGAAGTATCAGTACAAACTATTTCTAGATGGTTAAAACAGGTTTTGGATTTAGCTGGAGTAGACACTGATGCGTTGAAATCTCACTCCACCAGGGCAGCGTCCACGTCCGCGGCGATGGCAGAGGACGTGCCGCTCGACCAAATTTTAGAAGCCGCAGGATGGTGCAAAGAAGAAACTTTTTCCAAGTTTTACAATAAACCTGTTATCATAGTACCAGAATTTGCACATGCAGTGTTGAGTTCTGTTTGATATTTGCTTTCTTTTATGTAATGATTCATATCTTTTGTTGTAATTTCCCCTATTATAAAGGGGTATCACTTTCCTCTATTATTATATATTAAAATACTTATTGCATTATTCAAGCAATGTTCAATAATATTATTTACTCACTACTGTGTTTATTGAAGCAGTGTTGGAATGAATCTACAGCATGAAAATCACAGAGCTTCAAAATCTTCACGTAGGCACTCACGTGACTCTGAAGTAAAATAGTAAGATTAAACGAGAACTTACCTGTTCGAAGTTTGATCTTTATTTTATGAGGAATTACGATGAGGGATTACGTGCCCTCCACTCCCGACCCTCATAATCTAAACGATCATCTGGTAGTTCTAGTTTTGTGTGAGCCTTACTATCTTACTTCGGCTATTGGTTCTGTGTTTTTCACGCCGCTGCTATGAAGTATGCCGAGCATGCGCCTGGCGGGGCTTCTTCACGTAATCCCTCATCGTAACTCCTCATAAAATAAAGATCAAACTTCAAACTTGGTAAGTTCTCGTTTAATTTTACTATTCTACAGCCCTAGACTTAAGTATCCTCTCTTTCACTCTTGCTGTGTCTCCATGTTCACTAAAAGTCTGAAGAAGGGTCTCGACCAGAGACATCACCCACTCCTTCTCTGCAGAGATGCTGCCTGTCCTGCTGAGTTACTCCAGCTTTTTGTGTCTATCTTCACTAAAACAGATACCATTTCACTAGCAGTGTAGGAAGGAACTGCAGATGCTGGTAGACACAAAACGCTGGAGTAACAGCGGGACAGGCTGAGTTACTCCAGGGTGGACGTTTCGGGTCGAGACCCTGATTCAGCAGCATCCTGATCCATGTTATTTGTTTCTCTAAAGAGACGTTTTTGCATTTTAAGAGTATTTTCGTGCATGGATGTGATTATTTAAGGTTTTCTTGGTCTGAAGCATCCATTCTAGTTTTGTCTATATGCTGACTCGCATTTCTCCGACACTTGCCAACTTGCCTTCACTCTGGCTCGGCATGGCCTTGAGTTAAAATCTCTCATCCTTATTTACATGTTGCACCTTGGCCTGTCCTTCCTTCTGTAATCCTTTTAAATCAAACCTTCCAGGTCTGTAAATTTATCGAGTTCTGGTCCCTTCCAAATCGCTGAAATTAATAATTTTGCCAGCCATGCCTTCACCTTTCTGAACCCAAGACTTGAGATTTCCTTATACCCTTGCAGTGCCTCAATGCTCACGAAAACCAACCTCATTGACTGTCACTTTTTTAAGTTTAGTTTTTAGTTTCCAGATACAGGCTATTCGGCCCGTCGTATCCGCACCGACCAGCGATCCCCGCACAGTAACACCACCCTACACACACACACAAACTAGGGACAGTTTTACTTTTTTTGTAACATTTGTACCAATCAACCATCAAACTTATATGTCGACGGAGTGTGGGAGGAATCCGGAGCACCCGGAGAAAACCCACGCAGGCCACGGGGAGAACGGACAAACTCCGTACAGACAGCGCCCGTAGTCAGGATCAAACACTGGTCTCTGGCGCTGTGAGGCAGTAACTCTACCGCTGCACCACCGTGCCTACCATTAAATGCTTTCTATCATAATCCATCCATCTGTCTATCTTCATCTATATATATTTATATATATATATTTCTGTATTTATATATTCATGCATATATATTTTTTATACACACACGCACACACGCACACACACACACACACACACACACACACGCACACATATATATATATTACTGTATGTACCCCAAGTATTTAAGCAAATATTACAGACTTTCGGCTTTAAGGAATCATTTAATCTTATCCATGTTCTATTATTTTTGGACAGATTTACCATGAACCTCGATAACAAACCCCACAACCATACTAGGTTCCAGCGTTATCAACATCAGCGAGGAGATTCACAGATACAGAAAACAGATGTCGAGTTAGCAAAGGAGAGATTAGGAGGGTTAGCATCACAGCTGGCTGGCTAGATGGGTTTGGATGGAGATTTTGAGGGGGAAATGAAGATGAGAGTGTGGTTCAAGATCACAGCGACAGATAAGGAAAGAGTGGCCATCTGGGGAAGAGATGTGTATCCCGAGACAAGAAAAAAAAACCTCAATAAATGGAACGCGCCAAAGAAATTTACTTTTTGAAGGCAGGCTTCAGTTTAAGCCAAGCACGCACTAAAGTGGTTGCCTGGAAAATAATTAACATGGTCCTCTGCCAATAACCTAATACATTACTCCAAGTAGCCGCAAATTGAAGGCATAACTATCATTTTTGCACAAAGTTTGAAGTTCATCCCTGACCACCCTACCCAGCAAGGAAGTCGTGCCAAGCCCCACACAGATATAGCAGGACAAAACAATGCAGATGTGTTCATTTCAGTGGAGTCAGTGCAGTGCAAGTAATAGCTACAGTAAGTCATGTTCGATTTTAGTTTAGTTTAGTTTAGTTTAAGAAAACAGCGCGGAAACAGGCCCTTCGGCCCACCGAGTCCGCGCCGACCAGCGATCCTAGCGACCAGCACACTAACACTATCCCACACACACTAGGGCCAATTTACACTAATACCAAGCCCATTAAACTACATGCCAGTACGTCTTTGGAATGTGGGAGGAAACCGAAGATCTCGGACACGGGGAGAAGGAGGAAACCGAAAATCTCGGAGAAAAACCCACGCGGTCACGGGGAGAACGTACAAACTCCGTACAGCACCCGTAGTTAGGAAAACTCGGGAGAGCTCTTGGGTAAACTCACATCGTGGGACAGGGCCTTAAGAAGGAATGGTTGACGTTTCGGGTCGAGACCCTTCTTCAGATTAGTTGTGACCTGTTGGTCGGTGTAGGTATGTTGGGCCGAAGGGCCTGTTTCTGCACTCTATGACTCTATAAGAATCCATGAGAGGATGAAGCCCAATGTTATTGTAAAATTGTCCAGGTGCCGCACAATTAGGACCCGTGTATATTTTACATCCTACACTGCACGATCTGCATCACAAGGGTTTGTTTGTTGAGTTTAGACTTTAGAATTTAACGAAACAGTGTTGAAACAGGCTCTTCGGCCCACTGAATTCACGCAGACCAGCGATCACCCCGATTACTTAGCACTATCCTACACATTAGGGAAAAAACCTCACGAGTTACCGCGTTTCCCGAGTACCTGCCGTTAGCAGTAAGAGCCGTTACGAGACATCCGCGAGCTCCGACGTACCCGCTACGTACTTACACAAGTTCGATTTTTTTTTAAACTCAGGAGAGCTCTTGGGTAAATTTGCATCGTGGGACAGGGGCTTTAGGAGGGAGAGATAGATCAGCCACGATTGAATGGCGGAGTAGACTTGATGGGGCAAATGGCCTAATTCTGCTCCTATGACATGACCGTATGACCTTAATTCCCCATTTACTGGTGCCCTACCCTAATGCCCCATTTTACTGGTGCTCTGTCTGATGTGCCATCTCTCTCACTGACACACTCTAACACTCCACCTGTTGATTTGGAGTAGATGTTTTCCCCCTGTGATGGGAACAGAGAGATCAAGAATGGGGAGAGAGAGAGTTATCAGAGATAGTCCAGGCGAATATGAGGGCAGGGTGGACTTTCTGAACTCAACAGGTTCTGCATGTACAGGAGAAAGTGTTGGGGGATAGGGCCAGTGATCATTTGGAAGAAGGACAGTTCAATGTGACCAACAAAACGGCAGCCATAACTGGGGCCCACACGAGTGCCCATGGCCACACCTTCAACTTGAAGCAAGTAAGAGGAGTCCAAAGAGGGGTTATTTTGGGTGACGCCAAGTTCCGGCAGGCAAAGGAGGGGAAACCGATTGTGTGGGAAGGAACTGCAGATGCTAGTTTACACCGAAGCTAGACACAAATGGCTGGGGGTAACTGCGGGACAGGCAGCAACTCTGGAGAGGAAGGAATGGGTGACGTTTCGGGCCGAGACCCTCCTTTAGTCGCGGGAAAGGGAAACGAGAGATATAGACGATGATGTAGAGAGATGAAGTACAGTGAATGGAAAATTTGCAAAAAGGTAATGGTGATAAAGTAAACAGGCCATTGTAAGCTGCTTGTTGGGTGAAAACGAGACGCTGGAATGGGTCTCTGTTCATGCAAGAACAGGAGAGACCTTGAGACCTTCCTGATGGGGGATGGAGATGTTAACGGATTGGACATCCGTGATAAAGATTGAGCAACGGGGGAGGAGTTGAGGGGCGTGTGAGGTGCCTTGGATGTAAGTCGACCCAACTGGCCCACACCAACCAACATACCCCATCTACACCAGTCCAACCTGCCTGCAGATATATCTATATACACTATGTAGGAAGGAAGATGCTGGTTTAAAATAGACACAAAATGCTGGAGTGGGGCAGGCTGCATCTCTGGAGAGAAGTAATGGATTCTGGTCCATTTCGGGTGAAGAAGGCTCTCGACCCGAAACGTCACCCGCTCCTCCTCTCCTGAGATACAGCCTGTCCCACTGAGTTACTCCAGCATCTCGTGTATATATTTCTGTAATTTCATTCTTATTCATATATTCATACAGGTATCAGAGGTTATGGGGAGAAGGCAGGAGAATGGGGGTTCGGAAGGAGATAGATCAGCCATGATTGAATGGCGGAGTAGATGCGATGGGCCGAATGGCCTAATTCTGCTCCTATCACTTATGACCTTAGGACTCCCTGTGCATATATCTGATGCCACAATGATCAGCTATCATCTTGCCTATAATCTTTAAACCTGCCTATCTGAATCTGATTCTTTCCACAACTAACATTGTTATCTGTTACCCAGGTTAAAGATAGTAAGCATGGCTTAGTGCGACACGGCAGACAAGGTAAATTCTGCATTACTGCATTACCTCACACTTGTTTGGACAAGGAGGTCGTTGCCAAGAGAAACATTTAATAAATGCTCAGCACACGGAAGGTTTGACAGTATTGTTTTTACTAACGCTGCACTGTTCGAAAACAATGTAGTCCGCGACACAATGGGAGGTTTTGTTAGAATGTATTACATCTCAAAATGAAGTCAATGTGTGGAGAATGTACTCAACATGAACCTAGATTTTTTTTTTTTTTAAACATACTTATTTCGTTGAGAATAGCTACAGGCAAGTGGGGCAACTTCAGACCAACTTCACACAAAGGCACTGTCTCTCTAAAGATTGTTCACACACCCCGCTCCAAAGCCTCTTGGCAGGCATGCTCAAGAAAAGTTTGACAACTGCCTAATAGAAACACATGTCATTTGTAATTCAATTGAAGTGCTCGTCAGATTTCTCGCTCACAATGGCTGCTCAAGACAATCTTATGGGGTTCAAGCAGTTGAACTCAGCGAACAGATAGAGACAAAACAATTGAAACGTTAATTAGTTCTTCGTGTGCTTTTAAAATCATTTTAAGACCTAAACTTATACAAATCAAACGTTTCGACTCTGGGTCAATGGAGTCTTAGTTTAGTTTAGTTTAGATATACAGCACAGAAACAGGCCCTTCGGCCCATCGAGTCCACACCGACCAACAATCCTTGCACATTAACACTATCCTGGGAACAAATTACATTCATTCCAAGCCAATTAACCTACAAACCCATACGTCTTTGGAGTGTGGGAGGTAACCGAAGATCTCAGAGAAAACCCACGCAGGTCACGGGGAGAACGTACAAACTCTGTCCAGATAGGCACCTGTAGTCAGGATCGCACCAGGATCTCTGAATGTGTTGTGTTGATGAAAAATAAAATGCTCTTTGAGATAATATTGGGTGTCTTGTCTAATCTGTTTCACCCTCTAATAGAATAGATTGGGTAGATGCACAGAGTCTCTTGCCCGGAGTAGGTAAAACAAGGACATAGGTTTAACATTGGGGGAAAATATTTAGTAGGAATCTGAGGGGAGACTTTTTCCACACAAAGGGTGATGAGTGTATGGAATGAGCTGCCAGAGGAGGTATTTGAGGCAGGGATTATCACAATAGTTAAACAGGTACATGGATAGGACAGGATAATCTGAAGAAGGGTTTTGGCCCAAAGGGCGTCTGAAGAAGGGTTTCAGCCCGAAACGTTGCCTATCTCCTTCGCTCCTTAGATGCTGCTGCACCCGCTGAGTTTCTCCAGCTTTTTGTGTACCATGGATAGGACAGGTTTGGAGGGATATGGACCAAACGCGGGCAGGTGGGACCAGTGTAGCTGGGACATGTTGGCTGGTGTGGTGGGTAAGTTGGGCCGAAGGGTCAGTTTCCACCCTATGACTGTATCACTCTATGACTCACCAGCACCCGCCCTTCCACAACGCAGTGTGTAAACAAGCACAGACTCGAGTGAAACGCTGAGACGCAAAGAGAATCTTTCAGGCAATTCACTTCCAAGCCGCCGGCAAAAGGTGAGTATGTTTCGGCCAACAGGCGAAGAAATTAATAAAACAATTCAAAACAAAAAGCAAGGCTGATATGGCGGAGCCAACAACAGCACATATTTACAAGGGCGCGATCATTGAACTAATTATCTGAACTTCGGTTTGGCTGAATGCAGCTGCAAAACTTTTAACATTGTGTGACTCAAACAATCAAAGCGGAAAGAAAATTCTCGAACAAGCTTGTGCCTGAAGTCAGTGGGTCCAATGCAGTTTAGTTTAGTTTCGAGAGACTTCGCGGAATCAGGCCCTTCGGCCCACCGAGTCCGTGCCGACCAGCGACCCCCGCACACTAACACTATCCTACACACACTAGGGGCAATTTACAAATTTTACCAATCCAATTAGCCTGCAAACCTGTACCTCTTTGGAGGAAGAATGTACTCTCTTTGAGTTCACTCATTCATGGAATTACTAGCATGTAAACAGGCCCTCTGGCTCAACTGGGCCTGGCCATCCAAGATGCCTCAATACAAACTAGTCCCATTTTCCCTTACTTGGAGCACAACCTTCTAAACCTTTCCTATCTAGCTACCTGTCCAAATGTCTTTTAAATATTGTAATTACATCTTGTTCAACAACTTCATCTGGTAACTCGTTCCTTATCTACCCATCAACATCGTCTGTGTCAAAAAACTGGACCCCGGGTTCCCATTATTTTTTTTTTCTCTCCCACCTTTATCCTGCGCTCTCTAATCCTTGATCCCTCGACCCTGGGAAAATGATGGTGCATTCACACTATCTATCCCTTTCATGGTTTGATCCACCATGGAATTTCTTCAGTCAGAGGGTGGTGAATCTGTGGGATTCTCTGCCACAAAAGGCTGCGGAGGCCCAAGTCAGTGGATATTTTTAAGGCAGATTCTTGATTAGTCTGAGTGTCAGGGGTGAAGGCAGGAGAATGGGGTTAGGAGGGAGAGATAGATCAGCCATGATTGAATGGTGGCGTAGACTTGATGGGCCGAATGGCCTAATTCTGCTCTTATGACCTTATGAGTGTGTGAGGAATCTGGATCGGCCACGGAAAATCCACGCGGTCATAGAGTGAACGAACAAACTCCGCACAGACAGCACCCGTAGTCAGGATCGAACTCGGGTCTCTGGGGCCGTAAGGCAGCAACTCTACCGCTGCTCCCCGTGCTGCCCCTCAGCAGAAGGCAAAAGCTGTGGTTGGTTTAGGTGTGAAGATTCAACAAAGTATTTATCTGTTGCATCACATTTTTCTCGTAAATCTATTAAATAATAAATTAATATTAATCAATTAATTAATTAATTAAGTGGTCTCATAAGATGAATTATACTTAGCAGGTCATGATATTATGCTGGTAAGAAGGGGGGGGGGGGGTCACATGATTGTCAACTAACTCTCCCACTATTACAGATTTGAGTATCACTCCTATTCTGAATCAGATCACCTTACCTGACACTTCATGGCATTGTTAGAACAGCAGTCTTTCAGAAAAGGCAGTGAACTGAGATTCCTGGTATTAACGACCCTGGATAGTTTGTGTAGAAGACATTCTCATCAAACGTACAGACAAACCACCTGTAGTCAGGATCGAACAGCATCCTTGCATGAGAAGGAAGCGACTCTAATTAAAAATAAGGGGTCGGCTGTTTAGGACTGAGGTGAGGAAAAACGTTCTCACCCAGAGAGTTGTGAATCTGTGGAATTCTCTGCCACAGAAGGCAGCGGAGGCTAATTCACTGGATGTTCACAAGAGAGAGTTAGATTTAGCTCTTAGTGCTTACGAAATCAAGGGATATGAGGAAAAGGTAGGAACGGGGTACTGATTCGGATGATCAGCCATGATCATAATGAATGGAGATGCTGGCTCGACGGGCCGTTTGGGCCTACTCCTGCACCTATTGTTAATGTTGCTATGTTTCTACCTCTGCTCCACTAGTGTCTTCTTGTTTTGTATATAATTTATTATCCAGAATAAAGTTTACCTTGATTAAAGATAAACAAATGAGACCCAGGTTGATCTGAAGAATCTTATATGACAACTTGCAGACGAATGGAGAGTTTCACGCCAGTATCCTGACCAATATTTCCCCCCCCCACCCCGCCATCAATGACTGGATGTGATCATCACATAATTACTGTTTATGGATTGGGTGATGCGGAAGTTAGTTGCCACGCTTCCGACATTAAAACATTGTCTACACTTCAAAAGTACTTAATTGGCTGTAAAGTGCTGAAGGATGTCCCAATGTGCCGTATAAATGCAGGTCTTTAATTTCTTTAACTGTTCAGATGAGAATAGTAAAAGAAAGTTATTGTGGCAATGCAAGGGAACTTTCGACTTTGCCAGGCTTAATTGAACTTTAGTATTGGCGAGAGGGCTATTTTTGTGTGCTGCGAACTGCAAGGTGGAATGCAGCAAAAAATGAAATATTTTCAGTTCCATTGCCACGTAGAACATAAAGAACAATGTGTGGCACGGTGGCGCAGCGGTAGAGTCGCTGCCTCACAGCGCCAGGGACCCGGGTTCCATCCTGACTGCGGGTGCTGTCTGTACGGAGTTTGTACGTTCTCCCGGTGGCCTGCGTGGGTTCTCTCCGGGATCTCCGGTTTCCTCCCACACTCCAAAAACGCACAGGTTGGTAGGTTGATCGGCTTGGTATAATTGTAAAAAATTGTCTCTGGTGTGAAGGATAGTGTTAGTGTGCGGGGATCGCTGGTCGGCGCGGAATGGGTGGACCGAAGGGCCTGTTTCCACACTAAATTAAACTAAGTTAAACAATAGAGCACTGGAAGTGGCCCTTCGGCCCACAATGCCTGTGTTTGTGCCAAACATCATACATGTACATCATCAATATCACTCTATCCCCTGCACTTCCATGTGCCTATCCAAAAGCCTCTAACATACAACTATTCTATTATTATCTGCTACCACCACACCACACCACACCAGGCCACCACCATTCTCTGTGCAAATAATTGCTCTCAAGATCTACATTAAACTTTCCCCCTCTCACCTATTGCTGCGCCCTCTAGTGTTGGACACTTCCACCTCGGGAAATAGACTCTGACTGTCTGCCTCATCCATGCCTCATCCATAATTTTATATACTTCAATCAAGTCTCCCCTCCACCTCCGACGTTCCGTGCTTGCAAATGAAATGTTAGTCTCTGCAAGTTCGCTGAATGCAATGAAGGAATTAACTCTCTGTCTTGCTATGTCCAAGTGTGTTTTTCCACCAAGTCTGAAAAGAGCAAAGCAGTGAAGTCATATCATCAGTTTTGATGAGTTATCTTTATTGTTTATCAGTGTTAATAGGTTCATGTTCACAAGTGGTAGGAGCAGAATTAGGCCGTTTGGCCCATCAAGTCTACTCCGTCATTCAATCATGGCTGACCCATCGCTCCCTCCTCACCCCATTCTCCTACCTTCTCCCCATAACCCTTGACACCCGTACTAATCAAGAATCGATCTCTCTCTGCCTTAAAAGTAATCATTGACTTGGCCTCCACAGCCGGCTGTGGCAATGTATTCCATAGATTCACCACCCTCTGACTAAAGAAATTCCTCCTCATCTAATTCCTAAAGGAACGTCCTTTAATTCTGAGGATATTATCTCTGGTCCTAGACTCTCCCACCAGTGGAAACATTCTCTCCACATCCATTGATGAAATCCACTAATGAAGTGTTTTTTGATCAAGATTCCAGCACCTGCAGTTTCTTGTGTCTCCATTTAAAGAGTTAAGATTGGTTGTGATTTACAAATTCCTCTCCCTCCTTTGCTTTCTTTAGAATTATTAGCCTTATTTAATTTTTCTTTCCTCTAGTCAACCATGTATATCCATGTCAATACTGTAGAATATTACTGGTACTAAATCTGTACCTCTATTTCCAGCAGTTTCTGCTTTAACTTGTAATCATATTCAACTCCACAAAACGACAATTTTCATACACAAAGCATTGAAAAGTGTAAAACAAGGAAGCCAAGAGTAGCAGAAACCTTTGAAGCCGTTAATGAATATAAAAGACATGAACAAATGAATACAGCCAAGTAATTTCGCTTCTAATTATTGTAAGTGCTGGCTGTACAAAAGTGGTATTATCTTCTTTGTAAAATGACATCTTGTAAAATGTCATACCTATGACGCACAGCAGAAGGTTTAGTTTAGTTTAGCTTAGTTTAGGTAGGAGATACACTGTGGAAGCAGGCCCTTTGGCCCATCAAGTCCATGCCAACCAACAGTCACCCGTACACTAGTCTGTGCTATCCCACTTTTGCATCCTACGCCCCAGGGGCATTTTACAAGAAAACCAATTAACCGACAAACCCACACGTCTTCCGAGTGTGGGAGGAAACCGGAGCATCCGGAGAAATCCCTTGCGGTTATAGGGAGAACGTTCAAACTCTACACAGACAGTTCCCGTAGTCGGGATTGCACCGGGGTTTCTGGCCTTGTGAGGCGGCAACTCTACCACCGCACCACTTGCTTCATTCTTGTTGCCTCACAGCAAGGGGGTGCAAGAGTTTTGGAAACACCTTTTCCCCAGTTAAAATATTGATTATTTTGGCATTTTTAGTGGAGTTGTAGAAAGTAAAAAATGTGGTGGACACTGGTTTGGGTGGAGTGCTTCGTACGACTCTTCGAATTAGGAAGATGGGTGACGTAAGGATCAGGAATGGGAGTTGGCAAAATAGCCAGCATAAAGCCCCTGTCATTATTTCTCTGAAAGCCACATAATGGGATTGAAGTCCAATTTGGAAGTGGTTAAAGTTGCAATGGTTCACATCAGCTTAACGTTGTTACTTATTTAATAGAGACACAGTGTGATTTAAAAACATGTTGGGATTAATCAATAGCTGAACAATATTGCCATTGGAGGATCATCAGACATTTAAGTCCGATGCTACGTAAACAGAGGGATAGAGAATTAAACTATTTAGGGAACTCGAGTAAACAGCTCCAAAGAGGTTTGTCAGAGGAAAGTGGAACTTTTGGCCCTGTTTTAGTTTAGTATAGAGATGCAGCGTGGAAACAGGGCCTTCTGCCCACCGAGACCGCACTGACCAGCGATCACCTGTGCACTAATTCTGTCCTACACACATGAGGGACAATTTACAGAAGGCAGTTCACCTGTAAACCTATATGCCGTTGGGTTGCAGGAGGAAACTGGAGCACCCGCAGAAAACCCATGTGGTCACGGGGAGACTCCATATAGACAGCACCCGCGGTGTCTTTTTGTGCTTGGTAGATGTTGCCTTGTGAAGGTGATCGAGTTGCTGATGAGTTGATCTCATGTAGAATGGGCCTGGGGAAAGCGGCAGGTCAAACATTACAAAACCCTGATAGTTGATCATCAAAATAACCTAGTCTTGTTGACGGATTAGATATAGAATCATTGAGTCGGACAGCACAGAAACAGGCCCTTCTGCCCAACGTCCCCATGTTGACCAATTTGTTCCATCTTCACCTGTCCAAGTTTGTCCCATATCCCTCCAAACCTTTCCACTCCATGTACCTGTCCAAACGTCTTATATATGTTGTATAGTTCTTGCCTCAACTATCGCCTCAGGCAGCTTGTTCCGTATACCCAATCCATGCTGTGTGAAAAAATTGCCCCTCAGGTTTCTATTAAATCATTTCCCTCTCAACTTCAACCCATGTTGTTTGGTTCTTGATTTACCTACTTTGGGTAAAATAATCTGGGCATTCGCCTTAACTAAACCCCTCGTGATCTTATGATCTGAGTATTTAAACAGGCGAAGGTCAAAAAGAACAAATGCCAAACAAGGCAATAGAGGCCAAGGCAGAGACAGACAGATTCTTGATTAGTACAGGTGTCAGGGGTGATGGGGACAAGGCAGGAGAATGGGGTTAGGAGGGAGAGATAGATCAGCCAGGATTGAATGGCAGAGTAGACTCGATGGGCCGAATGGCCCAATTCTACTCCTATTCCTTATGACCTTAAGTTGAGCAGGTGTTGGGTGAAGGAAGGGAGAATCTAACATCATGTATATCCTCAGATGGTGGGCTCAGTGAAAGCTGCCAATTCAGGAGGATTGATCGTGGTGGGGCTGAAGCGAAATCAGACATAATACATTAATTGGAGTCATGTGTTTTACAGAAGAGATGCTCTGAACTTTGAGAAAAAAACACTCTGAGACATTATCGGTTAGAAAGCTCGAACAAACACAAGCGATGTTCCCTATACTTATGAGAATACTTTTTTGACATGTCAAGAGTACAGTGATTGGGTTCAGCATTAATTATTTGAAATGTCTCACACTTTTACACATTAAACGGGCGGCAGGGTTGGCGCAGCAGTAGAGTTGCTGCCTTACAGCGCCGGAGACCCGGGTTCGATCCTGACTACGGGTGCGTGTCTGTACGGAGTTTTTTACGTTCTCCCCGTGACCTGCGGAGTTTTCCCCGGGTGCTCCACTCAGCCAATCTCGGGTGCTGTCTGTGTGGAGTTCTAGGTTCATTTGCTTCTGTACATTTCCCCTCGCATGAAGGAAATGGATGAGAAATTGGGATAACATCAAACTAACATGAGCGGGTAATCAATAGTCGGCAGAAACTCGGTGAGCCTGACCTGGTACGGTGCTATATCTCCAAACTAAACTAAATTTGCAGGGATAAAAGATGAAGCTTTTTTTTTCATTTCCTTTCGCTGGTGTAAATTTGAAAAATAAAATCTGAACTTGAAAGCATGAGATCGGAAAAGGAAAAAATCTATAGAAGTCAGCCAATTTTTATTTTTAAAAGGAATATAGTTTAGTTTAGGTACAGCGTGGAAACAGGCCCTTCAGCTCACCGGGTCCGCACCGACCAGTGATCCCCGCACATTAACACAACCCTACACACACTAGGGACAATTTTACATTTATACCAAGCCAATTAACCTACAAATCTGTACGTCTTTGGAGTGTGGGAGGAAACCAAAGATCCTGGAGAAAACCCACGCAGGTCACGGGGAGAATGTACAAACTCCGTGCAGACAAGGACCCGTAGTCAGGATCAGAATCTGGGTCTCTAGCGCAGTAAGGCAGCAACTCTACCGCTGCGCGCCCGAGCTGCTGGTGTGGCAAAATGCTGTTTGCTTGCAACAGAAGGGATGTTTATCATGTGATGCCCGATTTTTGGTCGCATTGAATTCTTGTGAACAGATGAGAGACAAACAAGAGAGTTTGCTTACGTTCAACAAAACAGAAATAAAGCTCGATGACCAAGAGGGAGGTAACATTACTGGAGAGATGGTCCAGCATCTGATCCTATCCACAGTTCCAGAGAAATCCAAATGTAGATTGCCCAGAGAAGCTAGGACAGTTCTCCTTGGAACAAAGAAGGTGATAGTCTAGTTTAGTTAAGAGATATAGCGCGGAAACAGGTCCTTCGGCCCATCGAGACCACCAGTGATCCCCCGCACACTAACACTACCTTACACACACTGCGGACAATTTTACTTTTACCAAGCCAATTAACCTACAAATTGTATGACTTTAGAGTGTGGGGGATCTTGGAGAAAACGCACTCCGGTCGCGGGGAGAACGTCCAAACTCCGTGCAGACAAACATCATAGTCAGGATTGCACCCGGGTCCCTGGCGCTGGAAGGCAGCAGCTCTACCCCTATGTTACCGTGCCAGCCTGATGTTAGACCAAACTCTCTATGGTCTAAATAGGACGGTGTCAGGGGTTATGGGAAGAAGGCAGGAGAATGGGGTTGAGAAGAAAACACAGATCAGCCATGATTGAATAGCAGAGTAGAGTTGATGGGCCGAATGGGCTAATTCTGCTGCTATCACTTACGTATAAAAATACTCTAATCAATAACTAACAGTTCAGCTCATAACTACATATGAATGTCTCTAAATGGGTCTCACTGCTGCTTGTTGTAACTAGAGCTACATTTCAAATCCACATTTCAGGAAGCAGAAATGTCAATTTTGATAATAATAACTTTTATTGCAATATTCACCACCTCAAAAAATGCATGGTTAGATGCTAAACAAACTCAATGTCAAGAAAATATGTGAATGGTACACAAATGTGTCTCAGGCAGCTCCAGCCTGTAATTTCCAACGTTAATCTCTGACAGCTGGATCGCGGAGATGGGAGTGATATTCTTCAGAATAGAAAAGCTGCTCTCATGTGCATTTGGCATAAAGCAAATCATGGAAGTGCTATTCCCAAGTGGAACCAATCTGTGTACCGATAGCAACAGGGGAAATTATAGGTTGAGAAAAGTCTCTTCAATCTATCTGACCAACCCTTCATTAATCCTCTGTGTCCAATTCCAATGCCAAGCCAATTCTGCATCAATGATTCCTCACTATCTGCTTCCTCAGCAATATTCTCTCCGCTAAAGTTGTTAACTGCAACGTGTTAAAGCCCTGTGCCACTGTACGAGTTCATTCAAGAGCTCTCCCGAGTTTAAAAAAAAATCAAACTCATGGTAAGCACGTAGAATGTACGTAGCGGGTACGTCGGAGCTCGGGGACGTCTCTTAGCGGCTCGTAACGCTAACGGTAGGTACTCGGGAAACGCGGTAAGCTCGTGAAGATTTTTCAACATGTTGAAAAATGTCCACGAGAGCCCCGAGTATCTACGAGCGGCCATTACCGCAAATCTCCGAGTTCGAATCAGGGCAAACTCGGTAGAACTCTTGAATGAACTCATACAGGGGCTTTTAGGGAAAAACAGGCCCGAAATTCTGCACTTTATAAAGTGGATTAAAATGGCGTAAAACTCCCCCTATCCTAGTTCTCCGACCAATCTGACTGTCCTCCTGATTAAATGTTATCTCTGTCTGCCTCGTTGTCACCTTCCCCAGCTAACAATGATCTACTCGACATTTTTCTTGATCTGCATCCCCTTCGATATCTCGTTATCACACCTTACTCTTCCCTATCTCTGTGCCTCCTTCTCCCCCTGAATGAAGAAGGGTCTCGACCCACAACATCACCCATTCCTTCTCTCCAGAGAGCTGCCTGTCCCGCTGAGTTACTCCTGCTTTTTGTGTCGATCTTCGGTTTAAACCAGCGCCTGCAGTTCCTGCCTGCACGATCTGTATTTGTATGTCACCGCATAATTTGATCGTGGGTCTTGTTTACATTTACCTGCAAATATCGGCACTGCACGTATAATGTAAATAAATGAAGAATTGCTCATAATCTCGTCCCATTATTTCTTGCATTGCTTGACTTGAAGTAGATTTCTATGCAGAATTGGGCGGCACGGTGGCGCAGCGGTAGAGTTGTAGCCTTACAGCTCTCACAGCGCCAGAGACCCGGGTTCAATCCAGACTACGAGTGCTGTCTGTACGGAGTTTGTACGTTTTCCCCGTGACCTGCGTGGGTTTTCTTCGAGATCTCCTGCTTTGTACGATAATAGGCTTGGTAATAATGTAATTGTTCCCAATGGGTGTAGGGTAGTGTTAATGTGCGGGGATCGCTGGTCGGTGGGCTGAATGGCCTGTTTCCGCGCGGTATCTCTAACACTAAACTAAACTTATTGCGAGAAGTCATGAAAATGTACATCTGGATCCGTGCCAATGGCAGATGCTGAATAGGTAGAAAATATGTTCTTGGAGCATTGAGCAAGGTGTTTTTGGAAATACAGGATAGCAACCAAAATAAATCTCTTATAGAGATAATAATAATAGCACTGGAGCTAATTACCCTCCCACATGTGGGCTGACCTTCTCTAGAAAGCTGTAGTTTAGATTAGCAGAAAGTGTCAAGGATGGATGTCATTGTTCTGATCTGCAAAACAAATCTTTTAGACCTTAACTTTAGAGATTTTAGTATAGTTTAGTTTTGTTTCTTGTCAGGCGTACCGAGGTGCAGTGAAATACAACACGGTAACAGGCCCTTCGACCCACCGAGTCTGCATCGACCATCGAGCAATCAACACACTAGCACTATCCTACACACACTAGGGACAATTTACAACTTTTACCGAAGCCAATTAACCTACAAGTCTTTGGAGCGTGCGATGAAACCGGAGCGCCCTGGGAAAACCTAGGCGGTCACGGGGAGAAAGTACAAACTCCGTACAGACGGGACCCGTAGTCAGGATTGGGACCCGGGTCTCTGGCGCTGTGAGGCAGCAGCTCCACCGCCGCGCCCCCGTGCCACCCTCACTGATGGTAACATTATCTTTTATTGAAGAAAACTAGTTATTTGTTCTGCATGCAATATATTTTCAACAACTCTGTCATTTTATGTACCAGACCTGGAGTACTATTTTTCTCACATTAATAACTATGATATCTAAAATTAAACCATAGTCATACATTGTTATTTTATGTTTGCAGTAGGAATATCACATTGCATTTTCAGGACATTGCAAATTTGAGCACACATGTCAAACCTGTGTAGAAACAAGCAACTGCAGATGCTGGACTAAGAAATAGGACACAAAGTGCTGGAGTAACTCAGCGGGTCAGGCAGCATCTATGGAGAACATGGATAGATGACATTTTGGGTCGGGAAAATCTGAAGGAGTGTCCTGAACAGAAACATCACTATCCATGCGCTCCAGAGATGCTGCCTGGCCTACTGAGTTGCTCCAGAACATTGTGTCTAGTTCTTGAACTCTCTAGCCTAAACTAAACCCAAGAAGCCAGAGTCCCGGGTTCAATCCTGACGACGGGTGCTTCCTGTATGGAGTTTGAACGTTCTCCCCGTGACCTGCGTGGGTTTTCCCCGAGATCTCTGGATTCCTCCCACACTCCAAAGATGTACAGGTGTGTAGGTTAATTGGCTTGGTAAAACTGTAAAATGTCCCAAGTGTGTGTAGGATAGTGTTATTGTGCGGGGATCGCTGGGCTGTGCGGACTCAGTGGGCCAAGGGGCTTGTTTCCCTGTTGTATCTCTATGACTAATTTTTTTTTAATCCTTAAGAATTGGGAGACTTCTATTCTCAACGCATTGCATTTTTGCTTTCATCAAATGTAATGTCTTAGTGAATATAAAACAATAGCAATTGAGACTAAGAAGCAGCAATCAATTGGCGGAACTCTCCTGCTACTTTAAGCAGCACCGAAACAAGGTGATTCAACTCGAATATGAGCTGGACCATCATAACAGTGGCAGTGAGGATTAATAAATCTGGCGCAGTTCACCAAGGGATCAGATGAAATGTGCAGGAAGGAACTGCAGATGCTGGTTTAAACCAAAGATAGACACAAAATGCTGGAGTAACAGCGGGACAGGCAGCACCTCTGGAGAGAAGGAGTGGGTGACGTTTCAGGGTCGAGACCCTTCTTCAGACTGAAGAACTTCACAGTCTGCAGAGGGCTCTCGGCCCGAAACATCGCCCATTCCTTCTCTCCAGAGATGCTGCCCGTCCCGCTGAGTTACTCCAGCGTGTTGGGTCTATCAGCAAGGGATCAGCTCTACCATATGAAAATCATAAACAATAATGATTTTAAAGACTCCACGTACATTGTTTGACACCCATTGCCAAATTAAATTAATCCACTCCCAAATAATCTGCAAGAGTTCAAAAAAGTCATTATTGATGTGAATTAACAAAAATCAGAAAATAAGGACACACAGATGTTGCAATAAAAGAATAGCAGATTGGAAACATTTGTTTTCATAGCCTTGACTTTTTGTATTAAGAACTTCAAGAAACAATTCTAAGGCCGGATAAGTTAAACAGGCAACATTTTATGAAGATCAAGTCTTATACGTAATATTTTACGTGAATAGGGAGATTATCAGTAAAAATACGTTCACACATCACAACTCCCACTGAGAACATTACCACAATCTTGGCTCATTTCATTGCAGGGTCGATCCACGTCCCAATACAAAGTGAAATTCTGCAGGTGTCAGCTGTCTTATTTATCGCAACAAGGGAGGACTATGTTAACAAAGAACTGCAGAGTGTAAATAACATTAAACGTAGATAACCAATCTAAATTTTTTACAAACTACTTAGTGTGTAACAATTTTTCAAAGACTGTCCGTAACAATTCACTTATTTAACCCTTAGGTTCAAGTCATGATGGTTCTTGTTCCAACTGTGTTCACTGGTGTCCTTTAGCCAGGTCAGAGAGATTCATTTGGGAAGTCATGAAAGCTCCTCTGAAATTGGGGCCAATATTATAAAACTGATATTATCGTCAAATGTAATTGTATGCAGGTCAGCGTTCGCTTGTTTGATCGTGAACAGCAATATTGAGATGAAGGTACAAGGTCAATAGACAATAGACAATAGGTGCAGGAGTAGGCCAGTCGGCCCTTCGAGCCAGCACCGCCATTCAATGTGATCATGGCTGATCATCCCCAATCAGTACCCCGTTCCTGCCTTCTCCCCATATCCCTTGACTCCGCTATCTTTAAGAGCCCTATCTAGCTCTCTCTTGAAAGTATCCAGAGAACCGGCCTCCACCGCCCTCTGAGGCAGAGAATTCCACCAACTCACAACTCTCTGTGTGAAAAAGTGTTTCCTTGTCTCCGTTCTAAATGGCTTACCCCTTATTTTTAAACTGTGGCCCCTGGTTCTGGACTCCCACAACATCGGGAACATGTTTCCTACCTCTAGCATGTTCAAACCTTCAATAATCTTATATGTTTCAATAAGATCCCCTCTCATCCTAAACTCCAGTGTATACAAGCCCAGCCGCTCCATTCTCTCAGCATATGACAATCCCGCCATCCCGGGAATTAGCCTTGTAAACCTACGCTCCATTCCCTCGATAGCAATAGCAAGGACCTGGAGAGGCTGGAGTTCTGGGCAAAATACAAGGTGCTGGAGGCACGGTGGCGCAGCCTTGCTGAGCCAGAGACCCGAGTTCGATCCTGACTACGGGTGCTTGTCTGTACGGAGTTCGTACGTTCTCCCCATGACCTATGTGGGTTTTCTCCAGGATCTCCACACTCCAAAGGTACAGGTTTGTAGGTTAATTGGCTTAATACAAAAGGACTAACTGAATTTTTTTTTAATGGTTCAAGACTTTCAAATATTTACCTGTATCCTGACAGTTACTGGTAATTTCATTTCATAAGGTAAGAATGTTTTCTACGCCAACCCCATTCAAAAATTGTGCATTATTAAAATATTAATAATATACTATTAATAATACTAACAATATACTATTAATATATAATTCTCCCAATCTCTCTTCTGCAGATTAGATTAGAGTAGATTTAAAATCACAGTTAATAAAAGATAGATACAAATTGCTGGAGTAACTCAGAGGGTGAGGCAGCATCCCTGGGTGATGTTTCGGGTCGAGACCCCTTCTTCAGACTGAGATTCAGGAGAGACGGAAACTAGAGATACGGAAGGGTACAAAGAGCATGTAAGGTGTGAAAAGGACAGATCAAAGCAGATGGTGATCAAGGAAAGGTACATTGTTGGCTGAGGGGAAGGTGACAACACTATGAATCAAAACAGTCTTATTTGGTTACGACTTGAGTTTTTACTAATCTTACTAATAAAATAATGTCATGGGTAACCCCTGCACTCTAAAGTGAAAAAGCTCCATGTGTAGGCACCGTTTTGCACCATGCAGGGCCACTGTTGGAAGAGTAACTTTTCTGTGTCTTAACAAAGTGGTAAGTTTTTCTTATCATGTTTCAGCCGAAAAATGTGCTTTGTTAGGCATGGAACCACCTCTGATGATGCCTTGTCCAAAGTCTACTTTGGATCTACATTTCCAGCAGCAATAAACACTGGGTCAGATTTTATTCCGCATCCTCGTACTGCTGAGATTAGGTTTAAAAAATGCAGGAACGTATTATCTGATCAGGAAAGACGGCACTGTTCCAACTGCATCACCGTTACTGATCTTTATCACTATCTCTGGAATGGGTTAGGTGTGTACACTACTGCCGAACACCTCATAATTTGCAAGATAATGTCTAACACATTATAACAACTCGTAGTAAAACCGCAGGCCAATTTTCACTCAGTCCCGAAATAATAATAGGAATTGAATTTCTGTGTTTCCGATGTTTCTACTAGTGGGAGAATCTAGGACCAGAGGTCATAGCCACAGAATAAAAGGACGTACCTTTAGAAAGGAGATGAGGAGGAATGTATTTTCTTAACTCAACTGTTTCCTAAACACTAAGATAGTCTCTGACTCAACTACCTTCTCTGGCAGCTCGTTCCATACGCCCACCACCCTTTGTGTGAAAATGTTACCCCTCAGATTCCTATTAAATCTTTTCTCCTTCACCTTAAACCTATGTCCTCTGGATCTCAATTTCCGTGCTCTGGACAAGAGAGTCTAGTGCATCCACCTGGTCTATTCCTCTCATGATTTTCTACACCTATATAAGATCCCCCCTCTTGCACTCCAATAGAGTCCCAGCATACGCAACCTCTCCCTAAAGCTCAGACCCTCGAGTCCTGGCAACATCCTCGTAAATCTTCTCTGTGCCCTTTCCAGCTTGACAACATGTCTTTCATAACTGTGTATACCATGGCAAGGATGGATGAGGGGGGTGCTTATAGAAACATATACAATTATAAAAGGACTGGACAAGCTAGATGCAGGAAAAATGTTCCCAATGTTGGGTGAGTCCAGAACCTGGGGCCACAGTCTTAGAATAAAGGGGAGGTAATTTAAGACTGAGGTGAGAAAAAGCTTTTTCACCCAGAGACTTGTGAATTTATGGAATTCCCTGCCACAGAGGGCAGTGGAGGCCACATCACTGGATGGATTTAAGAGAGAGTTGGATAGAGCTCTAGGGGCTAGTGGAGTCAAGGGATATGGGGAGAAGGCAGGCACGGGTTATTGATAGCAGACGATCAGCCATGATCACAATGAATGGCGGTGCTGGCTCAAAGGGACAAATGGCCTCCTCCTGCACCTATTTTCTATGTTTCTATGTTTCTATGACATCATCTGGCGATTAAAATGTAAGTGTTCTAACGCCATGAGTAGGAGCACTTTCACACTAATAGTATTTAGTGTAGTTTAGTTTAGTTTAGAGATTCAGCTTGGAAACAGGACCTTCGGCCCACCGAGTCGGTGCCGACCAGCGATCCCCGCACACTAACACGATCCTACACACACTTGGGACCATTTACACACATACACAAAGCCAATTAACCTACAAACCTGAACGTCTTCGGAGTGTGGGAGGAAACTGAAGATCTCGTAGAAAACCCACGCGGGTCACGGGGAGAACGTACAAACTCCGTACAAGCAACACCCGTAGTCGGGATCGAACCTGGGACTCAAGCGCTGTAAGGCAGCAACTCTACCGCTGCGTCACCGTGCTGCCCTTTACTAAATTATTTTTACTAACAAAATAAACACTATTTTGACCCTGCACTGGACTCAATACCAGTTGGTGGCAATTTTAAGCAACTGGAGTTTACCATCTTCTGGAAGTCCCTCAGCCCTTATCTCCAGATTTGGACGTCCTCCTATTCTAAATTGATAAAGTTAGAAAGTATAAAACAAACACTCATATCTGTTGATTTTGGAGATAATGCTAAAGTTGCAGTGTAAAAACATTTCAGCACCGTTCACCTGCAGCTATTTATTGACACGGTGGCAGAAGGGATTACTATTTAGTCGAATATCATATTTCAGATCTGGAATTAAATCTCTGCAAACTCATTTTTTCAAGTTAAAATCACCGCGAGAGAAATGAATATGTTGGAAAAGACACTCCCCACAAGAGAGAGAATACCGTGAACACATAGTCATCTCGATCAGCAGGGCAATAGGCCAAGGCTGGAAAGTCTGGTCAAGTCACCAGAGCAATAAATAACATGGTTAGATGTTTGCCCACCTGCACTACAGGGGAATAAATAGCTTGGTGGACCCCCCTCCCCCTCCCATTCCCAATCTGACCTTTCTGTCCTGGGCCTCCTCCATTGTCAGAGAGCGGCCCAGTGCAAATTGGAGGAACAGCACCTCTTGTTTCGCTTGGGAGATTTACACCCCAGCGGTATGAACATTGACTTCTCTGACATCAGATAGCCCTTGCTTTCTCCCTCCATCCCCTCCCCCTTCCCAGTTCTCCCACTGGTCTTACTGTCTCCGCCTACATTCTATCTTTGTCCCGCCCCCTCCCCTGACATCAGTCTGAACAAACGTCGCCCATTCCTTTTCTCCAGAGATGCTGCCTCACCCGCTGAGTTACTCCAGCATGTTGTGTCTATCTTTGATTTAAACCAGCATCTGCAGTTCTTCCTTACACAGCTCGGTGGATAACTTGTCTTGACCTAATAGAAATTTGTTGCTGGACCCAAAATGCTGGAGTAACTCAGTGGGTCAGGCAGCATCTCTGGAGAGAACATGGAATAGGAATAGGTGACGTTTCGGCTCGAGACCCTTCTTCAGAATAAGAGTCGGGGGGGGGGGGGGGGCTGAGGGAGAAAGGAGAGATATAGAAGGTACATAGAACAAATGAATGAAAGATATGCAAAAAGCAACGATGATTAAGGAAAGGTGGAGCCCACAATGGTCCATTGTTGGTCATGGGAAGGTGATAACATGTGGAACAAATAGTGAACTCAACAGGCCGAGAGTGAGGCTATTATTAGCGAGGGGGAAGGACGGGGAAAGAGGGGATGCAAGGTTTACTTGAAGTTAGACAAATGCATATTCATACCGCTGGGTTGTAAGCTGCCCAAGCAAAATATTCTTCCTAGATTCTCCCACTAGTGGAAACATCCTCCCCACATCCACTCCATCCAGGCTGAGATCTATGTTATGGATCCTGTGCTTGTTGGGACAATGTTTTTATTGTCCCAGGCAATTTCAAATACCTGCTTAAAATGTAGTTTATTCTCTCTGAGTTGCCTCCTTTAAGTGAGCACATCCTTAATCCCATAATCCACGCGATCGCCCAATATCTCCTCCAAAGTTGCTCCACTCAGCAATGCGTCTAAAGTCTGGAACCAAGCCGATCATCGTTCCATCTGGATGCCTATTCCAGCTGTTACAATTGCAGCGTTGCACTGTTGTGCTGCTTAGGGAGTTGTGGTTGGGTGAAAGTGCTCATGCTGTTCGACTAATTAACCAACCCTTTAAATATCTCGACCACTGATTTGACAGGAGCCAGCGCAATTCAGTGAGGTTGCGAATCCAATCATCTACAACTGAAAGTCGATATCTCCAAACGCCATATTCAGCAGGAGGAAATTGCCAGCCTTTCTGCATATTCATTCCACCAGGCACTGTGGCACTGCGGTCGAGTTACTGCCTTATAGCGGCAGAGACCCAAGTTCGGTCCAGACTGCGGGCGCTGTCTGTATGGAGGGTACAGGTGACTAGTGCACTGTTTTGTCTATCCGCCGACTGGTTAGCACGCACAAAAAGATTTTCACTGTACCTCAGTACACGGGACAATAAACTAAACTGATAGATTACTGATAGGTGTTCACTGGTTGCCGTGAACTCGGTGGGCCGAAGGGCCTATTTCCCCACTATATTTCTAAACTAAACCAAACTTCGGCAATTAACTCAACTGATTCAAGGGCGGCAGGTTAAATGACTGAAATTTGACTCAGTCACTGCGAAACATTCAACATTCCCAGAGAAATTACCTCAGAATCTCATGGAAGACATACAATCCGGTTACTCTTTATTCACCCCGCATGTTATTTATCAGAACAAAATATTCAATTATTCAGGATAAATAACTCTCATTGTTCAACAGTTAAAACTGTGTAAGAAGTAGGTTTTATTGTAGACACTCACTCATCTGAACAGTCAGGGCCTTTTTCCCCAGGGTGGAGATGTCCACCACTAGAGGTCATAGCTATAAGGTGAGAGAGAGAATTTTTGATGGAGATGAATTTTTAATGGGCATGTTTTTGTGTACACAAAGGGTGGTGGGGGTCTGGTACGCGCTGCCGGGGATGGTGGTGGAGGCAGATAAGATAGTGGTGTTTAAGAGGCTTTTAGATGGGGAATAGAGGGATAAGGATCATGTACAGGCAGACGAGATCAGTTTAACTTGGCATCATGTTTGGCACAAACAGCGTAGGCCAAAGGGCCCAATTCTGTGCTGTACCCTTCTATGTTCTATCTGTAGAGCACTGACACTAATCATGCTATAAAACAAGACTCTTGCCAATACTCATCCCCATCCTTGCATCTTGAAGTTGCCATTGATTATCATAACCTGTAGTAGGACAGGAATATTTAAATATGAAATGCAATGGTCTTTCACTGGTTCATCGAACAGAGGGAAAAAAACCTGAACATGGACAATTCATAAGATCATTAGATCATAGGTGATTGGAGCAGAATTAGGCCATTCGGCCCACACACTGCCATTTCAATCATGGCTGATCTATCTCTCCCTCCTATCCCCCATTCTCCTGCCTTCTCTCCACAACCTCTGACTCCCGTACTCATCAAGAATCTATCTATCTCTGCCTTAAATATACCCACTGACTTTGCCTCCACAGCCTTCAGTGGCAAAGAATTCCACAGATTAGCCACCAAGTGAAATCCTGTAAGAGTGTCTACTGTCTTTAGATCTTAATTTACAGATACAGCGTGGAAATGGACCCTTTGGCCCACCGAGTCCTCGCTGACCAGCGATCACCCCATACACCGGTACGACCCTACACACAAGGGACAATTTACAGTTTTTTTTTGACCAAAGTCAATTAACCTACGAACCAGTTGCCTTTGGTGTGTGGGAGGAAACCAGAGCACCCGGCGAAAACCCACACAATCACAGGGAGAATGTACAAAGTCCGGCAGCAACTGTACTGCTGCGCCACTGTTCCAAGACTCAAAGATCCACTGACTTGGCCTCCACAGCCTTCTGTGGCAAAGCGTTCCACAGAGTCATCACCCTCTGACTAAAGAAATTCATCCTCATCTACTTCCTAAAAGAACGTCCTTTCATTCTGAGGCTATGACCTCTAGTCCTAGACTCTCCCACGAGTGGAAACATCCTCTCTGCATCCACTCTACCCAAGCCTTTCACTACTCTGTATGTTTCAATGAGGTCCCCCCTCATTCTTCTAAACTCTAGTGAGTACAGGCCCAGTGCTGACAAGCGCTCATCAGAGGTTAACCTACTCATTAACCTGGGATCATTCTTTTAAACCTCCTCTGGGCCGTCTCCTGAGCCAGCACATCCTTCCTCAGATATGGTGCCCAAAATTGCTCACAACTTCTGCACAATAGTGGCAAAGTCACTACTGTGACAGGTGTCAAAAATAAATTGTAAAGCTTCAAGAAGACAGCAAGGGAGAGAGTTAGGTAGAATGCGTAAAAATGTTTCAAGTCCTCTTCATGTGTTACAATGAACTTTAAGGAGTGCTTTAAGGAAGGCTGAAACTGAGCATGTGTAACCGACACTCACTGGGCTGTGTTTACTCTGCTGTGTCCATTTAGATGCAGAGAGTGTGATAAAGTGCCTTCTACAATAAACAACTCTTCAAAGGAAAATTCTGTATAATAGATGAATCTCTGTCCGTTCAGCAATCTCCTAGATTCCTCCCAATGATCACTGTATTTGGCGCTCTTAAATAAAGTCTTGATTGTCTTTGTGTTGTGTTTTCGTTTTATTTAACCTGGGCAACCCAAATGCTCATCTTTCCCTGCAAATCTGTCAATGCCAGAAAGTATGGCGAGAAATGGAAGGGATACCTACTGTGAAAAAGATGGAATATGACCTTTAGTTTAGTTTAGTTTGGAGATGAGTTTGGAGAGGACCTTTGGCCCACCGAATCCGCGCCGACCAGCGATCCCTGCACAACCCGGCACATCCTAATTTGAGGAAGGACATTCTTGCTATTGAGGGACTGCAGCGTGGGTTTACAAGGTTAATTCCCGTGATGGCGGGACTGTCATATGCCGAGAGAATGGAGCCGCTGGGCTTGTACACGCTGGAGTTTAGAAGGATGAGAGGAGATCTCACTGAAACATATAAGATTGTTAAGGGTTTGGACACGCTAGAGGCAGGAAACATGTTCCCGATGTTGGGGGAGTCCAGAACCAGGGGCCACACACAGTTTAAGAATAAGGAGTAAGTCATTTAGAATGGAGACGAGGGAACACCTTTTCTCACAGAGAGTGGTGAGTCTGTGGAATTCTCGGCCTCAGAGGGCGGTGGAGTCAGGTTCTCTGGATGCTTTCAAGAGAGAGCTAGATAGGGCTCTTAAAAATAGCGGAGTCAGGGGATATGGGGAGAAGGCAGGAACGGGGTACTGATTGGGGATGATCAGCCATGATCACATTGAATGGCGGTGCTGGCTCGAAGGGCCGAATGGCCTACTCCTGCACCTACTGTCTATTGTCTAGTGTCTATTAACACTATCTACAGATACTAGGGATGATTTTACATTTGTACCAAGCTAGTTAATGTATAAACCTGTACTTCTGTGGAATGTGGGAGGAAACCGAAGATGTCGGAGAAAACCCACGCAGGTCACGGGAAGAACGTCAAACTCCATACGGGCAAGCACCCGTAGTCGGGATCGAACCCAGGACCCGGGTCTCTGGCGCTGTAGGGCAGCAACTCTACCACTGCGCCACCGTGCCACCCAAACCTCTGAAAACAATATAAAAAATAATTCTTCTCTTTAACACAACAATCCAAAAATCGGTTAGTTAATGTGGTTTGGCCTGCTCTGGACATCATATTATAGGTTGGCAGTATTCTGGAAAGACAAAAGAATAGGCAAAAATGTGAGGAATTTCTAACATAGGGAATTAATCTAATATTGCTTTAGTGAATTCAGATGTAGCATGGAATACGACTCCGATATGCCCAGTACAAACGTTAACAATCAGATCCATTATTATTGCTCTACAAAGACCAATAAGAAGTGAAATGACAAAATTCTTGTAGCTCAGAATGTTGCATGCTGTTTCATTTCTGCACCTTGCAACAGTATAAAGATGATTTTTTGAACCACGTTTGCCAATTTCACTTGCCCATGCAATTATTACAATGAACACAACATTAGGGTATGGCAATGAATGGATTAAAAAAATATTCTAATGCTGGAATTGACATGAAAACAACATGTGGAACTCTATTTGTCAGGCAGAAATGTGTTTCGAATTTAGATTTGTTTAGTTTAGTTTAGAGATACAGCGCGGAAACAGGCCCTTCGGCCCATCGAGTCCGCGCCGACCTCCGATCCCCGCACACTAACACTATCCTACACGCACTCGCGACGATTTACACTTGTACCAAAGCCAATTAACCTACAAACCTGTACGTCTTTGGAGTGTGGGAGGAAACCGAAGATCAGGGTGAAAACGCATACAGGTCATGGGGTGAATGTACAAACTTCTTACAGACAGCACCCGTAGTTGGGATCGAACCCGGGTCTCTGGCGCTGCAAGCGCAGTAAGGCAGCAACTCTACCGCTGCGCCACCGTGCCGCCCTTAATTAATGGGACTGTTATAACTTAAAGGACAAACATTGCCTGTAATGGCTGTAAATGACCTATTCTAGGTGTTGTTCAGCCATGATGATTGCATAAAACTATTCAGAACTCGTTTACAAACATCAACAGAGCTGAAGATGGAAGGGAAATCCCTGATAACCACCTGAAGCAGAACCAATGTGTAGGCAGGAACTGCAGATGCTGGTTTACACCAAAGATACACACAATAAGCTGGAGTAACTCAGCGGGGCAGGCAGCATCTCTGGAGAAAAGGAATAGGTGACGTTTCGGGTCGAGACTCTTCTTCAGACCAAAACAGGACTGACAAAGTTAAACCAGAGAGACAAAATGCTGGAGTATCTCATTCCGGGTTCTTCAGACCCGAAACGCCACCTGTCCATCTTCTCCAGAGCTGCTGCCTGACCTGACCCTCTGAAGTACTCGAGCACTTTGAGTCTATCATTGGTGATGGCGCATCTGCAGTTCCTTGTTTGTAAACCAGGCGGGACTGTGATAAGACAAGAAACTATGAACAAAAAGAACCCGAGCAACAATTAAAGGTAACAGCCAAGAATAGGCACATAACCCGTATCCCTTCATTCCATATCCACGTGCATGTACATATGTTTATCCAAAAAGCTCTTCACTGCCACTATTGTACGTGCCCCAACCAATAATAGCGTGTTCCAGGCACTCACCAAAAACTTACACGGCACATCTCATTTAAACGTTGCCCTTCTCACCTTATATGCCCTCCAGCATTAGACATTTCCACCGTGGGAATAAAGATTCTGACTGTCTACCCTATCTATGCCTCTCATAATCTTATATCTTTCTATCGTGTCACTCCGTAAACTAAGATAGTAAGCAGCAAATTAATTCTGAAGAGATAGGAATCATTAATTTCAATTGTCAAACTGGATATTAATAATAGACGTAACTATCAAAACAACACTGGCAGATATTTCCTTTGCTTTTGGTAAGAAGAAACTGCAGATGATGGTTTGAACCGAAGATAGACACAAAAAGCTGGAGTAAACTCAGCGGGACAGCCAGCATCTCCGGTGAGACGGGATGGGCGGCGTTTCGTGTCGGGACCCTTCTTCAGTCTCGACCCGAAACATCGCCCATCCCTTCTCTCTAGATATCCTGCCTGTCCCGCTGAGTTACTCCAGCTTTTTCAGAATCAGATTTTCAGAATCAGATTTTATTCGGCAAGTATGTTTTGCAACATACGAGGAATTTCACTGGCCAGGTCAGTCGTACAATTAAAAGCAACAGCGCTTGTGTCTATTTTCCTTTGCTTTTGTTCCTCAGCTAGACAGCACATGCTCTGTTTGGCAAAATACTGAATTCACGTGTCAGCCACTGTTATTCTGACTTCTAAGAGTCCACACACGGTTACATTATTGGTATAAAATTACATTTATTAGAAATGCCCCTTGAACAGACTCCATCCCGGCCACAGAATCTGCTGTGGTTCAAATCTATAGTTATTTGAATTGATTGATGAGGGATACATTTTAATAATTCCAGGAAATGCATGCATGGACATTGGAGCCATGGCAAAGTGCACAATCCAAGCCGATTTGATCACAGATGGAAACATTTTCAGAGTATTTTGGAGGTGATGTGAACGACTGAAGCATTTTCGAATAGGTTGCGAGAGAAAAAAAAAACATCCTTTGATAATTTGTTTCATACTCATTGTGACAGAGAACTGCACAGTGCAGGAAGAGGCCCGTAGGCCCCCAACGAGGGCCAAGACAGACTGATGTTCTCCACCCGCACGTGAACCATACCCCTCCATTCCCTGCAGATGCATGCACCTATCCAAAAGCCTCTCAAGCCCCTGTCCCACTGTACGAGTTAATTCACGAGTTCTCCCGAGTTTTCCCGATTCGAACTCGGAGAACGTCCGTAGCGGGTCCGTAGGAGTTCGTGGATGTCACGTCGCGGCTCGTAACGCTAACGGTGGGTATAAAAAGCAACACTTTTTTTCATCGCGAGTATTTCTTTACTCGTGGACATTTTTTGCAGGGATGAAAAATCGTCAGGAGTTTGACCGGACGTCCCGAGTACCCACCGTTAGCGTTACGAGCCGCTACGGCACGTCCACGAACTCCACGAAGTGTCTCGGACGACTGACTCCACTGCTTCAAAACTCAAGGCACCTACCTCACTTTTAACAAATGCATGTGAGCCTCAGACTTTAGACAGGAGGTGTGCAGAGCTGATCTGTGTAAAAAACTATGCCCCGCATATCTCCTTTAAACTTGGCCCTTCTCACCTGAAAGCTAGTCGCTCTGGTATTTGATTTTTCCATCCTGGGAAAAAGATTCTGACTGTCTACCCTATCTATGCCTCTCATGGTCTTATATACTTCCATCAGGACCCCCCCCCCCCCCCACCCCATCTTCTGGCGTTCTAGAGAAAACAATCCAAGCTGTCCATCCAGACTGATTCCTGGTTACCAGACTGATTCCTGGGATGTCAGGACTGTCTTATGAAGAAAGACTGGATAGACTCGGTTTATACTCTCTGGAATTTAGGAGATTGAGAGGGGATCTTATAGAAACTTACAAAATTCTTAAGGGGTTGGACAGGCTAGATGCAGGAAGATTGTTCCCGATGTTGGGGAAGTCCAGGACAAGGGGTCACAGCTTAAGGATAAGGGGGAAATCCTTTCAGACCGAGATGAGAAAGACTTTTTTCACACAGAGAGTGGTGAGTCTCTGGAACTCTCTGACACAGAGGGTAGTTGAGGCCAGTTCATTGGCTATATTTAAGAGTGAGTTGGATGTGGCCCTTGTGGCTAAGGGGATCAGAGGGTATGGAGAGAAGGCAGGTACGGGATACTGAGTTGGATGATCAGCCATGATCATATTGAATGGCGGTGCAGGCTCGAAGGGCTGAATGGCCTACTCCTGCACCTAATTTCTATGTTTCTATGTTTCTATCCTCTCCCTGTAGCTAACATTTCTTAATCCAGGCATCATAAGCATCCCCCCAATCCTTTATGAAGCCTCCACATCCTTTCAGTAGTGGAACAACCAGAACTGCACTTGACATGCTCCATTGACGGTGGTATGCAGGACACTCAAACATGTTTTTCTCTTGACCTCATCAGCTAACTGCACTGTTTGTTACTGAGGCACATATGCACAGAACCTAATGTCGTGGCTTGCCTCCATATTCATTGAAGAATGCCAATCACAGCGGGTAGAGCTGCTGCCTTACAGCGCCGGAGACTTGGGTTCGATCCTACCTATTGCACGGAGTTTGTACGTTCTTCCCCTGACCGTGTGGGTTTTCTCCGGGTGCTCAGGTTTCCTCTCACACTCCAAAGACGTACAGGTTTGTAGTTTAATTGGCTCCGGTAAAAAAATGGAGATTGTTCCTGGTGTGTAGGATAGTATTAGTACGGGGATCGGTGGGCCAAAGGGCCTGTTTCCACACTGTATCTCTATTGCCTAAAGTCTAAAGCTCGCACGCAGTTGTTAAAAGCGAGGTGCTTCGAGGTTAGAAACAGTGAAATAAGTCATCCTAGACACTTAACAGCTTGGAGAAATGACTAAGGTAAGGAGATGAGAGTTAAATTCTCAAATGGAAATAAGTTAGTGTATAAATTTTAAACTCAGTTATATCTTTTTTTACTGCAGGTGATTCGATGAAAAGTTGAAGACAGACACAAATTGCTGGAGTAATTCAGCGGGTCAGGCTGCAACTCTGCAGAAAAGGAATAGCTGACCTTTAGAATGATAGAAGTCTTTTATCTTGGTCTAACTTCTGCAGGCAAAGAACCTTTAGGTTAGGATGCAGTGAAACTCCCTATTGCCAATCCTGTGATGACATCAATGGGGATCGACAACACATGGAACATCATTTGTGAGTGTCACAAAGAGTTTTATTTATGATCATTTCACTGCCTCACACACAACCTCAGACTGTTCCAACACACACCGTGGAATTGGAAGCCTCCAGTTTCATCCCACGACCACCCATGTCTCTCATGTCTGTGGCCTGTTTGGCCATATTTTTCAAGTGTCAAAGGCCATTTTAAAATCTATAATTAGAAGTGCAGTGAGATTGCCCAATAATTACTGATGTAATTGCATCCATTACCCTGAGCAAAGCGTTTTTATGTAAAGGTTATGTATTCTAGTTAGGCCTCCAACGAGTACATAAATCACATCAGGACAAATGCATTCTTCCCTGTGTTGCAATACAGAAAACAATTGGTAACATGGTAATCTTAAACTAATTCTATAATTGTAGTGGATTGCTTCTCTTAATTTTCCAGCATCTAGAAATCATAGTCTGGTCAACTTCAATTATTCAGGAGACTAGACAGCCCTTTGGAAATGTTGTCAGTGCATTACTGCTTCTTAAGTGCACAGGTTCACAGTCATGCCTCCTTCCTTGGCAAAGTGCACTAACCTACCTTGACCTCAAATCCTGGGTGAAATTTATCAACTGCCTCCAATGTCCACTATCGAGGCTATTTGTTACTGCTGAAAAAATTGCAATTTTAAAAAAAGATCAAAGTTCATTCTAAATTCCTGCTTTTCTATTTTTTGTTCAGACTACGCTCTTAGTTGGTGTTTCTGGTGTCAGGGTGTAGCAACTCAGAAAAGTTGAGAGGCTGAGATCTGGCGCAGATTTAACGCTGACTGGGGCAGCACGGTGGCGCAGCGGGAGAGCTACTGCCTCACAGCGCCAGAGACCCGGATTTGATCCTGACTACGTGTGCTTGTCCGTATGGAGTTTGTACTTTCTCCCCGTGACCTGTGTGGGTTTTCTCTGAGATCTTTGGCTTGTTCCCACACTCCAAAGATGTACAGGTTTGTACAGGTTAATTGGCTTGGTATAAATGTAAAATCGTCCCTCGTGTGTGTAGGGCAGTGTTAATGTGTGGGGATCGCTGGTCTATGCAGACTTGGTGGATGGAAGGGTCTGTTTCCGCGCTGTATCTCTAAACTAAACCAAACTAAACTGGTTGGCACGCACCAAAAGCTTTTCACTGTACCTTTCTCAGTTCACATGACAATAATCTAAACTAAACTCGATTCTTGATCCGTACGTGTGTCAGGGGTTATGGGGAGGGGAATGGGGTTGAGAGGGAAAGATAGATCAGCCATGATTGAATGGTGGAATTGACGTGATGTGCCGAATGGCCTAATTATGCTCCTGGAACTTATGAACATATAAACTTTAGTTTAGTTTAGTTTAGAGATACAGCGTGGAAACAGGCCCTTCGGTCCACCAAGTCCTCGCCGACCAGCGATCCCTGCACATGAACACTATCCCACACACACCCGGGACAATTTTACATTTACCCCAAGCCAAATGACCTTCAAACCTGTACATCTTTAGAGTGTAGGAGGAATCTGAATATCTCGGAGAAAACCCACACAGGTTACGGGAAGAAGGTACAAACTCCGTACAGACAACACCCGTAGTTAGGATCAACCCCGGGTCTCTGGCGTAGTAAGGCAGTAACTCTCCCGCTGGGCCAGTGTGCCGCATAACTAGCAGTAGAGATTTTAGTTTTGGGGAAGCCATGTGGATAACAACAAAAAAAGAAAGGATTAGAGAACAGATATTCAATATTGTAAGGGATTGAAAGGTCTCTCCGCCAAAGTTCACCATCCATAGCACAAGTTGAAAAGCAATGTAAAGAGCTCAGTGTCTCTGCATTTTCTCTCTGGCAATCAATTGGTTGCAGGTGAGGTGCCTATCAACACTGTCAGTCAAATGTACAAGGAGCAATTGCATTAACAGGAAATCCAGCTATATGCTTGTCAAAGGACAACTACAATCTCAATGAATAACATTTCCGGCTTGCAAGAGGAACAATTTTGAATTATTTCTTGTGCGGGGAGGAAAAATGAAATCAGGTGAGTTGCTCTTTTAACCCTTAAGACAGAAGCCCCAGTCAGCTCTAGTGTGTTCTGAACTGTGTTCACTAGTTTGCAAGTTATATGAATTGAATTAGGCCATTCGGCCCATTGAGTCCATTCCGCCATTCAAGCATGGCTGATCTCTGCCGCCTCCTCCCATTTCCCTGCCGTCTCCCCATAACCCTCAACACCCGTTCTAATCACAAATTTGTCTATCTCTGCCTTACATAAATATCCACTGACTTGACCAGCACAGCCCATGTGGCAATGGGTTCTCACACATTTCACTTCATAGACTCACACACACGGTTATACAGTTATGCAGTCACAGCGTTATAGGCAAGCAGAGTTATAGAGTCATACTGTAGTGTCACGGAAACAGGTATTTCCTAACATACCTCGGGCTACTAGCTTTAATCTTACATTGGTCTTAAACCAATATGTGATGTACCTTTGTATGTCTTGTATTGTACAGCAATGAGCAGCAGAAGGAATAACTTCCCAAATTAGAAAAGTGTGAAGATGTATTTTAGACCTATACTTTCCCCCCTACCCAAGTTCATAAGTGCTAGGAGAAGAATGAGGCCATTCAGCCCATCAAGTCCACTCCGCCGCTCAACCGTGGCTGATCTATATTTCTCTCTCAACCCCATTCTCCTGCCTTCTCCCCATTGTTTTATCATTAATGTTTTATTATTATTAATGTTTAGTGTTTCCTGAGTCTTTCGTAACTGTCACTGTATGTCATGTTGTTACTTGTGGGCGGAGCACCAAGGCAAATTCCTTGTATGTGAATACTTGGCCAATAAACTTACTTACTTAACCCAACATCCTTACTAGTCAAGAATCTGTCAATCTCCACCATAGAAATATCCAATGTGGTCATTGGGAGAACATGCAAACTCCACACTGGCAGCACCCGAGATCAGGATCAAACTCGGGTTTAGTTTAGTTTCGAGATCCAGCCCGGAATATGTTGACTTGGCTCCACACCCATCACGGCAGAATGATTGGGATCAGTGCAGTAATGCCAAATGCACCAGCATAATCGTGCCATTATCCCTTCGTTAAAATAGGCTACCGAGTTTAATAAAAACATGCATGACTAAAATCACACAGCTTACTTTCAACTCCGAGGTTCTTTATTGCTTAGAAGCGGATGTGGAAACACACAGCAGTTAATTTGGAAGTCCCAGAAGAGCAGGCCATTTTAATTTTATACTTGATCAAAAGTGAAAAAAATAGCGAACATGAATAATAGCTGAGAGAATTAAAAGCAGTAATTAGATCTCAGAGTTCAGATGATAAATTGCTTAAACTCATCGCTTCACACTCAGAAAGTAATATGACCCTTCTGTGTGATTAGTTTCCTTCCAGAAGCTAGTATTCCCTATATGTATAGAGATGGCCTGTAAAGCAGAAGGCCATATATCACAAATCCTAAAATGCACCCTGTAGGAAAAGATACAGATTATGTCACTTCTATTTATACTACAATTCATGAACATACATGCGTTGCCTTAAACATTAGAATTGTCTTTCTTTCTGTATTGCATTAACCTTTGTGGATATATCTCTCCATAATGTATCATCTTGACCCAGTTCCATTATCTGCACATTTCTAAGTATATTGCTTTATCAGACATCAGTCTGAAGAAGGGTCTTGACCCGAAACGTTACCCATTCCTTCGCTCCTGAGATTCTGCCTGTCCCGCTGAGTTACTCCAGCAGTTTGTGTCTACCTTTGCTTTATCTTACTCAGTGTTCTGTGGATTTTATTAAAACTTTAAACGCGAAGTGCCATTCTCACAAAGTAAAAAATATGTACGCTGTGGCTATTTTTTCCTGCGGGTTTGTGCTTACGTTGATGGGGCTCACAATTCCAACCCCCCCTACCAAGCAAAATGTATTTTCAGAAGTGAAATGAAGACGAAGGGGGAATATTTGAGGAACAGTGGCCTTGAAATTCAATTGTGCAGTGTTCAGTGACTAAATCTCATTCACCTTGGGCATTGCGATGGCGCAGCAGTGGAGTTACAGACTTACAGCGGCAGAGACCCGGGTTCGATCCTGACTATAGGTGCTGTCTGTATGGAGTTTGTACGTTCTCCCCGTGACCTGCGTGGGTTTTCTCCAGGTGCTCCGCTTTTCTCCCACGCTCCAAAGACGTACAGGTTAGTGTGTTAATTGGCCCCGGTAAAGAGAAATTGTTGATTGTCCCGAGTGTGTAGCATCGTGCTTGCGTTACATTTTCTCATCCACCTTCTCGTCACTCCGTACACATTAGGTGCCATTAACGGAGGCTAGTTAATGGAGGAAACAGGAGGAACTGGAGGAATCCAATGTGGTCACTGGGAGAACATGCAAACTCCACGCTGACGGCACCCGAGATCAGGATCAAACTCGGGTGTAGTTTAGTTTGGTTTAGAGATACAGCGCGGAAACAGGCCCTTTGCCCCCCCCCCTCACACCCCCCCGAGTCCGCACCGACCAGCGATCCCCACACAGTAACACTATCCTACACACACTGGGGACAATTTACAGTGATACCAAGGCAGTTAACCTACAAACCTGCACGTCTTTGGAGTGTGGGAGGAAACCGGAGATATCGGAGAAAACCCACGCGGTCACGGGGAGAACGTACAAACTCCGTACAGTCAGCACCCGTAGTCAGAATCGAACCCGGGTCTTTGGCGCTGTAAGGCTGCGCGACGGTGTTGCCTTTGACACTTTGGTACTGTGTCGTGCGGCTTTGTACACTCACAGTGTGTTCTCTTCCTTATATCAAATGCACCGTGTTTACCTTGAACTGCATTACAACCACTCCAATAGCATTCTCCTCATTTTTCTACATTCATTGCATTGACCTGTAAGAATGCATTGGCTCTCATTTTGACTTTCATTATACATTGGGAGGCACGGTGGCGCAGCGGTAGAGTTGCTGCCTTACACCGCTTGCAGCGCCGGAGACCCGGGTTCGATCCCGACCACGGGTGCTGTCTGTACAGAGTTTGTACATTCCCCTTGTGACCTGTGCGGGTTTTCATCCGAGATCTTCGGTTTCCTTCCACATTCCAAAGACGTACAGGTTTGTAGCTTAATTGGCTCGGGTTTGTATACTTGATATAAGTGTACAAATTATATTATTACAAATGTGTAAATTGTCCCTAATGTGTGCAGGCTTGTGTTAATGTGAGGGGTTCGCTGGTCGGTGCAAACTCGGTGGGCCGAAGGACTTGTTTCCGCGCTGTATATCTAAACTAAACTACCTGGCAACTAAACTAATTGCCTTGCCTGCACTAGTCCTTAGGGTTGACGTATAACTAAATGATCATGACCCACCAAGGCAAATCTCTTTCCACCATTAATGTGATTTACTTTAATATTGTCCTCATCAGCAGGGAAGTGTCTTGACCCGAAGTCACCTATGTTGATCAGTCTGGGGAAGGGTCGCGACCCGAAATGCCACCTATTCTTTCGCTCCATAGATGCTACCTCACCCACTGAGTTTCTCCAGCATTTTTGTCTACCTTCGATTTTTCCAGCATCTGCAGTTCTTTCTTAAACAGTATATTAGTTCAGTTCAGTTCACTTTAGTTTGTTGTCACATGTACTGAGGTACAGTGAAAAGCTTTTGTTGCGTGCTAACCAGCCAGCGGGAAGACATGTTTGTAACACATGATGACAATCAAACATTTCACAGCGTACAGATACACGATAAGGGAATAACGTTTAGTGATCACAGTTAAATAAATGTTGCTGTAGGAGTAGAGATTTAAGAGTGGGTGCGCAGATCTTGCTGCTGTGGCCAGCAGGTAAATAGTCGCCTGTGTTGGGTGCCATCTTGGAAGCAGGGGATATAAAGAGATTCGTACCAAGAATTCAGTGTACTTTTTTTTTTTTAACCGAGCATTTTATGATTAAATTGAAGAGCTTATTCATAAAATGGTCAGAAAAAAAAGATCAATTGGAAATATTTTCAAATAAAGAACACAGAAGCACATTCCTTATCAATGTGTTTACTTAAATAGCTTCTTTTGAACGTAAATCCCCAGCTGGGATGGTGGGAGTCAGCCTTACATGCAAGCCTCAAGATAAGCGCTCAGTAAACCAACCACCTGGCTTCCTTCATCCATTTTGATAGCACCAAGCATTACTTCCTTTGCGGGTTACACAAAAAGCTGGAGAAACTCAGCGGGTGCAGCAGCATCTAAGGAGCGAAGAAGATAGGCGACGTTTCGGGTCGAGACCCTCCTTCGCTCCTTAGATGCTGCTGCACCCGCTGAGTTTCTCCAGCTTTTTGTGTAACCCTCGATTCTCCAGCATCTGCAGTTCCTTCTTTATTACTTCCTTTGCTTTAGTTTAGAGATACAGCACTGAGACAGGAGAAAGGTGAGTAAGCTGGCGACAAATCGTAGCGCTATCGCGTACCGTTTTTGCGCAAATAGAATAACCACGCAAACCGGAGGAGCACAAATATCAGAGTTTTAGTTTTATGTATAGATAGATGAGTAAATAAAAGGCACATGCCTGCCATAAGTAGAACTGATATTCTCATAATCTGCAAGATTTGACCTGAATCAAAAACTCATTAAAAGGAAATAAGATGTTTTTAGTTTTTTAGTTTTAGACGTATTGCATGGAAATAGACCCTTTGGCCCACCAGGTCTATGCCGACCAGCGATCACCCATACAGGCAGTGACTAGAGGGGTGCCGCAAGGCTAGGTTCTGGGACCTCAGCTGTTTAAAATATATATTAACGAGTTAGACGAGGGAATTAAATGTAACATCTCTAAGTTTGCGGATGACACAAAGCTGGGTGGCAGTATGAGCTGCGAGGAGGATGCTATGAGGCTGCAGGGTGACTTGGATAGGTTGGGTGAGTGGGCAGAAGCATGGCAGGTGCAGTATAATGTGGATAAATGTGAGGTTCTCCACTTTGGTGGCAAGAACGGGAAGGCAGATTATTATCTGAATGGTGTCAAATTAGGGAAAGGGGAGGTGCAACAAGACCTGGGTTTGCTTGTACATCAGTCACTGAAAGAAAGCATGCAGGTACAATAGGCAGTGAAGAAAGCGAATGGCATGTTGGCCTTCATAGAGAGAGGATTTGAGTTTAGAAGCAATGAGGTCCTACTGCAGTTGTACGGGGCCCTGGTGAGTCCACACATTGAGTATTGTGTGCTATTTTGGTCTCCTAATTTGAGGAAGGACATTGTTGCTATTGAGGGAGTGCAGCGTAGGTTCACCAGGTTAATTCCCGGGATGGCGGGACTGATATATGATTAAAGAATGGGTCGACTGGGCTTGTATTCGCTGGAATTTAGAAGGATGAGATGGGATCTTATAGAAACATATACATTTCTTAGAGGATTGGACAGCCTAGATGTTCCCAGTGTTGGGGGAGTTCAGAACCAGGGGTCACAGTTTAAGAATAAGGGGTAGGCCCTTTAGGACTGAGATGAGGAAAAACATTTTCACCCAGAGACTTGTGAATCTGTGAAATTCTCTGCCACAGAAGGCAATGGAGGCCAATTCACTGGATGTTTTCAAGAGAGAGTTAGATGCATCTCTTAGGGCTAACGGAATCAAGGGATATAGAGAGAAAACAGGAACGGGGTACTGATTGTGGATGATCTGCCAATGATCATGTTGAATGGTGGTGCTGGCTCGAAGGGCCGAATGGCCTACATCTGCAGCTATTTTCTATGGTTCTATATTTCTATGTTTCTAAACACCAGGGAAGATGGTGGGCAAGCATGAGTCCCACCAAACACAAACCTCGTCATGTCAAACACCGCCAGGGAACTTGATCGCCAAGCAGCGCAAGAAACATATGCTGGAACGTATCAACAACATTTGTTCAGCTGTGGCTTCTGCTACTGTCAGGCAAAGAACTAAATAAAAGCACCTTGTGGAGGTGTTAAACACTGCAGGCCAAGTTTTCAAAGACTCCTGTACCAACAAAAGCAACCTGCAAACCATCTTTACCGACAGAGAAATATTCATTCTCGAGGAAATGTTGCAAGTCAGATGTTTGTACAAGCTTGCAGCAGCAAATAGACAATGGGTGCAGGAGTAGGCCATTCGGCCCTTCGAGCCAGCACCGCCATTCAATGTGTTCATGGCTGATCATCCCCAATCAGTACCTCGTTCCTGCCTTCTCCCCATATCCCCTGACTCCACTATCTTTAAGAGCCCCATCTCTCTCTCTCTTGAAAGTATCCAGAGAACCGGCCTCCACCGCCCTCTACGGCGGAGATTTCCACAGGCTCACAACTCTCTGTGTGAAAAAGTCACAATTAAGATTTAGTTTACAATTTACTATCAATTCCTTTGTTCCCGTCGTTATTTCCCCCCCCCCCCGCAAATTCTGTATGAAATCTCTGCTGAATATCATTCGAAAGATCCCATTTTTTTCCTTCACTCTGGGGAAATTGCAGGGATTTGTAAATCATCTCCTGAACATTCCTTCAAGCAATCCATGGGGAAAAGTGTTATAGGGAGTAATGAAAAGTGCCTTTCCCTGTTTTTTTGCATTTATTAGAGATCAATTAAAATATTAAGAGGCGAGGAAAGAAGGCCGATTGATGGACAGTCAAGATGAACCCCAGTTGGCGAGACGTCTGGTCAGTGCGGTGAGGCATAGGCAGACCGATAGCAGGACATGTGAGAGATTACATTAGATTTTATATAATTTTACGGTCATATGTGACAAGTAAGAGTGAGGTGCCTTGTTTTGCTTAGCTAGGTATACAAAGAGTCACAACATAGAGGGCACTGACAAAGTTACACAGTACCCCTTTTTAGCCACAATGGTCCCCCTTCCCCACCCCGCCCCACCTTAGTTCTCGCCATGTCATAGAGCCATTGACTGATACAGCGTGGACACAAACATTTCGGCCCAACTTGCCCACACCGGCTAACTTGTCCCAGCTACACTAGTCCCACTTGCCTGTATTTGGTCCATATCCCTCCAAACCTGTCCAATCCATGTACCCGTCTAACTGTTTCTTAAACGTTGGGGTTGTCCCTGCCTCAACTACCTCCTCTGGCAGCGCATTCCATTTGTGTGAAAAAGTTACCCATCAGATTCCCATTAAATCTTTTCCCCTTCACCTTAAACTTAAGGTCCTCTGGTCCTCGATGCTTCTACTCTGAGCAAGAGACTCGGTGCAGTCCACCCACCCCCTCCCCACCCCACACCCACTGTTCTTGACAGCCCCCCCACTCCAGATGCCTCTTGGTGTTCGGAAGCCCAAGAATGGTCCACGATCAAAAATTCACGTGGTGTGATCTTTATAAATGCTCTCAGTTAGAACAGGCAGCCCCTGAGTGCCCCTGTGTACAAGCAGTTGAGTGCGTGTAATTAATTGTTGCTTACTTGTAAAAACTGTCCGGCTCCAGGCACTTGAAGATTAAGGAGTATGTGGTAGAGTCGGAGGCAAGCCCGTGGTTTCTCCCCACCACCACACAGGTCGACCCCAGGCCTGAAAGAAGGTCATCGGCAAAGCTCAAAGATTCCCCTGTTAAAATAAAACAAACAGAGGGATGAAGCTGATGAGTTACTTTAAGCATGGACTGGTAAAAGCTGCTTGACCTGTATCACCCTGGCACTTCCATGGGCTGTTCTTGTGCAGGGGAAGGTTGGGGGTGGGAGTGACGATGACGGGGGTGGGTGGTGATGGTGGGGGTGACGGGGGTGGGGGTGACGGGGTGGGGGTGACGGGGGTGGGGGTGACGGGGGTGGGGTGTGGGGGTGACGGGTGTTGGGGGTGACGGGGTGGGGATGATGGGGTGGGGGGGTGATGGGGGTGACGGGGGTGGGTGGGGGAGGTGGGAAACTGGGTCATCCTTTTCCTCATGTCTTTATATTTCTTTCAACCACATTCGTGAGATCTTTTGCAGAAAAAATAAACAACTTTCAGTGTTTCTAAAGATGTTTGTTTCTCAGTCTCCCGCAGGCTATTATTTTTCTGAAGATTATATATGCTCTCACTTTCGCTTTAACTCTGTGAAAGGGGACTGAGATGCGTTAGGTCAGAGTTATTCCACTTGATTTGTCTGTAGACGCACGCACGTGCGTGCATGTGTGTGTGTGTGTGCGCGTGTGTCTTGCATGGGTTTTAGTTCAGCATAATATGGAACAGGCCCTTCGGCCCAACGAGTCCATGCTGACCATCGATCACCTGCTCACGCTAGTTCTATGTTATCCCACTTTCCCATCCGCTCATGACAAGTTAGGGGCAATTTTACAGGGGGTCAATTAACCTACAAAGGTACACGTCTTTGGAACGTGGGAGGAAACTCAGTCTTGTCGGCGCTGCCTTACAGCGCCAGAGACCCGGGTTCAATCCTGACCATGGGTGCTGTCTGTATGGAGTTTGTACGTTCTCCCCGTGACCTGCGTGGGTTTTCTTCGGGTTGGCTCCCACGCTATGGTAAAATTATAAATTGTCCCATGTGCGTGTAGGATAGTGTTAGTGTACGGGGATCGCTGGTCGGTGCGGACTCGGTGGGCCACAACCTGTTTCCGTGCTGTATCTCTAAACTGAACTAAACTTCCTATTTTACTGCGTGTGGCCCTATTATCATAGATTTTCTATTGTAATCACCATGTTTCAAATTGAAAGCATACTATGTGACTTTAATAACTAGCTTACAACTATAAAGGCAATTACAAAAACATTTGTGGGGTGGGGGGGGGGAGGGAAAATAACTTTCACCTTACAGTTCAACAGTCAGAGGCTAGGAACACTGTTTCCTTAAGAATAGGCTGCAGCTATTTATCTTACATAAACAAATGTCTTCAAGCGTGGGATAGAGGTAATGAGCTGCCAGTGTGAGATATATTTACATTTCATCAATCAGATCTATGATTTTATCACCATGTAAAATCCATACTATTCCCCTGAAGTCCGTGCAAAAGTTCCACATCAGGGACATGATTCTTCAAGTCAAACGCACACCATTCCTAGAGAGTCGTAAGCAACAAGGAACCATGTGAATTGCGTTGGAATTTATGCTCTCTGGACTCTGGGAGCCTGGGAATGAGATACGAATACATTCAACACTTTGATTTCCCGACACAGATGTTTACTATTAAAGCTCTATTGTCCTGTTTCGCAACGGTAGAGTTGCTGCCTTACAGCGCTTGCAGCGCCGGAGACCCGGGTTCGATCCCGACCAGGGGCGCTTGTCTGGACGGAGTTTGTACATTCTTCTTGTGACCACCTGGGTTTGCTCCGGGATCTTCGGTTTCCTCCCACACTCCAAAGACGTACAGGTTTGTAGATGAATTGGCTCGGTATAAATGTAAATTGTCCCTAGGACGGTGTCAGCGTGCGGGGATCGCAGGTCAGCGCAAACTCGGTGGGCTGAATGGCCTGTTTCTGTACTGTATTTCTAAACTAAACTAAACTAAACTTCAAGAATGATCAATATAGTCCAGCATAAATCCCCTTTCATATACCTGCCCATACTTTTAATTCACAAATGCGTTTTAATCTGATCACACGACAAGTTTGTTTATAAACTCTTATTTGAAACATCTCATGTTAACATCTCTTCCAAATCTAGATAACAAATGCAAATTGATGCAGCTGGTAAAGTTGCTGCCTCACAGCGCCAGAGACCCAGGTTTGATCCTGACCTGTGTGGCGTTTGCTCGCTCTCCCTGTGACTGCATGGGTTTTCTCGGGTGCTCCAGTTTCCCCGAACATCCTAAAGATGTCCAGGGTTTTGTGGGTCAATTGGCTTCTGTAAACTGCCCCGAGTGTGTAGGGAGTGGATGAGAAAATGTGATAATATAGAACTAATGTGAACGGGTGATCTCTGAGTAGCATGGACAAGGTAGGCCGAAAAGCCTATTTAACGGCTGCATTTCTAAACTATACTAAATCTAGTAAGTATATATATTATACTTTATAGTAAGTATACGTGAAGTCTGGAAAATATTAAATTCTCATTAAATTTCGATTCTACCGACATTTGGAAATGTACAAATTGATCTCGTTGCTCCACACCCTGTGTTTTACTTTATATCTTTTAGAACTACAATTGAAAATAATATGAACCTGTTTCTCGGAAATCTACTCAGAATGAAAAACTTCATCTCACTTGAGAAGCACTCTGATAGAATAAAGCTTCATCCAATATAAAAATGGAAATATTATACAGTGTCTGTAACTTGTGTTAAATGTTAAACCCCCTGTACATAAACATAACTGAAAAGCAATGCAATGGAATGACTATCTCAATAATTTTATTTCAGCAAATTATTGCAGCTATATCCTGTTTGTTAATAGAGGAGCATCAGGTTTGGCAGCTTAACATAGAACATGGAAAAGTACAGGAATAGGTGACGTTTCGGGTTGAGACCCATCTTCAGACTGAAGAAGGGTCTCGAACCGGAATGTGACCTATTCCTTTTATTTGCCTCATAGGGCGTTGGAGGCCAGTTCTCCGGATACTTTCAAGAGAGAGCTAGATGAGGCTCATAAAGATAGCGGAGCAGGGGATGTGGGGAGACTGATTGGGGATGATCAGCCATGATCACATTGAATGGCGGTGCTGGCTCGAAGGGCCGAATGGCCTACTCCTGCACCTATTGCCTATTGTCTATTGTCTGCCTGAGCCGCTGAGTTACTCCAGTATTACATAGATACATATACCCCGTTGATCCCGCTGTTAATCCTGCTTTTTGTGTCTATCTTCGGTTTAAACCAGCATCTGCAGTTCCTTCCTATATAGAAAAGTACAGCACAGGAACAGGCCCTTCAGCCCACAATGTGCTACCGGATATGATGCCAAAATAAACTAATCTTATCTGCCTGCACATGATCCATATTCCTCCATTCTCTGCACATCCACATGCCTAAGTAAAAGGCTTTTGATGTTCGAGCAGAGATTAAAAAATATTGAAAATGTAAAAAAATAACAAATGAAGCAGAAAAAATGGATTAAATTAAATTGCTAAAAACACAGTTGAGTAGGGATATTTCATACGTTCATACGTTCTCGGGGAAGAATTAGACCATTCGGCCCATCAAGTCTAGTCCGCCATTCAATCATGGCTGATCTATATTTCCCTCTCAACCCCATTCTCCTGCCTTCTCCCCAAAACGCCTGACACCCGCACTAATCACTTTCAGGGTAAGGCATCTAAAAATATGAAAATCTAAAAAATACTGCAGATGCTGGAAATCTGAAATAAAAACAGAAAAGGCAGGAAAACCTCGGCAAGTCAGGCAGCATCTGCGGTAAGAAAAGCAGTCAATGTTTTAGATGTGAGAATGTTTCAGATGAGGGAATCCTTCCTCAGACCTGAAATGTTAACAGTTTATTTTCCACAGATACTGCCTGATCTGCCATTACCAATGGCCTAAGATACAAAATGCAGGAGTATCAGTGGGTGAGGCAGCATCTCTGGAGAGCATGCATGGGAAACATCACCTATCCATGTTCTCCAGAGATGTTGCCTGACCCAGTGAGTTACTCCAGCACTTTATATCTTTATTTGTAAGCCAGCATCTGCAGTTCCTTGTGTCTACATTAAACAGGCCTAGCAGTTGAATATGATGGTAACAGTCTCGTTGAAGCCATTTCGACCCGTCCTATCACCCACGCACTCCCTTTCTTCTGCACATCCCTCTCACCTCTCCTCTCCAACTGAATCCTGCTTGCATCTCTCTCTCTTGCAGTTCTGGTAAATAGTTGCAGGCTCAAAATGTCGACTGTTTCTCTTTCCACAGATACTGCCTAAGGGCAGCACGGTAACGCAGCGGTAGTGTTGCTGCCTTGCAGCGCCCGAGACCCGGGTTCGATCCTGACTACGGGTGCTGTCCGTAGGGAGGTTTTATTTTCGCTCTCCCTGTGACCGCGTGGGTTTTCTCCAGGTGCTCCGGTTTCCTCCCACACTCCAAAGACGTGGAGGTCTGCAGGACCGGCAAATGGAGCTTCATTACGATATCGGGTGTAACTTGCAACACAAGCACAATGTCTCCAACAAGGGACTATTTCTTCAGAGCTACATAGCTACCGCTGCACCACCGTGTTGCCGTAAGATACTGGGAAACATAGCAACTGTCCCCGAGTACTTTGGTCCTGATGCGCTCATCTGCAGAGGTCGTAGTGCTAGTTGGCCACAAACTGAGGAAAAATTACGCATTGAATTAAATATCATGGTGTTATTCAAATTATGATGCAGACTGATGATAAGCTGGAACAATGAATGGATACAATGAAGGAGTTGGATGATACCCCTCAGGAATTGTGGCCTGACAGCGCCAGAGACCCGGGTTCGATCGTGACCGTACGGAGATTGTACCTTCTCCCCGTGACCTGTGTGGGTTTTTTCCGGTCGCTCCGGTTTCCTCCCACGTTCAAAAGACGTGCGGGTTTGTAGCTTAATTGGCTTTGGTAAGTTGTAAATTTTCCCTAGTGTGTGGAGGATAATGTTAGTGGTCGGGAATCGCTGGTCAGCGCGGACTCTGTGGGCCGAAGGGCCTGTCTCCGAGCTGTTTCTCTAAACTAAAAGAAACTGAAGTAAACTAAACTCAATTTAACTAAACTACTAACAGACTTTAGATCCTCTTGTGTCTTTGGATCTACACGAACGACAAATTGTAAATACATTTCAGACAAATACAACTAGGCTCTTCCAATTTGTGACAATTTGGCAACATTTGCTAATCATTATGTCCACTTGCCTTATTAACCACTCTGACATAAACAATGGGGGCTCCTTTCCCAGTTATTCTTTCAGAATGAAAGAAAATCTATTAATTATGTGTAAAGTTGGAACACGATGTCACTGACTGTTTTAAATTAACGATTTCACATCCACATCTCAGAATAGTCAAAACGGAGGAAAATCCTGACGAAGGAAATCCCAGTGAAATTTCTTTGTTTGAAGTAAAGCTCGTTATTATTTCACCACTCTCTTATTTCCAAAGTGTGGCGATGTTGACAGGCCAGTGGTTGAGCTGGGCTGGCACAGTGGTAGAGTCATGGCATCGTGGAGTCATAGAGTGATACAGAGTGGAAACAGACTCCTCAGCCCAACTTGCCCACACCGGCCGACATGTCCCATCTACACCAGTCTCACCTGCCTGCGTTTGTCTCAGATCCCTCCAAACCTGTCCTTTCCATGTACCTGTCCAACTGTTTCTAAAACATTGGGGTAGTCCCTGCCTCAACGTCCTCCTCTGGCAGCTTGCTCCATGCACCCGCCACCCTTGTGTGAAAAACAATCGAGCGGCTGCCTCGCAACGCCAGAGACCCAGGTTCGATCCTGACCTCGGGTGCTGTCTGTGTGGAGTTGAATATGCTCTTGACAAACACAATGGTTGCCTCCACACACTCCAGCTATCCCAAAGATGCATAGGCTTATTGGTTGAATGGTTGCTCCCAGTTTGGCGGTGAATGGATGAGAAAGTGGGACAATACAGAATTTGTGTGAATGGGAGATCGATAGCCGATGTGGACACGATGGGCCAAAGGGCCTCTTTCTATCCTGTATCTTTCAATGATTCAGTGGTAGAACTGTTCAATACAATTGATCTATACATTTACATGCTTGTACATCCAGCCTTTGGTAGGAAAGAACTGCAGAAACAGGCCCTTCAGCTCAACCACTAATCCCTGCACATTAACACTATCCTGCACACACTAGGGACAATTTACAATGATACCAAGCCACTTAGTCTACAAACCTGTAGAGTGTGGGAGGAAACCGGAGATCCCCGGAGAAAACCCACACAGGTCATGGGGAGAACGTACAAACTCCGTACAGGCAGCGCCCGCAGTCAGAATCGAACCCGGGTCTCTGGCGCTGTGAGGCAGCAACTCTGCCGCTGCGCCACCGTGCCGCCCTTAACTGATTTCAGGTTGGTACATAAATTGAAAAGTTGATCGCGTTGAAAAAAAGTTGCTCAGTACTTAAACATTATTTGTTCCTTCGTGACAAGACAATGTAACTGGTCTATTTGGCCGGGCTGATGTGAAAGTAGTTCCTCAATGGTTATTGTGTTAGTCATTGTGTTCTTTCAGTGTGTCTGTGGTGCAAGGTCGCAAATCATGCCAGTTCACTGACACAGTCCCACAATATTCAAGGGTTTAATTTGACTTAATGTTGAACTTTCAAACACACACAAACACACATTCACACACACACACACACACACACACACACACACACACACACACACAGACACACACACACACACACACACACACACAAACATTCACACACACACACAAACAGACATTCACACACACACACACAGACATAAACATACACAAACAAACATTCACACACACACACACACACACAAACAGACATTCACACACACACACACACAGACATAAACATACACACATGCCATTCGGCCCTTCGAGCCAGCACCGCCATTAATTGTGATCATGGCTGATCGTCCCAAATCAATAACCCGTGCCTGCCTTCTCCCCATATCCCTTAATTCCACTAGCCCCTAGAGCTCTATCAACACACACACATATATATACACAAATACACACACATATGCATACACACACATACGTACACGCACACGCACACACATATCAACAGACATATTAACACATACACATAAACACACACATATACATATACACACACACCCAGATATACACAAAACATACACACACACAGATATACACACACACACAGATACACACAGATACACATACACACACGCACACACACAAATACACATACACACACGCACACGCAGATACACATACACATACACACACGCGCACACACACATATACACACACACACAGATACACATACACACGCACACACAGATATACACACACACACAGATATATACATACACACACACAGATATACACACACAAACATACACACACATGCACACACAGATATACACACACAAACACACACAGATATACACACACACACAGATATACACACACACACAGATATACACATACACACACACACACACACAGATATACACACACAAACATACACACACATGCACACACAGATATACACACACACACACAGATATACACACACACACGGATATACACACACAGATATACACACACACACACACGGATATACACACACAGATATACACACACACACACACGGACACACATACACACACCTAGATCTCAACAGGACGCTGCTTCTAAACAAAACTTCCTTCTGGACGGACAGAGTTACGTGTAAAACCTCACTGGGCTGTTTTTGTTTGTTCTCCGAGAGCTTATGGGTAACAGCCAACTGCAACTCCCCCTAGCCACCCCCCCATGCCCCCCACCCCCCGCCGCGTACCTCCCTCCCCAGCTTGACAATTGCAGATGGGAACTTAATTGGGAACCCACAAGTTTTAAGAGGGAGAGAAATGTTTACTGGTAAACCGCAAAAATCTCCCAGCTGTCGAACATATGCAATGTATCTGTTCGGGGCAGATTATGTGAAGGCACCAGATCAAGTGAGTGTAGGTACACTCTCACTCTTCTCCCAGCAGGGGCTGGGCGTGGTGAGGCTCGGAGTCAATTACAAAATAAAACTGGGAGGCAAATCCAGTGGTCAAAGCAGGCGGCCTCATCCAGCTCCCTCCTTCAGCAGACCGACAACACGCTCCTCTGAAACTAAAAGCAGCCAGGCTGCCTTCTCCACAGAGATTCCAGTCAAATAAGTTGAAGGAGGAAATATAGCAGTGGAAACAAAAAGGGTCTTTATTGAGTGCTGGCTCTGCTCTGTGGGATCGCTCCCGCCACTCTGTTTACATCTGCAGGCAGGACGGAATAAACTCGGTCTTGTATTGTGTTCCTTTTTAATTTGTGTGGCTGTACGGCAACTCAAATCTCACTGTACCAAATGGTGCGCGTGACAATAAATGTAACTTGGACTTGAATATAAAAGCGAACACGACTTCAGGCGAGGAAGGAACTAGATGATGCGTGGAGATGGCTGACCCCAGAAGATCCCGCGATCCCGATCCATTCCATCGACCGAGGTGCGGCGAGCGCTGCGAAAAGTGCCCGCAGCTGTGAACGGAAAACGCCGCGTTTAAAAAAAACGTGGATTACACCGACAAAAACTTGCAAACGGTGCTCCCCGGGGCTTGCGCACAGACAGAGGGATTCTTCTGATTAATGGAACGGTTCATATGGCCCTCACTGACCGCTCGAGTAACCGCTCTGCCGAACTGCGAAACGGCCATCACGCACTTTACCTCAGTTTGCTTTAGACAATAGACAATAGATGCAGGAGTAGGCCATTCGGCCCTTCGAGCCAGCATCGTCATTCATGGCTGTTCATCCACAATCAGGACACCGTTCCTGCCTTCTCCACTGACTCCATTACCTTTAAGAGCCCTATCTAGCCTCCCTTGAAAGTGTCCAGAGAACCGGCCTCCACTGCCCTTTGCTGTTACCTTCTATAGGTGAGTTCGGGGGGAGTTCCCCCCGCCACGGATACCATGTAATCCCGTTCTACCTGCTCCATGGTCGGACAGTCGGAGAATAAACCGTCTCCCCCACCTGGTTTGCCAGGTGAGGAGGGGGCTGTGGACCCCCAGCAGGACCAAAAACAAGACCTGTCAAAGGGCGGATGAGCTCCTAGCGAGCCTACGGCCATCCACACATCAGTAGAAGTTGCGATCACTGTCGTACACAGCATTGTAAGGAATGATGATAAACAAGAAATGTAATTCTTCCCTCTCCTTGCTTCTCAAAAGAGTTGTTAATAATAATAATAATAATAATAATAATAATACCTTCTTCCAGATAACAAACTGAAGAAGGGTCTCAACCTGAAACATCACCCATTCCTTCTCTCCAGAGATGCTGCCTGTCCCGCTGAGTTACTCCAGCTTTTTGTGTCTATCCAATGATCTATTCCACACGTTCTTTGATCCTCATTTCCTTTGTTCTGTTTTCACACCTTCTCACTTCCTTATCTATGTATCTCCCTCTTGCCTAACTTCAGTCTGAAGAAGGGTCTCGACCCGAAACGTCACCTATTCCTTCGCTCCATAGATGCTGCCTCACCCGCTGAGTTGCTCCAGCATTTTTGTCTACCTTCGATTTTTCCAGCACCTGCAGTTCTTTCTTCAACAACTGAATCTGGAGGTGTGCGTTTTCACACTTCTATACCTTTTGCCCGATGATCAGCCATGATCATATCGAACGGCGGTGCAGGCTTGAAGGGCCGAATGGCCTACTCCTGCACCTATTTTCTATGTCTCTATGTTTCTATAGGGCAGACAGTCTATCAAAACAATGGCCAGGAAAGGACACCAACATAAACACCAAGACAAAAGAGATAGTAACCGACTTCAGGAAGTGAGGTGGTAGACAAACATTTAGTTTGTATTGGCGGTGCTGAAGTACAGATGGTTGAAAACGTCACATTCCCTGGAGTCAACATTACCAACAGCTTCTCCTGGACCAGCCATATGGAAGCAACAACCAAGAACGCGCTCCGATGCCTCTACTTCCGTAGAAGACGCAGGACGTTAGGCAAGTTCCGAACAACTCTCACCAACTTCTACAGACGCGCCATGGAAAGCATTTTATCGGGGTGGATCGCAGCTCGGTTTGGGGAACGACTCCAGCCAAGTTTCGCAAGAAATTGCAGCGAATTGTGGACGCAGACCATCGCACAAACCAACCTCCCTTCCATATTTTTTTTTCAAAAAAAAAAAAAAAAAGAAGGGTCTCGACCCGAAACGTCGCCTATCTCCTTCGCTCCATAGATGCTGCTGCACCCGCTGAGTTTCTCCAGCACTTTTGTCTACCTTCGATTTTCCAGCATCTGCAGTTCCTTCTTAAACACATCAGCATTTGAATTGTCTTCTAACTGCTGGCTGCTCTTTCTATGGAGTTTGTGCTCCTTGTCACAGACTTCCATTGGGTAATTGATTGATTAATTGATTGATACTTAATGCAACGTATACAAGGTATGCAAAGAGTCGCCACCTATAGGCGCCAACACAAAATGCTGGAGTAACTCAGCGGGACAGGAAACACTTTTTCTCACAGAGAGTGGTGCGTTCCGTGGAATTCTCTGCCTCAGAGAGGGAGGTGGAGGCGGGTTCTCTGGATGCTTTCAAGAGAGAGCAAGATAGGGCTCTTAAAAATAGCGGAGTCAGGGGATGTGGGGGAGAAGGCAGGAACGGGGTACTGATTGGGGATGATCAGCCGTGGTTACATTGAATGGCGGTGCTGGCTCGAAGGACCGAATGGCCTACTCCTGCACCTATTGTCAATTGTCGATTGTCTATTGACAGGCAGCATCTCTTGACAGAAGGGATGGGTGACGTTTCAGGTCGAGAGGCTTCTTCTCAACGGAGGTACTGCCTGTCCCGCTGAGTTACTCCAGCAAATGATTACTTGCTTGAATTATTTCACACTCTCTTCACGATGTCACAGACCCGTCCATTTTGACCAAAAGAAAAAAATATTTTCCCTCAGGAAAGGAGCTTTAAACAATTGTCCTCGCTTACTTTGGATCCCAGGCATTATTCAGCCCGCTCCACAGGAGGTAGGTAGATGTGACATCCTCCCAAACCCCAGAAAGGTTGAAGTAAATTCTCGGCCGCAGTCCACATTGCCCTCTGCTGTTGCCACCAACTGGTGTGATATCTCTCTCACACTTTCTGGTTCTCTTTGGTGGCTGCCGCCTTCAACACCACCTATTTCTTCAAGGAGGAATCCATGCAATCCAACCCTTACAATAAACGGCTCTTCCCCTGCAAAGCGCTCCATCTAGTGGCCCAGTCTGCAACTGCCAAAATACCAATGAGCGCAGTCGTGCAGAGTGGAAACAGGCCCTTTGGCCCAACTTGCCCACACCGCATGTTCCATCTACACTAATCCCACCTGCCTGCGTTTGGCCCATATCCCTCTAAACCTGCCCTGTCAATGTTTCTTAAATGTTGCAATAGTACCTGCCTCAACTACTGCCTTGTCACTGTCATAGAGTGATAGTGTGGAAACAGGCCCTTCGGCCTGACTTGTCCACACTGGCCAATATGTCCCAGCTACACTCGTCCCACCTGCCCGCGTTTGGTTCTTATCCCTCCAAACCTGTCCTATCCATGTACCTGCCTAACTGTTTCTTAAATGTAGGGATAGTCCCAGCCTCAATTACCGGCTGCTGTTCCATACACCCTCCACCCTTTGTGTGAAAAGGTTACCCCTCAGGTTCTTTATAAAATCTTTCCCCCTTCACCTTAAACCTATGTCCTCTGGGTTCTCGATACCCCAACTCTCGGCACGAGACTCTGCGCGTTTACCTGATCTATTCCTCTCATTCTGTACACCTCTATAAGATCGCCCCTCATCCTCCAATGCTCCAGTCCCAGCCTGCTCAACATCTCCCTATAGCTCAGGTCCCCGAGTCCTGGCAACAGACTGGTAAATCTGCACTGTCCAGCTTAGTGAGTTGTGAAGACAGAATCTTCAAGTCTTTTCCCTTCTCGGACCTTGGGAGTGAGCACAATGTGCTCCAAGTCAATGGAAATTTTTAGGGTGGAAATGGACAGATTCTTGATTAGTACGGGTGTCAGGGGTTATGGGGAGAAAGCGGGAGAGTGGGGTTGAGATCACCCATGATTGAATGGCGGAGTAGACTCGATGGGCCGAGTGGTCTAATTCTGCTCCGATCACTTATGAACTTAATCCTTTCAGTAACCAAACTCCCACATTTCCTCCCCATGAGGCTCTGAAAGTGACAATCCTTCATCTCTGTAATATTAATGTCAGTAATCTGAACTGGACCCTTGTGTAAACGCGCTACTAATGGTTAGCATGCTTGGTGGCTCATGTGTTACCTCAATAAAAGATATTTACTCCTGGCACAATGGGGAGCTTCAACCTTATTTCTCATTTCTCATGTCGATCTGCAAAGCATCTAATGGTCTGTCCCAATGCCAAATACAATACAATTAGGAAATTGGTGAGGCACGGTGGCGCAAAAGCGGTAGAGTTGCTGCCTTACAGCGCTCGCAGCGCCAGAGACCCGGGTTTGATCCTGACTACGGGTGCTGCCTGTACGGAGTTTGCACAATTCTCCCCGTGACTTGCGTGTGTTTTCTCCGAGATCTTCGGTTTCCTCCCACACTCCAAGGACGTACAGTTTGTAGGTTAATTGGCTTGGGTTTGTGTACTCGGTATACAGTAAGTGTAAATAGTTCCCAGTGTGGGTAGGATTGTCCTACTGGCCGGTGGGCTGGCGGGCCTGTTCCTGCATTGTATCTCTGAACTAAACTCAACAAAAAGTGTAAGGTAGACAAAAATGCTGGAGAAACTCAGCGGGTGAGGCAGCATCAATGGAGCGAAGGAATAGGTGACGTTTCGGGTTGAGACTCCTATTCCTTCGCTCCATAGATGCTGCCTCACCCGCTGAGTTTCTCCAGCATTTTTGTCTGCCTTCGATTTTTCCAGCATCTGCAGTTCTTTCTTAAACTAAAAGTGTTGCACTTTTAAAAAAGGTGAAAGGTGCCAGTGTTCAGATGTCTTGCACGCACTTGTGAACAAACGACTGGATCACGTGCGGATTAGTCCATCACTTTTTTAATACTTTATGTTCACTGTAAACAGATTCCTATACTGCTGACACAGGCTTGGAAGTGGACAGGATGGTTCCACTAGTGGGAGAGTCTAGGACCATAGGCCACAGCCTCAGAATAAAAGGACATGCCGTTAGAAAGGAGATGAGGAGCAATTTCTTGAGCCGGAGGGTGGTGAATCTGTGGAGTTCATTGTCGATGGAGGCCAAGTCAATGGATATTTTCAAGGAGGAGATTGATAGATTCTTGATTAGTATGGGCGTCAGGAGTTATGAGGAGAAGGCAGAATAGTGATGAGAGGGAAAGATTAAATGGCGGAGTAGATTTGATGGATGGAATGGCCTTATTCTGCCCCTGCAACTTATGAACACAAAACTACCATTTGATTACTGAGGGAGATTGGAGTTGTACTGTAATATGAATGCAGGAACTGCTCAGCTGGAAGAAAGGTCACGACCTGCAAACGTCACCTATTCTTTTTCTACAGAGATGTTGCCCGACCCGCTGAACTGCTCTGGCATTTTGAGTCTTTCCTACGCATCATACAGGCACTTCATCCTCTTGCAAACTTTGTAATTAGTGTAAACAAAAATGGCTGCGTGCTTCTCACTATCATCTTTGAGGGCAAGATAAAAAACAATTTCTTAAAATACTGATTCACTGACCACAGTCAAACCACTGTCCTGTTGAACCCAATCTTAGAATAAAGGGGAGGTCATTTAAGACTGAGCTGAGAAAAAACTTTTTTTACCCAGAGAGTTGTGAATTTATGGAATTCCCTGCCACAGAGGGCAGTGGAGGCCAAATCACTGGATGGATTTAAGAGAGAGTTGGATAGAGCTCTAGGGGCTAATGGAGTCAAGGGATATGGGGAGAAGGCAGGCATGGGTTATTGATAGCGGACGATCAGCCATTATCACAATGAATGGCGGTGCTGGCTCGAAGGGCCGAATGGCCTCCTCCGCCATATTGTGGCGTAAAGATTTATGTTCTGTCTTACGCCCAAGTCCAGGTATTTTCTGATCATAAGATGGACACAAAATGCTGGAATAACTCAACGGGACAGGCAACATTTCTGGAGAGAAGGGATGGGTGACGTTTCGACACTCGACCCGAAACGTCACCCATCCTTTTTCTCCAGAGATGTTGCCTGACCCGCTGAACTGCTCTGGCATTTTGAGGTTCTATTGTATGGTAAAATGTGTTGCTTTCTTTCAGTGGTGTAAGCCTGTGCCCGCTAAAGGTACTTCAGAGTTGGTTATTTACTAGCCAGCGCGAGATGATTCATCTTGTACGCCAGTTTAGAGCGGTGTAATGCTTCAACTGCAAAAATGACAGGCCGTATAAATTTACTGTGCAGGGCTGGAGCCAAAATAATGACTGCCAAATTCGTTCGCAATGCAAGGGTGACACTAAGCTTTTTGTGACGGTCTGTGTAAGAGTTACTCTTGCATTGTGAATATATTTCGTGACTTTATTTGTCATCTTCCTGGATTCATGGGGGGTGGTCTTGGAGGGGAGGATGCACCTCAAATCTGCGGAGCATCCTGGACACCCTCTCCATGACACGCTGGTCAACCTGAGGAGCACCTTCAGCAACAGACTGGCTCCACCAAGATGCAGCACAGACCGCCACAGGAGATCCTTCTTCCCTGTGGCTATCAAACTGTACAATAATAATAATAATAATAATAATAATAATAAATGTACTTCTATAGCACGTTTAAAAACAACTCACGTTGACCAAAGTGCTTGACATCATTTTGATACATACAGCGGTACACATACCTAACAATACATACATAAACTGTTTACAGCGCCCCATCAGAGGGACTCAAAAATACTTGGGAGTAGAAATAGGTTTTGAGTCGTGAGTTAAAGGATGGTGGTGGTAGTTCTGATGAGGAGCGGGGTGCTATTCCACAGTTTAGGAGCTGCAACCGCAAAAGCGCGGTCACCCCTGAGCTTAAACCTAGACCGCGGGATAATCAGGAGCCCCAAGTCGGCCGACCTGAGGGACCTGGAGGTGGATCTTCGGTTTCCTCCCACACTCCAAAGACGTACAGGTTTGTAGGTTAATTGGCTCGGTATAAGTGTAATTTATCCATAGTTTGCGGGGATTGCTGTTCGGCACCGACTCTGTGCTGTATCTCCAAACTGAACTAAAATGTAAAGGCAAACTCTGGTGAGACGCTGAAAGCTTGTCGTCAGAAGCAGATTGTGGTATCCAGGGACGGACAAGTCATAAAGCCACAGAAGTTGACTCCACATTACCAAGAAAAGATTGGCTCAAAGAATTAAAAGTGGATTTTAAGAATATTGTTTTGGCATTTCACAATCACCTCCAGACCACCTACCAGAACAGTATGCAGATAATATTGGAATTAAGGTCCACATATAACTTAAGGTGAAAGCCAGGCTAGTGTTGAGCAAGCCTAAACTGGTACCACATAATATAGAAACATAGAAAATAGGTGCAGGAATAGGCCATTCGGCCCTTCGAGCCAACCGTTCAATATGATCATGGCAGATCATCCAAAATCAGTACCCCGTTCTGGCTTTTTGCCTATATCACTTGATTCCATGAGCCCTAAGAGCTATATCCATCTCTCTCTTGAAACCAATTGGCCTCCACTGCCTTCTGTGGCAGAGAATCCCACAGATTCACAAGTAGAGGAGGATTTGAACCAATGAGACTGACATGGTTTGTTGGCCCACACTTCACAACTTGATTCATTGCAACATATTGCTGTGGTGCTCAAAGCCAACAAGATGGTTTGTCTTTCCAGGGACCAAGGCAAACTTGAACAGAACTGTAGATGTTGGACAGCATTTGTTGGCAATGTCACATTATTTGTATACTGAATGAAAAAAGCCAGGATCCTTACAAAGATGGAGTTGTATAAACACAGCAAAATGGCCCTGTACGAGTTCATTCCAAGAGCTCTCCCGAGTTTGCCCTGATTCGAACTCGGAGATTTATGGTAATGGCCGCTCATCGGTACTCGGGGCTCTCGTGGACATTTTTCAACATGTTGAAAAACGAGTCTTCCCGTGTTTCCTGCCGTTAGCGAGTCTTCCCGAGTACCTGCCCTTAGCGTTACGAGCCGCTAAGAGACGACCCCGAGCTCCGACGTACCCGCTGCGTTCAATCTCCGTGCTTACCACGAGTTTGATTTTTTTTAAACTCGGGGGAGCTCTTGGAATGAACTTGTACAGTGCGACAGGGCCATAACAAAGCTAACACCATCAACATCAATAAAGACCTATATTATCAGGGACAGTTTCTCCCCAGCCGTAATCTGGTGACTGAACCATCCTACCACAACTAGAGAGCAGTCCTGAACTACTATCTACCTCATTAGTGACCCTCGGATTATCCTTGATCGGGCTTTGCTGGCTTTACCTGGCACTAAACCTTGCACTATGCCTTTTGCCATAGAGGGAGTACAGAGAAGGTTCACCAGACTGATTCCTGGGATGTCAGGACTTTCATATGAGGAAAGACTGGATAGACTCGGCTTGTACTCGCTAGAATTTAGAAGATTGAGGGGGGATCTTATGGAAACTTACAAAATTCTTAAGGGGTTGGACAGGCTAGATGCAGGAAGATTGTTCCCGATGTTGGGGAGGTCCAGAACAAGGGGTCACAGTCTAAGGATAAGGGGGAATTCCTTTAGGACCGAGATGAGGAAAACATTTTTCACACAGAGAGTGGTGAGTCTCTGGAATTCTATGCCACAGAAGGTAGTTGAGGCCAGTTCATTGGCTATATTTAAGAGGGAGTGAGATGTGGGCCTTGTGGCTAAAGGGATCAGGGGGTATGGAGAGAAGGCAGGTACGGGATACTGAGTGGCGGTGCAGGCTCGAAGGGCCGAGTGGCCTACTCCTGCACCTATTTTCTATGTTTCTAAACAATATTCCCTTATCATGTATCTATACACTGCAAATGGCTCGATTATAATCACGTATTGTCTTTCTGCTGACTGGTTAGTACGCAACAAAAGCTTTTCACTGTACACGTGACAGTAAACTAGACTGAAAATGAACTGAAACCGAACTGAACTATCAGCTTAGTTTAATTTAGTTTAATTTAGTTTAGTTTAGGGGTACAGCGCGGAAACAGGCCCTTCGCCTCACTGAGTCCGCACCGACCAGCGATCCCCACACACTAACACTGTGAGATATTAAGGACAATTTTTACATTGATATCAAGCCAAATAACCTACAAACCTGTATTTCTTTGGACCAAAGTTCTTGGAGAACACTCACGCAGGTCACGGGGTGAAGGTAGAGACAGCACCCGTGGCCAGGATCGAACCTGGGTCTCTTGCGTTGTAGGCGCTATAAGAGGAATCCTGAATGAATCAAGCACACTTTCCAGACTTCCCCAAGTTACGTGCATACTGTTCCGCCTATTGACACACTATGGACTTATGGAAACCATAGGGACATGTGCATTACAAGGACATGGATGTGACTTACGTGGAACTGTGTCAAGTGATTCCAGTTCCCTGGATCGGCTGAGATTTATTGGCTCACAGGTTAGGCTAGGAAGAAGGAGAGAAAACGGTGCAAAGCAATGCTTCTTGTTCAGTTCTACGGGCAACAACAAGGTTATGTAAAAGTCACCCTAATGACCAGAATTTTAACCCTATGGACATACGAGGAGAGAAGCAACTTCCAGAAAGGAGTACAAATGGTGAAGGAAACACACTCGAACAAAAAGCGAAACTACAGGGCAGCCACAGTGGTGCAGCGGTAGAGTTGCTGCCTTACAGCGCTCGCAGCACCAGAGTCCCGGGTTCGATCCCGACTACGGGTGCCGTCTGTACGGAGTTTGTACTTTCTGGCCGTGACCGCGTGGGTTTTCTCCGTGATCTTCGGTTTCCTCCCGCACTCCAAAGACGTGCAGGTTTGCAGGTCCTTCTTCTTCTTTCGCGTCCATCTTCCATGTTTCAAATGTTGACATCGCTGTCATCGTCCGTCCCGAAAATGACGCAAGCTTCCGGCGACAATCAGTGGGAGCCAACACTTGTCGCAGTAGATGACGGTGGTGGCAGGATTTAGCTCGGGATACGTCCAGTTTCCAGCCCCGCGACGTGGTGCTGGTTTGTAGGTTAATTGGCTTGGTATAAATGTAAACTGTCCTAGTCTGAAGAAGGGTCTCGACCCGAAACGTCGCCTATCTCCTTCGCTCCTTAGATGCTGCTGCACCCGCTGAGTTCCTCCAGCCTTTTGTGCACCCCCTAGTCTAGTGTTAATGAGCGGGGATCGCTGGTCGGTGTGGACTGGGTGGGCCGAAGGGCCTGTTTCCGCGCTGTATCTCTAAACGAAACTAAACTAAGCCAAAGTTATTTAGCAGTTGCAAAGCAAGAGATTTGTTTTTGGCCAAGAGGAGTAGAATCTATCAGAAACAGTAAACCCTCATTACATTGTGAATGTTGAGAAGCCAGACAAATAGTTTATTATGGCATGGTGGACCGCATAGCATGCAGAGCGTGCTTGAACAGGGAATTAATAAGACTTCAGCTCACGCACTTGTTATCCAAGTAAGGCACAGAGCAAGAGTATGTCTAGATCATTAAAACTACTGTACTGTCTGTTTCACTTCTATGGCCCAGAAAATTATAATGTGATGAAGCAGCCTGCCAACATCAACATGGAGGTCATTCTTACAGCAAGCACAGAGCTCGGTTTAATACACTAAACCTCCTCTCACTATGCAAGGCTGCAATCCATGAGGCAGCCCAAGTGTGTAAAGGGTTCAGGGTTTTCTGTTTTAGAACTTGCATCAATTCGCACCTAATTTATTTCCACTGGTTCACGGGGCATTGCGAAGGGAAGTCAAGCAATCTCCTTGAAGTTTCGGGTTTTTTTTTGTTGCAGGGGGCCTTTGCCAAGTTCCAGAGTCCAGACGGCCCACCAGCTTGGGATGTGCAGGAAGGAACTGCAGATGCTAGTGTACACCGGAGATAAGACACAAAAGTGCTGGAGTAACTCAGCGGGCCAGGCAGCATCTCTGCCTGATGGTGTCAGGGGTTATGGGGAGAAGGCAGGAGAATGGGGTTAGGAGGGGAGAGATAGATCAGCCATGATTGAATGGCGGAGTAGGCTTGATGGGCCGAATGGCCAAAATCTGCTCCTCTCACTTATGACCTTATAGAAGGAATGGGTGTTTTTTTCAGGCGAGGCCCTCCTTCAGTCTGAAGACCTGAAATATCACCCATTCCTTCTCTCCAGAAACGCTGCCTGTCCCACTGAGTTACTCCAACATTTTGAGTTTATCACCAGGTTGAAATGTTAGAGGAGAGGGGTAGAACTGAGACGTAAGGGAGGACAAGAAGTGGCCCAGTTTCGGTGAAAGCAGAAGACCATCAGTATTGAGGTTAAGAAGAATTTTCAACAAAAGCATTACAAGAAATGCAGCACAGTTTGAATGATCTGAGATGAGGAAAAACGTTTTTTACCCAGAGAGTTGTGAATCCGTGGAATTCTCTTCCACATTAGGCAGTGGAGGCCAATTCACTGGATGTTTTCAAGAGAGAGTTAGATATAGATCTTAGGGTTAATGGAATCAAGGAATTTGGGGAGAGAGCAGGAACGGGTTTTGGATGATCAGTTTAGAGATACAAAGCGGAAACAGGCCCTTGGGCCCACCAGGTCCGCGCCGACCAGGATCCCCGCACATTAACACTACCCTACACCCACTGCAATTGCTACACTTACCAAGCCAATTAACCTCCAAACCTGTACGTCTTTGGAGTGTGGGAGGAAACCGAAGATCTCGGAGAACACCCACGCGGGTCAGGGGGAGAACGTACACACTCCGTACAGACAAGCACCCGTAGTCGGGGAGGATATGGTTAGGGAGACAGACACAAAATGTTGGAGTATCTCAACGGAGCAGGCACCATCTCTGGGAGAAGGAATGGGTGACGTTTCGGGTCAAGACCTTTCTTTGGGCCGTCTGCAGATGGAACACCACTGCCAACCCGAAACACCACCTATTCCTTTATCTCTAGAGATGCTGCTTATCTGCTGAGTTGCTCTCGCATTTTGTGTCTATCTTCAGTGTAAACCAGTATCTGCAGCTCCTTCTTATGCAGATGGTTAGGGAGATATGGTTAAGGACGGCCCATCAACCTAACGGCCTGATGTTCACACCATAGGGAACAGTCACATGTACAACTTTGCAACTGGGCTCTGAGATGCCACAACTGCCGAAGGAGAACAACAATGGAAGAAACAACAGAAATTGTGGGGTACACCCAGCAAATGAGGGTAAATCTGTGAGGAGAGAAGCATTGATGTATCAGGATCAATCAGCTTCCATTGCTCAATCTCTTAACAGATGTTGACTAATCTGCTGAGTTATTTTTTAACAATTTCTGATTCTGCATTTTATCTGTTGCATTTCTTAAGTTCATGAGTTTTAAGAGCAGAATTAGGCCATTCGGCTCATCAAGTCTACTCCGCCATTCAATCATGCCTGAACTATCTTCCCTTCTCAACCCCATTCCCCTGCCTTCTCCATATAACCCCTCTTAAAAATACCCATTGACTTGGCCTCCACAGCCTTCTGTGGCAATGAGTTCCACAGATTCACCACCCTTGCACAACATGTTTCCTTAGTGGATGTGTGATGGCAAGCAATACAGTTTATCATATTGTTAAGCCCTTGTCCCACTGTACAAGGTAATTCTCCCGTGATTTTCCCTGATTCGAACTCGGAGAATGTCCACCGCGGGTCCGTAGGGGTTCGCGGATGTCTCGTTGCGTCCCGTACGAGTAAAAAGTAACCACGTTTTTTCATCACGAGTATTTATTTTACTCGTGGCAATTTTTTGCAGGGATGAAAAAACGTCCCGAGTTTACCGGACGTCCCGAGTACCTACCGTTAGCATTACGAGCCGCTACGACACATCCACGAACTCCTGCCGACCCGCTACAGACATTCTCCGAGTTCGGATGAGGGGAAAACTCTTGAATTACCTCGTACAGTGGGGCAGGCAGGGGCTTAATATCCTTTGGTAATATCAGTTATGTGGAGGGTCAAATATTTCCCCTGAGATCAGTATTACAAATAATTCTATTTTATTCTCCTCTCTGCTGTTATATTTCTTCCTGTTGGGGATCAGTTTTACACAGGGAATGGAGTGAAGATCAACTGATTCAACTGATTCAACTGAATGGGTTTTCCACGATTATTCCACTGACAAACTTATAGAATTAAGTCGCCTATTCTTTGGTGTTCTTGCCTGCAATTTATGAATCTATTTTTTCCATGATAACAAATACCATGTCACGATGCCAAAATACTCTCAATGCATTTTCCTCAGCCCTTTTTTTGTTGTATGAAATTTTGTTCAAGAATGTTTTCCAGGAAAGCATCCCATTCCTGAATCACGGAAAGGCTGTATTGAAGGGCAAGATTGCTGCCGTCGGTAACCCAAACATGTTCACTTCTCCATTGGCCGAGACCCTCAAGGATCGTTGGAAAGATACATCAACCTTGCAATCACGTTCAGATGAATCCAAGAGTAACATCGGAGAGAAATAATATTCCAAGGAACAAATACTGTGAAGATTTGGGTCCCATCTACGGTACAAAAAATGCTGGAGAAACTCAGCGAGTGCAGCAGCATCTATGGAATGAAGGAGATAGGCAACGTTTCGGGCCAAAACCCTTCTTCAGACCCTTCAAACCCTTCTTCAGTCTGAAGAAAGGTTTCGGCCCGAAACGTTGCCTATCTCCTTCGTTCCATAGATGCTGCTGCACCCGCTGAGTTTCTCCAGCATTTTGTGTGCCCTTGATTTTCCAGCATCTGCAGTTCCTTCTTTAACACTAGGTCCCATCTACACCAGTCCCACCACCTGTTTGGCCAATATCCCTCCAAATCTGCCCTATCCATGCTCCAAATTCTGCTTTCCACTGAATGTTGATATTAACCACATGATTTTGAGCATAGTTGCAATCTAACCCTATACCAGGGTAGGGTATACAAAAGGCTGGAGAAACTCAGCGGGTGCAGCAGCATCTAAGGAGCGAAGGAGATAGGCGACGTTTCGGGTCGAGACCCTTCTTCAAACTAAACTAAACCTGAAACCAGTCTGAGGAAGGGTTTCGGCCCGAAACATCGCCTATTTCCTTCGCTCCATAGATGCTGCTGCACCCGCTGAGTTTCTCCAGCATCTTTCTCTGCCTTAAACTAAACCTGAGTACCTGCCAGTGACAGTTTCTGCACAGCTTGACTGATTGGTGGCAACCATTATCCCAGCCATCCTGCCTGTCTGCAGCTCAGCCTCGCGTGAAATTCCAGAGCAGATAAACTCATGACCAGCTTCAATGGGACACAATGCAAATTGCAATCAATGGAGTTTCTACTCCTTTGTTGAACAGCCCTTGATGGGATCTGACAGCCCGCACAATGAAATGTAGTCCCAGGCCGCTAGCAGTTTCCCTTTGATGTGTGGGACCTTTCAGCCACAAGTTATTGAAATGTATCCATTCTGTGCACGTGTCCATCCCTCTTCATTGGACATTAACTGCCTCTCAGCTATATTCACTGACAAGCCAGTCAACCTTGTTATGGGCAGAAGGAATTTATACGTATCAGGAGAGAGGAATAAAAGGGATGCGAATGACGGAAGACCCACACAAAGAGGGAAAAGAGGAGAAATGATTCCATTCATTCCGTGGCTCCTATTGTTTGGGACTGAGTGAGGGTTGTGTGCGGGCTGCGGGAATGCTTCCATTCACCATTGCCTGACCAATGCGACTGGGATTGTGCCGGCCCAGCGCAGCACGGTGGCGCAGCAGTAGAGTTGCAGCCTTGCAGCGCCAGAGACCCGGGTTCGATCCTGATTGCGGGTGCTTGCCCGTACGGAGTCTGCACGTTCTCCCCGTGACCTGCGTGGGTTTTCTCCGAGAAATCTTCCGTTTCCTCCCACACTCCAAAGACGCGCAGGTTTGTAGGATAATTGACTTTGGTTAAAAAGTGTAAAAATTATCCCATGTGTAGGATAGTGTTGGTGTGCGGGGATCACTGGTAGGTGCGGACTCGGTGGGCCAAAGGGACCTGTTTCCACCCTGTATCTCTAAACTAACTAAGACTGAGAAGCAATAATAGAATTAGGGCCAGCAACACAGTATCACTGAAGTATATTGTAAATAGCTGGGACCGCAGCTATTTACAATATATATTAATGAGGGATGAGGGAACTGAATGCAACGGATGACACGAAGCTGGGGGGCAGTGTTAGGTGTGAGGAGGATGCTAGGAGGCTGCAAGGTGACTTGGATAGGCTGGGTGAGTGGGCAAATGCATGGCAGATGCAGTATAATGTGGATAAATGTGAGGTTATCCACTTTGGCGGCAAAAACAGGAGGGTAGACTATTATTTGAACGGTGGCTGATTAGGAAAAGGGGAGATACAACGAGACCTGGGTGTCATGGTACACCAGTCATTGAAAGTAGGCATGCAGGTGCAGCAGGCTGTGAAGAAAGCGAATGGTATGTTGGCATTCATAGCAGAAGGATTTGAGTACAAGAGCAGGGAGGTTCTACTGCAGTTGTACAGGGTCTTGGTGAGGCCACACCTGGAGTATTGCATACAGTTTTGGTCTCCTAATCTGAGGAAAGACATTCTTGCCATAGAGGGAATACAGAGAAGGTTCACCAGACTGATTCCTGGGATCGCAGGACTTCCATAAGAAGAAAGACTGGATAGACTCGGCTTGTACTCGCTGGAATTTAGGAGATTGAGGGCGGATCTTATAGAGACTTACAAAATTCTTAAGGGGTTGGACAGGCTAGATGCAGGAAGATTGTTCCCGATGTTGGGGAACTCCAGGACAAGGGATCACAGTTTAGGGATAAGGGGGAAGTCTTTTAGGACCAAGATGAGAAGATCACTTTTCACACAGAGAGTGGTGAGTCTGTGGAATTCTCTGCCACAGAAGGTAGTTGAGGCCAGTTCATTGGCTATATTTAAGAGGGAGTTAGATGTGGCCCTTGTGGCTAAAGGGATCGGGAGTATGGAGAGAAGGCAGGTACAGGATACTGAGTTGGATGATCAGCCGTGATCATATTGAATGGCGTTGCAGGCTTGAAGGGCCGAATGGCCTACTCCTGCACCTAGTTTCTATGATTCTATGATTCTATAGTATCAGAGAGCTGAAACAAGGCTTGTGTTGTTTGCTGGTAGTGAGGATGGGTTATGGGAGTGGGGTTGAGGATGGAGACTGATAGGTAACGAATGGCATGAAATTGGAAGGGGGTTTGGCAAACTGTTGGTGGATTGAGGATAGACACAAAATGCTGGAGTAACTCAGCGGGACAGGCAGCATCTCTGGAGAGAAGGAATGGGTGATGTTTCGGGTCGAGACCCTCCTTCGGGCTGAGTCTGGGGAGAGGGCGACGAGGGGTATGGTAGGGAAAGGTGTGAAAATGACAGATCAAAGCAGACAATGCTTCACGGAAATGTAGAATGGTTCATTGTTAGCTGAGGGGATGGTGACAATGAGGCGTGCGAACAGTAAAACATCAGTCAAATTAATCAGGAGGTCGGTGAAACTAGTCAGAGAGGGACGGAGAGAGAGGGAAATCAAGGGTTACTCGATGTTAGAGAAAATAATATTCATCCCACTGGGTTGTAAGCTACCCAAGTGAAATATGAGGTGCAGTTCCTCCAATTTGCATTAGGCCTCACTCTGACAGTGGAGGAGGCCCAGGACAGAAAGGTCAGTGTGGGAATGGGAGGGGGAGTTTTGGTTTAGGTTTAGAGCTACAGCGCGGAAACAGGCCCTTCGACCCACCGAGTCCGCGCTGACCTGTGATCCCTGCACACTAACACTATCCTACACACACTAGGGGCAGTTTACAGTGGCACCAAGCCAATTAACCTACAAACCTGTATGTCTTTGTACTGTGGGAGGAAACCAAAGATCTGGGCGAAAACCCAAGTGGTCACGGGGAGAACGTGCATACTCCGTGCAGACAGCACCCGTAGTCGGATTCGAACCCGAGTCCCCGACGCTGTAGGCGCTGTAGGGCAGCAACTTCACCGCTGTGCCACCGTGCGCTGCCCACATTCCAGCATTTTGTGACTGGATCAAGTGCTTGGCAACTGGCAATTGAGATTAAAGTCACCTGGCAATGTTAGAATGGGAATTGGTAGAGGATTTGCTCCACGCAGTGTTAGGTTGGAGATTGTCATCGAGGTTGGATTGTAGATGGATAATATGGTTAAATTGTGAGCTGAGAAAAGAGGGAGTGGAACTGGAGAATTAGCAAAAGGGTTTGTATTATGATTATAGGCACAAAAAGCTGGAGTAACTCAGCGGGACAGGCAGCAGCTCTGGAGAGAAGGAATGGGTGACGTTTCGGGTCGAGACCCTTCTTCAGCCTCGTTCTCAGCTAACAATGTACCATTCTACATTTCTTTGAACATCGTCCCCTTTGATCTGTGTTTTCACACCTTACCCTTCCATATCCCTGTGTCTCCCTCTCCCCTGACTCACAGTCTGAAGAAGGGTCCCGACCCGAAACATCACCCATTCCTTCTCTCCAGAGATGCTGCCTGTCCTGCTGAGTTATTGAGTCCATCTTCGGTTTAACCCAGCATCTGCAGTTCCTTCATACACATTTATTTAATGATTAGTTGCGGGTTTGATGGAGGTCTGGTAGAACCATTAATGCAAACCTTTTCGTTACCTATTCACGGGATGGGAGCCTCTTTGGGAAGTTGGCAAGCTACCCAGAGGAAACCCACATGGTCACAAGGAGAAATGCGTAGGAAGGAACTGCAGAGGCTGGTATTAACTGAAGATAGACACAAAACACTGGAGTAACTCAGCGGGTCAGGCAGCATCTCTGGAGAGAATGTTTGAAGAAGGGTCTCGACCCAAAAGGGTCTCACCTATTCCTTTTCCCCGGAAATGCTGTCTGACCTGCTGAGTTACTCCAACTGTTGGTGTCTATCTTTGGTCACGAGGAAGCAGTGGAGGTCAGGATCGAAGCCAGGTCTCTGGCGATGTGAGGCAGCAACTCTCCCAGCTCAGCACCTGCTTATTGGAATAACAATATTATTGACCATTCCATCCTTTTATATATTTGGAAACTGCGATGGATCTAGTTGCTCTGAGCTACATTTCATGACAGAACCCCTGTTGAAACATTTTTTTTAAAAACATAGTTTGCACTAATTTTATCAGACTTCAAGTGATTGCTGTAATCAACCTTATTAACCTTCAGAGTTCTTTCAGACTATCATCTGCAAGTTCCACATGGTGTCATGAAGTGACAGCGTGACTTTAGTTTAGAGATACAGCGTGGAAACAGGTCCTTCGGTCCAACATGCCCACATCAGCCAACGTCCCATCTACACGTGTCCCACCTGCCTACGTTTGGCCCATATCCCCCCAAACCAGTCCTATCCATGTACATGTCTAAATGTTTCTTAAACATTGCGATAGTCCCTGCCTCAACTACCTCCTCTGTCTGAAGAAGGGTTTCGGCCCGAAACGATGCCTATTTCCTTCGCTGGAGTCTGACGAAGGGTTTCGGCCCGAAACGTTGCCTATTTCCTTCGCTCCATAGATGCTGCTGCACCTGCTAAGTTTCTCCAGCACTTTTGTCTACCCCCTCTGGCAGTTCGTTCCATAACCCCCACCACGCTTTGAGTGAAAAAGTTGCCCCTCAGGTTCCTATTAAATCGTTCCCCTTCACTTTAAACCTATGTCATCTTGTTCTCGATTCCACCACTCTGTGCGTCTACCCGATCTATTCCTCTCATGATTTTGTACGGCTCCGTAAGATCACCCCTCATCCTCCTGCGCTCCAAGGAATAGAGTCCTAGCCTGCTCAACCTCCCCTGATAGATCAGACCTTCAATTAACGGCAACATCCTCGTTAATCTTCTCTGTAACCTTTCCAGCTTGACAGCATCTTTCCTATAACACGGTGCCCAGAACTGAACACAATACTCTAAACGCGGCCTCACCAACGTCTTATGTAACTGAAAGTTATACCTTCCAGCTTCTCCGACTCAATGAATGACTAACATTGAAATATATATATATATATATATTTCATTCTTGGTCTTGTCTGTGATTCTGAGCAATTGCAGTCACACGGGAAAAGTGCAAATATGTAAATCTCAATCCATGGCCAAAGTGTGTTGCCAGGTTATCTGCTTGTGAGAGTGTATTATGGCTCCGTTCTCAGCTTGGAGCTGCATCAATGCTCCAAGATCTTTCAATGGGGAGATAAAAATCAGAGTTAATCATCGCGTAGCCAATATGCTGAGCCCTTTGGCTGGACTGGCATAATAAGTCAAGTACTTATGAGCAATTATGGAATTAGATTCCATGCACAGAGAAAAAACTGGCAAAGCTCTGGCGAAATGGTTATGGTGCTTCATAGGACATTTAATGTTCTATTTTATTCATTCATAGTCTGTGTGTAGCACTGGTAAGGCCAGAATTGAATACCAATCCAAAAGGGCCAGTGGCGCAGCGGTGGGGTTGCTGCCTCACAGCACCAGAGACCCGGGTTCGATCCAGACTACGGGCGCTGTCTGTACGGAGTTAGTACGTTGTCCCTGTGACCTGCGTGGGTTTTCTCTGAGATCTCCGGTTTCCTCTCACATCCCAAAGACGTACAGGTTTGTAGGCTAATTGGCTTGGTAAAATTGTAAATTGTCCCAAGTGTGTGTGGGATAGCGTTAGTCTTTTTTAAATTATTTCAAAATAGACTTTATTCAGGTAATAAATATACACAATACATGAACCGTGCAAAAAATTCATCCGGCGTTTTCGGAGGCTATACAAACATTCAATACTGTTTACATACATTTTTCAAATTTCACAAATTCATCCCCCACCCTTGCCACTCGTGTGGCCCACAGGTGTGGAATCTCTTCCCTTATTTTAAGGGGCGTCTGCACCACACCCTGCCGCCCATGTCCAGCAGGGGAAGGGCCCTAGACTGTGGTCCTCCCCCCACCGAGCCTTGGCGTTGGCTGCCTGAGGGGCTCCGGTGGGCTGAAGAGCCTGAATCCGCGCTGTATCTCTAAACTAAACTAAACTGTCCTTGAGCAAGTGGTGGTGAGCCCCAATATAGTTTAGTTTAGTTTCGAGACACAGCACAGAAACAGACCTTTCGGCCCAATTGAGCCCACACCGACCATCGATCACTAGTTCTATGTTATCCCACATTTGAATCCACTCCCTGTACTCGCAGGGAAATTTACAGAGGCCAAAGGGCTATGTGACCTCCTCCTGCACCTATTTTCTATGTTTCTATGTTAATTAATCTACACACCCGCAGGTCCTTGGGATATGGAAGGAAACGGAGCATCTGTTTGAAACACGTGCGGTCACAGGGAGAACATTCAAACCTCATGCAGACAGCACCTTTAAGATACAGTGCAGAAAGGCCCACCGAGTCCACGCTGACCAGCGATCCCCGCACATTAACGTTATCCTACACACAGTAGGGACATAATCTTTACATTCACAAAGCCAATTTACCTCCATACCTGTACGTCTTTGGAGTGTGGGAGGAAACCGAAGATCTTGGAGAAAACCCACGCAGGTCACGGGGTGAACGTGCAAACTCCGTACAGACAGCACCCGAGGTCGGGATCGAACCAGGGTCTCCGGCGTTGCAAGCGCTGTGAGGCAGCAACTCTACCGCCGTGCCCTCTGAGGTCAGGATCGAACCCAAGTCTCTGTCGCTGGTGAGGTAGCAGTTCTACCAGCTGCATCGTTGTGCCTCCCTACTTGAACCTCCTTATGTTAGACTTTATTACACTTTCAATCTAAAACGGAGTTAAATATTTGTAGTATTCTTCCTGCCTTCACTGGGCACCTCAGGAAGATTGTCAAAGAGAAAGTCCAAGAGCCTCCATGTACAGGATGTGCTGGTTTACACCGAAGATAGACACAAAATGCTGGAGTAACTCAGCGGGACAGGCAGCATCTCTGGAGAGAAGGACTGGGTGTATAGAATGGGTGTGATATCTATAGCCTCCATCTACATGTCGCTTTCAATTCTCCAATAGATTCCAGTAGATTCAAAACGTCACGGGGGCGCAGCGGTAGAGTTGCTGCCTTACAGCACCAGAGACCCAGGTTCGATCCTGACTACGGGTGCTGTCTGTGCAGAATTTGTACGTTCCCCTCGTGACCTGTGTGGGTTTTCTCCGGGTGCTCTGGTTTCCTCCCACACTCCAAAGACATACAGGTTTGTAGTTTAATTGGCTTCGGAAAAATTGTAAATTGTCCCTGGTGTGCGTATGGGATAGTGTTAGTGTGTGGGGATTACTAGTCGGTGTGGACTCGGTGGGCTGAAGGGCCGGTATCCACCCTGTATCTCTAAACTAAAATGAACTAGAAGGTCCCTCCCTATATACAGTGTAACATGCCTGTGTGAAAAATGCCCATTAGCTGTTTTCACTCAGAGAGTTGTGAATCTGTGGAATTCTCTGCCACAGAAGGCAGTGGAGGCCAATTCCCTGGATGTATTCAAGAGAGTTAGATATAGCTCTTAGGGGCAATGGGATCAAGGGATATGGGGAGAAAGCAGGGACATGGTACTGATTTAGGATGATCAGCCATGATCATATTGAATGGCGGTGCTGCCCCGAAGGGCCGAATGGCCTACTCCTGCACCTATTGTCTATGTTTCTATGTTATGAACAGTAGTACTGTTCATACACGGCTGAACTCAAAAATTGGGCAAGTGGGTTTATTTTACACTACTTGCTAGGTCTAAACAAATGATACTCTTTGACCGATAACAGATGTTCTGTAATGTCATCATGTAATGACTTTAATATACAGAAAGACTGTCTGGAACACAGCCAATATCCACAAAGGAAGTCTTCATTTTATTAAAAAAAAAAACAACTTCTGAAGAATAGTTGCTAATTAAGAAGTTAGATGATTCATAGATGACTAAAACACAAGAGCAGGGTGGAACGGTGGCACAAAGGTAGTGTTGCGCCTAAAAGCGCCAGAGACCCGGGTTCAATCCTGACTACGGGTGCTGTCTGCGCGGAGTTTGTGCGTTCTCTCCATGACCTGCGTGGGTTTACTCCGGGATCTCTGGTTTCCTCCCACACTCCAAAGACGTACAGGTTTGTAGGCTTGGTAAAATTGTCATTTGTCCCTAATGTGTGTAGGGTAGTGTTAGTGTGCAGGGATCATTGTTCGGAGTGGACTCGATGGGCAGAAGGGCCTGTTTCTGTGCTGTATCTCTAAACTAAACTAAAGGGGTTGGACAGGCTAGATGGAAGAAGATTGTTCCCGATGTTGGGGAAGTCCAGGACAAGGGGTCACAGTTTAAGGATAAGGGGGAAATCTTTTAGGACCGAGATGAGAAAAAAAAATTTCACACAGAGAGTGGTGAATCTCTGGAATTCTCTGCCACAGAAGGTAGTTGAGGCCAGTTCATTGGCTATATTTAAGAGGGAGTTAGATGTGGTCCTTGTGGCTAAAGGGATCAGGGGGTATGGAGAGAAGGCAGGCACGGGATACTGAGTTGGATGATCAGCCATGATCATATTGAAAGGTGGTGCAGGCTCGAAGGGCCGAATGGCCTACTCCTGCACCTTTTTTCTATGTTTCTACGTTTCTATAGTTCTAAATTAAACAGAGATTTATGATGTGTATGAAGGAACTGCAGATGCTGGTTTAAACCTCTGGCAGACACAAAATGCTGGAGTAATTCAGCGGGACTGGCAGCATCTCTGGAGAGAAGGAATGGGTGACGTTTTGGGTCGAGACCAAACTTCAGAAGAAGGGTCTTGACCTGAAAAGTCACCCATTCCTTCTCTCCAGAGATGCTGCCTGTCCCACTGAGTTACTCCAGCATGTTGTGCCTGTCAGAGGTTTGTGATGCACTTGAATAAAACAATTACTGGTCCACAGGGCATCAAAGCAATCATGGAGTAGACTCCCTAATGATGAGTTCCAATTGTTAGGTAGAAAGCCTGGCGTGCTTGAATTATGAAACAACAAGAAGGGGAAATACATTACACGTTTTAGCATTAAGAAGATTTGATATAGTGAGGACTTTTATGGAAAGACTGCTCCGAGCTCAAAGCCTGTGACATGGGATTATTGATTTAAGAGAAGGAACAATTTCTTCATGTTGAAAGGTTGCAGAAGATGGAAGGCTTTCCTGTAGAAAATCACTAAAGCAGAGACTATCGTATCATTTAAGAGCGGCGAAAAATGGATGAGTAGCTACAGACGAGGAAGACAAAGGGCTCGGAGGAGAGAGGAAGGCAGCACAATCACTCCAATACTGGCACTGATGCATTGGATCAAATATTACTCCTTCTTGATTTATACGTGGGTTGGCAAGCACATCTGCACATTTGGATGATGCACATTTATCAAGCCATGCACAAAAGCCAACAGCTTTCACAAAGAGTTCAACGCAGATTAAACACTCACTACATCTCATTAAGGTTCACATCCAGCCCGATTCAAAAGGTGAGTCATCAACACAAAGCCTTCATCAATCCATTCTGCTCTTCACCGGCAATGTATTGCAACTAAACCCTGCTAACTGATCTGAATTATTTTAACATTGGGATGGCAGGAGCTGAATAATGGAGAAAATATTTTGGTGCACAAGAGTGGAAGAGGCTGTTTGATGGTAGTTTAGTTTAGTTTGGTTTAACATAGAAACATAGAAAATAGGTGCAGGAGGAGGCCATTCGGCGCTTCGAGCCAGCACCGCCACTCATTGTGATCATGGCTGATCGTCCCCTATGAATAACCCGTGCCTGCCTTCTCCCCATATCCCTTGACTCCACTAGCAACCTTAGAGCAAACTTAGAGCAACCAAACTAAACCAACCTTGGTTTGGTTTGCTTTGGTTGAGTTGAGTTCAGAGTTACAGCGTGGAAACAGGCCCTTCAGCCCACTGAGTCCGTGCCGACCAACGATCATCGTACACTAGTTCTATGTTAGACTAGTTTCGCTATTTACACACTGGGGGAAATTTACAGAAGCCAATTAACCTACAAACCTGCACATCACTGAATCGTGGGAAGAAACTGGAGCAGCAGGAGAAAACCCACAGGGAGAACGTACAAATTCCGTACAAATAAGCACGTATAGTCAGGATCGGACCCAGGTCTTTGGCGCTGAAAGGCAGCAACTCCATCGATGCTTCACTGTGCTGCCCTGTGCTGGTAGGGCTGGATAGTGGAGATGCAGGAGTGGGGAAAATCTCCTACCATTATTGAGACTAAAGCATGTTTTGGAAACTGCTGCAACATTTATGCCAATCTCTTCAGTAAAAACACAGGTGCAATCATAAAGAAAGCACATCAGCACCTCTACTTCCTGGGAAGATTACGGAGAGTCGGTCTGTCAAGGAGGACTCTCTCCAACTTCTACAGGTGCACAGTAGAGAGCTTGCTGACCGGTTGCATCGTGGCTTGGTTCGGCAACCTGAGCGCCCAGGAGCGGAAAAGGCTGCAAAAAGTTGTAAACGCTGCCCAGTCCATCATCGGCTCTGACCTCCCCACCATCGAGGGGATCTATCGCAGTCTCTGCCTTAAAACGGCTGCCAGCATCATCAAGGACCCACACACCATCCTGGCCACACACTCATCTCTCCACTGCCTTCAGGTAGAAGGTACAGGAGCCTGAAATCTGAACATCCAGATTCAGGAATAGCTGCTTCCCCACAGCCATCAGACTATTAAACACAACTTCAAACAAACTCTGAACTATTTGCACTTTATCTGTTTATTTATGTGTGTATATATATATATTCCTTGGTATATGGTCACACTGATCTGATCTGTATTTATGCCTACAATATTCTGTTGTGCTGCAGCAAGTAAGAATTTCATTGTCCTATCTGGGACACATGATAATACATTTTCTTGACTTGAAAATTACTCAGGCTCCTGGATATTCAGGCCATTTATTTCCTGTATCAATATCATTTATATTTTTTACTCACTCACCCTAGTTTTGTGTAATCGGCAAGTGTATTCGATTCAGTTATTTACACAGATCTTCAATCTATGCCAACAGGTTAACGAGTCTTTACGGCCAACTTAAGACTCTAACAGACAAGATGGCACCTGAATTGTGGTAACTCTTGTGTACTGAGTCAGTCGTCTGCTATCTTACCCTCCGGTACTTAGCATGACTGCGCCTAATGTAGAGTAGGATTATCACTGCACTATAAACAAAACGTGACAAAGTACCATTGAACCATCCATGTCATGGAAAACACTTGCAAAGGCATATCTCTGAGAAGATTTTGCATCAGAATTAATAGCCATGTGTTTGTGTTTAAGAAGGAACTGCAGGTGCTGGAAAATCGAAGGTAGACAAAAATGCTGGAGAAACTCAGCGGGTGAGGCAGCATCTATGGAGCGAAGGGAATAGGCGACGTTACATACTTTGCGCTGGTTTTCTATATCTCTACATAGGTAAATGATCACTTTGAGAGCTACTACATTTTGATCATTCCAAAACCGCACTCAAGACAAGATTGAGACACAAGGAACTGCAGATGCAGGAATCTTGCATAGAACAGAGTACTGGAGTAACTCAACGGGTTAGGCAGCATCTCTGGTGGACATGGAAAGGTGGGTTTCCTCCCACACTCCAAAGACGTACAGGTTTGTACGCTAATTAGTTTGGTGTAATTGTAAATTATCCCGTGTGTGTGTGTGTGTGTGTGTGTGTGTGTGTGTGTGTGTGTGTGTGTGTGTGTGTGTGTGTGTGCGTGTGTGCGTGTGTGTGTGTGTGTGTGTGTGTGTGTGTGTGTGTGTGTGTGGTGTGTGTGTGTGTGTGTGTGTGTGTGTGTGTGTGTGTGTGTGTGTGTGTGTGTGTGTGTGTGTGTGTGTGTGTGTGTGTGTGTGTGTGTGTGTGTGTGTGTGGTGTGTGTGTGTGTGTGTGTGTGTGTGTGTGTGTGTGTGTGTGTGTGTGTGTGTGTGTGTGTGTGTGTGTGTGTGTGTGTGTGTGTGTGTGTGTGTGTGTGTGTGTGTGTGTGTGTGTGTGTGTGTGTGTGTGTGTGTGTGTGTGTGTGTGTGTGTGTGTGTGTGTGTGTGTGTGTGTGTGTGTGTGTGTGTGTGTGTGTGTGTGTGTGTGTGTGTGTGTGTGTGTGTGTGTGTGTGTGTGTGTGTGTGTGTGTGTGTGTGTGTGTGTGTGTGTGTGTGTGGTGTGGTGTGTGTGTGTGTGTGTGTGTGTGTGTGTGTGTGTGTGTGTGTGTGTGTGTGTGGTGTGTGTGTGTGTGTGTGTGTGTGTGTGTGTGTGTGTGTGTGTGTGGTGTGTGTGTGAGTGTGTGAGTGTGTGAGTGTGTGAGTGTGTGAGTGTGTGAGTGTGTGAGTGTGTGTGTGTGAGTGTGAGTGTGAGTGTGCGGGGATCGCTGGCCGGTGTGGACTCGGTGGGCCGAAGGGCCTGTTTCTGCGCTGTATCTCTAAAGTGAACCACAAGACATAAATCCAATAGTCATTGTCATTGAACTGGTGGAGCAGCTGACCAAAAGGAAACGTCGCAACTGAAGAAGTTGTATCATTAAGGGCCTGTCCCACTTACGCGACCTTGGCTCACAAATTACGCGACCTCGTGGTCGCTTGAGGCATACGAGCACCGTATGGCCGCGCGGGGCCGGTCCCAATTAGAATCGCGGAGTTGTACGGGGCTGGTCCCAATTAGAAGCGCGGAGTTGTACGGGGCTGGTCCTACATCGTTCTAAAATTCTTGCAGTGATCGAAATCTTCGATCGCCAACGGCCTGTCGGCATGCAGGCGCAATGCGGTCGTACGCAGCGTCTTGACAGCGTATGCCTAGCACGTGGCGTTGCGTGATGACGTCACCGCCTGACGCTGTGCGACTCCCAAATTCAGTCGGCCCGCCTCCTGCCCGGCTGATTGGTAAGCACGACATAAATGAACTTTGCCTGAACTCCGCTTCCGGTTGGTCGCGCCAAACGCAAGCAATCGCATGCAAGTGGGACAGGCCCTTACGATGTACAGGTTTGTAGGTTAATTGGCCAGGTATAAATGTAAATTGTCCCCAGGATAGTGTTAGAACGCGGGGATCGCTGGTCGGTGCGGACTCGGTCGGCCGAAGGTCCTGTTTCTGTGCTATATCTCTAAACGACAATAAACCAAACTAAACTAAACTTCTGGCAGAATGTATTTACCATCCTAATGATCATGAGTTATCTACATTGTGGCGTAGCAGTCTGCTGGCCAATTCGGAATGCTGCTTTCCTGTTTTTAATAAAAACTTTAACCAAACTCAATTAATGGCTGCGTTTCTTTTTCAAGTTCATTCAGATTGCAGCGATTTGAAAACTTAACCTCCCGTGTTCCTTGCACTGAAACCTTCGGGGCTCTTTGTATGAAAATGAACCAGTCACCAACGAGGGAGAAGTTTTTATAGGAAACATGTGTTCTGCTCCTCTGTTCAAGCGGCGTCCCCCTGTGTCATATGTTAAGCTTTTGTAATCATGAAGCGTTTCGCGGTGACTGCAAAGCTACCTTTTGCAAATAAAAGTGGCACTGCGTGTAAATAAAAGTGACGAGCGACAATTAGAATTAGTCGCCCTCACTTCATCTGTATGTGCACTGGATATTTAGCATCAGTGCCTGCCCAGTATTCATAAATTAATAAATAGGGCAGCACGGAGACGCAGCGGTAGAGTTGCTGCCTTACAGCGCCGGAGACCCGAGTTCGATCCCGACCACGGGTGCTGTCTGTACGGAGTTTGTACGTTCTCCCCGTGACCTGCGAGGGTTTTCTCCGATGTCTTCGGAATCCTCCAACACTCCAAAGACGTGCAGGTTTGCCGGTTAATTGGCTTGGTATAAATGGAAATTGTCCCTAGTGTGTGTAGGATAGTGTTACTGTGCGGGGATCGCAGGTCGGTGTGGACAGGGCGGGCTGAAGGGCCTGTTTCCGCGCTGTAACTCTAAACTAAATCGGTTATCTGTCAGGCACTACCAAGAATAAAAGCCTCCAATTGTTTTTGTACAAGTCTGCTTCACCGATGATAAAGGAAACAGGCCATTGTTAGCTGTGGGCTAGGTGAAAATGAGTTACAGCCAATGTGAGTCAACAAGACACATTTGAACCTAGTACAATGAATTGGGTGATGGAGGAAGAGAGAGGGGATGTCAGGGTTACTTGAAGTTAGAGGAATTAATATTCATACCGCTGGGTTGTAAGCCGCACAAGACCTTGTCCATATAATGTTAAAGAAGGAACTGCAGATGCTGGAGAATCGAGGGTTACACAAAAAGCTGGAGAAACTCAGCGGGTGCAGCAGCATCTAAGATGCTGCTGCACCCGCTGAGTTTCTCCAGCTTTTTGTGTAACCCTTGTCCATATAATCACCTCTTAACAAAACACAATGACTAGTGACCTAGTTTAAGAAAGAAAACAATTCAAATGATTTGCATGCGGATTTAGTATGAGTGATATTACTCAGCTGGTGGCAATAATCGAGCAACGTTAAGCTTCTTGACTTGAATAGTCGAGCAATGATTTGTGTATGAAAATGTCATAGTGTAAATGCGTAGGGATAAATCTTGCAACTAAAGCTCAACACGCTTCATGAATTTATGACTTCTGAAAGCAGCTGCTGTGATGCTTTAATGAATAAAGGCATCACTTGGTAGGTTTGTTGTGGACAGGCCTGGATAGAGAGGATGTTTCCACTAGCGGGAGAGCCTAGGACCAGAGGCCATAGCCCCAGAATTAAAGGACATTCCTCAGGAAGATGAGGGATAGACTTGATGGGCCAAATGACCTAATTCTGCTCCTATCACTTATGACCTTAAAACCTATTTCTTTGTCCAACTTTTTGGCTGTTTTCCTGAACATAGTCTTCTGTGGCTTGGTGTCACGTGAAGTGACTTTGAACATTTTCTTTAACGTGTCAAAGGCATAATAAACGTGGACGTGTGTGTTTATGTTATTCCTGTATTTAGCAAAATGCTCGCAAGATAGCGGCAGAGTGTGGAGACTCGTTGCGTGCTGGTCCCAGAAGAGAATCTGTTATCATCCATTACAATCGCTCCACTCTTTTACATCTGTGAATCAAGAGCAGCACTTCCTACACTAACTAGGCGCTCTTTAATCTCCTCTCCTTTATCTGTACACTGTGGGCAGCTTGATGGTAATCGTGATAGTCGATTCTTCGACTGGACAGCATGCCAACATAAGCTCTTCTCTGTACCTCAGTGCACCTAATGTCCTTCTGCAGTTGTACAGGCCCCTAGTGAGGCCACACCTGGAGTATTGTGTACAGTTTTGGTCCCGTCACTTGAGGAAGGACATTCTTGCTATGGAGGGAGTGCAGCGTAGGTTTACAAGGTTAATTCCCGGGATGGCGGGACTCTCATATGCTGAGAGAATGGAGCAGCTGGGCTTGAACACCCTGGGGTTGAGAAGGATGAGAGGGCATCTCATTGAAACATATAAGATTGTTAAGGGCTTGGACACACTAGAGGCAGGAAGCATGTTCCCGATGTTGGGGGAGTCCAGAACCAGGGGCCACAGTTTAAGAATAAGGGGTAAGCCATTTGGAACGGAGAAGAGGAAACACTTTTTCTCACAGAGAGTGGTGAGTCTGTGGAATTCTCTGCTCTCTCTATGGAGTTTGTGGTCCTCGTCACAGACTTCCATTGGGTGAATGATTATTAATTGATTGATACTTAATTGTCACAGTGAAATTCTTTGTTTTTCACACCTTATACAAGGTATGCAAACAGTCGCCACCTATAGGCGCCAACACAAAATGCTGGAGTAACTCAGCGGGACAGGAAACACTTTTTCTCACAGAGAGTGGTGAGTCTGTGGAATTCTCTGCCTCAGAGGGCGGTGGAGGCAGGTTCTCTGGATGCTTTCAAGAGAGAGCTAGATAGGGCTCTTAAAAATAGCGGAGTCAGGGGATATGTGGAGAAGGCAGGAACGGGGTACCGATTGGGGATGATCAGCCATGATCACATTGAATGGCGGTGCTGGCTCGAAGAGCCAAATGGCCTACTCCTGCACCTATTGTCTATTGGCTAATGTTAAGTACGGGTGTCAGGGGTTATGGGGAGAAGGCAGGAGAATGGGGTTAGGAGGGAGAGATAGATCAGCCATGATTGAATGGCGGAGTGGACTTGATGGGCCGAAAGGTGTAAGTCCGCTCCTATCACTTATGACCTTATAATAAACTAAACAAAACTAAGCTAAATTTGTAATAGAAAATCATGTGAAAGAACAAAGTTCCATGCTGGTGGGAAGATGTGGTGACGTGGCGCGACAACATGGATGCAGTTTTATTGCTGTTCCTGGCCCATCTCCCTCTGTGACCCACCTCTCCATGTTCTCTCTCTCATCCTTACATGTCATATCACCCTGACCCCAAACCAAACTCGCAGCCCGAGGCTGAATTTCATTAAAATGAAAGCTAATGAAAGAAAGTGCGCTTTAGTACATTTAGTAATTAGAAGGAAACAGGAATTGAAAGTTGCGTATTTAGGTTAGGTTACAGATCGTTTGGAGATACAGCGCGTAAACAGGCCCTCAGGCCTGCCGCGTCCACACCGACCAGCGATCCCGGCACATTAACACTATCCTACACACACTAGGGACAATTTACAATTTTACCAAAGCCAATTAACCTCCAAAGCTGTATGTCTTTGGACTGTGGGAGGGAATTGGAGCATCCGGAGAAAACCCACGCAGGTCACGGGGAGAACGTACAAACTCCGTACAGACAGCACCCGTAGTCAGATTCAAATCCGGGTCTCTGGCGCTGTTAGGCAGCAACTCTACCTCTGAACCACTGTGCTGCCCATTACACGTGTGTGCATTTCTATTATATGTTTAAAAAATGGCTTATCAGAATTGGGCAGCAGAATAGTGCTGCTGCTGCCATACAGTGCCAGAAACTCAAGTTGAATTCTACCTTTGAGTGCTTTCTACGTGGAGTTTGCACGTTCTCCCTGTGACCGCACGGGTTTCCTCCGGGCGATCCCACAACCCAAAGACCTGCAGGTTTCTAGGCTAATTAGCCCTCTGTAAATTGCTTCCAGTGTTGAGGGGAAACTGAGACAACATCGAACTGTGCGAGTGGTGGGTGTGGACTTGGTGGGCCGAAGGGCCTGTTTCCACACTGCATCTCCAAACTAAACTAACAATTAGAGTAGTAAAACTTCAGTAAAAATTGTAAGTTGACCCTGGTGGGTGTAGGATAGTGTTAGTGTGTGGGGATCGCTGGTCGGCCCAGACTCGGTGAGCCAAAAGGCCAGTTTCTGTGCTATATCTCTAAAGTCTCTAATTGATTATACCAGCTTAATATGAAAACAAGACATAAATATCAGTGTTTTGTGGGTTTTTATAGAAATAACATCTGGAAAATTACACAAGGGTGCCAGATTATCAGTTTTACTCTATCTTGCAAACTTAAACAGATTATGATCAGAAGGAAACTTAAACTGACTATGATCAGATTATTTACAAGCAATACCACTGGATTGATTCCCAAATTGAAGTGAGAAAAAAATTCAGTAGATCGGGCTTGTACCTTCTGGAGTTGGAAGAATAAGACGCAATCTTATTTAAATATGTCAGATTTGAATGGTGTTTGGCAGGGTAGATGTTTAGTGTAGAAATGCAGAATGGGAACAAGCCCTTCGGCCCACTGAGGCCACTCCGACCATTCATCACCCATACTCAGATCAATTATCCAACTTTCCCATCCCGCACACTGCTGGCAATTTACAGAACTTGCACGTCTTTGGAATGTGGGAGGAAACTAGAGCACCCGGAGAAAACCCACGTGGTCACAGGGAGAACGTGCAAACCCTGCGCAGACAGCGCCCGTAGTCAGGATCAAACCCGGCTCTCTGGCGCTGTGAGTCAGTAACTCCACCGCTGCGCCACCCAAGTCTATGGCAGCCGGTGGTCTCCCATCCAAGCACTAACCAGGCCTGAGCCTGCTTAGCATTTCAACGGCAGACGTTTTCAAGCTAGCATGGCCGTAGGCGTGAGGAATTTAGCCGGGTGGGGTAATCTGTAACTGAGAGCGAAAGATAAGGGCTGCTGTACATGTATAGAAGGGTCTGTTTCCGTGCTGTATCTCTAAACGAAGCTAATTGCATTTTTAAGCATTGGACTGAATGACTTCATGTTAAGCTTGGATGCACTGGCACTTCAGTCTGAAGACCGCAGAAGATATTGTCTTTTCAATGCTCTGTCTGAAGGCGATGTCTCATGCTGGGAAAATTAATCTGGACGCTCATCTATCTCCAGCGTTTTACCCTTGTAACCATTCTTCATCAGTCAGTCTAGACAGTTTGTTAGCAGTCGAAGATGTTGCAGATAAATCTGTTTGTGTCCTCAAATGACATTCACACCTGCACACATTCGAGCAACTGCAGAGAAAGATCTTTGGCAGATTTGCCCTTCATTTCGTCTAAGGTTAGAGAGTCCAATGGTAGCATTCAGTGCTGGTTGAAGTAAGCTAATTCAACACAGATCGGGGGGTTGAATGTGGAGAGTGATAGGAGCAGAGTTAGGCCATTTGGCCAATCAAATTTACTTCCCCATTCAATCATGGCTGATCTATCTCTCCCTCCTTACCCCATTCTCCTGCCTTCTCCCCATAACCCCTGATGCCCGTACTAATCAAGAATCTATCTTCCTCTGCCTATAAAAATATCCTCCACAACCTTCTGCACCAATAAATTCCACTGATTCACCACCCTCTGACTACTAAAGAACTTCCTCCTCATCTGCTTCCTAAAGGAACACCCTTTAATTCTATGACCTCTAGTCCTGGACTCTCCCACTAGTGGAAACATGCTCGCTAAGCCTCTCACTATTAAGTATGTTTCAGAAGTCCCCCCCTCATTCTTCTAAACTCCAGTGAGTACAGGCCCAGTGCCGTCAAAAGCTCATCGTAAGTTAACCCCCTCATTCCTGGGATCATTCTTGTAAACCTCCTCGGGACCCTCTCCAGGGCCCGCACGTCCTTCCTCAGATATGGCGCCCACAAGTGCTCACTATTGTTAAGCAACACCTTTAAAAAAAGAATAAGAGATGTCACAGTAGAAATAATTAGTTTTGAGATACAGCGTGGAAACAGGCCCTTTGGCCCACCGGGTCCACACTAGCCAGCAATCACCCATAACCTAGTTGAATCCTACATACTAGGGACAATGTAGAGCGGGCCCAAGTAACCTAAAAGCCTGCATGTCTTTGTAGTGTGGGAAGAAACTGGAGCACCCCGGAGAAAACCCACATGGTCGAAGGGAGAACGTGCAAACTCCGTATAGACAGCGGCCATAGTCAGGATCGAACGCTGGGTCTCTGGCAACTCTACCGCTGCGCTACCGTGCGGTGGTGAGGGGAAGAATATTAGTAGCAGAATTGCAGATATCAAGACCTCAACAGCTAAAGGCGTAACCATGAGTGATGGAGTACCGTTTTGAATGCACTCAGAGATGTAAGATGCTGGCCTGAATTGTTAAGAGTCTTGAGAGAGCAAAGCCATTGAGCAGCAGTTGCCGAAAAGACTAGAGCACATGTGGTAGAGTTGCTGCCTGGGTTCGATCCCGACTGCGGGTGATGCCTGTACGGAGTTTGTACGTTTTCCCCGTGACATGTGTGGGTTTTGGTCCGAGATCTTCCCACACTCGCTAGCTGGTGTGGACTCGGTGAGCTGAAGGGCCAGATTCCGCGTTGCATCTCTAAACTGAACCAAACGAGTCTGAAATCCCGACAGCGTTGAAATTTGTTGTAAATTCATTCACACGTCATCTCCTAAACGCGGAGCAAGTATTTCAAATGTCACATTCCTCGTTTTTCTCTCTTGAAATTAACCGAAAGATAATTTTGTACATGATGTAATAGATCAAAATGGCCTATATTAAAAAAAAATCAAGATTAAAACATGTTTTGTATAAATGTCTACCATGTTCCTTATCTTATCTCTTTGCAAGTTCTTATATGTTATAAGACTTCGTTAATGCAGATAATCTACTGTTCTGTTCCTGAGTGGGGCAAAGTAACCATACCCTGTTTTCATTAGGAGCAGTGTTCGATGTTTTTTTTTTTTTGCTTTTAATTTTTATTATTTTTTCCTTTTTGTGTTATCTTTCAATCCGAATTCCCCCAGGTTTGTGACACATGCAGAACTGTAATCCTAAGAGTACATCTAGAACACCATGTGCTTGCCCCCGGGCTGTCTCGCAAAAGATGAATGAATTTGTGAAAATCATTCAGGGTGAAAGTACTTTATTTCATCCAAGTCTTCAATACCTGGTCACGCAGTGGATACATACCAGGTCAAAAGATTGTGTTCTTGGCCACAGTGAGCAACTGGTAATAAATGCCATTGGATTAACTATCTTTTACCAAGCATGCTGAGACATTGTAAAACAAAGGTCTATCAAGTCTTCAATTACATCTTTTTTAGTGTAAGAAAGAACTGTAGATGCTGGAAAAATCGAAGGGAGACAAATAAATGCTGGAGAAACTCAGCGGGTGAGGCAGGCAGCATCTATGGAGCGAAGGAATAGGCGATGTTTCGGTTCGAGACCTTTGAAAGGTCTACTGAGTCCGTGCTGACCAGCGATCACCCCGTACACTAACACTGTCCGACACACTAGGGACAATTTACAATTTATGGAAGCTAATTAACCTGCAAACCTAGATGTGTTTTACATGTGGGAGGAAACCTGTAGAAAGCCCACATGGACCCTTGAAGGGTCTCGACCCGAAACATCGCCTATTCCTTCGCTCCATAGATGCTGCCTCACCCGATGAGTTTCTCCAGCATTTGTTGTCTACCTTCGATTTTAGTTAAGTTTAGTTTAGTTTAGAGATACAATGTGGAAACAGGCCCTTCGGCCCACCAGCAACCCCCGCACACTAACACTACCCTACACACACTAGGGACAATTTACAATTATACCAAGCCAGTTAACCTACAAACCTGCACATCGTTGGAGTGTGGGAGGAAACCAGAGCTCCCGGGGAAACCCCATGTAGGTCACGGGGAGAACGTACAAACTCCGTACAGACAGCACCCATGGTCAGGATGGAACCCGGGTCTCTGGCGGTGTTACGTAGCAACTCTACCGCTGAGCCTGCTTTGAGCCGGGACCCTTCCTCAGACTGACAGTACTTGTGGGGGGAAAGTTGGAAAAGGGAGGTGGGGGTGAGACAAAACCTTGCAAGTGTATGTTGGTGCAGGCGAGGAGCGTTTGACTGTTGGACGGCGTGGTGAGTTGGATTGTATGGATGGCTTTACCTACCCTGGTGAACCTGCTACATAAAGTCACAATGGTTCTAAACATACTCACAGACCATCATTATTGTAATACTTTATACCAAATTAATTGACCAGTTATAATTGTAAATTATCCCTACTGTGTGTAGGATGTTGTTAGTGTACGGCAAGGGTGCCCAACCTGGGGTACATTCTGCCTACCCAGGGGGTAAATATGTTCATTCTGGATTTGTACACATTTTCTCTCATTGACTGTGACCGTGTTTGGTTCTGGTATACCGACCGGCATCTGTTCATCATTAGTTGTTCATAAATACGTGAAATAACACTTATGTGCTATTAAAGTTGCCAGGGGTAAACGGGACGAAAAAAGGTTGGGAACCCCTGGTGAACGGGGATCGCTGGTCGGCGCGGACCTGGTGGGCCTGTCTCCGCGCTGTATCTCTAAACTAAACTAAACTAAATCTGTCTATTCCCTCCACAGATGCTGCTTGACCAGTTGAGCTCCCTTTGCACTTGGTGTTTCGCTCCTGTAGAATGTTTTACCCTGCAGTACGCATACAGAAATGACTTCCGCCCATAGCCTCAGAAGAGTGTCTGAATATTTACCTGTAGAAAGCTGCTGCAAAAGCTGCCAGCACCCTGTCAAATTACTGGAGGGAACGGGGGAAGGTGGATGGAAAGAATTTCTATTTAATTTGCCGTCACGTTTGTAAGTGATAGCAGCAGAGTTAGGCCATTCGGCCCATCAATAGACAATAGACAGTAGGTGCAGGAGCCCCTTCGAGCCTGCACCGCCATTCAATGTGATCACGGCTGATCATCCCTAAGTCTACTTCACCGTTCAATCATGGCTGATCTATCTTTCCTCCTCAACCCAATTCTCCTGCCTTCGCCCCATAACCCGTGACACCCAAACTAATCAAAAATCTCTCTATCTCTGCCTTAAAAATATCCATTCTTGGACTCCACAATCTTCTGTTACTTCATGAAGGTGTTACTTCATAAATCAATCCAAGGCAATCAAACCTTATTTGAAAGTCCAACTCTGTGTCAACAATATTGTTTTCCTTTTGACAGAGTTTTTTTATCGTCTCCATTTTACACAGATTGTAAATAGACTTGTATTAGCTCTGTGTTCGGGAGCAGCCAGTAAATCGAGAGGCTTTTTGCTTATTGCACTGTTCCGCTTATATATCATCCAATTCCAACCACTTCAAATATTAAGCAAACAAGATTATTTTGTTTATTTAAAGATTTAAAGGAGGTTGCTTTATTGTGAAGTTTGGCTTGGAATCGCTGTATTCCCACACTTGGAAAAAGGACACCTCTCAACTGTATCCAACATTGCAAACTCCCTTGATATTTTCAATCATTTTCTCCCAAAAGACCTCAAACAAAGTCTTGTTTTTATACATATATATATATACATATATATATAAAAACAAGACTTTCTTTGAACTTTATATATATAGTGTGTAAGAAATTATTTTTTGAAAAAAAAAACGCTGGCCGTGTAATAGAACAGTTCCAACTATGAGTAAAAAGCTTTGACCTTTCCAGGCTGTAACCGCAATGATTTCACCAGATCTTCTCCTTTGGCCGGCTGACATAGCCGCTTCAATCAGCAACACCCAAACGATGACCTGACATGTTGTGAAACTCCAGACGCAAATGTTTTCTCAGTACTCGCGAGTTTATCCCAACCCTGCCAAGGACTAGGTTGGTATTTCTGCACCAGATTGTTTTACAGGACATGATTCACTTGATGTTCACAGCTCACGCGACACTTGAAATGATGCAAATCCATTTCCCATTGCATCAAGAACGTTTATCCAGTGTGTAGGTAGCTGTCCAAATGCTTTTTAAACATTGTAATTGTATCTTCCACGATAAATCTCTCCTCCATTTGACCTGCACTAACTGTGCGTCAACATATGCCCGTTGCATTTTCTTTTAATTTCTCCCCTTCCATCTTAAACCAGGCACTCTCCTTCTAGTTTCCTCTACCGTGGAAATGACGATCTCGTGCATTGTTGTAGAATAGTTCCTGCATTATATATATAGGGAGGAGCCATGGTAGACAAAGTTAATGTCGATTACTTTGAAGACTGGTTGCAGAGGAAGGTCTGAAGCCATGTTGGACATTAAAGAACTTGGCAAAGAGACGTAGGGTAGACACAAAGATCTTGAGTAACTCAGCGGGACAGGCAGTATCACTGGAGAGAAGGAATTGGTGACGTTTTGGGTCAAGACCCTTCTTCAGACTTTCCCTCCTACACAAAGAGATTTAGGGTGCAGGTTTTTCTAAAGAAGATGTCTGGTAGATTTAGGAAGTACGTTTTTTGCATATCTTTCATTCACATCCCCCTCTGAATCCCCCCCCCCCCATGGTGAACCTTCCCCGTGGTGAGCCAAGTCAAGTGGCCTCAGTCAGGCGAACGACAACTGCGCCGCAGCTTGGCACCAACCCGGAGCATGCGCCCTTTCTTAGGGGGGGGGGGGCACCTACGGATGTCGAACCGGATGGCATCATCCTGCTGCAGACTTCTGTTGCCCCAAACACAAGAAGAAGATGAAGCCTTGTTCTACTATCTCAATGGGGTTAGGTTAGGTAAGCGGGAGTTACAGCGAGACCTGGGCGTCCTTGTACACCAGTCACTGAAAGTTGGCGTGCAGGTACAGCAGGCAGTGAAGAAAACTAATGGAATGTTGTCCTTCATAACAAGAGGATTTCAGTATAGGAGTCAAGAGGCTCTTCTGCAGTTGTATAGGGCTCTGGTAAGACAACATCTGGAGTATTGCGTACAGTTTTGGTCTCCTAATTTGAGGAAGGACATCCTTGTGATTGAGGCAGTGCAGCGTAGGTTCACCAGATTGATTCCTGGGAGGGCGGGACTGTCATATGAGGAAAGATTGAAAAGACTAGGCTTGTATTCACTGGAGTTTAGAAGGATGAGGGGGAGATCTTATAGAAACATATAAAATTATAAAAGGACTGGACAAGCTAGATGCAGGAAAAAATGTTCCCAATGTTGGGCGAGTCCAGAACCAGGGGCCACAGTCTTAGAATAAAGGGGAGGCCATTTAAAAACTTTTTCACCCAGAGAGTTGTGAATTTGCGGAATTTCCTGCCACGGAGGGCAGTGGAGGCCAAGTCACTGGATGGATTTAAGAGAGAGTTAGATAGAGCTCTAGGGGCTAGTGCAATCAAGGGATATGGGGAGAAGGCAGGCACGGGTTATTGATTGGGGACGATCAGTCATGATCACAGTGAATGACGGTGCTGGCTCGAAGGGCTGAATGGCCTCCTCTTGCACCTATTTTCTATGTTTCTATCTCTCTACATCACCCTCTATATCTCCCATTTCCCTTTCCCCTGACTCTGAGTCTGAAGAAGGGTCTCGACAAGAAACCTCACCCACTCCTTCTCTCCAGAGATGCTGCCTGCCCCGCTGAACCACTCCAGCATTTTTGTGTCTATCTTTGAAGAATAGGTCTAATGGCTTCACCAGAAGGAAAAGAAGAGAACCACTGGCTGGGGGGGGGTTTGTCGAGGTAATTTAAGGTAACGTTGCGTGGGGAATATTGAGCAAAAGAGAGCTAATTCAGGTTGACAGATGTAATGGGTCAAACATGAAATGAAATCCAATATGAATTTCAGTTACAGGAAACATTTCAGAACACAGGTTATCACTATTTGACTTTGAAATTACATTGTTCAAATATTACAAATGCTTGTATTGGTATCATGTGTCACCAATGCGTCTCACACATCCTAAAACATTTTACCAGCAACCAATTTTGAAATGGATTATCTCCAAGTATTACAGTGATCCAGTCCGCAGTAAGAAAACAAATAGAAATAATGTAAAAAATAGAGAGAGTTATATTATCTTTGGCGTTGGTTGGCAGATCATTGTTTTCCAGCTGAATTGGACAATTACTACACTTTACCATAAGAACATTGAAGGCTTTGGTTTTTACACTGCCATGGTGATTTCAACCCATTTCCTTTAGATTTTGTGTGAAGGAAGGGACTGCAGATGCTGGTTTACCAGCGTGATTGTGAACAGTGTGAACATATCTCATTTGACTCTCTGGCTATTGGGAAGACCAGACCCATTTTGTTGACAAACAATTCCATAGACACAAAAAAACATTAAGGAACATTCCAAGAGCAGAGCAACTGGAATCTTCATATTGCTATTATTTTCCAAATACAATATGAACAGTTAACAGGGCAGCATCTCTGGAGAGAAGGAGTAGGTGACGTTTCGGGTCGAGACCTTGCTTCTGACGGTCGCCCATTCCTTTTCTCCAGAGATGCTGCCTGTCCCGTTGAGTTACTCCATCATTTTGTGTCTATCTTGCTTTAGACTTCAGATATTTTAGAGATACAGCATGGAAACAGGCCCTGCGGCCCACTGAGTCCTTCTGGTTTATACCGAAGACAGACACAAAGTGCTGGAGTAACTCAGCGGGTCGGGCAGCATCTCTGGAGGGAAGGAATAGGTGACGTGTCGGGTCGGAACTCTTCAGAAACATATGGTGGGGGGGGGGGGAACGGTAGGATTGAAAAGGCCAGAACTAGACAGGGCCAGCAACAGATAACCTCGGGAAGAGTGGAGTGCATGATGGCTCATTGTTGGTTTGGGAAGATGGGAGCAGTAGACCTCGTAGGACAACTAAGGTGTGGAGTGGAGGGGAGAGAGGGGAGGGAAGGAATGCAGGAGTTACTTGAACTATTTTCTTACTTTCATGTAACATTGAAGTGAAGAATTTTAAAAAACATTTAAGGGAAAGTCAATGAACATATATTTTCTGAGCACCTGATTCTCATTGCTTATATGTATAAATTGAAGGATTAATATCCCCAACTATACTCTAGCCTGTCACATTTTGCACCCTTTATTAGTTTAGTTTAGAGGTACAGCGCGGAAACAGGCCCTTCAGTCCACCGAGTCTGCGTCGAACAGCGATCCCCGCACACTAACAATACCCACCACACACTCGGGACAATTTACTAACCCCAAGCCAATTATCCTACAAACCTGTACGTCTTTGGAGAGTGGGAGAAAAACAAAGATCTCGGAGAAAACCCACGTGGTCACGGGGAGATCGTACAAACTCCACACAAACAGCGCCCGTGGTCAGGATCGAACCCGGGTCTCCGGCGCTGTAAGACAACAACTCTACCGCTGCGATAAACATCGCTGCTGTTGCTCAGATCAGTACCCTCCTCACTTTGTAATAGCCAAATAATTACTTCAGCAAGGTTTTCAATCTTTGCTTGCTGCAGATCCAAATGCTGCAAACTAGTCCCAGTTTACAAATAGACAAAAAAAAAAATCTTGGAGTTAATTAGTTTGCAGTCTCCGAGCCATAATATTGAAAACATATGCTTATGCAGCAGTGTACCAAAACAAATTATACAAGAGCTGTCTTACAAATGCTAACTTCCAGTAAATGTCCTGCTATTAAAAAGGACTTATTAAAAGTGTACTGATTGTGATACAACTGTTGTTTCCAATTACAGTCCTAATGAAAACAAATGTTACGAATAATTGAAAAATGGATTTCTGCTCTTGCTACAGTTGACGCGGTACTGGAATTATATCCAGTTATTTTTCTACAAGGAGTACGTGGTGGCCTGTTCCAAAACTGTGCTGTTCACCTCCAAGGGCACAAGTTTACAATTTGCCAACATTAGTTGCGTAATGAAATTTGTCTCATGTTGGTTCCCAGCAGAGCTTTAGTTTAGTTGATATCAAAGACCTCATGTGTAGGAAGGAACTGCAGATGCCATAGAGGGAGCACAGAGAAGGTTCACCAGACTGATTCCTGGGATGGCAGGACTTTCATATGAGGAAAGACTGGATAGACTCGGCTTGTACTCGCTAGAATTTAGAAGATTGAGGGGGGATCTTATAGAAACTTACAAAATTCTTAAGGGGTTGGACAGGCTAGATGCAGGAAGATTGTTCCCGATGTTGGGGACGTCCAGAACAAGGGGTCACAGTTTAAGGATAAGGGACAAATTCCTTTAGGACCAAGATGAGGAAAACATTTTTCACACAGAGAGTGGTGTGTCTCTGGAATTCTCTGCCACAGAAGGTAGTTGAGGACAGTTCTTTGGCTATATTTAAGAGGGAGTTAGATGTGGCCCTTGTGGATAAAGGAATCAGGGGGTATGGAGAGAAGGCAGGTACACGATACTGAGTTGGATGATCAGCCATGATCATATTGAATGGCGGTGCAGGCTCAAAGGGCCGAATAGCCTACTCCTGCACCTATTTTCTATGTTTCTATGTTTCCATGCTGGTTTAAACCAAAAATAGACACAATAAGCGGGACAGGCAGCATCTCTGGAGAGAAGGAATGGGTGACGTTTCGGGTTGAGACCTTTGGTTTAGTTTAGTTTAGTTTAGAGATACAGCGCGGAAACAGGCCCTTCGGCCCACTGAGTCCGCACCGACCAGTGATCTCCCCACATTAACTCTATCATACACACACTTGGGACACCAACCTGCAAATTAGCCTGCAAACCTGAACGTTTCTGGAGTGTGGGAGAAAACCGAAGATCTCGGAGAAAACCCACGCAGGTCATGGGGAGAACGTACAAACTCCGTACAGACAGCACCCGTAGTCGGGATCGAACCTGGGTCTCTGGCGCTGTAAGGCAGTTGCACTACTGTTATGCCACCATGCTGCCCATGTAGGTTCCCAGTAGAGTTTATGTAGTGTAATGGAAATTATTAGCGTGTTTTAATGAGCAATATTATTTGATTGTCCTCCTTATTAAATTTTATCTTTACATGCCTCTTTGTCGCCTTCCCCGAGCTAACAAATATCTATTCTACATTTTCGTTGAGATTCGTCCTCTTTGATTGCTCATTTTCACATCTTACACCTCCATATCTCTGTGTCTCTGTCTCCCCTGATCCTCAGTCTGAAGAGTCAAAGAGTCAAAAGAGTTTATTGTCATGTGTCCCTGACAGGACAATGAAATTCTTTCTTTGCATAGCACAACAGAACATAGTAGGCATTGACTACAATTATATACGTAAATACACACATTAGTTAATAAATTAATAAAGTGCAAATAACAGATGGAGGGGTATTAATGTTCAGAGTTTTGTCCGAGCCAGGTTTAATAGCCTGATGGCTGTGGGGAAGTAGCTATTCCTGAACCGGGTCGTTGCAGTTCTCAGGCTCCTGTACCTTCTACCCGAAGGTAGCAGGGAGATGAGTGTGTGGCCAGGGTGGTGTGGGACCTTGATGATGCTGCCAGCCTTTTTGAGGCAGCGACTGTGGTAGATCCCCTCGATGGAAGGAAGGTCAGAGCCAAGGATGGACTGGGCAGTGTTTACTACTTTTTGTAGTATTTTCCTCTCCAGGGCACTCAAGTTGCCGAACCAAGTCACGATACAACCGGTCAGCAAGCTCTCTACTGTGCACCTGTAGAAGTTAGAGAGAGTCCTCCTTGACAGACCGATTCTCCATAATCTTCTCAGGAAGTAGAGGCGCTGATGAGCTTTCTTAATAATTGCATCTGTGTTCTCGGACCAGGAAAGATCTTCACAGATGTGCACGCCCAGGAATTTGAAGCTCTTGACCCTTTCAACCATCGACCCGTTGATATAAACAGGACTGTGGGTCCCCATCCTACTCCTTCCAAAGTCCACAATCAGTTCCTTGGTTTTGCTGGTGTTGAGGGCCAGGTTATTGTGCTGGCACCATATGGACAGTCGCTCGATCTCTCTTCTGTACTCCCCATCAGTGAAACGTCCCACAACAGTGGTGTCGCCAGCGAACTTGATGATGGAGTTCGCACTATGACCGGCTACGCAGTCATGAGTATAGAGTGAGTACAGCAGGGAGCTGAGCATGCAGCCTTGAGTTGCTTCCGTGCTGATTGTTATCGAGCCTGACACATTTCCACCAATACGAACAGACTGTGGTCTGTGAATGAGGACGTCGAGGATCCAATTGCAGAGGGATGCGCAGAGACCCAGTTCTGTGAGTTTGGTAACCAGCTTGGAGGGGATGATTGTGTTAAATGCCGAGCTGTAGTCAATGAATAACAGCCTGACATATGAGTTTTTGTTGTCCAAGTGGTCGAGAGCGGAGTGGAGGGCCAGCGAGATCGCGTCCACCGTTGATCTGTTGTGGCGGTAAGCGAACTGCAGTGGGTCCAGGTTTTTGTCGAGGTAGGAGTTGATTTGCGCCATGATCAACTTCTCAAAGCACTTCATCACCACAGGCGTTAGTGCCACAGGTCGATAGTCATTGAGGCACGTCACCTTGCTCTTCTTGGGCACCGGTATTATTGATGCCCTTTTGAGGCAGGTGGGAACCTCAGACCTCAGAAGTGACAGGTTGAAAATGTCCGTAAAAACTCCAGCCAGTTGGCCCGCACAGGTTTTTAGAACACGACCAGGTATGCCATCAGGTCCAGACGCTTTTCGAGGGTTCACCCCTCTGAAGGATTTCCTGACGTCGGCCTCTGTGACTGAGACTGAAATACCATCACAGCGAATGGAGGCTCGGGAAGGCACATCGGTGTTCTCCTTATCAAAGCATGCGTAAAATGCATTGAGCTCATCAGGGAGTGATGTATCGCCGACATCCGAGCTGCCTCCTGGTTTCGCCTTGTAGGAGGTGATTGCATTCAGTCCCCGCCACAGCTGCCGAACATCCTCCAGTTTGGAGCAGAACTCCCTTTTGGCCTTTTTGATGGCCTTACCAAGGTCGTATCTGGACTTCGTGTAGACCACTGTATCATCAGACATGAATGCCCGGTGTCTGGTCTTCAGAAGAGTGCGGATCTCCACAGTTCATCCAAGGTTTCTGATTGGGAAACACTCGGAAGGTTTTTGTAGGGATGCAGTCCTCCACACATTTCTTAATGAAGTCTGTAACGACTGTGGCGTATTCATTCAAGTCCGTTGCCGAGTCCTTGAACATTGCCCAGTCTACAGACTCCAAACAGTCCTGTAGTTGTTCCTCTGCCCCCCCCCCCCCCCGACCAGCTCTGTACTGTCCTCACCTCTGGGGGTGCGCTCTTTAATTGCTGCCTGTAGGCAGGAAGAAGCAGCACCGCAGTCTCGAAGAAGGGTCTCGACCTGAAATGTCTCCCATTCCTTCTATCCTGGGCTGCTGCCTGTCCCGCTGAGTTACTCCAGCAATTTGTGTCTATCTTTGGCGCAGTTCCATCCTGCACATGATATCCATCTCGTCAGACTTGCTCAGTCAGCCACTCCCTCTTCTCCCCTCTCCCGTCAGGTAAAAGGTATAGAAGTGTGAGACCGCACACCTCCAGATTCAGAGACAGTTTCTTCCCAGCTGTCACCAGGCAACTGAACCATCCTACCACAACTCGAGAGCAGTCCTGAACTACTATCTACCTCATTGGAGACCCTCGGACTATCAGTGATCGGACTTTGCTGGCTTTATCTTGACTATATTTATTCCCTTATCATGTATCTGTACACTGTAAATGGCTCAGTTGTAATTGGCCTTTCCACTGACTAGTTAGCACGCAACAAAGGCTTTTCACTGTACCTCGATACATACGATCGTAAACTAAATTAAAGTAACTAAATTAACAGTTAAGTCTTTTGCATTCACCGTTCCTTACAGAAGGATTCTTCAGTTAACTTTACATTTGCAGTGTGGGTTCATAACTAAGCAATCCCAGACGATACGACACTTTAGCACAGTTTTGGTCTCCAAATCTGAGGAAGGACATTATTGCCATAGAGGGAGTGCAGAGAAGGTTCACCAGACTGATTCCTGGATGTCAGGACTGTCTTATGAAGAAAGACTGGATAGACTTGGTTTATACTCTCTGGAATTTAGGAGATTAAGAGGGGATCTTATAGAAACTTACAAATTCTTAAGGGGTTGGATAGGCTAGATGCAGGAAGATTGTTCCCGATGTTGGGGAAGTCAGGACAAGGGGTCACAGCTTAAGGATAAGGGGGAAATCCTTTAAGACCGAGATGAGAAAGACTTTTTTCACACAGAGAGTGGTGAGTCTCTGGAACTCTCTGCCACAGAGGGTAGTTGAGGCCAGTTCATTGGCTATATTTAAGAGTGAGTTGGATGTGGCCCTTGTGGCTAAGGGGATCAGAGGGTATGGAGAGAAGGCAGGTACGGGATACTGAGTTGGATGATCAGCATGATCATATTGAATGGCGGGTGCAGGCTCGAAGGCTGAATGGCCTACTCCTGCACCTAATTTTCTATGTTTAGCACAGTGGTGAGGCAATGCTGAACTGTTTGAGGTGCGATCTTTCAGGTTAGATGTTAATCTCAGTCGAAGATAGACACAGAAGACTCAGTGGTACCTTCCGAAGAAGGGTCTTGACCTAAAGTGTCCCTGTTACTTTTCTCCAGAGATGCTGTCTGACCCGCTGAGTTACTCCAGCTTTCCGTGTGTTTCTTCGGCTTAAACCAGCATCTGCAGTTCCTTTCAACACATTAATCCCAGCCCTTGTGAGCTTTCACCACCGGTAGTGAAATCATTCACCGTGTTATTTGATAGAGCTGAGAAAACCTAGCGGGCATCCCAGCCAGTAATAATCTCAAGAAGGAAGTAAGTACGTTTATTGGCCAAGTATTCACATACAAGGAATTTGCCCTGGTGCTCCGCCCACAAGTAACATCATGACATACAGTGACAGTTACAAATGACTCAGAAAACACTAAACATTAATAATAATAGGACATTAATGATAAAACACCATTGATCAAGCATGTGAACCAACAAAATACCAGATCAAAGGGAGGCTACAGATTTTTGGCTGTTGAATAGAGCAACTACTCGTGGATAAAAACTGTTTTTATGTCTGGCTGTGGCAGCTTTGACAGTCACGGAGTCGCCTTCCAGAGGGAAGTGATTCAAAGAGTTTGTTGCCAGGGTGAGAGGGGTCAGAGATGATCTTGCCCGCTCGCTTCCTGGCCCTTGCAGTGTACAGTTCATCAATGGAGGGAAGGTTGCAGCCAATAATCTTCTCTGCTGATCGGACGATTCACTGCAGCCTCCGGGTATCGTGCCATCCTACCCACCAGTGTTACAGTGGCAGTTAGTCAGCTAGTTTAGTTCATTGTCGCTTGTACAGAGGTACAGGGAAAAGCTTTTGTTGCATGCTAACCAGTCAGTGGAAAGACAATACATGATTACAATCCATGCATCGGTCCGCAGTGTACAGATGCTGCCTTCTTGAATCATTGCAGTCTTTCTGGTGAAGCAGTTATAGAGTCATAGAGTCACATAGTCACAACAGGCGACTAGGCTGTCGCCGCATGGTGGCAGGGTGACGCCTGTATGGTCGTGAGCAGTCTCCTCAAGCCGCCTAAAGAGTCGTAACGTTTTTCTGGTCGCCGCTCGATTTTGAAATGTTCAAAACGTTTCGGCGACTGGGGGCTTGACGTAGCTTGTCTTCTCCTGTCGTAGGATGCCGCAAGTTGTCGCCGGGTGCTGACTTCGGTGAATTCCATTGGCGACTACCTACGTCAACCTACGTCAACTGGCGACGGGTACCGGCGGCTGAATTGTCTTCAGTTGTCTTCAGATGTCGCCGACAGGGTCATTGCTTGTCGTAGCTTGTCGCGGGCGGACGTAGGTTGACTTTGGTTGTCGAAGGTTGTCGCCTGTGTGGTTGTAGGTTGTCGTAGGTGTGGTCGTAGGTGTACGGCCTAATGGGTCGCCGGTTGTCGGTAGCTTGCAGGAGCTTGACGTCGCTTTTTCAGCGACCGGCTACGACTGTGACAGGCGCCGGCAATCGCCGGCAATCGCCTAAGTAGGACAGGCCCTATACAGCAGCTGCAGTTATTTGTGTTTCCACTCTTTGTTCTTAGTGTTTGCATGTGTGATTCATGTTTAGTTTAGTTTAGAGATACAACGTGGAAACAGGCCCTTCGGCCCACCGGGTCCGTGCTGACCAGCGATCCCCGCATATTAACAATACCATACACACTCTAGGGACAATGTTTACATTTACTAAGCCAATTAACCTACAAACCTGAACGTCTTCGGAGTGTGGGAAGGAAACCGAAGATCTCGGAGAAAACCCACGCAGGTCACGGGGAGAACGTACAAACTCCATACAGACAGCACCCGTAGTCGGGATTGAACCGGGGTCTCTGGCGCTGCGAGCACTGTAAGGCAGTAACTCTACCGCTGCGCCACCGTGCCGCCCACGTTTGTGAATAGATCGGTTTGGAGATCGGCCGCTTTACCTTGCACTTGTTACCAGGCGTGTCACACTTATGCAACTTTTTCGGCGACTGCCGGCACCCGTCATAGGTCGTTGCAGGTCGCAGAAAATGTTCAACATGTTGAAAATCCAGCGGCGACCAGAACAAGGTACGGCTCTTTGGGCGACTACTCACGACCATGCAGGCTTCATCCCGCGACATGTCGCCTGGGTGTCACCTGTATGGTCACGAGTAGCCTCCTCAGTCCCCCAAAGAGTCGTAGCGTCTTTCTGGTCGCCGCTGTATGCCTAAACTAAACTAAACTATCCCAAGGATGTGTGAGTTGGGAGGTGTCTATAAATTGCTCCTGGTGTGGTTGTTAGCCTAGTGCACTGCACAAAGTCCCCTTCTCTCCGTTTAATTGCCATTAATATTTCTCAGCTGTTTCTCATTTCCCTGGTCCACGGAAGTCCACACTAAGTTATTCAGGTCGCTGGCTTGCATAACACCTTTTCCCCACTTCACCTTGGAGTGGCTCTGTAAGCCCCATTCTCTGCTACATCATTGCCATGGACGCAACACAACTGAGGTAATCCAGGGTGGTCTGACATGGAAACTGTTAGCTTTCAATTACATCACACCCGTAATTCTTAGCAGGAAGCAGATGTTGTGACAACCCATGTGGCCCTGATAAGTGAGTACAGAACATTCTGGCCAGAGGAACAATAAACAGCTGAGAAACATTTACTGCAATTAGAGAGAGAGAAAAAGAGAGAGAGGGAGAGGGAGTGGGAGAGGGAATGGGAGAGGGAATGGGAGAGGGAATGGGAGAGGGAATGGGAGAGGGAATGGGAGTGGGAGTGGGAGTGGGAGAGGGAGTGGGAGAGGGAGTGGGAGAGGGAATGGGAGAGGGAATGGGAGTGGGAGTGGGAGTGGGAGTGGGAATGGGAGTGGGAGTGGGAGAGGGAGATGCTGTCTATATGGATTGTGTATGTTATACTTCTGACCAGCGTGGGTTTTCCCCGGGACCTCCGGTTTCCTCCCACACTCCAAAGACATACAGGTTTGTAAGCCTATTGGCTTTGATAAAAATTGTAAATTGTCCCTAGTGTGTGTAGGATAGTACTAGTGTGTGGGGATCGCTGGTCAGTGTGGACTCAGTGGGCCGAAGGGCTTGTTTCCACGCTGTATCTCCAAACTAAACTAAACTTTGAGTGTGAAGGGTGGGGCGAGGTGAGAAGGGAGGGAGGGAGGGGGAGGTGGGAAGCACACTCCAAAGCATCTTGGTGCATCTGAAATGTCATCCCTGCTAGCAAATGAACTGCACCCAGACTTGCCCGCACACAGAAAGATCAACACATCCAAACTCCAGTGGCTAAAACCATCAGGAAAACATATATCGCGATTCCGATCTCTAGGCCTCACGCGGCGGCGATAGCTGGCGGGGGACCACAGTGAGGGGGGAGGGGGGGGGGGGGGAAGAACAATAGACAATGGGGACCCGGCGTGGGGGGGGGGGGGGGGGGGGGAGCTGCTGTGGTGGGTGGAGGAGGGGGGGGAGAACAAAAGGAGGAGCCGGCATGCTTTGTAACTTTGTCAGCACTGTAGGTGGCCGCTATTTGTATACCTTGTGTACGCAAGAAAATGATTTCACTGTGTAGGAAAGAACTGCAGATGCTGGTTTAAACCGAAGATAGACACAAAATACTGGAGTAACTCAGCAGGACAGGCAGCATCTCTGAAGAGAAAGAATGAGTGACGTTTCGGGTCGAGACCCTTCTTCAGACGGTCGCCCATTCCTTTTCTCCAGAGATGCTGCCTGTCCCGCTGAGTTACTCCATCATTTTGTGTCTATCTTGCTTTAGACTTCAAAGACCCTTCTTCAGACTGAATCTCATCGGGCCTTGTCACATGTGACAATAATTCCATTCCACTCCATCCCTCTTGCTTTCCAACCATCTTGTTGATGGTTTGTTTCGTATTTTAAAGGGAGGAGAGAAAAATAACAAAGGGAAGAGATTTTGAACTTTTTTTCGCCTTCCATCACAGTGAGTAATGCGGAGGAGTCACTGTGGTGGATGCTTACGTTAAAATGTGTTTTGTGTGTTCCGTTGCTTTTTTTCTTGTATGACTGACTTGGCAGATGAAATTCCTCGTATGTTCTTCTTCTTCCTGCGTATGGCATGCACAGCCTAAAGTTGTAAGACAACTTGTTCGGTTTGATCTTCTGTTGGTGCACGCCAGGTTGATTGCATTCGTCGAAACAGGGTGGACCACGTGACGGTTACAATCTCCCGCCCTCCCCTAGTATGTTGCGCAACGTACTTGACTAATAAAGAATTACTGTGATTGTTTGAAGAAGGGTCACAACCCGAGACGTCACCTGTTCCTTTTCTCCTGAGATGCTGCCTGGCCCGCTGAGTTACCCCAGCGTTTTTGAGTCTGCCTTCGCTGCTCATTTGAAATTCGGGCCTTCGGTTGGAGTCGGGGGCGATCCGGTGAACTTGTCGGCTGCTCGGAGAGGCCGTGCAGCTGGGAGGTCCGGGGTCAGAATGCAGCCCATGTGTCTTCGATTAGGGCACAAACACCCCACTTAGGTGAACCAGGAGGTAGTTGAACCACATGTAGCATTTTCTTTGTACACGCAGGCTGCCTCAGATGAAATAAATTGGCATTGCTGTCCCAGGGAATTTCAGGGTGAAATGACAAATTATACTCACATGTGCCAATTCTCTGAGAGAGTTAACTTGATTTAGTTATAACGATGAGCCTTGTGAGCTGCCACAGCGCTTCAGACTTTACGTATGGCACAGAAGCCTCGCTGCAGAAGAGAACCAAGGTACTCATATGTTTGTGTTCAAAAGCAGGTTTGGTTCCCTGCCATTGCTTTCATTATGCAATATTAAATGCAGCTGAGAAGGAAATTTGCTTTAATCACATTGGATACATCATTTCCCCCCCCCCCCCCCCTTCCAGAATGTCTCCGCGCACCCTCAAGGGTTTTGACTCCTTGCTGGGGAGACAGTTCCGCAGGGCGCGCGACAATGAGTGCTGGCGGAGCTTCTGTCCATGCGAGGCATCACCGTTTATTTCCCCCTCATCCATGTCTCCGATCACACGCCTCCACCGAGGGTCACAAGCCGCAAATGGGGCGGTAATTCACGGTTCAGGTTCAGGCGGCGTGCTGGTGCAGCGGTAGAGTCGCTGCCTTACAGCGCTGACAATGGACAATAGGTGCAGGAGTAGGCCATTCGGCCCTTCGAGCCAGCACCGCCATTCACTGTGATCATGGCTGATCATCCCCAATCAGTAGCCCGTTCCTGCCTTCTCGCCGTATCCCCTGACTCCGCTATCTTTTAGTGCTCTATCTACAGCGCCAGAGACCCGGGTTCGCTCCCGATTACGGGTGCTGCCAGTACGGAGTTTGCACGTTCTCCCCGTGACCTGCGTGGGCTTTCTCCGACATCTTCGGTTTCCTCCCACACTCTAAAGGTTTGTGGGTTAATTGGCTTGGTGTAAATGCAAATGGTCCCTGGGGTGTGTAGGATAGCGTAAATGTGTGGAGATCGCTGGTCGGTGCAGACTCGGTGGGCTGAAGGGCCTGTTTCCGTGCTGTATCTCCAAAACTAAAAACTAAAGCTACAGTGTTACAGAAGGAACTGCAGATGCTGGAGAATCGAGGGTACACAAAAGGCTGGAGAAACTCTGCGGGTGCAGCAGCATCTAAGGAGCGAAGGAGATAGGCGACGTTTCAGGTCGAGACCCTTCTTCAGACTGGTCAGGGATCAGGGAAAACTAAAACTACAGGTTTGGTTTTATTCTTGTCACATGCGGTGAAAAGCTTTGTTTCTACTGTCCAAACAGATCAGATAATATTATCCATCAATATAGTAAAGCCACGCACAAGCACAGTAGGCAGAGCAAGGGGGAAGATACAGAGTGGTGCAGAATATAGTTCTCAGCGAACCTTCTAACGCAAATGTTTCCTCAACAAAGTCCAATGTGCTCACTGGGATAGAGGTGAATCGAGCTGCACCCTAGCTGATGAAAGGACTGTTCAGAAGCCTGATATGAAAGGGGAAAAATTATATTCCCGAGTCTGGTGGTCTGCGCATTCATGTTTCGACATCTTCTGCCGGAAGGAAACAGGGAGAAGCGGAATGACACGATACGACATGACATGATAGAACATTATTTATCCCAGGAGGAAAGGTGATCTGACAACAGTCGCACAACACAAGATACATGAAAGATGAAATTAAAGTGGAAAGGATTGGGGATGTGCAAAGATGGGGGGGGGGGGGGGGGGGCGGAGAGTCGGTCTACCCCGCTACAGAAGTGGGAGGAGCTGTACAGTTTGGTAGCCACAGGGAAGAAGGATCTTCCGTGGCGTTCTGTGCTGCAGCTCGGACTGAGGAAGGGTCCAGCATTTTGTGTCTACCTTTGGTGTAGAAATTGTGCCATTTCTTTTGGACAAAGTGGAATTTGGGAATTTCCTTAATTGTCAGCAGGTTTGCTGCTTGCTTGAACAGCTACAGCTTGCGAACAGGCCCTCTGGCCCACCGAGTCCAACGCTGACCATCGATCATCAATTCACACTAGTTCTATGTTATCCCACTTTCGTAGCCACTCACTACACACTGCGGGCAATTTATAGATACTTACCAACCCACATATTGGATGTGAACGGAAACCAGAGCACCCGGAGGAAACCCACATGGTCATAAGATCAAAAGTGATCGGAGCAGAATTAGGTCATTTGGCCCATCAAGTCTACTCCGCCATTCAATCATGGCTGATCTATCTTTTCCCTCTCAACCCAATCCTCCCGCCTTCTCCCCATAACCCCTGACACCCGTACTAATCAGAATCTATCGATATCTGCCATAAAAATATCAATTGACTTGGTCTCCACAGCCTTCTGTAGCAATGAATTCCACAGATTCACCACCCTCTGACTAAAGAAATTCCTCTTCATATCCTTCATAAAGGTACATCCTTTAATTCTGAGGCTAAGACCTCTGGTCCTAGGATCTCCCACTAGTGGAAACATCCTCTCCACATCCACTCTATCCAGGTCATAATATTTAGGAACTATCCCATATTCTGCTCATGATATAACTTCCTGTTCCTGTGTTCAGTTTCTTAAGAGTCATACAGCCCAGAAAAAAACCCTTCGGCCCAACTTTCCCTCGCCGACCAACATGCCCCATCCACACTAGTCCCATCTGCCTGCGTTTGGCCCATATACAGTACCTCTGCACCGGTCCAATCCATGTGCCTGTCTAAATGCTTCTCGGATGTTGCGAAAGTACCTGCTGTGAAAAGTATCCTCAAAGTTTTTTTTAAAGTTTTAAAATAAAACACTGGACATTAAAAAAAACAAATCCTCCAGTTATTCAAGAGAGGAGTCAGGATAACCATTTACTTCCACAAAGTGTTAAGCCTTTTTTATGTTTTTCAGATGGTAAATGCTGTGTATTTTTGAACTCCCAAGTATTTATAGTATTTTTCTCGAGTTTTGTTAGTGTACTTTGTTGTGTATTCTATCATGGGGATCCGGTTAAGATGTGTGAAATATGGAACCAGTTCATTTCAGACTCAGCAGCAAAAAATATTCCTAAAGGTATTCCTATAGTATCAATGATTAGAGCAGTCCACTTATAACACACTTGAAGATTCTGCAATCCATACAAAAATATTATATCCTTTCATTATGAATAATTATGTTCAAAATACGTCCAAACTGTCAGGGGCAGTTTTTTTCCCAGCTGTTATTAGGCAACTGAACCATCCCAACAACTACTAGAGAATCCTGAGCTATCTACTGTCTACCTCATTGGAAACCCTCGTACTATCTTTGATTGGTTTTACCTTGCACTAAACATTATTCACGTTATCCCCTTTATCATGTATCTGTACACTGTGTGTGGGAAGGAACTGCAGATAGAAACATAGACATAGAAACATAGAAAATAGGTGCAGGAGTAGGCCATTCGGCCCTTCGAGCCTGCACCGCCATTCAGTATGATCATGGCTGATCATCCAACTCAGTATCCTGTACCTGCCTTCTCTCCATACCCCCTAATCCCTCTAGCCACAAGGGCCACATCTAACTCCCTCTTAAATATAGCCAATGAACTGGCCTCAACTACCTTCTATGGCAGAGAATTCCACAGACTCACCACTCTCTGTGTGAGATGCTGGTTTAAACCAAAGATAGACACAAAAAGCCCTATCTAAAAAATGGGTGACGTTTTGGGTCGAGAACCTTCTTCGGACTTCTTCTTCCGAAGAAGGGTCTCGAACGGAAAAGTCACCCCTTCCTTCTCTCCAGAGACGCTGCCTGTCCCGCTGAGTTACCCCAGCATTTTGTGTCTATCATCTCTAAACTGTGGACGGCTCGATTGTAATGATGTATTGTCTTTCCGCTGACCGGTTAGCACTCAACAAAAGCTTTTCGCTGTACCTCGGTACACGTGATGATAAACTAAATTCAAATTCAAACTATAATGGAAAGTCACCTGTCAAATATGCTGTGCTGTAGTTACAACCTCCAGCCAGTGGTGGTAGTGTAGATCCTCCATGTGATAACTCCTAAACTCTATCCAGTGCACCCAGTTAGTTTCTCATCCCAACCTCCCACATCTCATAATCCCATAAGATTAAAGTATTAGGTAGAAACAAGGACCCAATAGATGCCATTAAAATAAGAAATGGCCGGTGTGGGCAAGTTGGGCCGAAGGGCCTGTTTCCACACTGTATCACTCTATGACTGTGACTCTAAATGGTAGGTGGATGAAAGTAGACCAGGTGGACTGTATGTTCAAGTACACTGAAAATAAGAAACCAGAGCACCCGGGGAAAACACATTTTGTCACAGGGAGAACATACAAACTCCATACAGACAGAACCCCGGGCCTCTGGCGCTGTAAGGCAGCAACTCTACTGCTGTGCCACCGTGTCGCCCTAAATGTACCTTTGGACATATTTGCAAGTGTGTGAGTGTTTGCATTTGTGTGCAAGTTTTAATATGTGTGTGCTTTTGCATGCATGTGCGTGTCTGCATGTGCGTGACTGCGCATTTGCATGCGTGTCTTTGTTTTCATGGGCGTACCTGCCTGTAATTTTAATGCATATTTTTGCATGTGTGAATGTTTGTGCGTGAGACTTTGTGTGCACGTGTGTGCGAGCTGGCATTCGCAATATGAAGGGGAAAAACAGGTGGGAACGGTGTGACAAGTTTGATCTTTATACTTGTTTTGGAGTGAGCAAGGATTTGCATCTAAGATGTAAATCCCAACCAACCTCTTTTAAAAAAAACTATGACTTCAAACATAAACGTTACCTCAAAGTATGTTTTAAGTTCTTTCACTGTAGCAATATCCAAGCATCTTAAAACATGCCAGTATTTTTCCCCCAGAGATAAACGTAATTAGTAAACCTGCATTCGCATGATGAGCAAATGTAGCTCAAAATTGTGACAGTAATATCGCCAGAAATTTTGATTCATTGCAAATGTAATTTGAAGGAAGATTAGAAAAATTACGTCATCAGTTAAAATGGGAAAATCTCTTGCAGAAATTACTGATGATTCACTGTCATTAAACACATTCTAATGAGAATTATATAGGTCTTATAAAAGGGAGAACAAGTAAGAAATGTCATGGGCCAAACGTAGGCAGGTGGGACGAGTGTAGATGAGGCATGTTGGCCGGTGTGGGCAAGTTGAGCGGATGGCCTTGTTTCCACACGGTATCACTCTGTCACCCTATGACTCCAAATGGTAAGTGGACGAAAATCGCCCAGGTACATCGACACAAACCTGCTGGGCAGAAAGGTTCGATACTGTGTCGCAATGCCATAAATCTAATCTATAAAGTAGAGACAAACTTGTGCTTTAATGCCTTTCAAAAAACGTTTCCAAAAGGGAAACTGCTGGAGGAACTCAGCGGGTCAAGCAGCATCTGTGGGTGGAAACTATGTGGCTGATGTTTCGAGTCAAAACTGTGTATCAGAAATTAAAATGGAGAAGGGATAGACAGTATGAAGAGGAGAAAGTGGGGGGGGGGGATGCTTCAAAAGACACAAAGTGCTGGAGTAAGTCAGCAGGTCTATGCAGCATCACTGGAGAACATAGATAGGTGACATTTTGTGTCAGGACTTTTCAGTCTATTTTAGACGTTGGACTTTAGAGATACAGCAGGGAAACAGGCCCTTCGACCCACCGAGTCCACGCAGACCAGCGATCCCCATACATTAGTACCATCCTACACACACTGGGCTAATGTATGGGGATCGCTGCAACTTTCCCAAAGATAATTAACCTCCTTTGGAGGGTGGGAGTATACCAGAGCACCCGGAGAAAACCCAGCACGGTGGCGCAGCGGTAGAGTTGCTGCCTCACAGCGCCAGAGACCCAGGTTCGATCCTGACCACGGGTGCTGTCTGTACGGAGTTTGTACGTGCTCCCCATGACCTGCGTGAGTTTTCTCCGGGATCTCCGCACTCCAAAGACGTACAGGTTTGTGGGTTACTTGGCTTGGTGTAATTGTAAATTGTCCCTAGTGTGTGTAGGATAGTGTCAGTGTGCGGGGATCGCTGGCCGGCGCGGACTCGGTGGGCCGAAGGGCCTGTTTCTGCGCTGTATCTCCAAACTGAACTAACCTAAACTAAACTAAACCAATGCAGGGAAATGATATTAGTGCAGATCAGTTTTATGTTCAGCTTGAGCAAGGTGGGCATAAGGGCATAAAGGACCTTTTTTTTCACTTTACAATTCTATGGTAAAAAAATATGAGAGAATATGTTATTAATTAGGTAGTAATTCTTTGTGTTTCAAGCTGTAATCTTAAAAATACCTAGTGAGGACTCCGAGCACAGGATATTTTGTTTTTTTAAGAAATCCTTTCCAAGTGCTATTACAGTTCCGCAACAAATTGCCCTGTGTTGTGGTGCTGCTGTGGCACCCAGCCACGTTCAATGGTAACCAGCAAGAATACCCTGAGGATATTTATCCTCTGACTAACCAAGTCAGTTCCTCAGAAGTTTAGCATGTCGAACTTCTCTTTTCATGGACGTGAAGAAATTGAGAAGATTGCATTTGAGTTCCAGTGCCAACAAATCTGCAATTGATAGAACTGCTCAATAATATGGGCGGCACGGGAGCGCAGCAGTGGAGTTGCCGCCTCACAGCGCCAGAAACCCGCGTTCGATCCTGACTACGGGTGCTGTCTGTTTGCAGTTTGTACATTCTCCAAGTGACCTGCGTGGGTTTTCTCCGGGTGCTCCAGTTTCCTCCCACACTCTAAAGGCCTGCAGGCTTGTAGGCTAATTGTAAATTGTCCCTGGTGTATGTAGATAGTGTTAATATGTGGGGATCGCTGGTCGACGGAAACTCAGTGGGCCGAAGGGCCTGTTTCCATGCTGTATCGCTGAACTCAACTAAATATATCACATAGTTGCTTTATTTAGAGAGTAGCAAAATATTCGGTTGATTTAAGTTTTTTTTTCCAATCACTGTAAATGAAAGGTTGCAGTCTTCATTGACTTAATAACTTAGCGTGCAAGTGCATCCAGTCTTGCCTTTTAGTACACGGCTCATGTTTCCAATTGATCATCGATTCATAGCGTCAAACAGCATGGAAACAGGCCCTTCAGCCTAACTTGCCCACACCAACCAAGTTGCCCCTCCCACTAGCCCGCGTTTGGGCCATAACCCTCACAACCAATCCTATCCATGTACCTGTCTGAATGTATTTTAAGTGTTGTTATAGAGTCTGGCTCATCTGGCTGTTCGTTACATATACGCACCCCCTTCTGTGAGAAAGATTTGCCCTTCAGATTCCAATTAAATCTTTTCCCTCTCACCTTAAACCTATGTCCTCTGGTTCTTGATTTCCCTTTCTCTGGGTAAAAAAATTGCTCATTCACCCTTATTCCCCTTATGATGTTATACACTTCTATAGAATGTGTAGGAAGGAAGTGCAGATGCTGGTTAAACCGAAGATCGACACAAAAAGTTGGAGTAACTCAGCGGGATTAGATGTGTCAGATTTCTCTAACTTCACGTAAACAATTCTCTCTCTCTCTCTATCCCTCCCCACCCAAGTCGCATTCCCTCTCTCTCTCTCTATCCCTCCCCACCCAAGTCGCATTCCCTCTCTCTCGCTCTCCCTCCCCCACCCAAGTCCCACCAGCTTCTCGTTTTCATCCAACAAACAGCTAACATATCTAATGCTATCCAATCAACCCAGATAATACTATATGTAAACACAATCAAATCAAACTCATAGGTAGAACACAGTGAAAGAATATACATTAGTTCTCAGCATAATCGTGCACTAGTTCCATAGACAATGCTTGCAATGGGGTCGAGGTGAATCGGACAATACCCCAGCTTATGCTAGGACTGTCCAGAAACCTGATAACAAGCGGTTCCTGAGTCTGGTGGTGCCCGCTTTCAAGCTTCTGTCTCTTCTGCCTAACAGGAATGGGGTGAAGGAAGAATGATTGGGGTGGGACAAGATTTTTCTCTGGAGTTCCATTCAGTAACCATCCCCCCCCCACTACCATCCACCTCGCCTGATTGCTACCTTGACCTCACTCGATAGTTTTAGCAAGCGAGCAGACACTTATGGATGTACAGTATTCTTGAAGCTTTATGACAGCGCCACAGACATGTTAATGGACAACCCGCCTCTTTGACCCGGGGCACTAGCAGCTCAGCACACTCGATGTAAATGCAGACATTGTGGTTTGCGGCAGCTTCCTGAAGTGCTCACCTTTTTTGCTGATTTTAACCTCAGAGCCCAAATCCACCCAGCGCCCCAGGTTAAAATTCCCCAGCAGCCTTTGTCTAGGCAGGGGAGAACGTTACCCTCGTCACCTCTGACTAAACTAATTTCCTCCTCAGTGTTGTTGCAGTTTAAGAGCAGTAAATATTTTATTGTAACAGTAAAGCTTGACTAAATCATGCCAGAGATCTTGACAAAGTATCATCCTTTCAACAGAACTAGTAAATCTGCATGACAGTCCAATATATACACACATATTATTATATTGCATATAATGTATGTGTGTGTGTATATATACAGATATGTAACATTATTCTATGTGTATATTATGAATATGTATATTATGTATAACCACACACACACACATATATGCACACACATATATACACACACAAACACACACACACACACACACACACACACACACACACACACACACTCACACACACACACACACATGTAGCTGATAGAGTTGCTGCCTCACAGTGTCAGACACCTGGGTTCGATCCTGACCTCGGATGCTGTGTGTGTGGAGTTCGCAGGTTCTCCCTGTGACCCCATTGGTTTCCACCGGGGGCTCCGGCCTCCTTGCTCATCCCAAAGACGTGCGGGTTTGTAGGTTAATTGGCCTCTGTAAATTGGCCCTCGTATGTAGGGTGTGGGTTGGATAACTTAGAACTGGTGTGAACGGGTGATCAATGGTCGGTGTGGACTCAGTGGGCAGAAGGGCCTACTTCCATGTTGTAAACCAAACTATAAACTGCAAACCAATTGATTTTTTTAAATGGCCCTCATGTGTAGGAAGGAACTGCAGATGCTGGTTTAAACTGAAGATAGACACAAAAAGCTGGAGTAACTCCGCAGGGACAGGCAGCATCTCTGGAGAGAAGGAATGGGTGACGTTTCGGGTCGAGACCCTACCTCAGACCCTCAGTCCACTATCTGTTTTTTTTGTTGTCAAACAATCATGTCCTCCTTAGATTTACCTTGTGATTGGAGTGGCCAAGTTTAATAATAATATCGCTTTTAAAGGTCAAAAAAGATTAGTATATCAGTACATGAAACCAGGATGATGCTAAACTACGAGAGTCATACTGGACGGAAACAGGCCCTTTGGCCCGACTTGTCCATGACAGCCCATTTATACTAGTCCCACCTGTCCAGGTTTGCCTATATCTATTTACACCTTTCCCATCCATGTACCTGTGCTACCTTCTTTTAAATGTACTACTTGCTTTCTGCTGTAGTAATCGATTGTCTGTACTAGGACGATTTTCAATAAATCCCCAGTAACACTCCCAATTTGCGATGCTGTGTTGGATAATCAAATTAACTGTTTATTACAGTTCATTAAGTAGATGGTGGGGATGGGGGGGGGAGCTCTGCTTTTAGAATCCTCTGCCCAGGGGATAAGTGTGCGTTTGTGTGTTTGTTCGTTCGTTTGTTCATTCGTTTGTTCGTTCCGGTGAAGGCGCTGTGCACACAGCAGACAGCCAACGCTCGCTTGTCTTTTTCTTTCTGTTTTCACTTTTAATTTAAATTTAATTTCAGGTTGTTGTGTGTTGTGACTGTTGGCTGACCAAAAAATAAAGTTCTATCGTATCGTATCGAGTGCCGGCAACTTAATTCTGAATGAGTCAGAATCCGTGCCATTTGGTTTTGATCACTTAACTGAATACAATACGATGAAGGACATGAAACGGCGGAGTAACTCAGCGGGACAGGCAGCATCTCTGGAGAGAGGGAATGGGTGACTTTTCGGGTCGAGACCTCTCTTCAGACTGAGAACGGTGACTTCTCGACCCGAAATGTCACCCATTCCTTCTCTCCAGAGATGCCGCCTGTCCCGCTGAGTTACTCCAGCATTTCCTTTCTATCTTTGGTTTAAACCAGTATCTGCAGTTCCTTCCTACCCAACGTACAATGAATACAAGTAGGGGGCGGCGGAGTAGCACAGCGGTAGAGTTGCTGCCTTACAAAGCCAGAGACCCCGGTTCGATCCTGATTGCGGGTGCTGTCTGTGCGAAGTTTGCACGTCTCCCTGTGACCTGTGCGGGCTTTCCATAAGTGAGTGTTCCATTTTCCTCTCACACGCCAAATACAACACAGAATAGGGGGATCGAGAACCAGAGGGCATGATTTTGGGGTGAAGGGGAAAAGATTTAATAGGAACCTGAGGGGTAACATTTTCACCTGCAAGGTGGTGGGTGTGTGGAACGAGCTGCCAGAGGAGGTAGTTGAGGCAGGGACTATCGCAACATTTAACAAACATTTAAGGGCCTGTCCCACCAGCATACGATTGCATACGTGGTCGCTTGAGGCCGGTTCCACTTCAAACCGCGGAGGCGTATGGAGTTGTGCGGGGCTGGTCCCAACATCATACTCACCAATCAGCTGGGCAGGAGGCGGGCCGACTGAATTTGGATGTCGCACGGCGTCGAGCGGTGACGTCATCACGCAACGGCACGCCGGGCGGTGACGTCATCACGCAACGCCACGAGCTAGGTGTACGCCGTCGAGACGCTGCGTACGCTGTCAAGACGCTGCGTACGTCCTCAATGCGCCTGCCTGCCGACAGGCCGTTGGCGCGTGGAATTTTCGAACAGTGCAGGATTTTTGGAGCCCCGCGCGACGTGGGGTCCAGCCCCGCACAACTCCATACGCCTCCGCGGTTCGAAGTGGGACCGACCCCGCGCGGCCGTACGCCTCAAGCGACCACTTTTGGTCGCACTAGACGCATGCTGGTGGGACAGGCCCTTTAGACAGATACACGGATAGGACAAGTTTAGAGGGTTATGGGCCAAACTCAGGCAGGTGGGACTGGTGTCGATAGGACATATTAGACTCTTTGACTCCACGACCAAAGACAGACCTTAGCTGAGTCTGGAAGGGCCACGATATCAAACAAAATTAAATTTCTTTACTGAAGCCTAGGAACAAAAACCTGACAGCATGTGATCCCATTTCTTGGCATCTCACTGAAAAAACAAAGGCATAAGATACTTTAAAGCACAGTGGTATTTTGGCTTTGGAACAAGAATGCTAACAATGGGCTCCATGAGAAGAACGCACGGACACAAACTGATTCGGAGCCAACCTAATGAGTACGATGATGGATAATTCCTATTGACAACTTACCTTCACTTTTGCGGTTCATAACAATAATTAGCAACGGCATTGGAAAAATCAATTGCTTCTGCGCATTGGCAGTAATCTTAAGTATACATGGCAGAGAATTTATAAAGCAGGAGCAATGACTTCCATGTACTGCTACAATTTAAAGCTTTGTTAGTCTTGGAACATAAGACACAGAAGTAATAGTGAGCCATTTGGCTGCTCATGATCATGGCTAATGTTATACTTCAGTACCATTTCGCTGCACTATCCCCCTTAGCTCTTAATTCCCTTAATAGCTATAAATGGATCAATGTCTGTTTTAGTTATAGAGTTATACAGCATGAAACGCCAGCGCCTCGGCCTTGTTCCAGAGCCAACCTACTGGGTATGGTGATGGATAATTCCTATTGACAACTGATCTGCCCATGCTGAGCACGGTGCCCCATCTGCATTCGCTCCATACGGAAACGTTGCTTATTTCCTTCGCTCCATAGATGCTGCTGCACCCGCTGAGTTTCTCCAGCCCTTTTGTCTACCTTCCATTTTCCAGCATCTGCAGTTGCTTCTTAAGCACCCCATCTACATTAGTTCCACCTTCCCATGTATAGCCCATATCCCTCTAAAACAGCGGCAGAGACCCGGGTTCGATCCTGACTACGGGTGCTGTCTATACGGAGTTTGTACGTTCTCTCCCCGTGACCGTGTGGGTTTTCTCTGAGATCTTCGGTTTCCTCCCACGCTCCAAAGACGTACAGGTTTGTAGGTTAACTGGCTTGGCATAAGTGTAAATTGTCCCTAGTGTGTGTAGGATAGTGTTAGTCATAGAGTGACACAGCGTGGAAACAGGCCCTTTGGCCCAACTTGCACACACCGGCCAATATGTCCCATCTACACTAGTCCCACCTGCCCATATTTGGCCCATATCACCTCCAAACATGCCCTATCCACCTACCTGAATTATTTCTTAAATGTCGCAATAAATGCGTCCCTGCCTCAACTACTGCCTCTGGCAGCTCGTTCCATCAACAATTTGTGCAAAAAAAAAAATTACCCCTCAGGTTCCTATTAAATCTTTCCCCCCTCTTACTTTATGTTTGGTTCAGCTGATTTCAAACAAACTGCAATAAAAGAAAATAAACTTTGCGGAAACTCTGCACCAAGTCTTTGGTATGCCATGCACAACTTTGATTGTGATTAAGAGCAATAAATATGATCACTGAGCCCATGGAGGTGTATCATCGCAGATGACAGGTACATTAGTAGCACCTCATTATCCTGCAGCAAATATTACGCTGTATGGCACGCACATAAAATACATTTTAATTTTACGCTGTACATATTGCATGCATTTAGCCGAGAACATTTTATCATCTTGTGCACTCCTTTTGTGGTAAGCCGGAGAAAAAGCATCCCAACAGTAATGCACAACAGGTACATTAGAATAGGGCGGGTTTGAAAGGGTATGGGCTGAACGCAGACTGGTGGGACTAGTGTCGGAGGGGCACGTGTCGGAAGGAACTGCAGATGCTGGTTTAAACCAAAGATAGACACAAAAAAGCTGGAGTAACTCAGCGGGACAGGCGGCATCTCCAGAGAGAAGAAACGGGTGACGATTCAGGTCAAGACCCATGTTGGCCGGTGTGGGCAAGTTGGGCCGAAGGGCCTGTTTCCACTCTGTAAGAATATATGACTAACATCTGTGATAAAGACATCTCGACTTGAATTAAAATTCCATAATCATTTGCACTGGTCCAAACAGCATTGTGTGGATCATAAAACTGTCCTCCCTCACAGAATGTATTCATCATCACAAGTGTCTGCTAATTGTATTAATTTACAGTCTATTATGTAACCTCTCCAATTTTATAAAAAACATATGATTTACTGAAAAAAGATTGCCTTTTGCCTGGGAGTACATGTTTCTGTACAGTTGTTGTCAATGACTAATAAACAGGCTACACATTAATGATGGACTAGTCACATTAAAGGGTGTTTTCTAATACTTATATTCTGAAGTGCTAAATCTATGGGTTACTAGCCTCAGACCCATCACGGCATATATTTATGTGTAGAAAGGAACTGCAGATGCTGGCTGACACTGAAGAAAGACACAAAATGCTGGAGTAACTCAGCGGGACAGGCAGCATCTCTGGAGAGAAGGAATGGGTGACCTTTCGGGTCGAGACCATTCTTAAACTAGTTTAGTTTAGAGATACAGTACAGCGCAGAAACAGGCCCTTCAGCCCACCGAGACTGCGCTGACCAGCGATCCCCGCACACTAACCCTCTCCTACATATACGAGGGACAATTTACAATGATACCTAGCCACTTAACCTACAAATCTGTATGACTTTGGTGTGTGGGAGTAAGCTGGAGCACCCGAAGAAAACCTATGCAGTGTCATGAGGAGATGGACATAAAATGCTGGAGTAACTCAGCGGGACAGGCAGCATCCGTGGAGAGAAGGAAACATAGAAACCTAGAAACATAGAAAATAGGTGCAGGAGTAGGCCATTCGGCCCTTCCAGCCTGCACCGCCATTCAATATGATCATGGCTGATCATCCAACTCAGTATCCTGTACCTGCCTTCTCTCCATACCCCCTGATCCCTTTAGCCACAAGGGCCACATCTAACTCCCTCTTAAATATAGCCAATGAACTGGCCTCAACTACCTTCTGTGGCAGATAATTCCAGAGACTCACCACTCTCTGTGTGAAAAAAGTCTTTCTCATCTCGGTCTTAAAGGATTTCCCCCTTATCCTTAAGCTGTGACCCCTTGTCCTGGACTTCCCCAACATCGGGAACAATCTTCCTGCATCTAGCCTGTCCAACCCCTTAAGAATTTTGTAAGTTTCTATAAGATCCCCTCTCAATCTCCTAAATTCCAGAGAGTATAAACCGAGTCTATCCAGTCTTTTCTTCATAAGACAGTCCTGACATCCCAGGAATCAGTCTGGTGAACCTTCTCTGCACTCCCTCTATGGCAATAATGTCCTTCCTCAGATTTGGAGACCAAAGAATAGGTGACGTTTGCAGGTCGTGACCTTTCTTCCAGCTGAGCAGTTCCTTCATTCATATTACAGTACAACTCCAATCTCCCTCAGTAATCAAACGGTAGTTTTGTGTTCATAAGTTGCAGGGGCAGAATAAGGCCATTCCATCCATCAAATCTACTCCGCCATTTAATCTTTCCCTCTCAACACTATTCTGCCTTCTCCTCATAACTCCTGACGCCCATACTAATCAAGAATCTATCAATCTTCTCCTTGAAAATATCCATTGACTTGGCCTCCACAGCCTTCTGTGACAATGAACTCCACAGATTCACCACCCTCTGGCTAAAGAAATTGCTCATCATCTCCTTTCTAAAGGCACGTCCTTTTATTCTGAGGCTGTGGCCTATGGTCCTAGACTCTCCCACTAGTGGAACCATCCTGTCCACTTCCAAGCCTGTGTCAGCAGTATAGGAATCTGTTTACAGTGAACATAAAGTATTAAAAAAGTGATGGACTAATCCACACGTAATCCTGTCGTTTGTTCACAAGTGCATGCAAGACATCTGAACACTGGCACCTTTCACCTTTTTTAAAAGTGCAACACTTTTAGTTCAAGAAAGAACTGCAGATGCTGGAAAAATCGAAGGCAGACAAAAATGCTGGAGAAACTCAGCGGGTGAGGCAGCATCTATGGAGCAAAGGTCTCGACCCGAAACGTCACCTATTTCCTTCGCTCCATAGATGCTGCCTCACCTGCTGAGTTTCTCCAGCATTTTTATCTACCTTCGATTTTTCCAGCATCTGCAGTTCCTTCTTAAACATGCTCCATATTAAATGTACCTTTGTGAACAAAGATAGAGAAAATACTAGGCAAAAATCGCAGAACTAAAGTTAAAATGGTGGAAGTGAAATGGGAGATTTAAGGGCCTGTCCCACTGTACGAGGTAATTCAAGTTCTCCCGAGTTTCCCCTGATTCGAACTCGGAGAATTACGGTCATAGCCGCTCGTAGGTACTCGAGGCTCTCGTGGACATTTTTCAACATGTTGAAAATTCTTCACGAGCTTACCGCCTTGCGCGAGTACCTGCCGTTAGCGTTACGAGCGGCTAAGAGACGTCCCGAGCTCCGACTACCCGCTACGTACATTCTACGTGCTTACCACGAGTTTGATTTTTTTTTTAAGCTCGGGAGAGCTCTTGAATTACCTCGTTCAGTGGGACAGGCCCTTTAAGATGTCCTGTAAAATTTTCGCACATTTCAGTAATTTTGAAGTCTTGTCAGTTTGTAAGTGAATGGGAAAACAATGGCCAAAATATGAATCAGAATAAAGTGGCTTGTTTTCCTTCACAGTTACATTTATATTGCTGAATCATTTCCTATGGAACCAGGAAAATTGTCGGTTGCGTGGGATTTTGTTGGCACCGACTCTCTTCGTGGAAAGTGGCTTCCTTGAAACCATATTCCTTGAGATTGTTGACCTACATTGAAATACAATTCTTGATGGATGAACCATGCATTACCAGCTGGAAAACCACCAGTAAAATAGCAGGAATTACAGACAAAAAGAGGAAAATTCCTGAACTGACGATGGTGCCTGAGAATGTCTGGTGGTGCCTTGTAAACAACTGTGAGCATGGAGCATGCGAGGATATGTATCTCATTATCTCGCCAATAGCTGAAGCAGATGGCATTGAGGTATTTATAGACAAGTGTTTCTGAATGAGAAGGCAATAGAAGAAGAAAAAATAGAATGATTTTCTACGGACTAGAGTGGAGTCCTGAACCAACACACACAAGATGGTGTAGTGCCAGTAATATGTTTGTGGCTGCAGGAGTCAGTACTCTAGAAGCTATCCTAAGACAACACATGTATAAATTCATTTGCAGGATAAATGACTCTAAAAATGTGCTTATTGTGGCCTTGACAAACATAAGGGTTAGCACTACACGCTACGAATCCCAGTTGTGGAGACACTGGTATCGTTGTCTCGTTGTACGACATTGATCATTTTTTACTCTGGATTTTTAACTTAAGTATTGTGGGGGTTTTTTTTAATATATAAATTATGATGTTTTTATGTGATTTACCATGCTTTTATATATATTTATGATATTTGAGATGCAATGCATTTTTTAATGTAATGTTGCCCCTTGTCTGGACCTTGAGTCCGTAATAAAGTTATAATTATCATTATTATTATTATTATTATTATTATTATTGAGAATAGACACAAAATGCTGGAGTAACACAACGGGACAGGCAGCATCTCTGGACAGAAGGAATGGGTTACGTTTTGGGTCGCGACCCTAATGCACATTGATTTGAATGCCCTATACTGATGCCACTGATTTGACTTTGCCGTTTAGACTTTAGAGATACAGAACGGAAACAGGCCCTTCAGCCCACCGAGTCCGTGCCGACCAGCGATCCTCCTAGTTGTCCTACCAGGTCTACTGCTCCCATCGTCCCCAACCAACAATGAGCCATCATGGACTCCACCCTTCCCGAGGTTATCTGTTGCTGGCCTTGTTTTGTTCTGGCCTTTTCTCTCCTCCGGTTTCCCCCCCCCCCCCCCCCCCCCCCCCCCTATCTTTCAGTCTGAAGAAGGGTTCCGACCCGACACGTCACCTATTCCTTCTCTCCAGAGATGCTGCCTGGCCCTCTGAGTTACTCCGGCACTTTGTGTCTGTCTTCGGTATAAACCAGAAGGACTCGGTGGGCCGCAGGGCCTGTTTCCACGTTGTATCTCTAAAATCTAAAATCTCTAGAGTATCTGAAGTCTAAAGCAAGAGAGACACAAAATGCTGGAGTAACTCAACAGGACAGGCAGCATCTGTGGACAGAAGGAATGGGTTACATTTTGGGTCGAGACCCTAATGCACAGATTGATTTGAATGCCCTATAGTTATGCCACTGATTTGACTTTGCTTTTTAGACGTTAGAGATACAGAACGGAAACAGGCCCTTCAGCCCACCGAGTCCGTGCCGACCAGCGATCGTCCCGTCCACCAGCGCTATCCCACACACTCTGGACAAATTGTGATTTTACCGAAGCCAAATAAACTACAACCCTGTACGTCATTGTAGTGCGGGAGGAAACCAGGGCACCCGGAGAAAAACCCACGCAGTCACGTGGGGAATGTACAAACTCCGTACAGACAGCACCCGTAGTCCGGATGGAACCTGGGTCTAAGGCAGCAACTCTACCGCTGCGCCACCGTGCCGCCCTATTTCATCGCATACTTGAGTAATTCTATTTAAAATAACAAGTACAAATCAGCCCATCTTTAGGATGTGGGAGGAAATTGGAGCACCTGGAGGAAACCCACACGGTCCCAGTGAAAAGCAGAGGAAGAAAAAAGTCCAGTGGACCATCAATTTGCATGGTCACAACATGAATCTGTGTTGATCAACAAACAAACACATTGCTTGAGGGATGAACTGTGCATAAGAATATTGAGTAAGCCATTTAGAACAGGGACGAGAAAACACTTTTTCTCACAGAGAGTGGTGAGTCTGTGGAATTCTCTGCCTCAGAGGGTGGTGGAGGCGAGTTCTCTGGATGCTTTCAAGAGAGAGCTAGATAGGGCTCTTAAATATAGCGGAGTCAGGGGATATGGGGTGAAGGCAGGAACAGGGTACTGATTGGGGATGATCAGCCATGATCACATTGAATGGCGGTGCTGGCACGAAGGGTCAAATGGCCTACTCCTGCACCTGTTGTCTATTACTCTGGAAAATCACCAATACAAAATCAGGAATACAGGCAAAATGGCAACATTCCTGAACTGATGATGAATAATATCAGCCCTGTTTCATTCTCCACAAACGCCGTCTGATCCGATGAATTTAATTTAATTTAGAGATACAGTGTGGAAACAGGCCCTTCGGCCCACCAGGTCCGCGCCAACCAGTGATCCCCGCACACTAACAGTATCCTACACACACTAGGGGAGGAAACCGAAGATCTCGGAGAAAACCCACGCAGGTCACGGGGAGAACGTACAAACTCCACACAGACAACTCCCGTAGTTGGGATGGAAACTGGGTCTCCGGCGCTGCAAGCGCTGTAAGGCAGCGAATCTATCGCTGCGCCACCCTGTCGTTGTTCCACCATAACGCTTGGTTTGATTCTATGTGGAGTTTGCATGCTTTCCTACCGATCGCGTGGGTTTCCTCCAGGTGCTCTGGTTTCCACCCACATCCAAAGCTGTGCGTGTTTTTAACTTAATTGGCCTCCGCAAATTGCCCCTCATTTGTAAGGAGTAGGTGTGAAAGTAGGGAAACGTGGAACTAGCGTGAATGGGTGATCAAATGTTGGCCCGGCCTCGGTGGGCTAAACATCCTGTTTCCATTCTGCGTCTCTAAACTAAACTAAACTAAACTAAACTAGCCTCAACTAAATGACTTCAGCATGTCAGCAGTAGCTTAGCACATTAAAAAATTGGAAACAGGTAAGTAATAACCCTGTCTCACGGCACAAGTTCATTCCAAGAGTTCTCCCGAGTTAAAAAAAAAATCAAACTCGTGGTAAGCACGGAGAATGAACGCAGTGGGTACGTCGGAGCTCGGGGACGTCTCTTAGCGGCTCGTAACGCTAACGGCAGGTACTCGGGATGATTCACTAACGGCAGGTAAGCACGGGAAGACTCGTGAAGATTTTTCAACATGGTGAAAAATGCCCACGAGAGCCCCGAGTACCGACGAGCGGCCATTACCGTAAATCTCCGAGTTCGAATCAGGGCAAACTCGGGAGAGCTCTTGGAATGAACTCGTACCGTGGGACAGGGCTTTAAGAATAACATTTTAAAAACATACTTTTAATGCCAGACATTACTTGAGTTCCCCTTAGTATTGAGGCTCCTCCTCACTTTGCCACTTATTTATTATATTTCTATAGACTTTGTCGAAGGAGTGTAACATATTATAGTATTTCTCTTCCTTCTATAAATATGTCAAATGCCATTGACATTTAATTGGAAGCCTCTATTCATTTTGGATGCAAATAGCAAATAGGAAAAATATATATAATTAGGATAATTAGAATCAGTCTACCTTTCTTCTACATTTGTCAGAGGTGTTGCCACCAAGTAAATATGATACGATAAGATATGATATGATACGATACAATTGAACTTTATTCATCCCAGGATATAAATTGGTCTGCCATTAAATTAAAGTGACGAGAGAAAAGTCCAGGATTGTGCAAAGATTGGGGAGGGGTGGCATGGTGGGTGAAGGGCGAGGGAAGGGGGGAAAGTCAGTCTACCCCATGACAGAAGGGGGAAGAGTTGTACAGTTTGATAGCCACAGGGAGAAAGGATCTCCTGTGGCATTCTGTGCTGCATGTTGGTGGAACCAGCCTGTTGCTGAAGGTACTCCTCAGGTTGACCAGTGTATCATGGAGAGGGTGAGCTGTATTGTCCAAGTTTGAGGAGCATCCTCCCCTCCAGGACCACCTCCCATGAATCCAACTCCGCCCCCAGGACGGAGACAACCTTCCTGATAAGCTTGTTGATTCTGTTAGCGTCCACAGAAATCATTTGCAAGTGGAATAATTAATTTATATTTACTTAATTTTCATTACAATTAAGTTGATCGGTAACTCACAGCGCCAGAGACCCGGGTTTGACCCTGACAACAGGTGCTGTCTGTACAGAGTTCGTACGTTCTCCCCGTGACCTGCGTGGGTTTTCTCCGAGATCTTCGGTTTCCCCCCACACTCCAAAGACGAACAGGTTTGTAGGATAATTAACTTGGAATAAAATGTGGTAAATTGTCCCCAGTGTGTGTAGGATAGTGTTAATGTGCGGGGATCGCTGGTCAGTGTGGACGCAATGGTCGGTGCGGAAAAAATGGGCCGAAGGGTTTGTTTCCGCACTGTGTCTCTGAGGCTAAAACACTTATAGTTTATTTTTCAACTTTGCAAATGGCAAACCTTTAATAAAAATGTGTGCAAATATCCTGATGTAAAAATATTACGATGTGTTAATAACACACGCCAGTATTAATGTGAAAATTGACTCGCAAATTCCTCAGATCAAGGGATATGTCATAAGTTGTAAATCCCTGGTAAAATAGAGAAACAGTGAGCTCATTAATACAACCGCGTCTGGCCTGGAGGCAAAGTACGTTTGTGTTGGGTTAACAATTAAGTTGAGCCTGAAAGATACGTCACACTAGTGTATCGGCACTACAGTCCCTACAGAGAACCTCAGTAATAATTCCACTGGTTCTTCCCCTACCCCCCTTTTTAACCAGGTTACGCCAACTACCACCCACCTATACACTAATCCCCCCCTCCCTCCTCTCTGCACCCCCAGCATCCCCACCACAACCTCCGTCCACTCCCCTGACTCTCAGTCTGAAGAAGGGTCCAAAATAAAAAAAACAAGAGTTGATTTGCTCTGACCAATTCCATCGGTGAACAAAAAGCTGGAGTAACTCAGCAGGACAGGTAGCATCTCTGGAGAGAAGGGATGGGTGAGGTTTTGGGTGGAGATTTTTCGACAGGTACATGGATTGGCCAGGTTTAGAGGGCTATGGACCAAACACCGGCAGGCGGGTCTAGTGTAGATGAGACATGTTGGCTGGTGTAGACAAGTTGGGCCGAAGGCCCTGTTTCCACACTGTAAGACTCTATGACTCTTGGCATCCCAGATTTGTTTCACCACACACATATCTCAAAATGTACAGAGATTATCTTGGTTTGAATAAGGAGACTCCAACATAGTTGTAGTGGTAAAATTTGGAATGTTTTCACCATAACTTTCTTGTGAGGCAGCTACTTTAGTTTATTTTGGATATCTTGAAGATGCAGGGAAAACCAAGGGAATTATTCCTACATGGAATTTGGTAATCCCAGTGAATAGTTGATCTCAACTGCACAGGAAATACAAACTGTTCTAAAACACATAAAAACCTTTGGCACCTTAAATGGTAAGTAAATATAATAAAACAAACCCTTGCCAATTACTTTCAATGGGAATAAAAGTCCTGTAATTTTTTGGCATTTCCTTCAAGTGCTGGGTTTCATGGTTTGCCTCGTGTTAAGGAACCTTTATAAAATAAATCACAATATCAATTAACAAGGTAATTACAAAGTGCAGCAGATGAAATGTGTAGGAAGGAACTGCAGCATTCCCTCTCTCTCGATCCCTCTCCCACCCAATTCGCACTAGGTTGAGTCATCTTGTTGAGTCTCATTGTCTGCCACTCGTTTTCAACTCGTCCACTGCCAACAATGGCCTGTTTCCTTTATCATCATTCCCATTTTGCATCTTTCATTCATTTGATCTATATCTCTCTACATCACCGTCTATATCTCTCGTTTCCCTCTCCCCTGACTCTCAGTCCGAAGAAGGATCTCGACCACAAAACATTGCCTATTCCTTTTCTCCAGAGATGCCGCCTGACCCGCTGAGTTGCTCCAGCTTTTTGTGCCTATCTCAGGCAATTACAAAGTTAGATCATATTCAAAATGAAAGCAATAATTAGCTGACAAAGCAAAAATCAAAAAGCTCTTCTTGCGCAAACACTTATTAAAACAAAACCAGCCAGAAAGTAAAATGGCTCCAGTAACCAATGCAAAGAATCTGAGGTTGAGTGCTTGCAGCGTTATTTGCATCCCCCTGGGAAATGTAGAATTACGTCAGCAGTTCTCTATATATAGTAAGCATCAGGTCCCTGGCTATTAATTCGAATCTGACAGTGCTCCTTCTCTTCACCCTGTCAGATAGAATCAAAACAAGGATCCCCGAGAGATGATGACAAAGGGAAGGTGCGTGGTAAACATTGCTGTTAATAGCCCGAGCTAGATTATATGTGATCATTGCATTTCTGAATCACCAATCAATCAACCAATCAGGTCAAGCATAAATTATGTCCCGCTGAATTACTCCGGCTTTTCGTGTCTATCTTCAGTGTAAACCAGCATCTGCAGTTCCTTCCCACACATAAATCATTTCTGATGGATATCTTCTATTTTGCATTTGCATGTCACAGAGTGCTCACAGTGTAGCAACAGGCCCTTCTGCCTAACTTGCTCAGCATGTTCCAGCTATACTAGTCCCACCTGCCTGCGCTTGGTCCATATCCCTCCAAACCTGTCCTATCCATGTACCTGTCTAACTTTCTTAAACGTTGGGATAGTCCCAGCCTCAACTACCTCCTCTGGCAGCTTGTTCCATACACCCACCACCCTTTTTGTGAAAAAGGTTACCCCTCAGATTCCTGTTAAATCTTTTCCTCTTCACCTTGAACCGACTGTATGTCCTCTGGTCCTCGATTCCCCTACTCTGGGCAAGAGACTTTGTGCATCTACACGATCTATTACTCTCACGTGTTCAAATAATATTTGATGGATGGATGAAGTATCCAGTGATTGTGAGTTTAAATGAAAGACTGGTTTTCGATTCAATGTAAACTTATGATAGGTCATGAGCATTGGTTCTGCAAAGATGGGATCATTAAACCAAAGGTTAACATCCTTGCTGAATGAATGCACAGTTGGTAAAGCCACTGCCTCACAGGTCCAGAGACTTGGGCTCAATCCTGACTTTGGGTGCTATCTGTGTGGAGTTTGCATGATTCCCCCTATGACCGCTTGTGTTTCCTCCTGGGGCTCTGGCTTCCTCCCACATCCCAAACACGTGCAGGTTTGTAGGTTGATTGGCCTGGTGTATGTGTAAACTGTCCCCAGCGTGTGTGTAGGGTTGAGTTAGTGTGCGGGGATCGCTGGTCGGCGCGGGCTCGGTGGGCCGAAGGGCCTGTTTCCGCGCTGTATCTCTAAACTAAACAAAATTAATGCAATTCTTTGTCAGGACCTGAAATCCGTTCCTGATAAGATTCAATAAGAAAATGGTCACTGCTGTTCAAGGTCAAGGTCATTCATTGTGTGAAACACACCCAGATATAATAAGTTAGCACCACAAGGAACATGGGTTGGCTTGAAACAAAATTTCAACGTATTCTTCACAGAGATGTGAACCATATGGGGAATCATTACAAAATCTGATTTCAAGGCCAGGCAAAATTAAGCACAATTCTGACCAATTTTATTTTGCTGGTTCAACAGGGTTTTATGAGCTGCAAAACAGACACAAGTTCAGATTGCATTGTGTCTAGCGTGTAGGGTTGTCAGCTTAGTCTATTTAAACATGTAGGAAGGAACTGCAGATACTGGTTTAAACCGAAGATAGATACAAAATGCTGGAGTAACTCAGCGGGACAGGCAGCATCTCTGCAGAGAAGAAATGGGCAACGTTTCGGGTCGAGACTTTTTCTCTCTCTACATCACCATCTATATCTCTCATTTCCCTTTCCCCTGACTCTCAGTCTGAAGAAGGGTCTCGACCAGAAACGTCACCAATTTTGTTCTCTCCAGAGATGCTGCCTGTCCCGCTGAGTTACTTCAGCATGTTGAGCCCCTCTTTAGTCAATTTGAACTCTGCTTATTATATTAGCCGAGTCACCTTGAAGATGCTGCCTGTCCCACTGTACGAGGTTAATTCACGAGTTCTCCCGAGTTCTCCCCTGATTCGAGCTCATGTAATGTACTTAGCGGGTTTGTAGGAGCTCGTGGATGTCACGCAGCGGCTCGTACGAGCAACGGTAGGTATTCGGGAAATCCGGTAAACTCGTGACGTTTTTTCAACACTGTGAAAAATGTCCATGAGTAAAAAAATACTCGTGATGAAGAAAATGGTTACTTTTTACTCGTACGAGCCCCTACGTACCCGCCACGTACATTACACGAGCTCGAATCAGGGGAGAGCTCGGGAGAACTCTTGAATTACCTCGTACAGTGGGACAGGCCCTTAAGGAGTTAAATGATCTAAAGGAGGCTTTTGGTGCGGAGTGGCGACTGGCACTGAGACATTCACACATTCCGGGGAAGGCGTGGGTTGAACACATTTTGCGGGCAGGTCGGACCTCTTATGGATGATGCAATTCATGAAGTCCGCCTGCCAGACGAGCAAAACAAGGTTGGCAGGACAATCTTCAAGGGCAACGACACCATTATACACACTAAACAACAGCAGATCGATCATGCTGTCAAAACTGCTGTCCTGAGCTGACTTCATGGACGGCTGCCAAGTTAGCAGTGTCAGGAAGAAGCTGAAACAGCTGGCGTGGAATAGAGTTTAATTGATGGCGAGTTACACAGACTTATAAACGTAATCTTTCTTAAACAAGCTCCGCTGCCTAGTTAAGCACGCCGCCTTACCCAGCGAAAATAACAAAGACAGTTAAAAAAAGTCATTAAACTCGTGAGGAATTAACGATTGAGTAATATGCTTTTTCCAAATTGGAAATAAGTAATATATTCAGGAATCCCAGTGTGCAAGAGGCAATAAACAGCTTCCGCACACTGAATAAACACTGAGGCAACGGACTGAGGTGTTTATTGGTGTGCAGTTATTACTACTTTAAAGGGTTCATTTTGGGATTCCAGGGTTTACTATTCGATGTACATAATCAACATTTGGTTCAACAACTACAGGGGTTTGTACGTTCTCCCCGTGACCTGCGTGGGTTTCCTCCAGGATCTCCGGTTTCCTCCCACTCTCCAAAGGCGTACAGGTTTGTAGGTTGGCAAAAGTGCTGGAGAAACTCAGCGGGTGCAGCAGCATCTGTGGAGCGAAGGAAAGAGGCAACGTTTCGGGACGTTTACCGCTTCCCGTTGCACCCGACAAAAGTTTTTCACTGTGCCTCGGTACACCTGACAATAAACTAAGCTGAACTGAACTAAATGAGTTAAGTAAGTACGGTTATTGGCCAAGTATTCACATACAAGGAATTTGCCTTGATGCTCTGCCCACAAGTAACAACATGACATGCAGTGACAGTTACGAATGACTCAGAAAACACTAAACATTAATAATAATAATAAAACATTAATGATAAAACACCATTGATCAAGCATGTGAACCAACAAAATACCAAACTTCTCCCAGTCTATACGAGCTATGTTTAGTTTATTGCCACGTGTACTGAGGTACAGTGAAAAGCTTTTGTTGAGTGCTAACCAGTCAGCGGAAAGACAATACATGATTACAATCGAGACCCTGCAATGCAGCCAGGACAACGGATCTTCACGGTCAGATCAAGATCCCTGCACTTACGACACTGGTACTTGAAAATGCACCAAACTGGTGACTCTGTCTGCTGTCTCTGTGTACTACTGCTGTGCACTTGTACTGCATCTGAGATGCTCATCCAAAACGTATCTGCAGGTGAGTGTTTATGTATAGTGATACGCACTGAGCTGTATACAAAATTAATTTTACTGTACATCGGTACCTAGAGTCATAGAGTGATACAGTGTGGAAACAGGCCCTTTGGCCCAACTTGCCCACACCGGCCAACATCCTCCCAGCTACACTAGTCCCACCTGCCTGCGCTTGGTCCATATCCCTCCAAACCTGTCCTATCCATGTAACAAATGTCAAATAATGTACCATACCATATCATACCATCCACAGTAGCTTTCCACTTTTTTTCCTGGGTGAGAATGTCAAGCACTAAAATGCCTACAAGGAACATGAAGTTCCAGAGAGAAGGTGGGAACTCTGCACAGACATCATGGAGGTCAAGACTGAACCCAAGTTACTGCAGCTATGAGACATTGCCACAGTGTCACCTACTCCCAAGTTGGACATACAATGGATGAAATTCAGCATGCTGTCATGATGAGAAAAGATGGCTTTCTTCCTGAGATACGTTTGCGTTAGAATTGAATTGTACTTCACATTAATTCATGATCTGCACGGGTGGTGCAGCGGTTGAGTTGCTGCCTTGCAGCTCCAGAGACCCACGTTCGAACCTGACTCCAGGTGCGGTCTGTACAGAGTTGGCTCGTTCTCCCCGTGACCTGTGTGGGTTTTCTCCGGGAGCTCCGGTTTCCCCCCACATTCCACAGACGTACAGGTCGGTCGGGTAATTGGCGTCGGTAAAATTGTAAATCGTCCCTAGTGTGTGTAGGAAAGTGTTAGCGCGCGGGGGATCGCTGGTCGGCACAGACTCGTTGGGCCGAAGGGCCTGTTTCCACGCTGTATCTCTGAACAAAACCGAACGTTCAGATATTCTGGAAAGTCCAGAATGATGGCGCCTTAGACAGAGTGGCAATCATCCCAATGTGAAAGAGAAACTATCCAAACTACTGTTTGAGTCAATCCATGTGATACCTTCAGCACCGAAGATACAATTGGGAGGATTTATTGCAGAGGAGGACACGCCACCTTTTCCATTTAAGGTCACTTCACAGTTTCATTCACCGTTTAACTTTCCAGCAGGGTAATTGTGCTGTAAAAATCACAGAACAGGATCATAAAGCAAAGGGAATCTGGAGAAAATTAATTCCTACTTGTTCACATTTGACCTATTCCCTGCAGTTCAAAGACTAAAGCCAACCTGCAATGGAAAATGGAAGATCAAAGTAGACATAGCTCATGCTTCTGAATGGAGTGCGCGCCAAGAATCATTATTGACTGGACGAAGATGGCTCACTTTGTGTTGGAATCCACCACTTATAACCAACGGGAGATCGATCTCCCACCCCCATCACTGAGAACGAGCAACATAATTGATGCTCGCCTCTAAACCAGACATTGAGGTTTATGCCAGAAACATAAAAATCGCTGCAGCTGTATCTTAACCTTTTCATTTAAATCACTCCACGATTTCCAGCAACAAGAGATTTCCCAGTACGTGAAGCTCTTTTCCACAACACCTTCGACTGAACTGCCCTTTATAGTTCGGGCATTGTTTGAGGAGAAAGAATTGTGTCGTGAAAAGTCCCGACCGGTTTGTCGGGAACCCAACACCAAAACTATAGTCTGAAGTCTGAAGAAGGGTCTCGACCCGAAACGCCACCCATTCCTTCTCTCCAGAGATGCTGCCTGTCCTGCTGAGTTACTCCAGCTTTTTGTGTCTACCTTCGGCCAAAACTGTAGCCCTTCCAGTGCACCTCAGCAACAGAAAGTAGGGTCCACATCTGTCCCTGTCACATACGCCTACAGCTGCAATCATTTACCAGAAAATCTAATGTACAATATATTACCTCAGAGACATCTTCTGACAAATTCATACTCAGCATTACATTTTTCTCAGAATGGGAAAGGATTGAATGGAGGTCCCATTTATCAAAGAGTGAAAGTAAATTGGGGTGGCACGGTGGCGCAGCGGTAGGGTTGCCGTCTTACAGCGCTGACAGCGCCGGAGACCCGGGTTCGATCCCGGCTACGGGTGCTGTCTGTACGGAGTTTGAACGTTCTCCCCGTCACCATGTGAGTTTTCTCCGAGATCTTTGGAACCTCCAACACTCCAAAGAGGTACAGGTTTGGAGGTTAATTGGCTTGGTGCAAATGTAAATTGTCCCTGGTGTGTGTAGGATAGTGTCAGTGTGCGGGGATCGCTGGTCAGTGCGGACTCGGTGCGCCAAAGTGTCTGTTTCCGCGCTGTATCTCTAAAAACTAAACTAAACGTGACAGGTAGAAACTGTGTTCATAATGGTTGCCTTTGGCCGCATAAGATTTCTCCGTTCATTTTGGTATTCAATATTTCATCTTGGGATGGCGATGATTCTCTTTTTGTTGCTCATCGCAAGGAACTGGTGGTGAACTGCCTTCTTGAGAGATTCAAGTTAATTTGGAGCCAGTTAGATTTTGGCAGGGTTGATGGATGATAGTTCCAGATCAGAGCGCTCTCCAATTCCTGATGGAAAGATGTTGGCATGGCCCCTGCACCGTCTGCGTTCATTCGAGACACCAGAGGTAGCTAATTTGAAGAGGCATCGGGCAGTTGGATTGAAAACTGCAGTTAGTGAAAGTCGGCAGCCGCCGTGAGCCACGAGTGGAGGGAAAGATCGGTTTAGACCCGGCGAACAATAGGCAAACTGCCTCGGCTTGGCTTGAGCAGTTGCAGTTGCTCTCATCAAAGCAAATGTGGTTTCTCATCAGAAGCCCAACATCTGGCTTGTTGCAAGTAGAAAGGCTTGAGATGGAATGTACTTTTCACTCACAGCTGCAATCCAGTTACGTTTCTAGTCCACTGTGACCCCCTCGGAGTTTGGTGATAAGGAATTACACACCAACACACGAGCATACAGGGACGCAGGAGGATGAGGGCTGGTCTTGTGGAGGTGTATAAAATCATGGGAGTAATAGATCGGGTAAATGCACGGAGTCTCTAGGTGATGGGGAAAAGATTTATTAGGAATCTGAGGTGATCTTTTCACACAAAGGGTGGTGGGTGTCTGGAACGAGCTGTCAGAGGAGGTAGTTGAGGCAGGGACTATGGGTAAGACAGGTTTGGAGGGACATGTGTGCACTGCGGACGGCTCGATTGTAATCGTGTATTGTCTTCCTGCTGATTGGTTAGTATGCAACCAAGGCTTTTCACTGTACCTAGGTACACGTGACAATAAACTAAACTTAAACTCATGCTCACACTCACCCGAGTGAAACTTGGCCTCACCTCTGTCTTATTGTATACAGTAATCCCAAATTTTAAATCTTCGCCCAAGATGACACAACCTCCCCACATCCACCTGTCAAAACCCCTCAGTATCGTGCATGCTTAGTTTAGAGATACAGCGCGAAAACAGGCCCTTCGGCCCACCGAGTCCGCGCCGACAGCGATCTCCGCACATTAAAACAAACCCACACGCACTAGGGTCAATTTACACTTGTACCAAGTGTGCAAACCCAAGCCTCAATGTACAAACCTGCACGTTTTTAGACCGTGGGAGGAAACCAAAGATCTCGGAGAAAACCCATGCAGTCACGGAAAAAACGGACAAATTCCGTACAGACAGCACCCGCTCTTCTGAACACCAGTGGATACAAAACAAGCTGCCCTGATAATGCAATCCTCTCATTTCAGGCATTGGTCTAGTAATTCTTCTGTCAAATGCTTCCTAACCATTTGCATCCTTACATAAATAAAGAGACCAATACATCACACAATGCTCCATGAGGTCTCACAATTACCTTACGTAACACAAACAGAAACTCCCTCCCCCATCCTAGTTTCTATGACCTGATTACGTCTTACGGATTGTATACGTCGTGTCACCTTCCCCTCAGCTAACAATGCACCATTCTACATTTCTTAAATCATCGTCCCCTTTGATCTGTGTTTTCACACCTTACCCTTCCATATCTCGGTGTCTTCCTCTCCGCTGACTCTCAGCCTGAAGAAGGGTCTCGACCCAAAACATCACCCATTTCTTCTCTCCAGAGATGCTGCCTGTCCCGCTGAGTTACTCCAGCTTCTTGTGTCTGTCTTCAGAGTAAACCAGCATCTGTAGTTCCTTCCTACGCATAAACTGCCTCTTTTGTGTTCAATTCTCTTTGCAACAAACAATAACATTCGGTTACCTTTCACGATACTGCATCTCTGCTGGTAGACTGTGACGATGAACATTTTATATTGGAATGTAATGATGCTATTAGTTCCTGACGATGTTATCTTATCAGATGCTTCCACTGTTTAGCACATAAGTCTCAATTCTGCACAAATCTAGTAAAGATGCCAGACTGAGTTTTATGGGAAAACTGAATGTAATAAACCACATAAAAAATAGCTGCCAATCTAAAGCCAGTGATCACACTGCAATACAAAGAATACAGGTGTGATTCTTAACTGCAAAAACGATAATTGTCTTGAATTTGTTCTCTTACATTGATTAGTTTTAAATGTGCTCCTGAGACCACACCTGGAGTATTGTGTGCAGTTTTGGTCTCCTAATTTGAGGAAGGGCATTCTTGCTAATGAGGGAGCCCAGCGTAGGTTCACGAGGTTCACAAGGTTAATTCCCGGGACTGACATATGATGAAAGAATGGAACGACTGGGATGAGAAACCATGTCAAATTCGTAAGGAATTAGACAGGCTAGATGCAGGAAAAAATGTTCCCGATGTTGGGGAAGTCCAGAACCAGGGTTACAGTTTAAGAATAAGGGGTCGGCCATTTAGGATTAAGATGAGGAAAAACCTTTTCATGCGGAGAGTTGTGAATCTGTGGAATTCTCTGCCACAGAAGGCAGTGGAGGCCAATTCATTGGATTTTTTAAGAGAGGGATAGATAGAGTTCTTAGTGCTAACGAATCAAGGGATATGGGGAAAAGCAGGGATGGGGTACTGATTTTGGATGATCAGCCATGATCATATTGAATGGTGATGCTGGTTCAAATGGCCTACTCCTAGACCTATTTTCTATGTTTCTACGACCCGAAATGTCCCCTATTCCTTTTATCCAGAGATGCTGTCTGAACTGCGGGATGACTGAATACGTGTTGGTGGCAGAAACAAGGAACTGAAGATGGTGGTTTATACCAAAGATGGACTCAAAGTGCTGGAGTACCTCAGTGGGTCAGGCAGCATCTCTGGAGAAGAAGCATGGGTGACCATTCGGGTTGGGACCCTTCTCCTGACAGACCCGAAAGGTCGCTTATCCTTTTTCTCCAGAGAAGCTGCCTGACAATAGACAATAGACAATAGGTGCAGGAGTAGGCCATTTGGCCCTTCGAGTCAGCAGCGCATTCAATGTGATCATGGCTGATCATCCCCAATCAGTACCCCGTTCCTGCCTTCTCCCCATATCCCCTGACTCCGCTATCTTTAAGAGCCCTATCTAGCTCTCTCTTGAAAGTATCCAGAGAACCGGCCTCCACCGCCCTCTGAGGCAGAGATGAAAACCATGACTCTATTGAGTGTAGAGCGATTCATGTTCTCCTGTAAGCTGAGAAGATTTCCTTTGATTTGTGTTTCCCCAAAAAAAAAGGTCAAACATGAAACACAAAACTTGGCCACGTGTCGGAAGGAACTGCAGACGCTGGTTTGAACCTGAAGATGGACACATAATGCTGGAGTAACTCAGCGGGACAGGCAGCATCTCCGGAGAGAAGAATGGGTGTTGTTTCGGGTCGAGATCCTTCTTCAGGTTAGAAGTCTGGGGTCAAGGAGAGAGCATTCACATCGCGGCCATCTTCCCACCACCACACGCAAGAAGCGACAAGACAGACACCAATGTATGCAGTTGCCGAGAAGTGTATTCAACTCTGGCTGAACAACTAATCTTGTGTGTGAAGTCGATAGGAAGAAGAAGATTAGAAGTCTGAAGTCTTTCAGATCACAAAACCTGGCCAAGCTCCCTTGCGCTACTTTTTACATCACGGCAGACCATTGATGGAACACCACATTGCACCAACCTCCAGTAGAACGCCACCGTCTATCAGTTTGCTAATTATCTTTTCAACAAGTCTCAATAAACATCCATGGCAGACTGCGATGTCATGGACAATCACTGGAAGCGCTTGTCAACATTTGATTACATCTGGCTACACTTATGGAAATTATTTTTTTTTAATGTATATTATATTTCCAAATGATTGTTCCTTTGCTTTTCTGTAAAACATTAAGTTTGATTCGAAGCTGACATTATTTTGCCAAGACAAAATGTTAATGGCAGTGGTGGGGGGGGGGGGGGGGGGGGGGGGAAGATAAATGGTTGAAAGTAAGTTATTAACAGATGTTCTATATGTTTAGATCGAAACTTCAGACAGTTTGAGGTCCACTGAAGAGGTCTTTGGACGGGAGAACCTGGCAGCTTATGAAAGCCAACCACAAAAGTAGATTTTTGATGGCAATCATATGGCATTTATCTGTGCCATTCCCATCAATAACTGCACCAGAAAGACTACTGAGGTTAGTCTTTGGGCAAATGGGACAAGCTGAGATGGGGCATTTTGGTTGGCATGGACGGGTTTAGTTTAGTTTAGTTTAGAGATACAGCGCGGGAATAGGCCCTTCATCTCACCGAGTCAACACTGACCAGCGATCCCCGCACACTAACACTATCCTACACACTCTTGGGAAAATTTACAATTATACCAAGCCAATTAGCCTACAAACCTGTACGTCTTTGGAGTGAGGGAGATCCTGGAGGAAACACGTGTGGCAGCTGAAACCAGAGATCCTGGAGAAAACCCACGTGGGTCACGGGGAGAACATAAAAATTCCGTACAGACAAGCACCCGTAGTCAGGATCGAACCCGTGTTTCTGCTGCTGTACCTTAGTCTTTGAAGCTTATTCTCTATTACAGATTTATTGAGTGTTCTCTTTCATCGTCCAAACAGTGAGAAAGAGGATGAACGGAATTGCAACACAAACTAGCATCGACTCAATATTGAACAAATATGAATGAATGATTTCAGGGCCTGTCCCACTTTCACAACCTAATTCACGACTTTTTTGACTCGTGGACATTTTTCATCAGGCATTAAAAAATGCCGCGACCTACTTGATGCCACGAGTACCTACGACCAGCATCACGACCTGCTACGACCTACCTACAACCTCGTGACGACCATGCTGCGAGTATGAGTCAAGGGCAAACTCGGCAGAGATCGAGAATTAGGTCGTGAAAGTGGGACAGGCCCTTTACTTTTCTTCAAGACCACATGGTACTAGCTGCCTCAACAACATGAAAGAGTCCTTTTCTCCACAGATGTTGCCTGACCCGCTGAGCTACTCCAGCATTATTTTGTCTATCTTTGGAGTAAACCAGCATCTGCAGTTCCTTCCTACACAGCTTTAAAGAGCCAATTGCCACATTGAGAAGTACATGTACATTTTTTATTTTTTTCTCAGATTTGAGTTGTTTTGTCTTGAGTCGGGGTAATGGCCAGATGTAATAATTATGCGTTGTGTAGAGTTTCGTTTGTCCAAATACACATTTTTTTTGGCAGCTGATCAGAAGCATAGAAATTAGTTCAGATCTCATCTATTGTAACACGTAAATGATTGCCCGTGAGGTTCAGAGAAATTGATGATCAAATACATATTTGAACAAATCCTACACATGTTCATATTAACCGGAATGAGCATAGATCACCATCTGGGTGAGTGAAGTGGAGAACATGGCAAGTTAACAGTGGATGTAATTATTTCCATGTTTTTTCTATCTGTACCAATTTACATTCAGGGAGAGAGATGTCTTTCCCAGCCAAGTAACAATGGTAGTTCCTTTCCAAGGGAGAGGGTGCACTCACACTGCTGGAGGTGGAGATTGATAGGTTCTTGATTAGTACGGATGTCAAGGGTTCATGGGGTGAAGGCAGGAGATGGGGTTGAGAGGTGAAGGAGGATCAGCAGTTTGAATGGTGGAATAGACCTGATGGGCCAATCGGACTCATTCTGCTTCTACAAGTCATGAACACCTCCCAATGAGAGGTTTGGTTATGGTAACACAATTGCATGTCAAGAGGAGAAACTCAGACTCTCTACCCTTGGAAAGGATAATCTCCTGTCACTTAAATTGCCCCAAACATGAACGACATATTGGACTTGGCGCATCTATACGTGGGATGTTTCGTTAGCTGAGCATTTGTTAATTAGCCTGAACATTTGTATTGCTGGGTGAGTTGCTGCGTTCCAGCGCCAGAGACCCGGGTTCAATCCTGACCACGGGTGCTGCCCGTACGGAGTTTGTACGTTCTCCCCGTGAACGTGTGGGTTTTCTCCAGATGCCCCGGTTTTCTCCCACACTCCAAAGACGTACAGGTCTGTAGGCTAATTGGCTTTGGTATAAATGTAAAATTGCCCCTAGTGTGAGTAGGATAGTGCCAGTGTGCGGGGATCGCTGGTCGGTGCGGACTCGGTGGGTCGAAGGGCCTGTTTCCGCGCTGTATCTCTAAACTAAACTAAACTTCAGATCTAGAGATAAAGACATGATTACAACGAGACAGCCGATGATAGTTGGCCTCGGGAAATGTTCCATGTAACTCTCAGGTGAATAATTGGACTCTGTTTGTCTTGCGATATCCTCAGAGAAGATCCAGTGAGCAATGAGCTAAAAATACATTTCATATTTCCCCAATGGACAACTAATTAGCTTTATGACCAGCTGGCAAAGTAAATGCTCTTAACTACCATTTTACGAAGTGGCGAGTGATCCATTAACATAATTCCGTTCAAGCTTCGATGAAAGGGAATCTTAAAAAAAAAACAATCTTAAACCAGAGACTCAAAGGCAATTGGACTGTTTCTGAGTGAAAACAAAATTTGTATAAAAGCAAATTCCAAAGAAATGTAGATTTCTCACATTCACTGGAAAAATTCACCAGCGTTATTCATTGAGACATTTTCAATTGTACGGAATTGGATCACAAAGTTATGCATTATTCTGGCATTACGCACATGCAAGCACCAAATAATCAAAACTTTTGACAGGTTTCAGCTATTATTTTGCCAAGATTATTGACAGAACTTTAATAAACATCCCATTTGTTTCCTAATATAATTTTCACATTATTTTTTATCATCCTCCAGAAACTTGGACAATTAGCTTAAAATTCTGACTTTGGATCAGAACATTCTTTCCTGGTCTGCCCGTCTGCTTCCAATGTCCTGTTCTGTTCTGCACCAAGTTCCTGACAGATCATTTGAACCCGTGTCCACCCACCCTCCACACTAACCTGGAGGAGAACTCTTGTCATTCAGCAGCCAAGGCAGTTCTGCAGGGGAAATTGAGGTGGAATGCAACAGGCAGACAATGAAACCAAACCAATGGATGAGTTTTGTGTTCATCTCACACACCATCCGTCTGCAGGCAGCAGAGACTCCTCGTGTAGTGAAAAAGATGATGCATGACTTTTCACGATATTGCTCCCTATGTTATTGTCGAGGATCAGTGGCGCAGCGGTCGAGTTGCTGCCTCACAGCGCCAGAGACCCGGGTTCGATCCCATACTACGGGTGCTGTCTGTACGGAGTCTGTACCTTCTCCCCATGACCTGCGTGGGTTTTACTCCGGTTTCCTCCCGCACTCCAGAGACTGACAGATTTGTAGATTAGACAAAAATGCTGGAGAAACTCAGCGGGTGCAGCAGCATCTAAGGAGCGAAGGAGATGCAGCTGCACCCGCTGAGCTTCTCCAACATTTGGTCCACCTTCGATTTTCCAACATCTGCAGTTCCTTCTTAAACAGGTTTGTAGATGAATTGGCTTTGGTAAAAGTGTAAATTGTCTCCAGCGTGTGTAGGATAGTGTTATGGGCCTGACCCACTCAGGCGATCATTTAGGCGACTGCCAGCGACTAGGGCAATGGAATTCACCGGAGTCAGCACCGGCGACAACCTACGTCACCTGGCGACAACCTACGACAACTCAAATTGTCGCCAGTCGCCAAAAACTAATCGTAGGCCCTGTTTTCGCGCAGGATGTATAAGCTAAGCTAATATAAGCATCTGCCTGCAGATAGCAGGCTCTCTTTAAGATGAAAAAGAAGGAATCATGTATTTACAGAATATTGCACCCCATATTTTCGTTGCGATGACCAAAGTGAATGTCTTAAACACATGCAGTTCTTTGTTCATTTAAGTATTCCTTGATTTGCCACAATGACACACAATTTAGTGTGAATACCGAGAACTAAAGTGGGAGGCATTGTGGACAGTGGAGATGGTAATCAAATATTGCAGCAGGATCTTGATCGGTTGGGCAGGCGGGCTGCGGGATGGTTGATGGAATGTTATACAGAGAAATTGGTGGTGTTGCATATTGGAAAGTCTAACAAGGGCAGAACGTGCACAGTGAATGGTAGGGCTCTGTGGAGTCTCCTACAGTAGGAGTCAGGCACATCTTTCCTTGAAAGTAGCATCACAGGCAGCTAGGGTGCTCAAACGGCTTCTGGCACATCGGTCTACATCAGTAAGAGTATTGCGTATAGAAGTTGAGAGGTCATGTTGCAGTTATGTCAGATGTTGGTGAGGCCACATTTGGAGTATTTTGTTCGGATTTGGGCACCACATTAGAGGAACGATGTTGTCAGGCTGGAAAAGGTGGAAAAAAGATTCACAAGAATGTTGCCAGGATTTGAGGATCTGAACTATAGGGAGTGGTTGAGCAGGCTAGGGGCTTATCCGTTGGAGTGCAAGAAGATGAGGGGTAATCTTATAGAGGTGTACAAAATTATGAGGGGGTATACATCAGATAAATGTGCAGTCTTTTGCCCAGAGAAGGGGGAATTGAGAACCAGAGGACATAGGTTTAAGGTGATGCGAGAAAGATATTATAGGAACCTGAGGGGTAACTTTTTGACACAAAGGGTGGTGGGTGAATGAAACAAGCTGCCGGAGGAGGTAGTTGAGGCTGGGACTTATTGCAACGCTTAATAAACATTTAGACAGGTACATGGATAGGACAGGTTTAGATGGATATGAGCCATTCTCACACTGACCTTTCTGTCCTGGGCCTCCTCCATTGTCAGAGTGAGACCCAGTGCAAATTGGAGGAACAGCACCTCATATTTTGCTTGGGCAGCTTACACCCCAGCGGTATGAATAGTGACTTCTCTAATTTCAAGTAACCCTTGCTTTCCTTCTGTCTCCATCCCTCCCCCCTTCCCAGTTTTCCGACCAGTCCGACTGTCCTCGATTACATTTTGTCTGTGTTTGCTTTGTTGTTGCCTTCTCCTAGCTGACGATGATCCATTTTAAATTTTCCTTGATTTCCGCCCCCTTTGTCTCATTTCCACACCTTACACTCCCTTATCTCTGTATCTCCCTCTCCCCTGACCGTCTGAGGAAGGGTCTCTTCCTGAAACGTCACCCGTTCCTTCTCTCCAGAGGAGCTGCCTGCCCCGCTGAGTTACTCCAGCATTGTGTGTCTATTTCGGGGGCCAAACGCAGGCAGGTGTGACTAGTGTAGACGGGGCAAGTCGATCAGAATGGGCAAGTTGGCTGAAGGGCCTGTATTCACATTGTATGCCTCCGTAGCTCCAGTTGCTTCAGCCCTGTTGAGAATGTTTAGCACAACAGGCCTTGACATTCAAAAATAACAACGTACGCACATGTCCAGTTGATGTATTTCCCACAAGATTCCTTTTAAATGACTGCGCAGTGAGGTCATTGATGTAAATAAGGCACTGAAAATGATAATCTTATAAGGCATGGTTGTGTTTTAATTCTCAAAGGTTCAATAACAGTTCTGTTTAACAGATCATTGAATGCAGCTACAATATTAATTGGTATCCACATTGCGGTAAACAGGATTTCGCTGAGACACAAGCTTTTGCATTGATACCATATCCACTGTGAAATAGTTTGCACACCTACCTTTAGTTCCCGTTTAGTTTAGTTTTAAAGATACAGCGCGGAAACAGGCCCTTTGACCCGCGCCGACCAGCGATCCCCGCACACTAACACGACCCTGCACACACACACGGGACAATCTACATTAATACCAAGCCAATTGACCTACCTACCTGTACGTCTTTGGAGTGTGAGTGGAAACCAGAGCTCCCGGAGAAAACCCACGCAGGTCACGGGGAGAAGGTATAAATTCCATACAGGCAGCATCTGCAGTCAGGATCAAGCCCGGTTCCCCGGCGCCATAAGGAAGCAACTCTACCGCCGCTCCAACCCCACCGCACTTAACTTTTTTGCACTTCACGCTGCACATTTGTATCACCAAACGCTCACAATATTTTCTTAAATTTGTAAACAAATTGCAGTTGCAGCAGCCCGAGCAAAGGGGAAATGTGTGCTGAGGCACATTTAGCAGCCTGGACCAATTTATTTAATTTAAAAGTTGTGCTTAAGACATATTTACACAAGTACAACTCGATAAATGGGGCTGCTTCCATCTGCAAACTGTTTGTGCTATAATAACGCTAAGTTTCTGCTACTCTGCGCACCATATGGGAATGTCCCATGATAAATATTGTGTACTAGATGCTTTACAGGACCTTGGGCTGTTGTCAGTTCCAGATCCCCTCGCCAGCAAACTTGCTGTATGCAGTTACAGACTTTCAACCTTCTATTGATGTTACCGAGATTTCACTCCCTCGATTTTCTGAGGTCTCCCGATTCCCCGGCATCCTAACATCAATTGGTGATTAGTTCCAATGTCAGGGGTTATGGGGAGAGGACGGGGAATGGGGTTGGCTTGGAAAGATAGACCAGCCATGATTGAAATGGAGGAGCAGGCTCAATGGGCCGAATGGCCTCATTCTGCTCGTATAACCGATGAACATCTGAGTTGCTGGCCCTTATTTTCAACTAGGAACATATCTTGAAACTGAACCAAGAAAGATGCAGTAAAAAGGAACTGCAGATGCCGGTTTATACCAAAGTTGGGCACAAAATGCTGGAGTAATTCAGCGGGTCGGGTGACATCGCTGGAGAAAATGGCTAGGTGACGTTTTGTGACGGAACCCTTCTTCAGAACGTCATCTATCGATTTTCTCCAAAGATGATGCCAGACCCGCTGAGTTACTCCAGCATTTTGTGTCTCATCCCAAAAAAGAGTTATTCTGTAATCCCAACAAATTGGAGTTTCTCCAGCACAGGCACGTGTGAAATGTGGATTTCTCTCTTTGAAAAGGGATCTCAGTGACTCCCTCCATAGAGCAAGTGGATAGCGGCAGATGCAAGGTATTTTATTTCCCCAGCCACTGGCAGTGTGGCCATGACTCCACGGAAGGGGGAACTGTGTTTGGAGTAGGTGGCAGATTTCAACTAGGATATCCTTCCTGAGGCCTCAAACCTAATTCATCGTTGACACCAAGCCAAGGGCATTTCGCACTGAATTTCCTGGAAGTCGCCTGCAGAGAGCCTGCCACCTCCTCCCTAAATCTCCCCCTTTCCTCGTTCAGAAGCTTCCCCTGCTCCCCATCCCAACTCGTGTTGTAAGGAAGTGTTGGACTAATTTCTGGAAACAATTATGTGAGCAAAAGACCGGGAGTTGCCAAACACCCCTTCATCACGCATCGCGCCAGTCCTGGGAGAGATCTGCAACGTAGAACATGCACATGAAGTAGTGTACACTGGTTCACTCAAACCAAAGGCCCAAAGAAAATAATTAGCAAGTTCCTTGAAAGCAGTTGATCATCCAGTTCAGTTTAGTTTATTGTCATGCGAGGTACAGTGAAAAGCACTGCGTTTAGTTTAGTTCGTAAGATGAAAAGAGATCGGAGCAAAATTAGGCCAGTCGGCCCATCAGGTCTACTCCGCCATTCAATCATGGCTGACCTATCTCTCCCTCCTAACCCCATTCTCCTGCCTTCTCCCCATAACCTCTGACACCTGTACGAATCAAGAATCTATCTATCCCTGCCTTAAATATATCCACTGACTTGACCTCCACAACCTTCTATGGCAAAAAATTCCACCGATTCACCACCAGTTCTTTTTTAGTTTAGAGATGCAACGTGGAAACAGGCCCTTCGGCCCCCGAGTCCGGCCAACCAGCGACCCCCCCCCCCCCGTACACCAGCACTATCCTACACACACACTGGGAACAATTTACAATTTTACTGAAGCCAATTGGCCTACAAATCTGCATGTCTTTGGAGTGTGGGAGGAAACCGGAGCACCCGGAGAAAACTGATGCAGGTCATGGGGAGAACGTACAAACTCCGTACAGCCAACACCCGCAGTCAGGATCGAACGGAGTTTCTGGTGCTGTTAAGGGGCTGACCCACTTGGGCAACCTAATTGCCAAATTTAGAAGAGTTTGAAAAAATGTCATGTTGAAGACCTCCTTCGACTATGTTGAAGACCTCCTTCGACCTCCTTTGACTATGTTGAAGACTAGCTACGACTAACTTCGGGAAAATTGGACACCGAATAGAGGAGTGAAGACGACCTCCCTTCGACCTCCCTTCGACTCTGATGAAGACTCTCTACGACTACCTTCGACTACCCTCGATTACCTACGACTAACATGCCGACCTACTACGACTAAACCTACGAGTAAAAAAAGTATCGATTTTTTCCATGGCAACCTTTTTTTTACTCGCGAGCAATTCTTAACATATTGAAAAAACCACCACAAGCTAGCCTCGAGTACGCGGAGACCACTCTCGAGCATGAAGGAGAGTTACGAAGACCCCCTACGACCTCGTGTCGACCATGCTGCGAGTATGAGTCGAGGGCAAACTCGCCAGAACTCGCGGATCAGGTCGCACAAGTGGGACAGGTCCTGAAGGCAGCCACTCTGCCACTTTGCTGCCCTTTCTTTGTGTCCTAACCAGTCAGCAGAAAGACAATACATGACCACAATCGAGCCATTTACAGCGTATGAATATCATAGTTAAAGTAAGAAATGTTGGAGTAGAGATTTACACGTGGAGCGTAGGTCTGCTTTTGTGGCCAGCATGCAAATAATCGCCTGGGTTGGACGCCATCTTGGAGACATCATGTCTTGTATAGTGCTGCTCAGGGCAATATCTTAACGAAGTATAATCCCTATGCTGGATTACGTTGCTATATCAATTATTATGCTTCCTCCCCCCACCAGCCCCAACCCCATCCACCCGTGCTCTTCATAAGTGATAAGAGCAGAATTAGGCCATTCACCCATCAAGTCTACTCTGCCATTCAATCTTGGTTGATCTATCTCTCCCTCTTAACCCCATTCTCCTGCCTTCTCCCCATAACCCTTGACACCTTTACTAATCAAGAATCTATCTATCGCTACCTTAAAAATATCAGTTGACGGCCTCCTCAGCCTGATGTGACAATGAATTCCACAGATTTACCACTCTCTGACTAATGAAATTGCTCCTAAATCTTTCCTGATGGAACGTCCTTTAATTCTGAGGCTGTGACCTCTAGTCCCAGATTCTCCCACGAGTGGAAACATCCTCTCCACATCCACTCTATCCAAGCCTCCCCCCAACTCCCCCAACTTCCTGTTTCTATGGCGCATCTGTAGAAGTTGGCGAGAATTGTTGGAGAGATGCCGAACTTCCGAAGCCATCTAAGGAAGTAGGATGTTAGAACAATGATGGTCGAGTACGGATTCTCCACAGCATGTTATATTTCACGATTCATATTACATCTGCCTCTGAATCAGATAGTCATGGACTTTCCACTGTGAATTTTTTTTCCTAGTTTGTAGGCGATAGGCAGCATCTGGAGAGAGTATCTTTCCTGATGGGAATATGATCAGAGTAGGGGAATCGAGAACCAGAGGACATAGGTTGAAGGGGAAAGGAGAATAGTTTTAATAGGAAAACGAGGGGTGACTTTTTCAAACTAAGGGTGGTGGGTGTGTGGAACAAGGTAGTTGGGGCAGGTACTATCGCAACGCTTAAGACACATTTTGACAGGTACACGGACAGGGCAGGTTTGGAGGGATATGGACCAAACGCAGGCAGGTGGGACTAGTGTAGATGGGACACGTTGGCCGGTGTGGGCAAGTTGGGCCGAAGGGTCTATTTCTACGCTGTATTCCAGTTATGAATTTACATCCTGTTTTTACTCTTCTTACAGTTTGATGATATTTCTTCCCCTCTTCTTAGCCGGAAAGTACACAAAGTGTAGCAAATAACAGCAGGATTCAGAGATTGCTGAATCGCAAAGCTTCAAATCATGAGAGGAATAGATCGGGTAGATGCATAGAGTCTCTTGCCCAGAGTAGGGGAATTGAGGACCAGAGGACATAGGTTTAACGTATGGGGGGGGGGAGATTTAATAGGAACCTGAGGGTTCCAGGCACACAATGGTTGGTGGGTGTATCTAACGGGCTGCTGGAGGAGGGAGTTGAGGCAGGTACTTTTGGAATGTTGAAGGGCCTATCTCACTTTCACAACCTCTGCCGAGTTTGCCCTTGACTCATACTCGCAGCATGGTTGTCACGAGGTCGTAGGAGGCCGTAGGAGGTTGTAGGAGGTGGTAGGTAGGTCATAGGTAGGTCGTGATGCTAGTCGTAGATACTCGTGGCATCGTAGGTCGGGGCGTTTTTCTAGCCTGAAACCCCTGTCCCACGGTACGAGTTCATTCCAAGAGTTCTCCCGACTTTGCCCTGATTCGAACTCGGAGATTTACGGTAATGGCCACTCGTCGGTACTCGGGGCTCTCGTGGACATTTTTCAACATGTTGAAAAACCTTCACGAGTCTTCCCGTGCTTACCTGCCGTTAGCGAGTCTTCCCGAGTACCTGCCGTTAGCGTTACGAGCCGCTAAGAGACGTCCCCGAGCTCCGACGTACCCGCTACGTTCATTCTCCGTGCTTACCACGAGTTTGACTTTTTTTAATCTCGGGAGAGCTCTTGGAATGAACTCGTACAGTGGGACAGGGCTATGATGAAAATTGTCCATGTGTAAAAAAGGTCATGACTTAGGTCATGAAAGTGGGACAGGCCCTTAAGAAACATTTAGACAGGTGCATGAATAGCACAGGTTTGGAGGGATATGGACCAAACGCAGGCAGGTGGGACCAGCGTAGATGGGACATGTTGGCCGGTGTGGGCAAGTTGGGCTGAAGGGCCTGTTTCCGCACCGTATCACTCTATGGTTCTCTATCCTGAATATATAAGCATTCAATAATGATTTATATATTTCAAACAACTGTGACAACAAATTGCACATTTGTATAGTAACATTAAGTTAGTTAAAGTGTCCCAAGCTTCATCAAAGGAACACAGTCAAACATAATGTAGAAACAAGGAACTGCAGATGGTGGTTGAGAAAAAAAGGACGCCCAGTGCTGGAGCAACTCACAGGATCAGGAGCATCTCGGGAGAACATAGAAGGTGACGTTTGGGATCGGGATCCTTTCGTTTTTAATTACGTTTAGTTTAGAGATACAGCGCGGAAACAGGCCCTTCGGCCCACCGAGCCCGCGCTGACCAGCGATCCCCAAACATTAACACTATCCTACACACACTAGGGACAATTTTACACTCGCACCAAGCCAATTAACCTACAAACCTGCACGTCTTTGGTGTGTAGGAGGAAAAATATCCCGGAGAAAACCCACGCGGTCACGGGGAGAACGTGCAAACTCCGTACAGACAGCACCCGTGGTCGGGATCGAACCCGGGTCTCCGGCGCTGCAACTCTGCCACTGCACCACTTTCTTCAGATCCCTCTGGGCTTTGTGTTCTTGACAGTCAAACACAATGCATACATACTGTATGTGAGAGGATGTGAATAATACTTTGGGCACACAATAGATTTTATAAAGGGAGTCCTACAGGAAGTAAATTGATGGAACACGCAAAACGCAGCAGACTATTATTTGAATGATGACCGATTAGGAAAAGGGGAGATGCAGCGAGACCTGGGTGTCATGGTACACCAGTCATTGAAAGTAGGCATGCAGGTGCAGCAGGCTGTGAAGAAAGCGAATGGTATGTTGGCATTCATAGCAAAAGGATTTGAGTACAAGAGCAGGGAGGTTCTACTGCAGTTGTACAGGGTCTTGGTGAGGCCACACCTGGAGTATTGCGTACAGTTTTGGTCTCCTAATCTGAGGAAAGACATTTATTGCCATAGAGGGAGTACAGAGAAGGTTGACCAGACTGATTCCTGGGATGGCACGACTTCCATATGAAGAAAGACTGGATAGACTCGGCTTGTACTCGCTGGAATTTAGAAGATTGAGGGGTGATCTCATAGAGACTTACAAAATTCTTAAGGGGTTGGGCAGGCTAGATGCAGGAAGATTGTTCCCGATATTGGGGAACTCCAGGAAAGGGGTCACAGTTTAAGAATAAGGGGGAAGTCTTTTAGGACCGAGATGAGAAAATCGTTTTTCACACAGAGAGTGGTGAATCTGTGGAATTCTCTGCCACTGAAGGTAGTTGAGACCAGTTCGTTGGCCATATTTAAGAGGGAGTTGGACGTGGCCCTTGTGGCTGAAGGGATCAGGGGGTATGGAGAGAAGACAGGTACAGGATACTGAGTTGGATCATCAGCCATGATCATATTGAATGGCGGTGCAGGCTCTAAGGGCTGAATGGCCTGCTCCTGCATCTAATTTCTATGTTTCTATGCTGTAATCTTGAGTCGAGACAAAACAACTCAAATCTGAAAAAAAATAATTCACACCTACTTCTCAATTTGGCAATTTACTCTTTAACACTGTGTAAGAAGGAACTGCAGATGCTGGTTTACAACCCAGAAGGCATACCCAGAAAGCTGGAGGAACTCAGCGGATCAGGCAGCATCCCTGGAGGTAATGGACATGGAGATCTTTGTGGAGGATGTTGCTGAGCTCGGAGTACACAGCTGAAGACACAACCGCCAGAACACAACTTGAAAATCAAGCAAGGGAACAAGACGATAATCGAAGGAACGTAGTGGCTTCAGAAGATAGACACAAACAGCTGGAGTAACTCAGCTGGATGGGCAGAATCTCTGGAGAGAAGGAATGGGTGACATTCCAGATCGAGAACCTTCTTCAGGCTGGTTAGGGATAAGAAAAACGAGAGAGATAGATGGGGATGTGGAGAGATAAATAACAATGAATGAAAGATATGCACAAAATTAACGATGATTAAGGAAATAGACCATTGTTAGCTGTTTGTAGGGTGAAAATGAGAAGCATTTTCTCCAGAGCTTCTCTCCAAAGATGCTGCCTGTCCCGCTGAGTTGCTCCAGCTTTTTGTGTCTATCTTCGGTTTAAGCCAGCATCAGCAGTTCCTTCTCACTCATTGTGTCTTCAGAAGGCTGAGTGCCTGAAGCGGTTTGTAGATAATGGGAATGGTTAGATTGCGGTGGGTTTCAGGAACAATCAAGAGGAGTTGCTGTATCGGGAGCCGGTGCAGAGCAGCGCGAGCACAGGATGTGTGAAGCAGATGTTGTGAGTTCGTATCGGAACAGCAGAGAGGAATTATAATTTGTTTCAAGAGCAATCACGTCGAAGGCACACATATTTGCTCGTTCTTCGCAGCGATCTCGTCAACTACATTCTTCATACTCGTCTTTGCCGCCTGCAAAGAGCCCCGGGTTCAATCCTGACCACGGGTGCTGCCTGTGTGGAGTTTGTACCTTTTCCTTGCGACTTGTGTAGGAAGGAACTGCAGACGCTGGTCTACACCGAAAGCAGACACAAAATGCTGGAGTAAATCAGCGGGACAGGCAGCGTCTCTGGAGGGAAGGAATGGGCGACGTTCCGGGTCGAGACCCTCTTCAGGCTAAAAGTCAGGGGGGAGGGAGGCACAGAGATGCAGAAGGGTAAGGTGTGAAAACGAGAGATCAAAGGGGACGTGGTACATGGAAAATGTAGAATGGATCACGGTTAGCTCAGGGAAGTTTACAACGAGGCATGCAAAGATGAAATGTAATCAGGGGGACAGTCAGACTGGTCGGGGAATTAGGATGGGGGAGGGAGGGAGATAGAGGGGAAGCTCAGTCTGAAGACGGGTCTCGACCTGAAACGTCACCCATTCCTTCTCTCCAGAGATGTTTAAATTCACTCATTCCTCGTACCACTGCAGTGAATAACTTCTCCATCCGTCTTTCAGGCTTTAACATTCTCTATTTGTTTCTCTCTCCTCTTTCTGAGCTCCAACCTAATTTAAATTTGGATCCGACGTTGTGTTGACTCACAACCTTGGCTTCACCCTGAGGGGGTGTCTGAGCATTGGGGAGGGGGTTTGAGGGGGTGTCTGAGCATTGGGGAGGGGGTTTGAGGGGGTGTCTGAGCATTGGGGAGGGGGTTTGAGGGGGTCTGAGCATTGGGGGGACCTGTTAGAGGTGCACAGTTGTGTGAGGTGAGTTGGGCAGATAATGATTAGCCTAGCTTAGTGTCTGTGATAGTTGATCGGTGCGGACTCGATGGGCCGAAGGGCCTGCTGTATCCTAAATTAAACTAATCTCCACTCAGTCTTGAATGCAACCCATCCGTACCAAGTGACTTGTTCACTTTCAGCACAACTAACCTTATTAGTACCCCCTTCTCCCCAACTAAGGGCCCACGCATTATATCTCTGCCTCTACATGTAGCTAATCCAACGCTTTTAATTCTGAAGAATCCTGACAGTCTGAAGATGTTTCTCGACCCGAACCGTCACCCATTCCTTCTCTCCAGAGATGCTGCCTGTCCCGCTGAGTTACTCCAGCACTTTGCATCCACTTTGAATCCTTCTCTTTCTTGGTAAAGACACAGGTACAAAATACTTTGGTGTTATTCCACCCTTGCTCTCTGAATCTCTGGGCCGGCACGGTGGCGCAGTGGTCGAGCGACCGCCTCGCAGCGCCAGAGACCTGGATTCGATTCCGACTACGGGCGCTGTCTGCCCGCAGTTTGTACGTTCTCCCCGTGACCTGTGTGGGTTTACTCCGAGATCTTAGGTTTCCTCCCACACAATGACGTACAGGTTTGTAGGTTAATTGGCTTGATGCATGTGTAAAATTGTCCCTAGTGTGTGTAGGATAGCGTTGGTGTGCGGGGATCGCTGGTCCGCGCGCACTCGGTGGGCCGAAGGGCCTGTTTCCGTGCTGTATTTCTAAGCTAAACTAAACTAAAAGCATGGAGAGATATCCCATACATCCAGAATAAAAATTAAAGTGGATTAATGCACTCAACGATTTCGGCAACTGCACAATTGAACAGGGTCCAGATGACAGATGTTTGAATCTCAATAGACAATAGACAATAGACAATATGTTAAAGAAGGAACTGCAGATGCTGGAAAATTGAGGGTACACAAAATTCTGGAGAAACTCAGCGGGTACAGCAGCATCTATTGAGCGAAGGAGATAGGCAACGTTTCGGGCCGAAACCCTTCTTCAGACTGATGACAATAGACAACAGGTGCAGGAGGAGGCCATTTGGCCCTTCGAGCCAGCACCGCCATTCAATGTGATCATGGCTGATCATCCCCAATCAGTACCTCGTTCCTGCCTTCTCCCCATATCCCCTGACTCCGCTATTTTTAAGAGCCCTATCTAGCTCTCTCTTGAAAGCATCCAGAGAACCGGACTCCAACGCCCTCTGAGGCAGAGAATTCCACAGAGAATCACCTCCCTCCATCTTCTCCCCTTCTGTCTACCTGCTGGATATTTCCAGCATTTCTGTAACCTCTGTGCTTCTTTTCCCAGTTAGTTGTCCCCTACTGATGGTGATACCACTACCGCCAGCCTTTGAACTGTTCAACTGGTGATGTAACGCGTTCCGCGTCACTTACATTATTTGCTCGGTCTGACATCCATTGGAAGGCTTGGTAAGAAAGGACTGAGCTACAGGCTGCTGGTAACAACATTTCAGGGCAGTCTCTGGCATTTTGGCTTTGGAACGGTTGATTTTTAATAGGATATCCATTAACTGTCAACATTTAAGGATTTTTGGCTTTTTCGACCAGGGATTTATTTTTAATATAAAACATATTTGTGCGGAGAGGGAATAATGAAAGGAAAAATGCTTCTGGCATGTTCTGCAATGTCTCATGTGGGCTTTTACTGCAGTGCTCACCTTCGTAGGAACATTGATTGCTTTTAAGAGTAATTCATTACACAAATTCCAAGGTGAGATACGGTATGTTTTGGAAAAGCAGGTTCTTTCCTATTAATGTGCAGATGCTGGTTTAAATCGAAGGTAGACATGAAATGCTGGAGTCACTCAGCGGGACAGGAAGCATCTGTGGAGAGAAGGGATGGGTGAAGATTCGGGTGGAGACCCTTCTTCAGACTGAAGAAGGGTCTCGACCCGAAGCGTCACCCATTCCTTCTCTCCAGAGATGCAGCCTGTCCCGCTGAGTTACTCCAGCACTTTGTGTCTACCTTCTTTCCTATTTAGTTTAGTTTATAGATACAGTGTGGAAACAGATCCTTTGGCCCACAGAGTCCGCACCGACCAGTAAAACCCCGCACACTAGCACTATCCTACACACACTAGGGATAACTTACAATTCTTCTAAGCCAATTGACCTACAAACCTGTACATCTTTGGAGTGTGGGAGGAAACCGGAAAACCCACGCAGGTCACGGGGAGAACGTACAAACTCCATACAGACAGCACCCGTAGACCGGATCGAGGCAGCAACTCTACCACTGCACCACCGTGCCATTCCTGATTAAAATTTCCTTGAAAGTGTTTAAATTAGATGCCTGGTCTTACTATAATAAACATTACCCTTCAGAGACGGACAAAAATGCTGGAGTAACTTACAGGGTCAGGCAGCGTCACTGGTGAAACAGGATGGGTGACGTTTCGGATCGGGACCCTTCTCCAGTCTATCTCTGGTATAAACCAGCATCTGCAATTCTTCATTTCTAACATTAAGCTTCAGATGTGATATAAGTGGATAGATTAGTACGCTTTTACATTGCAGTTTGCTGAACTGCATTTAAAGTCCAGTGATACCACTTACTTACATCTTACTTGTCAGGTGTATGAAAAAATATCCTCACAGCGAAATTCACTGCACGTGCAAACACTTTGTCTGACAGATGCCATGGATGCACGGAATACGTTTGCACTTTTACTAGTTCACTGTGTTCATAGTTCACCCTGTTTCCATTACACTGAGGCCTGAAATGGGGGTGTAGGAGGGGAACTGCCGATGCCGGTTTCAACCGAAGATAGACGCAAAAAGTCGGAGTAACTCGGCGGGACAGGCAGCATCTCAGGAGAGAAGGAATGGGAGACGTTTCGGGTCGAGACCCTTCTTCAGACTGACAGTCGGGGGAGAGGGGAAACGAGAGATATTGACGGTGATGTAGAGAGAAATAGAACAAATGAATGAAAGGAATGCCAAAAAAGTAATGATGATAAAGAAATGAGGGAATTCTTGTGGTCTTTTGATACGGGCAAAACATAATCCTGTACCTTTCAAAATGAAGTTACATTCCTGCTGGGACATCTTTCTTCCTGGAAGAAGGCAGTCGTTTTCAAACACTGACAACAGAATGCCTTACATTTTATATTTGTAAAACAATCTATTTGCTTCAATGGAAAGCAAAATTTCAATTTCAATTTTGTTCTTCTCAGCAGGTAAGTATAGATTCTAATGTCTTGTCACAACCAGTGGGGCTTTCTACCGGGGGTGGGCGGCCTGGTGGTCCAGTGGTAGAATTGCTGAGACCCGGGTTCAATCCTGACTATGGGTGCTGTCTGTACGGAGTTTGCACGCTCTCCCCGTGACCAGGTGGGTTTTCTCCGGGTGTTTCCTCCCACACTCCAGGTACGCACAGGTTTGTAGGTTAATTGGCTTAATACAGATGAAAATTGTAAATTGTCCCTAGTGTGTAGGATAGTGCTAATGAACGGGGATCACTGGTCATCGCAGACTCGATGGGCCGAAGGGCCTGTTTCCATGGTATATCTCGAAACTGAAAGGATGACCTCCAAGCAAGGACCCTGTCAACCCAAGACTGTTTGGCACAGAAAGCCTCTCATTGAAGTACTATTAATCTGCACCGATGTATTAACTTAAAGCTGTGCGACCTTACAATGCTTCAGCAATGTATTTTGTTTTGATGAGCACTTGATAAAATTAGGAAAAATAAAACGTACTTGTTCATGTTTGCAGTTCAGAGTCATTTGTTCTTTGTATCTTTTCATTCCTCTAGTGCCCCTCTCCCCTGACTCTCAATCTGAAGAAGGGTCTCGACCTGAAACGTCACCCATTCCTTTTCTCCAGAGATGTTGTCGGACCCGCTGAGTTACTCCAGCGTTTTGTGTCTATCTGCAGTGTCTGTGTATCACTGTCCATTGAGGATATTCCACTTTTCGTTTTTTCCTTTTCCCCCAAAAAAACGATTGCACAACTGCAGAAAACTTATCTTAACGTAACGTAACGCTCAGTAACGTAATGAGGAAAATTGGGAGTGTCAACTTGTCCTAAACTTAATTAAAACATCCTCAATAGCAATAAGGTCCATGGAAATCCGAGCAGTAAATGAACCGTGTGAGCAGTGCGTGTTACTTTGATCAATACGGGCATCAGGGGTTATGGGGAGAAGGCAGGAGAATGGGGTTGAGAGGGAGAGATAGATCAGCCATGATCAAATGAGAGCGCAGACTTGATGCCTGTATGTCTTATGGTCTTTTAAATGTGCAAGCTTGAAGATTAATTGCCCCTAATGTGTTGGGAATGATCTGAAAATTGAATAGCTTAGAACTAGTGTGAATGTGTGATCGATGTTTGGTGTGAACCTCTTTGGCTAAGGGGCTTATTTCCATGCTGAAACATAATGTAACCTAACATAATGTAACGTTATGTACCATTCAATTCAATTCAGTTCAACACAACTCAATTCAAAGCAACTCAAATACAAATATTGCAAGTTTGAGATGAAAACATGACATTTACTGAGGTACTCAGTAGGCCAGGCAGCATCTGTGGATAGAGAAACAGTTTAAGTCAATGCTCCTTAATTGGATATGAAGCAGAAACAATCTCGTGAAAGATCTTTGCCCTGAAAATTAAATATGTTTCTGTGTCCACGGATAATGTCTGACCTGTGTCTATCCCATCATTATGTGTTTGTACTTTACCGGCAGGTCCATGGTCAGTGAGTCAGGATCATCGATGCAACATCATTCTACATACGATAACTAATTGCCCCAAGCAACCATTGGGGTTGATTTTGATTTTCAGCACTGAATCGATAACTTTTGGTGTAAAATCTGAGTCTTGATGAATTATTTAACCAGCAAATACATAATATTCATTTTAGGTAGACAGAAATGCTGGAGAAACTCAGCAGGTGAGGTAGCATCTATTGAGCGAAGGAAATAGGCGATGTTTCGGGTCGAGAGCCTCTGAAGAAGGGTCTCGACCCGAAACGTCGCCTATTTCCTTTGCTCCATAAATGCTGCCTCACCTGCTGAGTTTCTCCAGCATTTTTGTCTACCTTCGATTTTCCAGCATCTGCAGTTCCTTCTTAAACTAATCATTTTAGTTTAGTTTAGACCAAGCGAGGAAACAGGCCCTTCGGCATATCGACTCTGTGCTGACCAGTGGTCACACGTACACTAGTTCTATCCTACACACTTGGGACAATTTACCAAAGCTAATTCACCTACAAACCTGCAAGTCTTTGGATGAGGAAGGAAACCGGAGCACTAAAATCCATGCGTTCACACGGGAAGAACGTGCAAACTCCATGCAGACAGCATCACAGTCAGGATCGAACCTGGGGTTCTGTTTTGTTTTTTACTGTACTGTATATATTATTTTAATATTTGAATAGATATTTCTGATTATTAAAAATAAATAATCTACATTGGTTAAACGTTAGATCAGGCAGTTAGCACTCATGTCAGAGAATAGGTTCTCAATGAGAACACGAAGGCGAGGGAGATTTCAACGTTCAATGGTTTCTCTGTCATCACCTACAGGTACAGTGAAAAACCTTTGCACAAATTTGCATGCAACAGCAAGACTGTCACCGTACATGAGCACAATCCCCCGGTTAAACCATAATGTACAGAACAGCCCGTCTGAGTCTGGATGCAAAAGGCACTGTTTCATGGCGGTGGGTAAAATCATGTCAGGTGGTGGCAAGTTAAACCTACAGGTGTATTTCCTTTAGCAGAAGTTGCAGTAGCTAGGGGCATGGCGTTCTGTTAACTGGAGGGGAAGTTGTGAAAAACATAATATCCCACTGTTGATAGTGATCCAGAATTTAGGGACGCAGCGGAAGAGTTGCTGCCTTACAGCAGCAGAAACCTCCTGACCGCGGGGGCTGTCTGTAGGGAGTTTGCACGGTCTCCACGTGACCTGCGGGGTTTTCTCTGAGATCTCCCTCACTCCAAAGACGCACAGGTTTGTAGGTTAATTGGCTTGGTGTAAATGTAAAATTGTCCCTAGACATGTATAGGGTAGTGTTAACGTGCGGGGATCGGTGGTCAATGCGCACGCGGTGGGCCGATGGGTCTGTTTCCGCTCTGTATCTCTAATCTAAAGAAGGATCTCGACACGAAACGTCACCCATTCCTTTTCTCCAGAGATGCTGCCTGTCCCGCTGAGTTACTCCAGCTTTTTGTGTCTATCTTAAACTAAACTGAAATTGCAGACATGACGATTGATGGAGATAGGCCCGCATCGCCACATTTAGAAACATAGAAAATAGGTGCAGGAGGAGGCCATTTGGCCCTTCGAGCCAGCACCGCCACTCATTGAGATCATGGATGATCATCCACAATCAGTTACCCGTGCCTGCCTTCTCCTCATATCCCTTGATTCCGCTAACCCCTAGAGCTCTATCTAACTCTCTTTTAAATTCATCCAGGGAATTGGCCTCTGCTGCCTTCTGTGGCAGAGAATTCCCCAAATTCACAACTCTCTGGGTGATAACGTTTTTTCTCATCTCAGTTTTAAATGGCCTCCCCTTTATTCTTGGACTGTGTCCCCTGTTCTGGACTCCCCCAACATTGGGTCCATTTTTCCTGCATTGGGGGGGGGGAGAAGAATGAAGAAAGGAGAAAGGCAGAGGGGGAGCCAGAGGGCTCAGGGAGATATGAGAAGGGGAGGAGACAGCAAGGGCTACCAGGAAATTAAAGAAGTGAATGTTTATGCCGCTGGGGTGCAAACTGCCCAAGCAGAATATGAGGTGCTGCTCCTCCAATTTCCGATGGTGCTCACCCTGGCCATGGAGGAGGCCCAGGATAGAAAGGTCGGATTCGGAATGGGAGGGGGATAATTGTATAGGTTTCTATAAGGGTACCCTCTCATCCTTCGAAATTCCAGTGAATACAAGTTCACTCTTTCCAATCTGTCCTCATATGACAGTCCCGCCATCCCGGAAATTAACCTCATGAACCAATGGTCAACCATTGGTCAGTGGTTGGCATATTTCTAGCTGCAACCCGCTGGCTAATGACCAAGTTTCGGGGGGGAAATGCCGTTGACCTAATCTCCGCTTTTGGCTACAATGAACACGACGGGCCAAGTGATCTCCAACCGGGCCATAAATTTCTATGATCTCTACAGCAGCTGTTCCTCTCATGAAACGAGCATTTCTTTCAAACTGGCATCATCTTCAAAGAGGTATGTGGAAGATGGTTGTGTTTATGAGCAAACTGCAAAGCGAACCATAAATCGCAACTCACACAGCACTAAACAATGACCAATTTTCCAGAATTATGCAGCGTAGGAGAAAGTTCCGATCATCACACCTGAGACAACTCTTAAAAAAAAAGCTAACAGTTTATTCACACTCACCTGCTCTTCCCCCCCCCCACAACCCTGTAAAGTGTTTCCATGCCCAGTATATATCAAATTCCCCTTTGACAGATAGCATTAAATCTGTTTCCACTACCCTTTCGGTCAAATTTATTCCAGATGGCAACAGCTCACTGCGTTAAAAAAAAAAAAAAATCAGCTTATTTAATTGGAGTGAAATGTTAGATATCTGCTTTCTTAAATATTTTCATCAAAATAGAAAGATTTGCTTTATCACATTCCTCAGAGAAAATGAAAATGGTGTGTTTCCTGAACAAGGAACCAAGTTCAAGAGTGTTGTTATGCAGGCAAGGCTTCAGAAAATTGGGTGATGATCAGCATATTGTTTCCTAACTAAGATGGACACAAAATGCTGGAGTAACTCGGCGGGTCAGGCAGGGTCTCTTGAGAAAAGGAATAGGTGACGTTTCGAGTCAAGAACCTTCATCAGGCTGAAGGTATCGACCCAAAACGTCACCTACTCCCTTTTTCCAGAGAGGCTGACTGACCTGCTGAGTTACTCCAGCATTTTCATTTTAGATTTAGATTAGACCTTTATTGCCATTCAGATCTATCGGTCTGAACAAAATTGTTTACCATACAGTCATAACATATAGTAAAAAACAAAACACACAATAAACACATATCCAACATTTTGTGTCTATCTTCGGTGTAAACCGGCATCTGCAGTTCCTTCTTACACAGGTTGTTTCCTAAGCCTGCTTGAAAAATAAATGTTTATTACTGAAAGTTCCCGGCATAACCTACATTGTTGGGTGGAATCACCAAAGCAGGTGGAATGTGAATGCCATTTGAAGGGTTGAACAATTCTACTGGACAAATCGAATAACAGCCCATGAGTGAATGAAATAATAATCCCCTGAGCAAACCACTAGGTGCTGGATGAACTCAACGGAGCAGGCAGCATCTGTGGAGGCAATGGAAAGACGATGTTTTGAAATGGGACCTTTCTTCAGACTGAAGAAGGGTCCTAACCTGAATCGTCATCTGTAGGTGGGTCGCTCAACCCAAGACGTGGTCTGTAGAAAGATCTCAAACCGAAACACTATCAGTAGAAGGGTCCCAAACCAAAACATCATCTGTCGAAAGGTCCCAACCCAAAACGTCATCTGTAGATAGGTCCCAACCCAAAATGTTGTCTGTCCATTCCCTCTGCAGATACAGATGCTGGCTGACACACTGAGTTCCTCCAGTACATTTTGTTTCACTCAAGATGCCAGCACCTGCAGTTTATTTAGTCTCTAATAACCCACTCACATTAATTCAGGATATGAACAACTTGTGTTCCAAAGGTAATGGCGATATATATAGGAAAGAATTGCAGATGCTGGTTTAAATCAAAGACAGACACAAAATGGTGGAGTAACTCAGCGGGACAGGCAGCATCTCTGGAGAGAAGGAATGGGTGACGTTTCGCGTCGAGACCCTTCTTCAGACTGATTCTTCAGAGTGTGTCTACCTGACAATACATATATAATATTTATATATCTATACTTCCACATGCTACTCCCAATCAATCCTCGCCATATTCAAAGGAATTTGATGAAAACAAATTGTGATATCGCAATGAGCAAATGAAATGGTCTTTTAAACTCTTTGAAAGTATGTTTTTAGGATCTCAGTAACAGCTATTGAAAACATTTATTAGATCAATTGGTTCAATTCCTGGTCTGTGCCAAATTGACTAGTTTCAAAAATGGAGGAAAAAAACACCAGTGCTCAAACTAGGGTGCATGGCAGCAGAGTGGTAGAGTTTCTGCCTTACAGCGCCAGAGACCCGGGTTCAATCCTGACTACGGGCACTGTGTGCGCGGCATTTGTACGTTCTCCCTATGACCACCTGGGTTTTCTCCAGGTGCTCCGGTTTCCTCCCACACTCCAAAGACGTAGAGGTTTGTAGGTTAATTGGCCTCGTGTGCTGGATGCGAAACTGGGATAACATAGAACTAGTGTAAGGGTGAGTGGTGGTCAGCATGAACTCAATGGGCCAAAGGGCTTGTTTCCATGCTGCATTGCTGAACCTCTAAACTCTAGTGGAGCTGCTGGAACAATCTACACCTGTGGCTATTAAGGACCTTAAGATTTTTTCACCTTTCACAGTTCATCAATAATCATAATGGTCAGCTCATGAATAAACATTTGTGTGAGTAATTAGGGGGTTATATTAAAGCTCATCAACTAATATCCCATTGCAAATTATTGGTCTGTGGGAGGAAAGAGGAAAGCAGCTTAAAAGAATGAAACTGGTTGCAAGTTCGTGTGTGGACCCACTATTCGTCAAAATCTCCCCATACTTCAGACGAGAAAACTAATTTCTCAAACACAGGTACTAAAAGGAGAGTGGAATTGGTGGGTGGGTGGGAGGGCTGAGCTCTAACAAATGGTTCTTTGAAGCTGGTGAACTTGTGCACAATACAGTTAAGTGGTACGATGCAAGCCGTGAGCCTTCTAATTTTGCTTCTTAATGTCGAAGAAGCTATCAGATGGTGCTGGAGACACCTCTTTACATTAAATGAGGGAGCACAGCTAAATACCAATTGACCTGTGGAATGTGGAGTTGCTGGCTCAGTGACACTGCTGTAAGATGGCAACTTAGCCAGTCTACTGAGAAGATCCCGCTCAAAAATGATATGCGTCAATAGAAGGGAGCGATTGTATGGCGGAGTGGATTTGATGGGCCAAATGGCCTAATTCTGCTCCTATCACTTATGAACTTATGACCCCAGGGAAGAAACCTATTGTAAACAATTTTTTCCAGTCTACCTGGGATATCCCATATAAATATTTCAAACAAATAAATGGATAGAAACATAGACATAGAAACATAGAAATTAGGTGCAGGAGTAGGCCATCCGGCCCTTCGAGCCTGCACCGCCATTCAATATGATCATGGCTGATCATCCAACTCAGTATCCCGTACCTGCCTTCTCTCCATACCCCCTGATCCCTTTAGCCACAAGGGCCACATCTAACTCCCTCTTAAATATAGCCAAATAACTGGCCTCAACTACCTTCTGTGGCAGAGAATTCCACAGACTCACCTCTCTGTGTGAAAAAAGATTTTCTCATCTCGGTCCTAAAAGACTTCCCCCTTATCCTTAAACTGTGACCCCTTGTCCTGGACTTCCCCAACATCGGGAACAATCTTCCTGCATCTAGCCTGTCCAACCCCTTAAGAATTTTATAAGTCTCTATGAGATCCCCCCTCAATCTTCTAAATTCCAGCGAGTAAAATGATACATGTACTCTACTCTGGGGTTTAAATGCCAAATACCACAGCTTTGTTTGGCTACAATTTTTACATTAGCTGCACTGTTAATTCTTCTGGCTGGCATGATAGATCAGCATGATTGAATGGTGGAGTAGACTAGATGGGCTGAAAGGCCTAATTCTGCTCCTATCTCTTACGATCTTTTCTCCAGAAATGCTGCCTGATCCGCTGAGTGAATCCAGCTTTTTTGCGCCTGCCTTCGGTTCAAACCAGCATCTGCAGTTCCTCCTTACACCCTACGCACTCCGTTATGTTGAGTAAATCCTCAAAGGTACAAAATCCTCACGTTAAGTCGAAAACATTGACTGGTACAGGGTTACGAGGACAAGCATGTTACCACTTTGCGAAGAAAGTTCAGCTTGGATCAGAGATTTGAAGAACTTTGGAAGAAACAAATGGCACACAGGCCTCAATACCACAGCCCCACTGGATATCAACAAAACCAACAGAAAGCTTTTCCCATAAACATATTTTTTCCACAAAATATATTTTGACTTTGAAAAGAAACTGTTGAATTCTGAGTGCAACTTGGCAGGAGATGGCTTACATTTAGTGCACTAATGCTGGCTACTAAATACAAAAATAATTTGGATGGATTTTGTTGTTGGATCAAGAATTCTATCCAATGGGAGCAAATGAAATGTGGTTTCTGGCACTGGAATTTGATGCTTGGATCAGAGTTATGCTTGGATCAGGTATATAATCTGTGTGGAGTCAAATGGACCTGCAGGCCACAGCCTAGGGATCTCCCTGTGTAAGAAATAACCCCTGAATCACCTAACCTGTAAGTGCTTTGTAACAGGGCCATGCTGGATAGTTCACCGAAGATAGACACAAAAAGCTGGAGTAACTCAGCGGGACAGGTAGCATCACTGGAGAGAAGGAGTGGGTGACGTTTCAAGAAGGGTCTCGACCCAAAACGTCTCTTCTCTCCAGAGAAGCTGCCTGTCCTGCTACGTTACTCCAGCATTTTGTGTCTATCTTTGGCTTAAACCAGCATCTGCAGTTCCTTCCTATACATTGTTCGTTCACCCCTGTGTTTCTGGTCATTATCTTGACCTAATGCCACAGTGCAGCTTAACACCCGGGTGTTCTAAAGTCTGAAGAAGGGTCTCGACCCGAAAAGTCGCCTATTTCCTTTGCTCCATAGATGCTGCCTCACCCGCTGAGTTTCTCCAGCATTTTTGTCTACCTAACACCTGGGTGTACTTTAATACATTTTAATAATGGACTAAATGTCAAAATTGCTGTTCTGTATATGTACACTGACAAACTGTATAAATGAAAGAATGGGTCGACTGGGCTTGTATTCAATGGAATTTAGAAGGATGAGCGGGCATCTTGTAGAAACATATAAAACAGTTAAGGGATTGGACCGGCTAGATGCAGGAAAAATATTCCCGAAGTTGGGGGAGCCCAGAACCAGGGCTCACAGTTTATGAATAAGGGGTAGGCCATTTAGGACTGAGATGAGGAAAAACTTTTTTCACCCAGTGAGTTGTGAATCTGTGGAATTCTCGCCACAGAAGGCAGTGGAGGCCAATTCAGTGGATGTTTTCAAGCACGAGTCAGATTTAGCTCTTAGGGCTTAGGGAATCAAGGGATATGGGGAGAAAGCAGGAACGGAGTGCTGATTTTGGATGATCAGCCACGATCATTTTGAATGGAGGTGCTGGCTCGAAGGGCCGAATGGCCTACTCCTGCACCTATTTTCTCTGTTTCCATGTCTATATTTCTATTTATCCCAGATGAATGTTTCCCCCATTCCTGAAATTGTTTGACCAGGTAAACGCACAGCACATTTTATCAATTCTAACTCTAGAGTGTCATGAGCATTCCCGTGCCAACTCATACCATAACGTCTAACTGTCCCAAACCAGCATGACCTGGCAAGAGCAGCACATAAGAATATTTTTCAGTCGGAATGCAAAAACACACATCCCATCCTGGCTTTGACATTATATAGCTCCATGATTGTTTTGTACTTGTCTAACAACAGATGTTGGGACGGAGCCGGCTGTACTTTTTGAGGAGCCTCCGCTCCTTCAACGGCCACAGTAAGATGATGCAGATGTTCTACCAGTCGGTGGTGGCCAGTGCCATCTTCTTCGTTGCCGTGTGCCGGGGCAGCAGGGCGAAGGCCACGGACGCCAACAGGACTAACAAACTCATCAGGAAGGCCGGCTCCGTCCTGGGGGCGGAGTTGGAGTTGGATTCACTGGAGGTTAGTCTTGGAGGGGAGGATGCTCCTCAAACTGCGGAGCATCCTGGACAATACAGCTCACCCCCCCCCCCCCCCCCCCCCCCCCGTGACACAACGGTCAACCTGAAGAGCACCTTCAGCAACAGACTGGTTCCACCAAATGCAGCACAGAATGCCAAAGGAGATCCTTCTTCCCTGTGGCTATCAAACTGTACAAATCCTCCCCCTTCTGTCATGGGGTAGACTGAGACTGACTCCCCCCTCCCAATCTTTGCACATCCCCAATCCTTTCCACTCGTCACTTTCGTTTCATGTTTCATGTATCTTGTATTTTATGACCCTTCGCAGATAAATTTTCCTCCTGGGATGTGTAAAGTTCTATCATATCGTATCGTATCGAAACTCAGAAACGCTCTCTCCTGCATAGTACTTGCAGAAACAAGGTGCTTGGGATTTAAGTCACATTTTCTGATTAGTTTATTATTGTCACGTGTGCAGTGAAAAGCTTTTTTATTGCCTGCTATCCAGTCAGCGAAAAGACTATAGAATTATTCCCCTTATCATGTATCCATACACTGTGGATGGCTTGGTTGTAATAACGTATTGTCTTTCCGCTGACTGGTTAGCACGCGACAAAACCATTTCACACTACCCCGGTACACGTGACAATAAACTAAACTCAAACTCAAAACAAGCTGTCCACAATGTAGGGATACAGGATAAAGGGTATAATGTTGAGTGCAAGATAAGATTAGTAGCAAGAATAAGGGTTCTTGCTGACCTGAAGCATCACCCATCCATATTCTCCAGAGATGCTGCCTGACCTAGAGAGTTACTACAGCACTTTGTGTCCTTTTAAAGTTTCGATTATTTTGGTCATATTTATCTTTAACATAGAATATTGGAACACTTGGAGTAAAATAAAGAAACCACAAATAAATAAATGAACTATCATTACTGTGGAAAATAATTCCATTACACAGGCTGCGGCCTGAAACATCACCTATTCTTTTCTCCGGAGATGCTGCCTGACCCGCTGAGTTACTCCAGCAGTTTGAGACCACCTAACGATTTTTAGGATAATTTTTTTTAAATGAAGGATTTATATTTCAAGTGTTAACTTGTCATTCATCTTTGTAGTCAGTAGGCACGGCAGATGTGCTGCAAGCTTACTTCATGTTGGTTTAAATAAAATTCAGTGCATTTTGGAACCGCACCTGCCAGGAGCCAAAAGTGGGCGGTGGAAGTACCCTTTTCCGCAAAGTGAACGGAGCATTGAGAAGGTTGCTCACATCACTTCAGGGGTAATACACTCTGGTCTCACAAACACATGCCAGATACCAAAAATGAATTTTAAAAAGCAAAATTGTTTGACAAAAGGAAAAATAGTGAATTATCTTTAAAATTGAGATAAACAAAATTGCTGGAGAAACTTAGCGGGTCAGGCAGCATCTATGGAACGAAGGAATGGGTGACGTTTCGCTCAAGACCCTTCTTCAGACTGTTCCAGCATCTGCAGTTCCTTCTTAAACATTTAAAATTGAGATAAAGTGTTTTGATGAGTGACAGGGCCAGAAGAGGACTGGTTTAGTTTTAGTTTAGAGATAGAATGCGAAAACAAGGCCCTTTTAGGTGAGTCGAGGACATGAGGACATAGGTTCAAGGTGAAGGGGAAAAGATTAATTAGGGATCTGAGGGGTAACTTTTTCACACAAAGGGTGGTGGGTGTGTGGAACGAGCTGCCAGAGGAGGTAGTTGAGGCTGGGACTATCGCAACGTTTAAGAAACATTTAGACAGGTACATGGATAGGAGGGGTTTGGAGGGTTACAAGCCAAACACAGGCAGGTGGGATTAGTGTAGAATGGGACTGGTATGGGCAGGTTGGGCCGAAGGGCCTGTTTCCACGCTGTATGACTCTCTGTGTTATTAAGAAACGACCAAGTGGGGAAGAGCATTTTCATAATCATTTTCAAATATTCATTCAATAATTCTGCAAGAAACATGAAAGCTTTTACATTGTAAAAGTACTGAGATGCATTATGCATTATTTTACCCATTTCATTTTGAGAGGAAAATTGTGTTTTTTTGGCATGTTGGATTTTCGAAGTAAAGTGATCACAGATTTTCGCCTGTGAGTGATGCTGAACTCAGCTCCCCTCGACAAGTCCAGACATGCACTTTTTTTTAATGCTTTGCCTGATCAAAGCTGGAAGCTTTAAGCTTTCGCCACCGTCTGCTTAGTCAATGAACTTGACTCAGCTTGCACCTTTGTGTGCCCCCTGCTGGCCTACTACGGCTGCACTTTTGTGATCACAGAGGCTTAGAGCCATACAGCATGGAAACAGGTTCTTTGGCCCAACTTGCCCACACCGGCCAACATGTCCCATCTACATTAGTCCCACCTGCCTGCATTTGGCCCATACCGGCCAACATGTCCCATCTACATTAGTCCCACCTGCCTGCATTTGGCCCATATGCCTCTAAACCTGTCCTTTCCATGTACCTGTCTAACTGTTTCATAAACGTTGTGATAGTCCCTGCCTCAACTACCCCCTCCGGCAGCTCGTTCCATACACCCACCGCCCTTTGTGTGAAGACGTTACCCCTCTGATTCCTATTAACTCCAATTCCCCTTCACCTTAAACCTATGTCCTCCGGTCCTCAATTTCCTCCATTTTGGGCAAAAGACTGTGCATCTACATGACATGGTGACAGTGCTCTCGACATAAGTGATAGGAGTAGAATTTGGCCATTCGGTCCATCAAGTCTACTCCGCCATTCAATCATGGCTGAACTATCCCTCCCTCCGAACACCATCCTCCTGCCTTCTCCCCATAACCTCTGACACCTGTACTAATCAAGAATCCACTGACTTGGCCTCCATATCTATGTAAAAGTTCTACGGGTTCTCTCTACACTGGTAGCTGCCAAGGGAGTGGGCTACACAGCTGGTGACTGGGAACTCATGGCTCCATGTGCAGATCATGTAGAAGGCCTTCAGAATGTCAAAAGCCCTTTTCCCACTGTTTCCAAAATTCTGCGACCGGCCATGTTATGAAACAAATCATTAACAAATATAAAATTAATTCTGAAAGATAATTAAAAAAAATAAAAATTATCTAAAAGCATGCATTGAAAATAATTTAAAAGTGTTAGATTTAACAGAAATAGTGTTAAAATGAATGGACAAACATCCAATTCAACCTATATATATATATAGATTGAATAGGATGTATATCCATTCATTTTAATGCTATTTTCTCTTAATTTTAACATTTTAAAATTATTTTCAATGTATGCAATGTATATATATATATATATATATATATATATATATATAGTATATATAAATATGGATGCATATATGATATGTTTATGCAGATGAACCTTTTTTTTCATGGTTACTATATTGTTTTCAGAGGACTTTGTTCCATATTCTGTTGTGTTGCTGCAACTTCTGTCTGTCTGGGACAAATGACAATAAAACACTCTTGACTCTTGAATACAACCTCACTGTGTTGTTTCACCTAGAGAGTTGTGAATCTGTGGAATTCTCTGCCACAGAAGGCAGTGGAGGTCAATTCACTGGATGTTTTCAAAGGAGAGTTAGATTTAGCTCTTCGGGCTAAAGGAATCAAGGGATATGGGGAAAAAGCGGGAACGGGGTACTGATTATGGATGATCAGCCATCGAATGGTGGTGCTGGTTTGAAGGGCCGAATGGCCTATTCCTGTACTTATTTTCTATATTTCTATGTTTCAATTTCAGATCGGGATCCTTCTTTAGTCTGAACTTCGCCTGTGCTTGTCCTGCAGAGATGCTGCCTGACCTGTTGAGTCACTGGAGCACTTTGTGCTCCATGTCAGATTCCACCATCTGTCTACAGGGACCAAATGAGTGTATCCAATGCAGAAATGTATACAAACAAAGCGGGCCAAGAAACTTGAAGTGGGCAGTGGTACAAATTCAGACATGAACTTATTGAATTATCATAGCGTCGAAGAGAAACGCAGAGTGGATACAGGCACCACCGCTCATCAAATCAGCATCAACAATCAACCACTCATTTGATATTAACCCCATTTTCATTACACATCCTCTTCATTTCTCCCCACTGTGAGGCTACCACTCAGCAACACACTGCAAGGGCCAATTAACGTTCAATCCCTGGTCAGGATTGCAGACGGGTGCCATTGAGCCACTAAATATTTTCTGCCCTGGTCTTCGGACTGCGATGAGTTCCAAAAATTCCTATGGGTGATCAAAGAAATGGGGCATCAAGGAGAAGACTCAGATTTGCCCACGGTGTAGTGGCCAGTTGGCCTGTTTTGCATGTCATTGATGATGGCATGTGCCTTTAAATTTTAGACTGCCCGTTATATTGTGGGTGGGATTTATCACGTGTTTTCGGGCGTGTTTGGACCTTAGATGCTTGCGCAGAAGTTTAGTTTTTAGATTTAGTTTGGAGAGACGATGCGGAAGGTTAACCCTTCGACCATGCGGGGCACATGCGGGGTCCATGCGAGATCTAAAGATCATTCCAGTGTAACGGAGACACGAGGAGTTTTCTAATGTTTAAAGTAATAAGCTGGAGTTCGATGAAGTTTGTATTAACGAGTCGGAAGAAATTTGGATGCGTCTTACTGTATTCTATCAATAGTAAAGCATTTTTTTCATCAAAAGACTGTGTCTTGAAGCCATATCTGTGAAGAAGCTCTGACGGTCTCTGTGAGTGAGCTCGCATGCGTTTCGAAGACATCCCCTTCAACCATGCTCATCCATTTAGCGGCTAGGGTGCTAATTTCCTGAAAGATGTGAAAATCTGCCGCTATACACAGGTTCGAGCCCAGAAGGACAGCGTACGGCTTCTTAAATAGAGCAAAACGGGGACATTATGGATTGAGTAACTGATTCTTTTCATTATGCCACCATTTTGTGGAACGTCGGCGCAGAAAATGGCAAAATAATGACCATATCTTTGACACCAATGTTGTTCACCCGTGTTCATGGTATTTAAGTCAGTTTTCTTTCCATGATTGTTGAGTAGGTCACACATACTCACGGATCTGGTGCAACAGTATCTATTGAGTGACACATACAACACTCAGCAGCATATCAATTCTACCATGCTGCATCACCAACTAACAGCACACGTCGGGTTGTGATAATATGAATGGTGTTGTAGTCGACGGAGCTTATATTAATAAACCACTACATTGGTTAGTAAGTAGTGGAACTTATTACTCGACTGACCATGGGTGATGCATCCTAGTTTGCAGGTGATGTGTGGTCGGATGCGAGCCTGGGCGATGTCATACGGAGGACTGGCTGTTGCCCATGCAGCACGTCCCCCCTCTCCACGTCGCTGATCGATCCAAAGGAACAGCAGGGCCGTCCCAGTTTGGCACCAGCGCCGTCGCAGGAGCCGCCAGAGCGAGGTTGTAGACAACGACAAACTGCCTTAGGGGCTCCGACTCCGGATTTTCTTGAGGTTTACTCCAGGAGCCTTTTCCATGACTGGATATGGCCACAAGGCAGTGGAGGAGAGTTTCCCCTCTCTTAGATGGACCGGCTGACGAGCCCCATCTGCCCGAGACTCATGGGGGCGGGAGTCTACCTTCCGGTGCAGGTCTATAGCACCTGCCCACTGCCCACATGTAACCCATCTACAATTATGATTTCAGAATGAATGCTAATGGTCTATTAATACATTTATCTTAGAAACATAGAAACATAGAAATTAGGTGCAGGAGCAGGCCATTCAGCCCTTCGAGCCTGCACCGCCATTCAATATGATCATGGCTGATCATCCAACTCAGTATCCCGTACCTGCCTTCTCTCCATACCCTCTGATCCCCTTAGCCACAAGGGCCACATCCAACTCACTCTTAAATATAGCCAATGAACTGGCCTCAACTACCCTCTGTGGCAGAGAGTTCCAGAGACTCACCACTCTCTGTGTGAAAAATTAATACATTTATCTTTTAACTGCGGGTTTTGCACCGAAAATGACAGACACCGCTTATTTTAAATAGAAGCACCAACACTTAAAATAGATAATTGCAAAAATAATATTTTCCAAGTAAAACAATCACAGATTCAAAATTCCATATTACCCCATGAGTAAATAATATTAAAGTTTTACGTTTCAACCTGAATTGTTTCTATTTGCATTTAATGAATTTCTTCAGTCTGACCCATGAATGAGTTAGTTATCTTTGTTGATTTTGCTTTTGTGTTTTTTGAAAAGTCAGTTAACATCCATAAAATTAATAGAACATCCATGAAAATATTATTATTTCAGCTTGGTGGGGGGAGGACCACAGTCTAGGGTCCTGCCGCAGATTCAGATTCAGATTCCTTTATTGTCATTCAGACCTTTCGGTCTGAACGAAATTTGTTACCTTGCAGTCATAACATGTAACAAATTAAAACAAAACACACAATAAACACATAATTTAACATCCACCACAGTGAGTTCACCAAGCACCTCCTCACTGTGGTGGAAGGCAAAAGTCTTAAAGTCTTTGTCATTTTCCCCTACTTGTTCCCCCTCTGTACTGAGGCAATCCAGGCCTTCGATGTCATCGTCCACCAGGCCCGCGGCCGAGCCTCCGAAGCCAGGCCGCCACCGCCGCCGCCGCCGGAACGCCGGAACACCACCACAGCCCCCAGCCAGGATCGACCACGGGAACGCTGGAGCCGCCGGAGCTCTGAAGCCGGGCCGCCACTGGAGAGCCGCTGGAGCGCCGAAGCCGGGCCGCAGCCGGGCCGCTGCTGGAGCACCGCTGGAGAGCCGCTGGAGCGCCGAAGCCCCGAAGCCGGGCCGCTGCTGGAGAGCCGCTGGAGAGCCGCTGGAGAGCCGCCGGAGCGCCGAAGCCGGGCCGCCGCCGGAACACCCGCTGGAGAGCCGCCGGAGCGCCAATGCCGGGCCGCTGCTGGAACACCCGCTGGAGAGCCGCCGGAGCCGCCGGAGCGCCAATGCCGGGCCGCTGCTGGAACACCCGCCGGAGCCGCCGGAGCGCCAATGCCGGGCCGCTGCTGGAACACCCGCCGGAGCCGCCGGAGCGCCAATGCCGGGCCGCTGCTGGAACACCCGCTGGAGCAACTGCTGGAGCGCCGAAGCCCCGAAGCCCCGAAGCCGGGCCGCCGCCGCCGCCGCTGGAACACCGGAGCTCTGAACGCTCGCCACAGCTCCGAGGCCACCAGCTCCGCCATTAGGCCTCAGCACAGACGGAGACGGTGACGGGGGACACGACAAGAAAAAGGTCGCATCCCCCCGAAGGGAGAGACTAAAACCTTGTTTCTCCCACCCTCCCCCCCCCCCCCCCCCCCCCCCCCCCACAAACACAGCCTAATAAACCAAAATTCTAACTAAAAACAGACACAAAAGGACGAAAAAAAAAGAAAAAAAAACAGACGGACTGCAGGTGAGCCGCAGCTGCCACGCAGCGCCGCCACTTCCGGTCTCTTCCTGCCGCTGCTGGACATGGTGGGCACGGTATGGTGGAGACGCCCCTCAGAATAAGGGAAGGTATCCCACGCCAGTGGGCCACGTGAGTGGCACGGGTGGGGGATAAATTTGAGAAATGTATATAAACTGCATTGAACAATTTGTATAGCCTCCGTAAACGTCGGATGAATTCTTCGCACGGTTCATGTATTGTATATATTTATTACCTGAATAAAGTTCTATTTTGAAAAAATAAATAAAAAATGAAACTATTATTTCAATGTTGAGATACAGTCTTTACTTCATATTGTCAATTGGATTGGAAATAACAACCTATCGATCCTTTACCATGAGTCTGAAGATGGGTCTCAACCCGAAACATCACCCATTCCTTCTCTCCAGAGATGCTGCCTGTCCCGCTGAGTTACTCCAGCATTTTGTGTCTACCTGAAAGTTCAACCAGCATCTGCTGTCCTTTCCTACACAATCCTCTGTCATGTATCTGTGCACTGTGGCCAGCTCGATTGTAATCATGCGTAGTCTTTCCGCTGAATGGTTAGCATGCAACAAAAGCATTTCTGGAGAGAAGGAATGGGTGATGTTTCGGGGCACAAATTCCTGCTCTAAAGAGATGCTGCCAGTCCCGCTGAGTCACCCCAGCATTTTGTGTCAATCTTCGGTTTAAATCAGCATCTGCATTTCCTTGCGACACAAAGGCTTTTCACTGTACCTCGGTACACGTGACAATAAACTCAAAACTCAAACTCAATTTAAATCCGCAATAGGATTTAATTATGGTTTAAAAATTGTTTTAGTTTAGTTTACTTTAGAGATACAGTACGGAAACAGGCCCTTCAGCCCACCAGATCCGTGCCAACCAGTGATCCCCGCACATTAACACTATCCGATACGCACTCGGGACAACTTTTACAATTTACCAAGCCAATTAACCTACAAACCTGTACGTCTTTCTATTAGTTTCCAGGTTTTCTTTGTTTCGTCTGGGAAGTAATATTATTCAAACGAAGAAGACTCTTCCCTGAAGAAGGGTCTCGACCTGAAACGTCACCCATTTCGTTCTCTCCAGAGATGCCTGTCCCGCTGAGCTACTCCAGCATTTTGTGTCTCTCTTCTATTTAAACCAGCATCTGCAGTTCTTTCCTGCAAATTATTCACACAAGTCTTTTGCTGTCTTTTTTTACTGGTGGTCAATGTGATATTGTAATTTGGCGATTATTCTAAGTTTTGGTACATTTGACTGACCCCCGATGTACACAACAGTGTATCCTACTTAAAAATGCAGCACAAAACGAGTAAAATTGATGACAAACTGTCAACACGTCGCAGGGAAATGCACGAGCACAAGTTATTTACATGGTTTTGCTAACAGATTATGCTTCGAGGGGCCACGTTGGCTTAATGGAATGAAGTAAATTGTGTGTTGGAGAACAGGCGACAGCTTATTGTTCACTTTCAAATTAAAATCTGCAAATATAAATATTCTCCCAAATGACCTCAGCTCAAAACTCTGCTCTACTTTTCAAGATGTTGCTACCTCAGCAGCAGAAATATTATCTGTTACAGTTATTGTCAAGAGGTTTTGCCTGCTTGATTCAAGCCAGAATTCCTCAGTGATTATATGCACACATGAGCATAAATAAACATACATGTATGCAAACACACCTATATATCTATATATACAGTACATGCATACATATAAATATATATATACATATTTGCATACACACTCATGCATATATATATATATATATATATATATATATATATATACACAAAATGCTGGAGTAACTCAGCGGGACAGGCAGCATCTCTGGAGAGGAGTGGGTGATGTTTCGGGTCGAGACCCTTCTTCAGCTGAGTTACTCCAGTATTTTGTGTCTGTTTTCGATTTAAATCAGCATTTGCAGTTCCTTCCTACACACATACATATATATATATGTATATGTATGTGTGTAGACATATACACACACACACATATATATATACACATGCATGTACATATACACATATATACATACAAACACAAATGTCCATATACACATACATAAATATATATGTTTATATATATGTTTATATATATATATATATATATATATATATATGTATATTTATACACACACACACACACACACACACACACGCACACACACACATATATATATATATATAAATATATATATATTTATGCATACACCTACCCAGACATATGTGTGTGTGTGAGTGTGGGAATACAAACATACACATTATATCCGCAATCCATTGGGCAGAGACAACTTGAGGGTTTGCCTAACAAGAGTAGGCCTAGTCTGCCACGGCATGAGATGCAACCACAGATGAAACATTCTCCTGTTTAAGCAGGACAAGGTCAAAGCCTCACCGTCCTCTCTCCCAGGTGGGCGGGTGCCAACCAATCTATGATAAATCAATAGTTATCACAAACTCCCAAAACATCTACGCGGAGATAATCAGACATGTATTCACGCTGAGCCAAAGGTACAAACAGTTTGAACGTTTGAGCAAAAGCACGCGGTTAACAAAGCAGACATTAAAGAAGATTTCTTAATAGGAAATGAAGGCAAACAGCAAATACTTTGGGAGTGATTTGCAGAACTTAAAAACTTAAATAACCAAAGTTGCAGCTGCCAATGATGGGGAGAAGTAAATGGAGAGGGATTTTGCCAGGCCGGCTAAACGTTAAGTTGTTTGTTCTCAGTCAAGCCACAGGGATTAGAAAAGTACTCTAAGTGCTCCCTTGTGAATTGAATTCAAACTTTGAGCCATATGCTTAGTTCCACTGCTTGTAAACATTTGCTTAAAACAAAAATTGAGAAAGATAAGGGTTAGTCATTGAACAAAACTGGTTCCAATTAATAAGTGTTCCAGGTTTTCGTATGAACACATCAGCTACCGCTTAGAAGACGATGGGAAAAAAAACGTAATTTAGCCCGAAGAACTATTCAGACTCCGTAATTGAAGCAAGATTTCACTGGTGGAGGGGATGAGATTGTCTTGTCTAAAAGAAAGAATAAATGAACTTTTCTTTCGTGAGAGGCAGGAACTTGAATTGCCTGAGAGTGAGCGCTGTCCACAATCCATTACACTTATGTTTTTTTGGCTGAAATTGAATTAATTAATTGCCTTGGCAAGATCACAAACATGACTTTGGGACCATTCTAAAATCCCATAGAGTCATACAGTGTGGAAACAGGCCCCTCGGCCCAACTTGCCCACACCGGCCAACATGTCCCAGCTACATTAGTCAGTCCCAGCTACACTAGTCAGAAAATGTGAAGTGCTTCCGATATGTGAAGTGCTGATCATATTTTTTTCCTTCTGACAGTACTGAAGTAGTTAAAGATGCCATCTTTCGAATAGTACTTTAGACCATGGATTCAACTGCTATTAGGTTAAAAACAAATCCCTGACGTTATTTAGGGAACAGTTAACTGGTCAACATATCCTCCTCAACAACACGGGGTGGCACGGTGGTAGAGCTGCTGCCTCACAGCGCCACAGACCGGGTCGATCCTGACTACGAGTGCTGTCTGTACGGAGTTTGTACATTCTCCCCATGACCATGTGGGTTTTCTCCGGGTGCTCCGGTTTCCTCCCACATTCCAAAGGCCTACAGGTTTGGAAGTTAATTGCCTTCGGTAAAGATTGTAAATTGTCCCCAGTGTGTGTAGGATAGTGCTAGTGTGCGGGGATCGCTGGTCGCAACCGCCCTCGGTGGGCCGAGGTGCCTGTTTTCGCTCTGTATCTCTAAACTAATCTAAACTAAACTAAACTAACCTAAACTCTTTATTATGGAATCAAATCAAGCACGAAGGTTTCAAGCAGGACTGGAAGGAAGGACACAGAGATGGAGATGTGAAATGTTTTAGAGGGAACCTCAGAAGTTCGGTACTACAAAACTCTGTTGTGCGAACACAATTGTCATAGTGCCAATTAAACATGATTCCTGCTTCCTATTGACCTGCCATAAAGAACTGCAGATGCTGGAAAAATCGAAGGTAGACAAAAATGCTGGATAAACTCAGCGGGTAAGGCAGCATCTATGGAGCAAAGGAATAGGTGACGTTTCGGGTCGAGACCCTTCTTCAGACTCTATCTGCAATAATCAACCTATAATCTCTAGATGATACTGAGATTTAAATTAATTACTAACAGGAAAAAAAACAGAAGAATAAGCCTGGAGTTAGTTTAGTTGAGTTGGGTTAAGTTGAGTTGAGTTGAGTTTATTACTGTCAGGTGTAGCGACGTACAGTGAAAAGCATTAAGTAAATAAACAAGGAACTGCAGATGCTAGTTAATACACAAAGTGACACAAAGTGCTGGAGCAGGAGCCTGAAGACTGCAACGTCCAGGTTTAGGAATAGCTACTTCCCCACAGCCATCAGGCTATTAAACCTGGCTCGGACAAAACACTGAACATTAATAGCCCATTATCTGTTTATTTGCACTTTATCAGTTTATTTATGCCATGGTATATGGACACACTGATCTGTTCTGTGTTCATGCCTACTATGTTCTGGTGCGCTAAAACAAAGCACGAATGTCATTGTCCTATCTGGGACACGTGACAATAAACTCTCTTGAACTCTTGATCTTGAGTAACTCAGCTGGTCAGGCAGCATCCCTGGAGAAGATGGACAGGTGACGTTTCGGAAGGGTCTCCACATGAAACATTACCTGTCCACATTCTCCTGACCCACTGAGTTACACCAGCATTTTGTGTCCTTTTGGAGTTAAGTATATTGGATTAAAGGAACCTCCCCCTTCCGAAGCTGCACTAGTTCACTAAAACTTGCTGACGACAGCACAATTTCAGTGGATCTGCTTCGTAACATCTGCCTCACTGTTCAGTCTCAAGGGGAGAGTCACCATTGCTGTGCCAAACAGTGTAGGATGGTCAAGATTCCTGGCGGTCTCGGTGAAGCAGCGAAGGGGGATGATCACATCTGCCTACAGCATCCATGCCTGAGGAGATCTAGAGTGGTCTCAAGCTCTATCCCCGATGAGTGTCCAGTACTCTAGGTGGAGAAGCATGGGCAGAGACATGGTGGTCTTTGCTGTTAAATCTCCAGCAGGGGAACAGGTCAATCTTTCACAGATGGTGCAGTGAAATACTGAAACTTCAGCTAAGTAAAGGGAGAAAATGTGAAAATAACATCTGCGGGGGCAATAAATCATATTAAAGAATGGAAGATCTTGTCGGAATGACCCACAACATAATTAACTATTTGACTGCTTTGAGATTAAAATGGGTATCTCATGGGTTGTATCAAGGACCAATTTCTGACCAATGGAGAAATTGGATATGAACTAGCTCGAGGGAAAAGGAGCACTTCATAATTAAAAAAAAAATGGTTTACTCAAGCAGTTATCTTCTTGAAGGCTTGAAGAATAAAAATACTTCAGCAGATGCCAAAATCCTTTAGTTTCACACAAGAGCTGTGAAATGATCTCTAATGATGAGTGTTTGATGGCACTGGAGTTTAGAAGGATGAGGGGGTATCTCATTGAAACTTACCGAATAGTGAAAGGCCTGGATAGAGTGGATGTGGAGAGGATGTTTCCACTAGTGGGAGAGTCTAGGACCAGAGGTCATAGCCTCAGAATTAAAGGACGTCATTTTAGGAAGGAGATGAGGAGAAATTTATTTAGTCAGATGGTTGTGAATCTGTGGAATTATTCGTCACAGACAGCTGTGGAGGCCAAGTCAGTGAATATTTTAAAGGCAGAGATAGATAGGTTCTTGATTCGTACAGGTGTTAGAGATTCGTGAATTGGCCAAGATTGACTGGCAATTAATTCTAAAAGGGTTGACGGTGGATATACAATGGAAGACATTTAAAGACTGCATGGATGAACTACAAAAATTGTTCATCCCAGTTTGGCAAAAGAATAAATCGGGGAAGGTAGTGCATCCGTGGATAACAAGGGAAATCAGGGATAGTATCAAAGCAAAGGATGATGCGTACAAAGTAGCCAGAAAAAGCAGCATACCAGAGGACTGGGAGAAATTCAGAGACCAGCAGAGGAGGACAAAGGGCTTAATTAGGAAAGGAAAAATAGATTATGAAAGAAAACTGGCAGGGAACATAAAAACTGACTGCAAAAGTTTTTATAGATATGTGAAGAGAAAGAGGTTAGTTAAAACAAATGTAGGTCCCTTGCAGTCAGAAACAGGTGAGTTGATCATGGGGAACAAGGATATGGCGGACCAATTGAATAACTACTTTGGTTCCGTCTTCACTAAGGAAGACATAAATAATCTGCCGGAAATAGCAGGGGACTGCGGGTCAAAGGAGGAATTGAGTGAAATCCAGGTCAGTCGGGAAGTGGTGTTGGGTAAATTGAATAGATTAAAGGCCGATAAATCCCCAGGGACAGATAGGCTGCATCCCAGAGTACTTAAGGAAGTAGCTCAGGAAATAGGGGATGCATTAGTGATAATCTTTCAAAACTCTTTAGATTCTGGAGTAGTTCCTGAGGATTGGCGGGTAGCAAATGTAACCCCTCTTTTTAAGAAGGGAGGGAGAGAGAAAACGGGGGAATTACAGACCAGTTAGTCTAACATCGGTAGTGGGGAAACTGCTAGAGTCAGTTATTAAAGATGGGATAGCAGCACATTTGGAAAGTGGTGAAATCATTGGACAAAGTCAGCATGGATTTACGAAAGGTAAATCATGTCTGACGAATCTTGTGGAATTTTTCGAGGATGTAACTAGTAGCGTGGATAAGGGAGAACCAGTGGATGTGGTATATCTGGACTTCCAGAAGGCTTTCGACAAGGTCCCACATAAGAGATTAGTATACAAACTTAAAGCATATGGTATTAGGGGTTCAGTATTGATGTGGATAGAGAACTGGCTGGCAAACAGGAAGCAAAGAGTAGGAGTAAACGGGTCCTTTTCACAATGGCAGGCAGTAACTAGTGGGGTACCGCAGGGCTCAGTGCTGGGACCCCAGCTGTTTACAATATATATTAATGATCTGGATGAGGGAATTGAAGGCAATATCTCCAAGTTTGCGGATGACACTAAGCTGGGGGGCAGTGTTAGCTGTGAGGAGGATGCTAGGAGACTGCAAGGTGACTTGGATAGGCTGGGTGAGTGGGCAAATGTTTGGCAGATGCAGTATAATGTGGATAAATGTGAGGTTATCCACTTTGGTGGCAAAAACAGGAAAGCAGACTATTATTTAAATGGTGGCCGATTAGGAAAAGGGGAGATGCAGCGAGACCTGGGTGTCATGGTACACCAGTCATTGAAAGTAGGCATGCAGGTGCAGCAGGCAGTGAAAAAAGCAAATGGTATGTTAGCTTTCATAGCAAAAGGATTTGAGTACAGGAGCAGGGAGGTTCTACTTCAGTTGTACAGGGTCTTGGTGAGACCACACCTGGAGTATTGCGTACAGTTTTGGTCTCCAAATCTGAGGAAGGACATTATTGCCATAGAGGGAGTGCAGAGAAGGTTCACCAGACTGATTCCTGGGATGTCAGGACTGTCTTATGAAGAAAGACTGGATAGACTCGGTTTATACTCTCTGGAATTTAGGCGATTGAGAGGGGATCTTATAGAAACTTACAAAATTCTTAAGGGGTTGGACAGGCTAGATGCAGGAAGATTGTTCCCGATGTTGGGGAAGTCCAGGACAAGGGGTCACAGCTTAAGGATAAGGGGGAAATCCTTTAAGACCGAGATGAGAAATACTTTTTTCACACAGAGAGTGGTGAGTCTCTGGAACTCTCTGCCACAGAGGGTAGTTGAGGCCAGTTCATTGGCTATATTTAAGAGTGAGTTGGATGTGGCCCTTGTGGCTAAGGGGATCAGAGGGTATGGAGAGAAGGCAGGTACGGGATACTGAGTTGGATGATCAGCCATGATCATATTGAATGGCGGTGCAGGCTCGAAGGGCTGAATGGCCTACTCCTGCACCTAATTTCTATGTTTCTATGTTTCTATGTTATGGGGTGAAGGCAGGATAGTGGTGTTAGGAGGAAGAGATAGATCAGCAATGATTGAATGGTGCAGTAGACTTGAAGGGCCAAATGGCCTAATGTTCCTCCTATCACTAATGTTCTTGTGAACAGAATTGCCTTCACATAGCACCGACTGCAGAGAATGACCATTTTAAAACATAATTTATTTGGCATATGTTCTGAGCCCTTTTATGAACACTCACAATGCACTTTAAACATCGGAACATAAAGATACATGAGACGAAAGAATGCGTATGATGGCCATTTTATCTTCTCGATGGAAGAATGCGTGGCAAGCCTGGAAGAATCCTCTGGGAGTTCTGCTTTCACGTGGAGAACAAAAGCTGAACAAATCTGTTGAGCAAAAACTCCTCGCTACTTAAGTTTGTGGGGGGAAATATTTATCACAGGAGATGAACTCCTCCAGCCCCGCCGACATATAACTTAAACGCCATCAAAAGACATCACTGCTCTTGGTAAAAGGGAGTACCATCTGTGTTAAGAACTTGGGGAATATTTTTCTCTTAATAGATGGGATGTTTCTTCCCGTTCTCCTCAATCCAAATGGCCATGAATCGAGATAACAGCTGGATGTGTTCTGCTTCATTTCCCTGCGATAAAGTCCCAACTCACTTTGCGCTATCTTTGAATAGCTGACCAGTGAAATGGACTTTAAATTATGCTTGCCTCATCGTTTTGTTAAATCGGGGCACTAACCTGCCTCTACTCCTAGATCCAATGCCCCTTGGTGCAAAACGAATAACATTGCCTTTTAAGTCCGACAATAGATTTAAAAATCTCTTTTCAAAAATAGCTCACCCTCTTCCATTCTCCATGACCTCCCGTGCTCGGACATCTGCCGTACTGCGGCACGGTGGCGCAGCGGTAGAGTTGCCGCCTTAGTGGTTTTGTGCCGTTCTTCATCAGTTCATAAGTGATAGGAGCAGAATTAGGCCATGCGGCCCATCATGTCTGCTCCGCCATTCAATCATGGCTGATCTATCTCCCCCTCTCAACCCAACTCTCTTGCCTTCTCCCCTTAAGCCCTGATCAAGAATCGATCTAACTCTGCCTTAAAAACATCCATCGACTTGGCCTCCACAGCCTTCTGTGGCCACGAATCCCACAGATTCACCACCCTCTGACTAAAGAAACTCCTCCTCATCTCCTTCCTAAAGCAACATCCGTTAATTCTGAGGCTATGACCGCTAGTCCTAGACTCTCCCACTAGTGGAAACATCCTCTCCACATCCACTCTATCCAGGCCTGTGACTTTGACGATCAGTTATTGGGAATTTTTCCACCTTCAGTTTTGTTTAGTTTACAGGGCGGAAACAGGCCCTTCGGCCCACAGAGTCCGCGCTGACCAGCGATCCCCGCACACTAATATTATTCTACACACACTAGGGGTAACATTTACAATTACACCAAGCCAATTAACCTACAAACCTGTACGTCATTGGAGTGTGGGAGGAAACCAAAGATCTCGGAGAAAACCCACGCGGTCACGGGGAGAACGTACAAACTCCGTACAGACAGCACCCGCAGACGAGATCAAACCCGGGTCCCTGGTGCTGCAAGGCAGCAACTCCACCGCTGTGCCACTGCTGTGCTGCTGGGGAACAGTGTCAACAGTCACAGCGGGCCATGTTAAACATATGTACAGTTCAAATGTCAGCAATGTGTCATAAGTACTCCAGTATATAGCAGAAAGCCATTATGAAACTACGTGGAATAACACCTTGACCCTTGGACAGTTGAGACCCTAGACCTACCATTGTAATGTTGAGTAGGCCAGAAGGTGGGGTGTTGTCGGCACGGTGGCGCAGCGGTAGAGTTGCTGCCTTACACCGCTTGAAGCGCTGGAGACCCGGGTTGCATCCCAACCACGGCCGCCGTCTGTACAGAGTTTATACCTTCTCCCCGTGATCTGCGTGGGGTTTCCGGTTTCCTCCCACACTCCAAGGACGTACATGCTGTGTAGGTTACTTGTTATGGTATAAATGTAAATTGTCCCTAGTGTGTGTGTGAATGTGTTAATGTGCGGGGATCGCTGGTCAGTGCGGACTTGGTGGGTTGAAAGGCCTGTTTCCGCGCTGTATCTCTAAACTAAACTGAACTAAAGTGGAAAATAAGGTTGCACAACCAGAAATAATATCAGCTGTATGTCTCAAAAAGTGTTTTCATGATCCGTACACAAAATCTCACCAAATAAACTCATTGCTTAGCTTACTTCGCCTTGCCTGTTCTGAACCGTCTATGCTAAAATGACACCAAAGTACTTGCGTCGAGCAGTGGGAAAAATGGGCCGGTTCAGTAAAAGCGTGCCTTTTATCTTGCTAAGAAAGGTTTAAGTATGATAGGTGTATCCTGACTGAAACCATTGGAGTGAAGGAAAGTGTGGGTGAGTGGCCAAAGTCTATAAAATAGGCATTCCCTATTATAAAGAGATTATACTCTGGAAGAGAATAATTATCTTTAGAAAACTCACTCTACAATTTTTGCAAAACACGGCTAATGATATTGGAAGCGATTTTCTCTTTACAAAATCATCCACTTATATCTTCATTGCCCAGGCAGTTAGTGGGCTTTTCCCCTGTCAATCTTTAGGTTTACGCACTCCCACAGCTGGATTATCACTATTTTCAGTATGTTTAAAACACTCACGTTAACATGCATTTTAACAGAGCCATTAACGGAGCAAAAATCCAATCCCAAGGTATTTTGCAGGAGCAATAATATATACGGAGTTGTCAGGACAGCTGATGTAAGGCTTGGCCAACGGTGTTGTGTTTTTAATGGATGCTTTAGTCTAGTTTTAGAGATACAGCATGAAAACAGGTTTTTCGGCCCATCTAGTCCATGCCGACCATCGATCACCCGTTCTATATGAACCCACGTTCTCATCAGCTCCCTACACACCGGGGGCAATGGAATTGGGTGGTCACGGTGGCGCAGCGGTAGAGTTGCTGCCTTACAACGTCAGAGGCACAGGTTCGATCCCGACTACGGGTGCTGTCTGTACGGAGTTTGAACGTTCTCCCCGTGACCTGCGTGGCTTTTCTCCGGGATCTTCGGTTTCCTCCCACACTCCAAAAAACGTAGTTTGTTGGTTAATTGGCTTTGGTAAAAAAATTGTCCTTAGTGGTTGTAGGATCGTGTTAATGTGCGGGGATCGCCGTTCGGCGTGGACCCAGTAGGCCGAAGGGCCTGTTTCTGTGCTGTATCTCTAAAACTAAAAACTAAACCTAAAAACTAAAACTAAAAACTGAGGATGGGAAAATCCAGTCCACCTTCAAATTCCATGGTCACGACATTAACCTGTCAGATTAATGATTTTGTAAAGCAATACTATGTTTGGTCTGAAGAAGGGTCTCGACCCGAAACGTCACCCATTCCTTCTCTCAAGAAATGCTGCCTGTCCCGCTGAGTTACTCCAGCATTTTGTATCTTTCTTCGATTTAAACCAGTATCTGCAGTTCCTTCCTATAACACTACATATTCTGCTGTGCTGCTGCAAGTAAGAATTTAATTGTTCTCTCCGGGACATATGACAATAAAACACCGTTTACTCTTGATTTGTGCTTCAAAACATAATGGTGGTTTCGTTCTCAACGCAGCGTGGCGCAGCGGTAGAGTTGCTGCCTTACAGCGCTTGCAGGGCCACAGATCCGGGTTTGTCCGCACGGAGTTTGCACGTTCTTCCCGTGACCTGCGTGGGTTTTCTCCGAGATCTTCGGTTTCCTCCCACACTCCAAAGGCATAAAGGTTTGTAGGTTAATTGGCTTGGTGTATGAGTGAAATTGTCCCTAGTGTGTGTAGAATAGTGTTAACGTGCGGGGATCGCTGGTCGGTGCGGACCCGGTGGGCCATATTTCCGCGCTGTATCACAAAACTAAACTAAACTAAACGAGACACTCATCACATCATAGACTCTACACATACAGCACCTGAGGTCAGGATTGTGATAGAATCGGGTGTGGAAAAGAATACAGGAAGTTGAGAAGGAAGTAGTCCCTTCAGAAGAGACAGAAAGTATTGAGGTATCTCAGCAGGTCACGTGGACCATCATCTCTGGAGGAATAGGACGGGTCTGGCAGAAGCCAGGTCCGGGGCATTGTGAGGCAGCAGCACTATCAGCTACAGCAATGTGCTGCCCCGCATGTTGAAAAAGAGGGTGGAACATCGAGGCAGAGACGTCTAGGAGGGAATATGGAAGATGAGGGCTTAGGCTGCCGATGGCGGACCTTTGAAAACTGTAGGTGCACAAGAGGCGAAAAATGATAGCAGGTTTGTTTGGTTTGGAGGTACAGCACGGAAACAGGCACTGCTGCCCACCGAGTCCATGCCGACCAGCGAACATCCCATACACTAGCACACTAACAACAATTTACAATATTTACTGAAACCAATTAACCTACAAACTCGTTCGTCTGCGGAGTGTTGGAAGAAACGGACACGAAAAGCTCGAGTAACTCATTGGGTCCATCCCTGACCGCCCCACCATCAAAGGGAATTACAGGAGTCGCTGCCTCAAAAAGGCAGCCAGCATCACCATCTATACAGTGGCTTGCAAAAGTTTTCATACCCCTTGAACTTTTCCACATTTTGTTACGTCACAGCCACAAACGTAAATGTATTTTATTGGGATTTTATGTGATAGACCAACACAAAGTGGTGCATAATTGTGAAGTGGAAGGAAAATGATACATGGTTTTCTTACGTCATTGGAGTGTGGGAGGAAACCAAAGATCTCAAAGATCCTGCATTTGATACAATTTTTTTACAAATAAAAAACTGAAAAGTGTGGCGTGCAAAAGTATTCCAATAAAATCCCAATAAAATACATTTACGTTTCTGGTTGTAACGTGACAAAATGTGGAAAAGTTCAAGGGGTATGAAAACTTTTGCAAGCCACTGTACGTGTGTGTGTGTGTGTGTGTGTGTGTGTGTGTGTGTGTGTGTGTGTGTGTGTGCGTATGTTATTGATATATACAGTATATATATATCAACCTCTCCATTTACGCTAATCCTACATTAATCTGATACAACATTATTCTCTCCATATTGTTATCAACACCCCCCCCCCCCCCCCCCTTCATTCTACCACTCACCTGAACATAAGGGGCAATTTACAGCACCCACTTAACTGACCAACACAAATGCCTTTTGGATGTAGGGCAAAATCGGAGACCTCAGGGGAAAACCACGCAGTCACAGGGAGAACGGGCAAACTCCACACAGACAGACAGCGGCCGAGGTCAGGATGGATGGGAGTCTCTGGAGCTCTCTGGCAGCATGTCTACCAGCTGCCCTACTGCGCCCCTCCACGGACTAACATTCCACTCGACTAATGTAACTGGGTTGTTTCTGCATCTCAATAGACAATTACTGCATCTTACCCTGAACTGTAAAACAACCCTTGGCACAAGTTGCAAACAACACATTCAAAGCTCTTGCATTTTGACATTCAACACGGTTTAAGCTGACCTTCAGCTGAACTTGTGAACAATTTTTAGAAATGATTAGAATTATTGTACCTAACTGAGTAATTACGTGTAGCTCGAACGCTGCCACATATCATTACGAAGTGAAAAAGGGGCCAGAGTTGAGGGTCAGGAACACAAACTGCACCCCCACAGCATCCAGAAAGCATGACATGTGTCCTTTGTGTATTGTTCCAATGAGATGATGGATGTGCTCTTATTTGGAGCGGGTTCACACACTCGTATTGGTAATGCTGGGAGACAGTGCTATGCTGTGGAAACAGATCATCACCTTCTGAGAGGACCACAAGAAATTGCAGAGTTGTGACCACAAGTCGTGACCGCAAGATGTTCCTCAGGTCCCGACCCGAAACGCCACCGATTCCTTTTCTCCAGAGATGCTGCCTGACCCGCCTGATTACTCCAGCTTTTTTTGTGTCTATCCTCGGTTTAACCGAACATCTGCAGTTCTTTCCTACACGTCTTGGGTCAGGACCTTCCTCAGACCCATCTCTTTATTCAGTCTGAAGAAGGGTCCGGATCCGAACGTCACCTACACATGTTCTCCCGCTGAGATACTCCAGCACTTTGCACCTTTCCTTGGACAACCAGCATCTGCAGTTCCTTGTTTCTACATAGCAAACATTCAAAAGCCAAATGTACAGAATATATCAGAACATGCCAAATTGGATGCAAGTCAGATGACAGCTCTTGTCAAGGCAAGGAATAAGTCTTTGGCATCCGCGTGGTATCTGGACAGTCCTGTGCTTTGCTAACCCAGTCCTGAGCTACTATCTCCCCCATTGGAGATTCTCGGACCATCTTTAATTGGACTTTACTGGAATATCTTGCACTAGACGTTGTTCCCGTCACCATGGATCTGTGCACTGTGGATGGCTTGACTGTAATCATAACTGCATAGCTCGCAACAAAAGAGGTTTTCACTGTACCTCGTTGATAAACTAAACTTATACGTGACAATAAACTAAATCAGCCTACAAATCTGTACGTCTTTGGAGTGTGGGAGCAAACCGGAGCATCCGAAGAAAACCCACGCGGTCACGGGGAGAACGTACAGACTCCGTACAGACAGCACCCGTAGTCAGGATCGAACCCGGGTCTCTGCGCTGTGAGGCAGCAACTCTGCCGCTGCGCCACCGTGCCGCCTGACTGCTGACCTCTCTCTAAGTTGCGAGTTTTCCATTGAGTAAGAATGGGACACAGAGTCAGTGTCATCGTACAGTGCGGGAACGGGACCCTTAGCCCAACCACGGTGTCCCAACTAAACTAGTCCCATTTGCCCACATTTGGCCTATATCTCTTTTAGACTTCCCAAGCCATGTACTAGCCAAGTGTTTTTTTTTTAATGCTGCTGTGGTATCTGCCTCAAGTACCTCCTCTGGCAGCTTGTTCCATATACCCAGCACTCCCTGAGTGGAACGTTTGTCCATCAGGTTCCCATTAATTCTTGGTCCTCGCACCTTAAACCTGTGTCCTCTGCTTTAAGATTCCCGTACCCCAGGGTAAAAGACTGTGCAATCACCCAGTCTATCCCACTCATCATTTTATAGCCTCTTATTCTCATGCCTCTCATCAAGCACTACAGGGAAGGATATGCTTCTCGACCACAGACTCAGTCATGGCTATTCTAATGGTGAGTGCAACCGCTTACACCAACTCCCTATCGATTTTCCCCATACTGAGATAAGTCATTGCACCACCAGGTTTGCCAATGTGTGTAGCCTTTAGACTCCAGACTTAAGAGAATCAGCATGGAAACAGGCTCTTTGGTCCCACGAGTCTACTCCGCCATTCAATCATGGCTGAACTGCATTCCCCATCATCCCCAAATAGTGAAAGGCCTGGATGGAGAGGATGTGGAGAGGATGTTTCCACTAGTGGGAGAGTCTAGGACTAGAGGTCAGAGCCTCAGAATTAAAGGATGCTCCTTTCGGAAAGTGATGAGGAGGAATTTCTTTAGTCAGAGGGTGGTGAACCTGTGAAGTTCATTGCCACATAAGGTTGTGAAGGCCAAGTCAATGGATATTTCTAAGGCAGAGATAGATAGATTCTTGATTAGTACAGGTGTGTGGGGTTATGGGGAGATGGCAGGAGAATGGGGTTCTGAGGATGACATATGGTGGAGTAGACTTGATGGGCCGAATAGCCTAGTTCTGCTCCTAACACTTATGAACATTCAGAGTTCAACATCAGAATTTGTCTTTACTTTCACCTACATTGATTTATCTTCCTTGCAAATGCCAAGTCCAGAACGCTTTAAGCTTTTATACCAGCCAGGCTTGCGTATCCAATGTGACGGAGATCTCAAACAAAAACCTTGCACACATTTTCAAGGATTTTGTTTTTGGAGAAATTAAATAGTAATGAAACAGACGGTATCAACAGCTCAAAGGGCACTTCATGGTTTCGGCTATTAGCATCCTCACCCAGCTGCCTGCATTAAATCGATTATTTAAATTGACTAAAATAAAATACGTTTCACTGCAACCTTGCTTGAAAATACCGTCAGCTTTTATCAGATGGACAGAATCCATCCCAGGTTATAAATGTTATTGATGAGAATTTATAGCTAATATCACACCGGGCAAGTCACCCAAATGCAAAAGGCTTCAGTGATACGGCAGAGGTATATTTCTAGTGTGAGATCGATAGCTGATTTATAGAAGTTGTCACAGATGGGACTTACAACATTTCTGTTCTGCCGGCTTGAAAAGTGGCAAACAGACTCCGGAAAGTCACCTGAAAGTTATTTTGTCAAGCTGGGAAAGTACCGTACTTTTTGGCTTGTTGCAAGTTTATGGTATTTTCTACAATGCACTGAAAAACTATTTAAAAATGAGATGGTAAACAAATAAAAACTGCAGATGCTGGAATCTGAAACCAAAACTGAAATACTGGGCGTCACGGTGGCGCGGCGCTAGGGTTGCTGCCTCATGCCCCTGTCCCACTAATGCCCCTGTCCCATTTTGGAAACTTGAATGGAAACCTCTGGAGACTTTGCGCCCCACCCAAGGTTTCCGTGCGGTTCCCGGAGGTTTTTCAATTTTTTGAAATCATCGCCGGAACATAGACGAAGCGGAAACCACTTTCGACCATTAGGGAGACTGACAAAAACCTCTGGGAACCGCTCGGAAACCTTGGGTGGGGCGCAAAGTCTCCAGAGGTTTCCGTTCAGTTTTCCTAAGTGGGACAGGTGCATTGCAGTGTGTACAGCGCCAGAGACGCGGGTTCAATCCCGACTAGGGGTGATGTCTGTGCGGAGTTTGTACGTTCTCCTCGTGACCGCGTGGGTTTTCTCCGAGATCTTTGCTTTCCTCCCACACCCCAAAGGCGTAGTTTAATTGACTTGGTGTAAATGTAAAATTGTCCCTGGCGTGTGAAGGGTAGGTTTTTAATGTGCGGGGATCGCTGGTCGGTGCGGACTCGGTGGGCCAAAGGACCTGTTTCCGCGCTGTTACTCTAAACTAAACTAAAATAAAATAAACTGATAGAACTCAGCCATAACTGAACCATCCCATCACCAACTAGAAAGTTGTCCTGACCTAGCATCTACCTCACTGGAGTCCCTCAGTCTATTTTTGATCGCGCTTCACTGGACATTATCTTGCATTAATACCCTTTATCCTGTATCTGTAACTGTGGGTGGCTTGATTGTAATCATGTACAGTCTTTCCGCTGACTGGCTAGCATGAAGGTAAAAAACTTTTCACAGTTTTTCTCGGTACTCGTGACAATAAACTAAACTATACCAAATGTGCAGGAAGAAACTGCCGAAGCCGGTTTAAACCGAAGGTAGACACAAAAAGCTGGAGTAACCCAGCGGGTCGGACACAATCTCTGGAGAAAAGATAGAGGTGACGATTCGGGTCAAGACCATTCTTCAGACAACTAAAGCCATCTCTGTGGAAAAATTAAACTAGTTAATGTTCAGGTCTCCCAGCCAGAAGGTTAACTAGTTTCCATTTCCAAAGATGCTGCTTGACTGGGTGAGTTCTTCCCTGCATGTCTATTGTTGCTTAAAACTGATATTCTTGTTGAAATAGTAATGAGTCCATGTTACGATTGATATTGGTATAAAGCAAGATAAATATTTTACCTTTGAGAAATACAGTAAGTCTCATATCTGGAATATGAGATGATGGATGTCCAGTTGTAATATTGAAAAAATATGTATTACATTCATTTGGAGTATTTATGAGAATTTATCCGTATGAAGCAGAACCAGTTATCCGTATCAATGTATCCATATGAAGCAGCGCAAAATTGGAGGAACAGCACCTCATATTTTGCTTGGGCAGCTTACATCCCAGCGGTATGAATATGGAAGGTAGACACAAAATGCTGGAGTAACTCAACGGGACAGGCAGCATCTCTGGAAAGAAGAAATGGGAGGTGTTTCAGGTCGGGATAGATATATCAGCCACGATTTAATGGCGGAGTAGACCTGCAGGGCTGAATGGCTTACTTCTCCTCCTATCTCTTATGATCTTTGATGTCTCGTTCTCACACCTTACACTTCCTTATCACTGTATCGCTCCCTCCCCCGACCCGGAAGAGGGGTCTCGAAACGTCGCCCATTCCTTCTCTCCAGAGATGCTGGCTGTCCCGCTGAGATACTCCAGCATTTTATGTCCATCTTCTTTTGAAAGGGTACCAAGGCAGGATAATTATGGAACATCGTCAAAACTTTCAATGGTGAGTCCATTGACCCCACTTATCCATGGTGGCAAAGAGCTATTGAGGCAATCCTAACTATATTCCACCACCAGATACATTCTCTTCTCTGTTCAAGAAGGAACTGCAGATGCTAGAAAATCAAAAGTAGACAAAAGTGCTGGAGAAACTCAACGGATGAGGCAGCATCTATGGAGCGAAGGAAATAGGTGACAATCTGGTAGGGTTTCAGCCCGAAACGTTGCCTATTTCCTTCGCTCCATAGATGCTGCTGCACCCGCCGAGTTTCTCCAGCACTTTTGTCTACCTTATAAGAACGGTAACATGTTATTTACTTTTGTGACATCCTTCATTTTAATCAATCAATTTATTCAAACGCTAACCCCGTGAGGCAGTTTTAACAAGGTGTATTCATTTCCTAAGCTATTTATTTGCAAGATGCAAGTAAACAGTTTTGCAGAAAACTGTGACTTAATTCCAATTGCTGTTCTTTCCCAAATATATTACAAGGAGAAAATATCTCGGCTTAATTCCGAGTTCCCACAGCACCAAAGTATAAACAAACTACAAAGTCTTGGCTCGACTATAGTCAGGTTTCAAGCTCAGATTAACTCTTCTTCCAGAAAACAATTCCAGGTACAGATTCAAACCAACATTTCCACCGGGGTCGATAAATATCAATGCGGTTGCAATTTTATTGGAGTAATTCTCACCTTTGGAAGCTTCAAATGCTCCTAATGTCACGCTGACAGAAAATAAAGGCGGCTGTGACAACACGGACTTGGAACATCACATGTAATTTGGCCGGAGAGATTGGCATTAGCTGCCAACATACAAAGTACATCCCAGCTCTTTGGAAATTACTTCAAGTTTCATGTTTAAATCAATGATAATTTCCTCCTTGAAGAATTGAAAAGGAGTCTGAAGAAGGGTCTCGACCCGAAACGTCACCCATCCCTTCTCTCCAGAGATGCTGCCTGTCCCCGCTGAGTTACTCCAGCTTTTCATTCACCGATGGAATTGGTCAGAGCAAATCAACTCTCTTGTTTTTTTTAATTTTGGACCAAGTTACTCCAGCATTTTGTGTCTACTTATAATGCTCCTTGAACCACATAATGTTACAGGGAGCATGTGATGGGTTTTGACCTCAGCAAAGTGAGCCAGAGTGTGTGTGAGAGTGTGCAATGGGGACTGGATCTGGTGTGTGTGTGCATATGTAAGGATGGATTGGGTCTGGTGTGCATGTGTGTGAGTGTGTCTATATGTGTATGTAATGGGGGACTGTTTCTGGTGTGTGGTTAAGGGATGGTTGAGTCTGGTGCGTGTGTGTTAAGGGCCTGTCCCACTTGGGGATTTTTTTCGGCGACTGCCGGCATCGTATCAGTGTCGCCAAAAGATTTTGAACATTTCAAAATCCGGCGGCGATAAAACAAATGTCGCGACACTTGAAAAGGCACCGCGCGTCAATACGTCATCACGCCATGTCACACCGCAAATTCTTCCGTGACCTGATACATCAGTCAATGATGCCGGCAGTCGCCAAAAAAAATCACCAAGTGGGACAGGCCCTTAAGTAAGGGATGGCTTTGTGTTACTGCCGTACAGCGCCAAGAGTCCCGGGCTCGATCCCGGCTGCGGGTGCAGTCAGCACCGAGTTTGTACGTTCTCCCAGTGGCCTGCGTGGGTTTTCTCCGGGATCTCCGGTTTCCTCCCACACTCCAAAGAAGTAATTGGCCTGGTATAATTGTAAATTGTCCCTCGTGTGTAGGATGGTGCTAGTGTGCGGGGATGGCTGGTCTGAGCGGACACGGTGGGCCTGTTTCCGGACAGTATCTCTAAACTAAACTAAGCTAAGCAACAGTGCCTACGTGGTTGATGCTTTCAGCGTGTCTCATGATAATAAATGCTTCCAAGCGTAGACAGAACCAATTGATGGAGTAACTCAGCGGGTCAGGCAGCTTCCCTGAGGTACAAGAATAGGTGACGTTTCAGGTCGAGACCCTTCTTCAGACCCCACGGACATTGGACAAAATGTCTCCTATGCTTAGCAACCAGAGTGAATTTGTTTTGTCACTGGAATGCACATTTTACCTCACTTTACATCAGCCCTTTGAAAGCTTGTTTAAACAAACATCTCAGATACTCAGAGTTGTACTCTTGACCGTGACTCGACACCTTGAAGTTCACTTACTCCTGTTTCCAGTTTGAGAGAGTGCATTGTGTGTAGGGGAGAGGCCTGGGTTTTCGACTCGACAACATCAGGAGTATAGTATTATTAAAACAACACTCGTTTAAAATGAAAGAGCATGCAGTTGCTGCATTGAGAACTGGATTCCCTTTTGATAAAGTCATTGCCATTAATATACACACAACTCATTCACAACCAGTTAACACAGAACCAGTTCCAGTAACCACATGAAACCAACGTTTGAACATTGCTGCATTTACAGTCAGATATCAAAGGGACAGGGCCACTTCTACAAATACTCTTTTATTGCCGATTAACCTCTGAGAGGAATCGTCTGAACTATGTTTGTCTGAGATCGAGCGGGCTCCACTGAAGATGTATTCTACACTTCAGTTTGCTCAGTTCCCTGAATAGTTACAGAATTAGTTTAGTTTAGTTTAGAGATACAGCGCGGAAACAGGCCCTTCGGCCCACCGAGTTCGTGCCCGCCAGCAATCCCCGCACACTAACACTATCCTACACACACTAGGGGCAGTTTACATTTACACCAAGCCAGTCAACCTACAAACCTGTACGTCTTTGGAGTGTGTAAGGAAACCGAAGATCTCGGAAAAAAACCCAACGCAGGCGACAGGGAGAAGCGTACAAACTCCGTAATGACAGCCCTCGCAGTCGGGATAAAACCGAGGTCTCCAGCGATGTAAGCACCGTAAGGCAGCTGCTCGCTCTTGATGGGTTCTGCTTTCAATGGCCTGACAATTGCTGGACTCTATAACAGACTTTAGACTGGAAACAAGCCTATTGGCCCATCGGGCCCACACTGACCAGCGATTAACCCCGTACACCAGCACTATCCCACACTACGGACAAGTTACTGAAGACATTTGACCTACAAACCTGTATATCTTTAGAGTGTCAAGAGTTTAATCACGTATTGTCTTAATCATGTATTGTCTTTCTGCCGATTGGTTAGCACGCAACAAAAGCTTTTTGCTGTACCTCGGTACACGAGACAAAAAAACTAAAGTGAAACTGGGAGGAAACCGGAGCTCCTGTAGAAAACCCACACGGTCACAGGGAGAAGGTGCAAATTCTACAGACAGCACCTGTAGCCTGAGTCGGGTGATGCTACAAGGCAGCAACTCTACAGCTGTGACACAGTGTTGCCCCAAGCATCTTTTAGTTGTCCCCTACAGTATTCCAACAGGTACATTGTCTTCTGCAGTTGTGTAAGCCTGCGGAAGGCGATTTTTTAACAATTGGTGCTGTGTTTTGTCGATAGTTAAAACCAAATAATAACATTCCCTTTCCATTGCTAGAAACCATCTTAAGGACTCACGTCTACACTGTGGTAGGAAAAATATTTGAAAAGTCACATGAGTTCAGGTGCAAAAACGGCTCGATTTCTGAATTAAAATAGGAGGAAATCTTCAAAAGTGTTTTTTCCCTCGAAAACGTCAGTACCATTTTCAATCCAAAAATATTATTTTACCCTGGGTATGGGAAAGACGAAACATGGAACATAGAAACATAGAAAATAGGTGCAGGAGTAGGCCATTCGGCCCTTCGAGCCTGCACCGCCATTCAATATGATCATGGCTGATCATCCAACTCAGTATCCCTTACCTGCCTTCTCTCCATACCCACTGATCCCTTTAGCCACAAGGGCCACATCTAACTCCCTCTTAAATATAGCCAATGAACTGGCCTCAACTACCTTCTGTGGCAGAAAATTCCAGAGATTCACCACTCTCTGTGTGCAAAAATGTTTTTCTCATCTCGGTCCTAAAAGATTTCCCCCTTATCCTTAAACTGTGATCCCTTGTCGTGGACTTCCCCAACATCGGGAACAATCTTCCTGCATCTAGCCTGTCCAACCCCTTAAGAATTTTGTAAGTTTCTACCAGATCCCCCCTCAATCCTCCAAATTCTAGCGAGTAGAAGCCAATGTTCTAAATTCTAGCGAGTACGAAGATACAATGTGTTGAAGAAAGTTAGCGGGTCAGAGTGCATCTGTGGAGAACATGGACCTGGTGACGCTTTGGGTCGGCACCCTGCTTCAGAAATTAGAAAAATCAAAATTTCAGGAAGCAGGAACCAGATTTAAGGTGAGAGAGGCAAAACTGAATTGGAAACTGTTAATTGGGACAAATGTTTCACAAAGAGAACAGTGGCCAAATGGAACGAGCTGCCAGAGGAGGCAGAGGAGTTGAGGCAGGTACTATAACAGCAGTTAAAAGACACAGACATGTATAGGGATAAGTAAGATTTAGAGAGATATGAGCCAAACGGGACAAGCGTAGATGGGGCACCTTGATCTGCATTGAAGAGTTGGGCCGAAGGGCCTGTTTCCATACTGTATGAATCTCGGAGCTATGGGGAAGAAGTTGTTCCTGAACCTGGACGTTACAGTTTTCAGGCTCCTGTACCTTCTTCCTGATGGCAGGGGTGAAATGAGTGTGTGGCCAGGGTGGTGTGGGTCTCTGACGATGCTGGCTGCCTTTTTTGAGGCAACGACTCCGGCAAATCCCCTTTGATGGTGGGGAGGGGGAGTGCAGGGAAAATGGGACTAGCTAAGATTGGGCACCTCGGTCAGCACGGAGGAGTTAGGCCGAAGGGCCTGTTTCCATGCTGGATGACTCAATGATTATCAAAATGAAAGGGCTGGGGCTCATTTTTGACATCCCTTACACGTCTTGGAATTCTGCAGCATTCCTCCTCTGGCTGAGCTTACTAATTGTGCGTGAACCCTGCAAGGCCCGTTGCAGGTTTTCCGGGCACTGTCTCTAAAGTTACAAACACAACATGCAGCGAATGACATTCTCACTGCTCAGGAGAAAATCTGCGTTGATTAGCAAAGTCCAGAAACTCTGCCAAGAAATCATGTTTAAACATTTTTTTAATGTTTACCTCCACAGAGACTTCAGCTAAACAAAAACATGTGAGCATTTGAAATCCAATGTTCAAATTTTACCTCAATTTAAACTTTATTTTGTTCGCTTTAGATGGCTTGGTCCAGCTATATCATTCAATGAAACAGCACGGACCTGGTTGCAATTAAGAGAAAGGTTTTGCTTGTTCTGATTCATACTTGCTGTGGTAATTTAAGTATTTTCGGGGCTATCACACTTTGTCGTGACTGCCAGAGTTCCCGGGATGGCGGGACTGACTTATGAAGAAAGAATGGGTCGACTGGGCTTGTATTCACTGGCATTTAGAAGGATGAGAGGGAATCTTATAGAAACATGTAAAATTCTGAAGGGATTGGACAGAATTATCCCATCAAGTCTGCCCCGCCATTCAATCATGGCTGATCTGTCGGTCCCTCCTATCTCTATTCTCCTGTGCGCAGTTCTAGTGCTTTGATATGTGTGGTACCTCTATTGGTCTGTTACATTGCCATATGGAATTCATTGCCACAGAAGGCTGTGGAGGCCAGGTCAATGGTCATGAGGTCATAAGGAATAGGAGTAGAATTAGGCCATTCGGCCCATCAAGTCTGCTTGTCATTCAATCATGGCTGATCTGTTTCTCCCTCCTAATCTCATTCTCCTGCCTTCTCCCCATAACCTCTGACACCCGTACTAAGCAAGAATCTACCTTGGTAGACAAAAGTGCTGGAGAAACTCAGCGGGTGCATCAGCATCTATGGAGCGAAGGAAATAGGCAATGTCAACGTTGCTTATTTCCTTCGCTCCATAGATGCTGCCGCACCCGCTGACTTTCTCCAGCACTTTTGTCTACCTTCGATTTTCCAGCATCTGCAGTTCCTTCTTTAACACGAGAATCTACCTATCTCAGCCTTGACTTGGCCTCCGCAAATTTCTGTGGCAAAGAATTCCACAGATTCACCATCCTCTGATTAAAGATATTACTCCTCATCTCCTTCCTAAAGGAACGTCCTTTATTTCTGATGCTACGGCCTCTGGTCCTAGACTCTCCGACTAGTGGAAACATCCTCTCCACATCCACATCTCCACGTTTATAGTGGGTTTCGTAAGGCGATCCTCCTTGAGGTCTATGTGCTTGCTAGACTGATGTTTCCCGGCCCGAGGCACCTATTTATTGCTGGTCGACTGGTTTTGGTCCTCAATGCTTATTATGCGAAGTGATTCTGGGCTTTTTCCAACAATTAAGCTATTGTATAAATAAGATCATGTTATAACCATTTAACAGCATCATTTATCAATGCCAGAATTTTGCCACTGAAAATATTGAAGGTAACTAGAGATTTATTGTTCAAGAACATAACATGATTAGACCAGTCACTCGCTGTGCCATTCAATGAGGTCATGGATGGTCTTGGACCTCAGATTCGTCTGGTTGCTCATTTCCCCAAATCTCCAGATGACTATCAGGTCCAAAGGTTACGTCATCTATCCACGTTCTCCAGAGATGCTGCCTGACCTGCTGAGATACTCCAGCACATTGTGTCCTTGTGTGTAAACCAGCATCTGAGGAAGGGTCCTGACCTGAAATATCATCTAGACATGATCTTCAGGGATGCTGCCCGACCTGCTGAGTTACTCCAGCACTTTGTGTCCTTTTGTACAAACCAGCATCTGAGGAAGGGTTCTAATTCAACATGTTACGTATCCATGTTCTCCAGGGATGTTGCCTGAACATGCTGATTTACTCCAGCACTTTGTGTCTTTTTTTATGTCCCTCTAAACCTGTCCTATGGATTAAACTTTGCGATAGTCCCAGCCTCAACTACCTCCTCTGGCAGCTCGTTCCATACACCCACCACCCTTTGTGTGAAGAAGCTACCCCTCATGTTTCTGTTAAATCTTTTCCCCTTCACCTTAAACCTATGCCCTCTGTTCCTCGATTCACCTACTCTGGGCAAGAGACTCTGTGTGTCCACCCGAAGTATTCCTCTCATGATTTTATTGCACCTCATTAAGATCACCCCCTCATCCTCCTGCGCTCTACAGAATAGAATCCCAGCCGACTCAACCTCTCCCCCATCGCTCAGACCCTCGACTCCTGGAAACATCCTCGTAAATTCCAAACAACTCAAGTTTTCCTTGAACATTGCAATCCCAGGTCCAACGGTGCAGCTCAGGATAACCATTCGAGTTCCTAGTAATGCATTAGTGGGCTCTGCTCCATTTATTTAGCTTGGGAGAGTTTCTCACAGTGTTATTTTTAATGGAACAGCGGAGCAGCTCATACAGCAGATGGCAAGCAGTATGGGTGGAATGCAAGAGCCAATAGATAAAGGAATGCGTCCCTCATGGGGTGAAGAAAATGTGTAACGAGTCTGCTATGTATCTGAACTACAGCAGATAATGCCGCTGATTTACATTGGCAAACAAAAGTTAGATTTTGGCTGATTTTTGAAGAAATTCAATCCCCTCCATAACATTTCACAGTCCTAAATTTAAACTCACAGGAATTGGCACAATAGCTTCAGATACTCAAAGCAAATATCCCAGACTCGTTCACGACAAGGCTATCAATCAGTTATGGCATCATTCTGCTTTCAGAATGAGGGACTACAATCCTGAACTTTTTATGAGTAGATTTTTTATCATTCATAACTACGGGCGATTCAGACAAGAAGATAATGCCCCTCAGGAAGAAGGTAAATGCATAGATCCAACATATTTATAATGTCCTTAGGATATCCCGGCTGTTAGTAGTGTTTTTTTCTTACTATTTTTCCATGGGCATGGCCCAATATTCGAACTGGATAGAGGCCTGGATAGAGTGATGTGGAGAGGGTGTTTCCACTAGTGGGAGAGTCTAGGACTAGAGGTCATAGCCTCAGCATTAAAGGGCGTTCTTTTAAAAAGGAGATGGAGGAGGAATTATTTAGTCAGAGGGTGGTGAATCTGTGGAATTCTTTGTCACAGAAGGCTGTGGTGGCAAGGTCAGTGGATATATTTAAGGCAGAGATAGATAGATTCTTGATTAGTACGTGTGTCAGGGGTTACGGGGAGAAGGCAGGAGAAGGAGGGAGAGGTAGTTCAGCCATGATTGAATGGCAGAGTGCGCTTGATGGGCCGAATGGCCTAATTCTGCTTCTATCACTTATGATCTAATGAGTGTACATGTACTGTATCTGAGATGCTTATCTAAGTTGTATCTAAGTGCTTATGTATAGTGATACTTATACTGAACTGTACATAAAATTAATTTCACTGTGCCTCAGAACATGTGACCAATAACGTACCATAAATTACTAAAAGAAGCATATCCTGCAGGTTAGTTTTTGGCAAGATGCGTGACGTGGCCAGATTTTGCAGTGGATGTACGAATAAAATCATTTGTATCAACTCATTGGAACAATAGATCGAGTAATTGCACAAAGGCTCTTGCCCAGGGTAGGTGAATTGAGGACCAGAGGTCATAGGTTTAAGGTGAAGGGGAAAAGATTTAATAGGAATATGCAGGGTAATTTATTTCACACAAAGGGTGGTGGGTGTATGGAACAAGCTGCCAGAGGAGCTAGTTGAGGCTGGGACTATCCCAACGTTTAGGAAACAGTTAGACAGGTACATGGATTGGATAGGTTTGGAGGTTTATGGACCAAATGCAGGCAGGTTGGCCTAATGTAGATGGGACATGTTGTGAGCGAGTTTGGCCAAAGAGCCTGTTTCCACGCTGTATGACTGTGACTCTATCATGACTCTAAGATACAATCTTCTCTTGCATCGAGTCTAAAAAAGAGTCCTGACCCGAAATATTCCCTATCCATTCCCTCCACAGTTGGGCCGAAGGGCCTGTTTCCATGCTGTATCACTATGACTCTAATAAGCTAATCACACACGCACACACAGTTATTTATACATAGATTTAACATAATCTTTCAGTATCACATATTTTAAAATCCTCTCACTGCTATCCAAAATGCCCTCCTCCAGAAATTGTGCAAAAATGCCATTTCATTGCACATTGAACAAAGAACATTTTCAATTATTGTTTCATAAAAACATTCCAATTTTGCACTGGCAGTTTAGCAGTCCACTTTGACCATCTGTTTAGCAGGTCTCAGGTTGCAGTTTAGTTTAGTTTGGAGATATTGCGTGGAAACAGGCCCTTCGGCCCACCTAGTCCATGCCGACCATTGATCACCCGCTCTATCCTACGCAATTTTACAGAAGCCAATTAACCTACAAACCCGCACGTCTTAGGAGCGTGGGAGGAAACCGGAGCACCTGGAGAAAACCCACGCAGGTCACAGGGAGAACGTGCAGACTCCATACAGACAGCACCCGTGGTCAGGATCGAACCCGGGTCTCTGGTGCTGTAAGCAGCAAATCCATCGCTAAGCCACTGTGCTGCCCACTTAATTATTCCCAAATAACTCTCCGCTGAAAGTTGCCTTTCACAATAACTCTAGCTTTATAACTCTCATCTTTTAATTATAGTCAGAGATTGAGGTAAAAAAAACAAGCAAATGATTTAATTTTTCTTTCTCGTCTCTCCCCTTCCTTCAAATTTTCAGTCTCTCTATTTTGTTTCCTGCTTCATATCGCGCCCTGAATTAATTCTCACTTCCTGCTCCTGACTCTGGTCATTAATGATTCTATTGCTTGGTTAAGGAGTTTAAGCATTGCTTGTCCAAGTTACACAGCCCCCAGGAGTGCTGTAGAAAGTGCACTCTCATTTTGATTAGCCCAGTCACACCAATTTGTTTCACAAGGCACATGTTAAGCTTATGAGTGAGGGCAATAACTTGTCATTTATTTTGCTACTTGAAGCAGAATCTGGTCCTCTTGATATCCATTCATGAGTCTTTGCTGAAGCAAGCCTACTTATGTGAAGTAATGAACAAGGCTTGGGATCAGCTAATGCATTCTACTGTTGGAGTGACGTCAGTCACTTTTGAGTATAAGTGACCAAAGGTCAGGATTTAATAAGGATCAGAGGAAAGAAAGAAAGTCCATTCACCAGCGAGGAGAGGATTAGAAAGGAAAGAGTTGGTGGGAGAGAACTCGGTAATGCCTATGGGAAAAGATATGCATAGAACTGCAGAAGGGAGGCACGGTGGCGCAAGAGACCCGGGTTTGAGCCTGACAACGGGTGCTGCCTGTACGGGAGTTTGTACCTTCTCCCCGTGACCTGCGTGGGTTTTCTCCGGGAAGCTCCGGTTTCCGGTGTTGGAGAAGTCCAGGAAAAGGGGTCACAGTTTAAGGATAAGGAGGAAGTCTTTTAGGACCGAGATGAGAAAATCATTTTTCACTCAGAGAGTGGTGAATCTGTGGAATTCTCTGCCACAGAAGGTAGCTGAGGCCTGTTCGTTGGCTATATTTAAGAGGGAGTTAGATGTGGCCCTTGTGGCTAAAGGGATCAGGCGGTTTGGAGAGAAGGCAGGTACAGGATACTGAGTTGGATGATCAGCCATGATCATATTGAATGGCGGTGCAGGCTCGAAGGGCCGAATGGCCTACTCCTGCAAATATTTTCTATGTTTCTATGTTTCCTTCCACACTCCAAAGGCGTACTGGTTTGTAGGCTAATTGGCTTGGTATAAATATAAACTGTCCCTAGTGTGTGTAGGACAGTGTTTATGTGCGGGGATCCTTGGTTGGAATGGGCTCGGTGGGCCAAATGGCCTGTTTACGCGCTGTATCTTTAAACTGAACACAACCAGTGTGAATGGGTGATCAATGGTTGGTTTGGACCAGTTGGGTGGAAGGGCTTGTTTCCATGCTGTCTCACTAAACTAAACTACACTAAACTAAATCATGTTGACATTGTCTTTACTATTCATTATTACACTTATTTCCATGACCACCATAAACATTACAGCATCTCATCAGTTCTCAACTTTTTTGGCGAGTTGACCACAATACAAGTCGACACATCTTTTTGGCAGCGAAAGAACACATTCGGCCCATCAATCCTGTGCCAGATGTACAAATCCCCTGCTCATTTCCTCGAGGAGCCCCAAGCTGAGCTACCAGGGGAAAAATACATTCTTTAAGAAGCTAACAGTGAAGTCATTTTCAAAAGCAAGTGATTTGACTTAAATTGTTAAGCCAATTCACTCAAAGTTTGACACAAAGTGCTGGAGTAACTAAATGAAAGGACAGTATGGACAGGCAGCATCTCGGGAGAGAAGGAATGGGCGACAAGGAGGGTCTCGACCCGAAAACAACACCCATGCGGGTCGAGACCCTGCTTCAGACCGAAAGTCGCGGGAAATGGAACAGAGATACGTAGACGATGACTTAGCGAGAGGTAGAGCAAATGAATGAAATATATGCAAAAAAGGAGAAATGCCAAAGGAAACAGGGCATTGTTAGCTGTTTGCAAGGTGAGAACGAGAAGCTGGTGTGATTTGGGTGGGGGAGGAATGGAGAGAGAGAGGGAATGCAGGGGTTACTTGATGTTAGAGGAATCAATATTCATACCCCTGGGCTGTAAGCTGCCCAAGCGAAATATGAGATGCTGTTCCTCCAATTTGTATTTTGACCTCAAAGTTACTCCAGATACAAAACAAAATCAAACATATTCTAATTTTTTTTCCATGCTCTGCCTAAATATAAAGGAAAATAATTATAGAAATGAAGGATGTAATTCTCTGCCGGTAGCAGCGACTACCACCTACCAATAAGTACACCAGGGAGTTGATGGGAGCAGGTGCTTTGGCACTGCCTTGCAGATAGTTCAGTACCAAGAGCTTCACTCCGATCAACACTGGCAGATTTCCCGAGAGATCTTCAAGACCCCAATGACATCATCTTTCCCCATGACAGATTTTCCAAATCGACAAAGAGCCCTCTGCACACCTGCCCGTGCTGACTTTATTTCAGGTATCATTACTTCAGCAAATGCTTTCACGCCATCACGATCATTTCATGAGAATTGTTTTGATTAAAGGAACAGTCCTTTGGCGTTTCTGGTGGTGCAGTCACTCGGCATCTGCTGAATCTTCAGGGCTGCTAAAGGGCCTGTCCCACTGTACGAGGTAATTCAAGAGAATCTCCCGAGTTTCCCCGATTCGAACTCGGAGAATTACGGTAAGAGCCGCTCGTAGGTACTCGGGGCTCTCGTGGACATTTTTCAACATGTTGAAGAAACTTCACCAGCTTACCGCGTTTCCCCGAGTACCGGCCGTTTGCGTTACGAGCCGCGAAGGGACGTCCCGAGCTCCGATGTACCCATGCTACATACATTCTACGTACTTACCACGAGTTTGATATGTTTTTAAACTCGGGAGAGCTCTTGGGTAAACTCGTACAGTGGGACAGGCCCTTTAGAATTCCGTGTGTGGGAAAGAACTGCAGATGCTGGTTCAAACCGAAGATAGACACAAAAAGCTGGAGTAACTCAGCGGGACAGGCAGCATCTCTGGAGAGAAGGAATGGGCGACGTTTCGGGTCGAGACTCTTCTTCAGACTGGTTAGGGGAAAGGGAAACGAGAGATAACGATGAGGATGCAGGGAGATGAAGAACAATGAATGAAAGATATGCAAAAAATCAACAATGATAAAGAAAACAGGCCATTGTTAGCTGTTTGAAGGGTGAAAAATAGAAGCTAGTACTGGGTGACTCTATGAACACAGCCCTAGCCTGCACAACCTCTGCCTGTAGCTCGGAACCTTGAGTCCTGACAACATCCTGGTAAATCTTCTCTGAACCCTTTCAAGCTTTTTTTTAGAGATACTGTGCGGAAACAGGCCCTCCGGCCTACCGAGTCCACGCGGACCAACGGTATCCGCTCATTAACGCTACCCTGCACACACAAGGGACAATTTACACATACACCAAGCCAATTAACCTCCAAACCTATACGTCTTTGGAGTGTGGGAGGAAACCGAAAATCTCGGAGAAAACTCACACCGGTCACCGGGAGCACGTACAAACTCTTTACAGACAGCACGCGTAGTCAGGGGAGAACGTGCAAACTCTTTACAGACAGCACCCGTAGTCGGGATCGAACCCTGGTCTCCGGCACGGCAAACACAGTAAGGCGGCAACTCTACCGCTGCGCCATCGTGCCGCCCCTTGTTCCACAATATTTCCCTGGTGCTTTTTCCTTTAATCAATGCTTGCCTGATCAACGGTCCCCCCAACATTCTCGGTACATTTGCAAATCGTCGGCCGTCGGTCTTCAAATGTACTGGGAAAATGCGTTACATTATTAAGCAACAAATGTACAAGAGGTAAAATTAGATGGACGTAGATGAACAACCAAACGTGTCAAAATTGCAGGGGTAACTTATATAGCACTGCCCAAGAGAATCGGGAGTTGGCAAAGACGTAATGCTGTGTTATAAAGTATCACTGTGCAGCTTTCTTCAGCTCATCAGATGGAGCACAATGGTATCTACGCATGATCTCATCGATGAGTAAGTCCCACTGTGCATGAATCATTTTCTGCAAATAGCAACTTATTTGACTGTGTTTGCTTACAAGGCAATCTGTATATACAATTGCAAGTTCGGGGGGGGGGGGGAGACGTATATTACAGTGTGTAACAGCACTACAACACAGCAAACTAATATTATTTTTAAATGAATTAGCAATGATTCAGGTCAGGACCCTTCTTCAGCCAGTATCTCTGGAGAACATGGGATTCTCCAGAGATTTCAGGTCCTGAAACATCACCTGTCCATGTTCTCCAGAGATATTGCCCAATCCGCTGAGTTACTCCAGCATTTTGCGTCCATTAAGTTTGGCTTAGAGATATAGCATGGAAACCGGCCCTTCGGCCCATCGAGTCCACACCAACCAGCCATCATCCGCACACAATTTATATCCTACATACTAAGGACAATTTACAGATGCCAATTAACCTACAAACCCGCACTTCTTTGGGATGTGGGAAGAAACTAGAGGACCCGGAAAAAAATCTATGCGGTCACAGGAAGAATATACAAACTCTGTACAGACAGCACCTGAGTCAGGATGGAGCCTGGGCCTTCCGGCACTGTGAGGCAGCAACTCTATCGCTGCACCTTTTTGCCGCCCTGTTTCTTTGTTAGGACCAGCATCTGCAGTTGCTTTTTATTTCATTATTATTATTTCAACATGGGATGCTCTTTTGATCTCATTCTACTTTACAATAATAAAAGTATTGAATACAAATCTTGCTTCCATTTGCATTGCAATGTAAAATATTTAATCATGTATCTAAAATATCTAACGTGATCAAAATGTACCTCAAAGGGTTAACATTACACCTCCCCCTCGCCCTGACTGCCATGGTTGCATCTGTAGATTTTCTTGCAAGTAAATTAAATCTAGTGAATGAAAGACTAATTGAAATCAAATGAACTTGTCCCGATAACTCTAAATTATATCCCAAGGTAAGATATGATTTATGCTTCGCATTACATGGACATGCGTTTTTTGGTTTATCATGTTTTACTGATGAGTAACAAACTCTTCAATCCAGTGTTCTCAGATGTTTACTGGGGAGGGCTCAGATTTGATTTGTCCTTTAACAACCATGATCTTTTGCTGCAGAAACAAGGAACTGCAGATGCTGCTTCACAAAAAAAAAAAGACACACAGTGCTGGAGTAACTCAGCGGGTCAGGCAGCATCTCCAGAGAACGTGCACAGGTGATTTTTTTGGGTCGGGTCCCTTCTTCACACTGATTGTAGGAGGGGACGGGGAAGGAAAGCTGGAAGAAGAAGGTCACTGAGGCCAAGTCAGCGGGTATTTTTAAGGAAGCGATAGATGGGTTTCAGTGTTTACGGGGCGGGGTAGAGAGGGAGAGGTATATCAGCCAAGTCTGAATGGTGGAGTTGACTTGATGGGCCGAATGGCCTAACACTGCTCCTAAAGAAACCCATTGTAAACAAATTCCCCAGCCAACCTGGGAAATCCCATATAAATATTTTAAACAAATAAATGGATAAAATGTTACTTGTACTTGGCACTGGGGTTTAAACGGCAAATACTCACCACAGTTTTGTTTGGCAACAATTCCTACATTAGCCGCACTGTTAATTCTTCTGGCTGGCATGAAACCAAATGATATCATTAAATATGGCTGTCCAAGTTGAATTACCATCAGCTCGAGTTATAGCCTTAAGCCCTTGTCCCACGATGCGCGTTCACCCAAGAGCTCACCCGAGTTTAAAAAAAAAATCAAACTCGCGATTAGCACGTAGAATGTACGTAGGACCTTGGGGATGTCCCGTAAAACGGGCTCGTAATGCGAACGGCAGGTACTCGGGGAAACGCGGAAACTCTTGGACATTTTTCCATGTTGAAAAAACTTCACGAGTTACTGCGTTTCCCGAGTACCTGCCGTTAGCATTACGTGCCGCTGCGGGACATCTACGAGGTCCTGTGTACATTCTAACGTACTTATCATGAGTTTCTTTTTGTTTTTTAACTCGGGGGAGCTCTTGGGTGAACTTGCATCATGGGACAGGGGCTTAACTGAAGTTTACCTCGAGCGAATCTTGTAGATTGTAAAATTTACCAAGGGGTAAAAGTCAATTTCAGCAGTTCCACATGAGCCATGCTGTCAGGGGATATGGGGAGAAGGCAGGAGAATGGGGTTAGGAGGGAGAGAATGATCAGCCATGATTGAATGGCGGAGTAGACTTGATGGGCCAAATGGCCTAATTCTGTTCCTATCACTTATGACCTTGTAACTTCATGGCCTTTCGGATGGTGCAGTGGCGCAGCTGGAAGAGCTGCCTCCTTACAGCGCCAGAGACCCAGGATCGACCCTAACCTCGAGTGATGTCTGTGTGGAGTTTGCACGTTCTCCCTGTGACCGTGTGAGTTTCCTCTGGGTGCTCCGGTTTCCTCCCACTGTACAAAGAGGTGCGGGTTTGTAATTGGGCTGTGTAAATTGCCGGGTAATCAATGGTCAGTGCAGGCTTGGTGAACTCTACCGCCGATCACCCGTACACCAGCTCTGTTCCAGCCGACAATTCACAGAAACCATCTTGTGCTTGGAAAGTGGGAGGAAACCGAAGAAGCAGGAGACACCCCTTGGGGGTCACAGGGAGAACGTACAAACTCTGTATAGACAGCACCCGTAGTCAGGTTCAAACTGAGCTCTCTGCTGCTGTAAAGCGCCTGTCCCACTTTCACGACCTAATTCACCACCTCTGCCGAGTTTGCCCTTGACACATACTCGCAGCATGGTCGTCATAAAGTCGTAGGAGGCCGTAGGTAGGTCGTAGCCGGCCGTGATGCTAGTCGTAGGTACTCGTGGCATCAAGTAGGTCGGGGCGTCTCTCTAGCCTGATGAAAAATGTCCACGGGTGAAAAAGGTGGTGAATTAGGTCGAGAAAGTGGGACAGGCCTTTAAGGCAGCAACTCTATCGCTGCTCTGCCATGCAACGCAGGTGAATTGAACAGTACCCTAGTTTGTGGAAAGACCATTCAGAAGCCTGATAATAAACCTGTTAATTGTAGGACAGGAATTGGTGTGAGGGAGAGAGGACATTGATAGGTAGTTGTTTTTTTGTGTAGGAAGGAACTGCAGATGCTGGTTTTAAACCGAAGGTAGACACAAAATGCTGGAGTAACTCAGCGGGACAGGCAGCATCTCTGGCGAGAAGGAATAGGTGACGAGTCGAGTTTTAATGTTTTCTCCGGAGTAATTGTTCTATTGTCTATTGACAGGACGAGCGGCCGGAGCTACTCTATCAACGAATAACCAAATCAGACTGCCGGGCTTGGACGGGAAATTAACAGGATTTCATGGGATGTAACTAACTGGCTGTAAAGTGATTTTCACACATTGCTCTCTACAGCGAGTGACAGAGCATCTTGAGAAAGTGAGTTCATGTTGTTTCTTGCAGCTTGCACACGCCTGAGCCAACATGAAACCATTTTAGCAAATTTTGTATCCAAGGTCTAACACAATTTCCAGCAGAATTTGAGTCGGAAAGAATAAATGTGGATTTACAAAGCTCTTCACGGTCAACGGCTTACTTTCGATGTACTTAACAGTTTCTGCTGTTATACCGCAATGAAAGAAAACACAGCAATACATTGGAATATAACAACGCCCCACAAACAATAATAAGATAATATTGTTTTTAATATCAGCTTTTTTCAAATTACAATCATATAGGTGTCAGTACTCAAAAGCAATTCAACAGTCTCAGATATTCAGCCCATCTAGTCTTGTGTCATGTTGATAAGTTCTAGGAGCGGAATTACGGGGCTGTCCCACTGTACAAGCTAATTCAAGACTTCTCCCGACTTTCCCCTGATTCGAACTCGGAGATTTACGGTAATAGCCGCTCGTAGGTACTCGGGGCTCTCGTGGACATTGTTGAACGTATTGAAAAATCTTCACGCGTCTTCCCGAGCTTACCGCGTTCCCCGAGTACCTGCCGTTAGCGTTACGGGCCGGTAAGAGACGTCCCGAGCTCCGACGTAGCCGCTGCGTACATTCTATGTGCTTCCACAAGTTTAATTTTTTTTTTTAACTCGAGAGAGCTCTTGAATTAGCTCATACAGTGGGACAGGCCCCTTTGGCCAATCGGCCCCTGACGTCTACTCTGTGGCGGCACCTGGTGGAAGGCCACGGGCAGAGCGAACCCTCGGCTCTGGAGGGAGGAGTTAGGTGTCTCGGTGTGGCAGGCACAGGGTCATGGAGTTGATCCTTGGTGGTATTTAAGGTCGGGCAACGCCCGTGTCCATTTGAGGAGTAGGGTGCAGCACTGTAATAATAATAAATACGCTTCGCTCACGCAACTTCGTGTTCCGACTCATTCTTGGCTGGACTCCCGCGAGTCCTCGCTATAACTCAGCCATTCAATCATGGCTGATCTATCTTTCCCTCACAAACCCCATTCTCCTGCCTTCTCCCCGTAACGCCCATACTAATCACGAATCTATCTGTCACTACCTTAAAAATATCCATTGACGGACTCCAGAGCCTTCTGTGGCAATGGGATTCACCATCCTCTGACTAAAGACATTCCTCCTCATTTCCTTTCTAAATGAATGTCCTTTTAATGTGAGGATATGCCCACTGGTCCTTGTCTCTCCCACCAGTGGAAACATCCTCTCCACATCCACTCTATCCAGGCCTTTCACTATTCGCCAAGTTTCAATGAGTTCCCCCCTCATCCTTCTAAACTCCAGCGAATACAGGCCCAGCACCGTCATAGACGCTCATCATATGTTAACCTGATCATTTTTGGGATCATTCTCGTAAAGGGGCTGTCCCACTTGGGCGACCTAATTGGCGAGTTTAGAAGAGTTTGAAAAAAATGACATGTTGAAGACCTCCTTCAACTATGATGAAGACTATTTACGACTACCTTTGACTACCCTCGATTACCTACGACTAACATGCCGACCTACTACGACCTTCTTTGACCTACCACGACTAAACCTACGAGTAAAGACAGTAGCGATTTTTCCATGGCGACCTTTTCTTACTCCCGGGCATTTTTTAACACGTTGAAAAAAACGCCGCAACCTAGCTAAGGCCTCGAGTACGCGGAGACCACTCTCGAGCATGAAGGAGAGTTACGAAGACCTCCTAGGACCTCGTGTCGAACATGCTGCGAGTATGAGTCGAGGTTGCAAACTCGCCAGAATTCGCGGATTAGGTCGCCCAAGTGGGACAGGCCTTGAGACCTCCTCTGGACCCTCTCCAGCGCCACCACATCCTTCCTCAGATCTGGAGCTCAAAATTGCTCAAAATACTCCAAATGCGGTCAGCCCAGCGCCTTCCTTACAAGTCAGATCCGGAAAGCCGCACTACATTGGGGCAGGCATTTGTGTTTTCATGTTTCATGTGATTTGGTGTTTTTTTTATGACGGTTGTCAGATCAATTTCCCTCCTGGGATAAAGAACCTTCTGTAGTATCGTATCGTATCGCAGTGCAGCAGATTTAAAACTGAACCCATGAACTCCTCACACCAGGCATAAATCAACATCTACAGCTGTAGGGTGCGAGCTGTCACAGCCTTGGATTAACACCGCTGGGTCTTCATTCCAGAAACACTGCGTGGAGCTACACCCACCCCTGAGTTGATGCCACTGCGCAAGATTGTCCAGTGCAGCCAAAACATATCAACTACCCCACTCTGGAACCAGGATCGCTGGGCGGGATGGTGCGATGGTCGATTGCCCGTAAATCTCGCAATTGTAGAAAACATGGCAGAGGGTTAGTGCGCGGTGCCGAGGTTAAACTGCAGACAGTTCACAGACGGGGAAAAGGCAGACGAACTTTGGATGGGAAGAATGCTGACGGTTAAGGGACTCCTCCCTCTAGTACAAGTCCTCCCATGCTGAATTTAGCCTTTATATCATTTTTAAGCCTTCAATTACTGTTTGTCGTTGACCTTGTTCACTCACCTTTAAGATTCCAACTTTGATAATGAATTCCAGATTGGGATTGTGTAGGAAGTAACTGCAGATGCTGGTTTAAACCGAAGAGGCAAACAATGCTGGAGTAACTCAGCGGGACAGGCAGCATCTCTGGAGAGAAGGAATGGGTGACGTTTTGGGTCTTCGGTTTAAACCAACATCTGCAGTTCCTTCCTCGTCTGAAGAAGGGTCTCGACCCGAAAAGTCAACTATCCCTTTTCTCCAGAGATGCTGCCTGGCCCGCTGAGTTATTCCAGCTTTTTGTGTCTGTCTCCAGATTGGGATTGCAGCGCCAGAGACCCGGGTTCGATCCTGACTGGGGGGGGTGTCTCCACTGAGTTTGTGCGTTCTCCCTGTGACTTGCGTGTGCGCAGGATAATTAGCTTCTGTAAATTGGAATTCCACTTGTTTGCTATCAAATAGATTTCATATGTGAAGACTTTTTTCAAGTGGCTTGCAACATCCAAGAAACAGAATACGAATGTTGTTAGAGACCTCAAGCCTGCTATAAAGCATCGATTGTACAATTTCCACGTTGAAACCATTAAAAAAAAAATATTTATTCCTTTTCTGGCTTCTCAAGCATGGAACACTATGTGCCATATGTCAAAATATTATTAGTTCAGATTTCTTAAGTATGTGAGATCAATTGAGGCCATCAAATTTTAAATAGGTTCATAATTTGCTCTGCAATCTCTTCCCAATCCACCTTTCACAAGACTTTGTTGAGCAGATTCACAGCGAGCTGATTCAAACTGGATGGCACTCATTTTAACTTGCTCTCCCCTGAAATCAGAGGGTAGAAATTAGGAGAAATGTCTTTAGTCAGAGGGTGGTGAATCTGTGGAACTCATTGCCACCTGTGGAGGCCAAGTCAGTGGATATTTTTTAAGGCAGAGATAGACAAATTCTTGACTAGAACGGGTGTCAGGGGTGATGGGTAGAAGGCAGGAAGATGGGATTAGGAGCCATGGTTGAATGGCGAAGTAGACTCGATGGGCTGAATGGCCTAACTCCACTCCTGTAACTTGTGAACTTGTGACAGTGTTGAGGTCATTGCAAAGAGAATGCTAATGAATAGCCCAAACTCTGGACCTTAGATAAAGCAATGGATATAGGTTTCTTCTTGAAGCAACAAATCTTGCATGATGTGGTTAATCAGAACCTGTACGGCCAAATGCAGGCGGGTGGGTCTAGTGTAGCTGGGACATGTTGGCCGGGATGGGCAAGTTGGGCCGAAGGGCCTGTTTCCACACTCTATGACTCTATGTATTGTTCTATTTACCGTCAATAAGAAGACGCAACGGTAGAGTTACAGCACCAGAGAGCCGGGTTCGATCCTGACCACGGGCTCCGTCTGGACAGAGTTTGTACGTTCTCCCCGTGACCTGCGTGGGTTTTCTCCGAGTTGTTTCCCGCCCTCCAAAGACGTACCGGTTTTTTAGGTTAGTTGGCTTCCGTAAATTGTAGAATTGGTCCTAGTGTTGGGATAATGTTACTGTACGGGGTGATCACCAGAGAGCACCGACTCAGTGGGCCGCAGGGCCTGTTCTGTGCTGAATCTCTAAAGTCTAAGGTCTCCAGAAAAGACAAATATTAATTGCAGCTCTAAGCTTATATTACTTTGGGTAAAATGCTCATCACTCCAACAAATTTCTGAATTATGAACTGCCTTGATTGTTTTAGGACTGCGGTCTTTGCTTTTGTTTTTGCACTATATATATATATATTTTTTTTTAACTGATTGAACTCCTTCTGCCGTTTAGTATTGGTATCTACTATGTTTACTTACCTGGTGCGCTGCTGCAATAAGGAATTTCATTGTTCTGTTTTGGGACATAGGACAATAAAACACTCTTGACTTCTCGCAAAGGTCGATGAATGTTACTCAAATTTTTAAATCGTGGAGCTCAAAGTGTAAAATAACTTCCAGAAATCTGACAGGGTCACAGACTTTCCAGCTCTCTCCATTTTTCTTTTGGCTCTGCCTTGAAGTCGCCCATATTTAATTTTACAAATCTATTCACGTTTGAATGTTTCGAAAGGCTTTTTAACTCGGTTTAATATTTTGAGTTAGTCTGCCATCATATTTTATTTTCTCCCCCTGTACCATTTTCTTCATCATTCTTCATGAATTTTAGCATTGGACGAGGGTGCGTTGTTATTCCCAACCCAAATGAAATTCTTTTCCTTATGTTTGTTTCCCATCACTCCTCTCTGATATGTTCAACCAAGGCAGACACAAAATGCTGGAGAAACTCAGCGGGACAGGCAGCATCCCTGGAGAGAAGGAATGTGCGATGTTCTGAAGAAAGGTCCCAATCCGAAACGTTACCCATTTCCTTCTATCCAGAGATGCTGCCTGTCCCGCTGAGTTACTCCAGCAGTTTGTGTCCATCTTCGGTGTGAACCAGCATCTGCAGTTCCTTCCCACACATCTTCAATGACCATGTCAGTTCGGAATCCCTTATGGATCAGGCAGGGTGATCTGCTGGCTCCGCTCTGCACTCCTCGTCTCACTGCAACTAGTAACTGCCCGGCACTTCATGTGCAAGTTCTTAATGTCAAATAGGCACCTGCTTCTGCTACCATCATCGCAGCAAACTCCATCTTCTATTCTCAACAGCCTTCTCGCTGACTCTACCTGCACGAATTGTACATTCGCCCTCCCTGACTGCACTCCCGACCAAATCCCTCAACTGCAGATTCTCAGGTAATTAGTAATCTCTCACCCGCCATCCTCCTGGCCCCCAAATAGTGCTTGCAAAATACTGCCAGTGACTGCATGACAACACTGCTTCAACTTACAGCTTGCTTACAGAGTATCATACAAAGTGGCATTCTTTGACATAGCACCATTTAAGGTACAGGGTGGCACATTGGTGCAACGGTAGAGTTGCTGCCTCACAGCGCTGGAGACCCGGGATCGATCCTGACTGCGGGTGCTGTCTGTACGGAGTTTGTACGTTCTCCCCATAGCCGCGTGGATATTCTCCGGGAGCTCTGGTGTCCTCCCACACTCCAAAGACGTACTGGTTTGTAGGCTAATTAGCTTGTATAATTGTAAATTGTCCCTTGTGTGTGTAGGATAGTGTTAATGTGCCGGGATCGCTGGCTGGCACAGGCTTGGTGGGCTGAAGGGCCTGTTTCCGCGCTGTATCTCTAAACCAAAACTCAACTTCTCCATTTTGCCAAATTTCCAATGTCTGCATATAACAAATTAATTTAGTCACTGAAGTTGCTTTTTTGTCCTTCATATTTTCCAAATCATTGTAGAAAATTGTGATCATTCTAGCCTGAATAAATCTTTACAGGCAATCCTGACGAGAGGCCATCATCGTGAGCCCGGTGATAAATATTTAATGATAATCAAACTGTGTGTCGTCACGATTCTCTCTCCGTCCCTCCCCCTCCCCCACCCTGTCATCCTGCTAGTTTCACTGTTTGTATCCCTCCATTGTCACCTCTTCCACAGCCAACAATGGACCATTGTGGGCCGCACCCTCTCTGAGTCACCGGGCCAGCTCTGATTTGGTAGAGAGTCAAAGAGTGATACAGGCCTTTCTGCCCAACTTGCCCACACCGGCCAGCATGTCCCATCGACACTAGTCCCACCTGCCTGCGTTTGGCCCATATCCCTCCAAACTTGTCTAATTGTTTCTTAAACATTGCGATAGCCATAGTTCTGTACCTTTTCATACCTCTCGTTTCCCTCTCCTCAACTCTCAGTCTGAAGAAGGGTCTCGACCTGAAACGTCATCCATTCCTTTTTTCCAAAGATGCTGCCTGACCCGCTGAGTTACTCCAACATTGTGTGTCTAACAACCGTATTGGACCCAGAGAGTTGGGAATTTATGAAATTCCCTGCCACAGAGGGCAGTGGAGGCCACATCACTGGATGGATTTAAGAGAGAGTTGGATAGAGCTCTAGGGGCTAGTGGAGTCAAGGGATATGGGGAGAAGGCAGGCACGGGTTATTGATAGCGGACAATCAGCCATGATCACAATGCATGGCGGTGCTGGCTCGAAGGGCCGAATGGCCTCCTCCAGTACCTATTTTCTGTGTTTCTATGTTTCTATGACCCAAGCTCACTCTGAAGAATAGCTCAATGGGTATGAAACCATTATCACAATGTCAATTCAGACAAAGGTCTGAAGAAGGGTCTCGACCCGAAACGTCACCCGTTCCTTCTCTGCAGAGATGCTGCCTGTCCTGCTGAGTTACTCCAGCATTTTGTGTCTACCTTCAATTCAATCTCATCCTATTTTCAATTTGAGAAAGAACTTGTGCATGCAAGTGTGAACACTGGCTTGTATTCTGAAACAAAATGTGGACTCGCATGCAAAGGGAAGGGTTATCAATGGGAAAGTATGTTCGAGCTTGTCATAATTCATAATAGAAATGATGCATTTTCTCGGAGGACAGAGCTAAGGGGGATAAATGTGTCTTTGGCTGCTCGTCCTTGCTTCAGAGAGGATAGAATGTCTCCCTATTGCAAAATCGCTGGCCAAAATAAGCTTCCTTGGAAGAGTACCAACCTGCTGCCCTTTCACACCCACACAGCTGAAAAAGATCTTCAGTGGATAGGTGATGTGTTCTGGCAGCTCAGGGCCCGAGTGGTGGAGGTGAAAATCACCCCCCCTGAAATCAGGAGCCCACAACCCATGCCATCTTTGGCTTCCAGTGAAGAGGAAGCATCCAAAAATAACCAAACTCCTCCAGGGAGGGATTCTGAATCGGTGCATTTTTGTAATTAACTCAATGAAGTCAGTCTTCTGGCAAATTAATTCAACATTCCTAGCAGTCACGATTCACTCCGGAGTCCAGAGGATTCAGGGCTATTTTAAAAAAAGAGATGTTTTTGATTCAAGTTGGAAATTGAAATATTCAGGAAGCTGGGTTTAAATTTCCCCACACGAGTCCTGCCAATCTGCAGAGCATGGATAAATCCCAAGTATCATCAATTTCTTCTGTCAGAGGGTGGTGAATCTATGGGATTCATTTCCACCGAAGACTGTGGATGCCAAATCCATAGATACTTTTAAGGCGGAGACTGACAGATTCTTGATTAGTACGGGTGTCTGGGGTTATGGGGAGAAGGCAGGGGAATGGGGTTAGGAGGGAGAGATAGATCAGCCATGATCGGATAACAGTGCAAACTCGATGGGTCGAATCGCCTAATTCTGCTCCTTATGGCCTATGCATTCCACAGACTAGGCTTATCCTCTCCACATTCATCCGAGACAACAGAAAATTATTGCATTTCAGTATTTCTTATTCAGAGGGACCAAATATACATTGGCAGGTAATCTGGCTCCATTTTACAATCACTCAATTGAACGAGAAAATTATCCAAATATTTCTGCTGACAATAATTAATTAAGTGCTATTGATTTTCTTAGCAACCAAATAAACTGCTAACGTTATGTGAGATAGACACAAAGTTCTGGCTAACATTACATGCCGCTCATTTTTTTTTCACTTTACTTCCAGAAAACAATTAAGGGCGGCACGGTGGCGCAGCGGTAGAGTTGCTGCCTTACAGCGCTGGAGACCCGGGTTCAATCCTGACCACGGGTGCTGTCTGTACAGTTTATACGTTCTGCCCAAGGCCTGCGTGGGTTTTCTCTGGGCGCCCCGGCTTCCTTCCACACTCCAAAGACGCACAGGTGTGTTGGCTAATTGGCTTGGTATAAATGTAAATTGTCCCTGGTGTGTGTAGAATAGTGTTAGTGTGTGGGGATGGCTGGTCGGTGCAGTCTCGGTGGGCTGAAGGGACTGTTTCCACGCTGTATCACTGAACTAAGCAAAACTAAACTAATGGTTAAACAAATAACCACATATTTTAAATTATGGCTCGGTGCATAAATTAGCATGTGGAAGCTGTGTTTACACAGCTATTATGTGACCTGGTTTCCCTCCATAAAACATTATTTTAGTTGACATGTATCCAAACTGAAGACAGACACAAACTGCTGGAGTAACTCAGTGGGTCAGGCAGCATCTCTGGAGAGAAGGAATGGGTGACGTTTCGGGTCGAGACACTTCAGCTATGTCCAAGCGGAGATTGCCTGTGTTTGTCCTGCCTCCTGGATTTTCTTCCCTGTGTGACTCCTTTCCTACTTCAGACTTTTAGTCTTAGGAGAAAGATACAGTACGGACACAGGCCCCTCGGCCGACCGAGTCCATGCCAACCAGCGATCACCCTGCGCACTAGCACTATCCTACACACGAGTGCAACAATTTACCATCTAACCAAAGCCAGTTAACCTACAAACCTGTACGTCTTTGGAGTGTGGGAGGAAATGAGAGCACCCAGAGAAAACCCACGCAGGTCACACGGATAAAATGCAAACTCCAGACAGCCAACACCTTTAGTCAGATTCAAACTCTGGTCCCTGCCCTGTGAGGCATCAACTCTACCACTGCGCCTCCACTGCTCTTGATAAACTGGGACAAGCAGCTCTTCTTCATTTGCTAGCTCGATCAGAATACATAATGTTTTCTGAGAGACTACAGCACATTCAGAGCTGAACTAATCTCCTCACACGGTGGTGCAGCGGTGGAGTTGCTGCCTTACAGCGAATGCAGCGCCGGAGACCCGGGTTCGATCCTGACTGCGGGCGCTGCCCGTACGGAGTTTGTACGTTCGCCCCGTGACCTGCGTGGGTTTTCTCCGAGATCTTCGGTTTCCTCCCACTCTCCAAAGGCGTACAGGTTTGTAGGTTACTTGGCTCGATAAATGTAAAAATTGTCCCTCGTGGGTATAGGATTGTGCGGGGATCGCTGGTCGGAGCGGACCCGGTGTGCCAACACCCTTTCACAAAAGAAGAGTACAAAACTATGAGAGGCATAAAAAGGGTCAACTGTCAAGGCCTTTTTCCCCCCAGGGTCGAGATGTCCAACACTAGAGGGCATAGCTGTAAAGTTAGAGGGAGAACGTTTCATGGTGATGTGTGGGGCAGGTTTTTTTTCGTTTTTTTACACAGAGAGTGGTGGGGGCCTGGAATGCATTGCCAAGGGTGGCAGTGGAGGCAGATACAATTGTGGTATGTAAGAGGCTTTTAGGTGGGCACATGGAAGTATAAGGAAGAGAGGGATATTGATCATGTACGAGCAGACAAGATCACTTTCGCTTGGCTTCATGTGTGGCACAAACATTGCGGACCGAAGGGCCCGTTCCTGTACTATTTTCTGAAGTTTGGATTTTCACTCAACAATTTTGAAATGAGTCTGAAATATCAAATGATGTATGAAATAAAAGTCTTGTTGAATTAAAGATTTTACAGATGGTTACGTCACTTGCATTTTAATAATCTCAGCAAATATTGAGATGCACAAGCACCATCTTTGATGTGTAGGAAGGAACTGCAGATGCTGGTTGACACCAAAGATAGACACAAAACGCTGGAGTAACTCAGCGGGACAGAGAGAAGGAATAGGTGACGTTTCGGGTCGAGACCCTTCTTCAGACTGCCCAATATTTTATGTGGAGGAAGAAACTACAGATGCTGGTTTACCCTGAAGATAGGCACAAAATGCTGGAGTAACTCAGCGGGACAGGCAGCATCTCTCTTGAGAAGGAATGGGTGACATTTCGGTTCGAGCTGTTTTATGTTTTGTTCAATGAACTGGAAATCCTAGCAGAATCAGGGGATATGGGGAGAAGGCAGGCACGGGTTACTGATTGTGGATGATTAGCCATGATCACAATGAATGGCGGTGCAGGCCCGAAGGGCAAAATGGCCTCCTCCTGCACCTATTTTCTATGTTTCTATTGAAACAAACTATCTGGAGGATCAATAATCTGTGTTCTATCTACTACTCTGAGGCATGTTAATTCCAAAGGAGTATTTGCTAACAAAGAGATTCAGGATGTTTCTAGGAAGCATTTAATGACTGTCTCTATGGAGCGAAGGAAATAGGCAACGTTTCGTCCCGAAACGTTGCCTATTTCCTTTGCTCCATAGATGCTGCCTCACCCACTGAGTTACTGCAGCACTTTTGTCTACCTTTGATTTTCCAGCATCTGCAGTTCCTTCTTAAACATAATGACTGCCTCTTCCCACTCTATCATCTACCACCCACCCCTCCACTCCCTCACTGCTCCCCCGTGTTGAAGAGTCATTCCATTCCTCATGAATAATTCTTTGTGTCGCTTCAGCCTGAAGCACATGGTGTCTCGTCACTGCAGCCTGAATCACCTGGCACATACCTCACTTATTTTCATCCACGTGATTCAACTGTTACCGACTCTACATCACCATTCACCGATCAGTTTACGTCATTTTGGTGTTGGGCTCACGAGAAATAAAAGCAAATCTGTTCGGACATTCCTCAGCGTTTTAAAATCCAGGTGGCAATTCACGAAAGGCTGCCTAATGCGTTTTAATACTCAAATCGTGTAAAGTATTTCAAGGCAGTTTACGGGAAGGGCAGATCTCAGCGGCAGCCCAAATTCACTCGGCATCAGTGCGGCACGGTGGCGCAGCGGTAGAGTTGCTGCCGTACGGCACCAGAGACCTGGGTTCGATCCTGACTACGGGTTCTGTCTTAACGGAGTTTGTACGTCCTCCCCGGGACCAGTGTGGGTTTTCTCCGCGATCTCCGATTTCCTCCCGCACTCCAATGATGTACAGGTTTTGTAGGTTTATTTGGTTTGGTATAATCGCAAATTGTCCCTAGTGTGTGTAGGATGGCGCCAGTGTATTGGGATCGCTGGTCGGTGCGGGCTCGGTGGGCCGAAGGGCCTGTTTCCGCGCAGTATCTCGAAACCAAACTAAAAATCCAGACGCGCACAGTTTTGTTTTAACAGCATAGTAATAGCTAGTTGTAAGACTTAAGTTTATTGACTGCCTTTGTCATTTGCGTTTTTTAAATCCTTTGACAAATGATCAAATTATTAAATGAAAAAAAAAGTGGAATTTCATTTTACCACCAAGCAGATGTGCCTGAAGATTGGAAATTGAACATGAATTATTACAATATTGTATAGCATTGGCTCGGAGACATAGACATGAACTATAATACAACTTTTTTGGCAATCTCTGGAGAGAAGGAATAGGTCTGAAGAAGGGTCTCAACCCGAAATGTCACCCATCCCTTCTCCCCAGAGATGCTGCCTGTCCCACTGAGTTACTCCAGCATTTTGCGTCTATCTTCGATTTAAACCAGCATCTGCAGTTCATTCATACACTATTTGTCAATCTAATTTTCGGAGCAGGTAGATTTCTTAATTTGCAAGATATCTGAATAATAAAAGTCTGTTTAATTGCCATTATTGTTTCAAAAAAACATGTTTTAAACTCAATTTTACAACAGTGTATTAACCTTTATTTCCTTGACCTGTTATCTAGGCTCATGATAAAAGTAATTCACCATTGAGTGCCTGTCTGTGCTGGTCCATTGACATGCTCCCGGCATGGATTAATACTCCACTGAGAAGCTGCCTGTAAAGATGCATTATCACATCCAGACAACTTGCTTTCACCAGCTCCTGCATGTGTCGTGTTGTGATGGATTATTGCCTCTGCAGCAGCCCCGGAAATAATAGATCAATCAGCCCCTTTCGAAGATCCAGTGAGGACATATTAACCATGCCATGCAGGGGCAGCACAGTGGTAGAGTGGCTGCCTTAGAGCACCAGAGACCCGGGCTCGATCCTTTAATATTCCATTGTTATTGGCATCTACAGAGATCATCAGATCAGAGGCAGCCTAAAGGGATATTAATTGCTTTGGTTTTTAATTTACTTCAGAGATACAGCGCAGAAACCAAGTCCGCGCCGACCAGCGATCCCCGCACATTAACACTTCTAGGGACAATTTACGCTTATACCATGTGCACAAACCTAGCCAATTAACCTACAAACTTGTACACATTTGGAGTGTGAGAGGAAACTGAAGAGCTTGGAGAAAACCCACGCAGGTCACGGGGAGAACGTACAAACTCCCGTAAAGACTGCACCCGTAGTTGGGATTGAACCTGGGTCTCCTGTGCTGCAAGGCAGAAACTCTACCACTGCGCCACCTTGCCACATTTTATACTACGTGTTATTAGATGTGCATCAATCCCCCATTATGTGCACATGAGGTGGGGTGTTAATTTGTTCGCCACCTTTCGTCCATCCTTACTGAATGCATTCAGTGTTACATTAATCCTTTTGCAAAATTGTGTTAACCTTTCATTACCAAACACATGCATGACTGTGTTAATCTGTTTGCGCTGGCTCCTGACAGGGGCAAGATGGGTATAAATCTGCTGCTGCTGGCTCCCTACATTGTCATGGTAATCCAACATTTCTGGGCACCAGCAGTGAGTGGTGTGTTAATCTGTCAATATTTCGCTCCAGATCTGGTGCATTGTTCTATTATTACCGTCTGCTCGTTGCTTCCTATTGAATACCTGTTGAACGTACAAACTCCATATAGACAGCACCCATAGTCTTCATTAGTACGGGTGTCAGGAGTTATGGGGAGAAGGCAGGAGAATCGGGTTTGGAAGGGGAGATAGATCAGCCACGATTGAAAGGCGGAGTAGACTTGATGGGCCAAATGGCCTAACTCTACGTCTGTGTCTTATGACCTTATGAAATTATCATAGTCTAACAGATACTGTATGCCTCAGGTTAAATAGAGAGGAGGTCTTTGGCTTGTAAATGGTTGGCCCTTGGAGCCCGGTCAATCTAAACAAACTTTTGCAAGAATGCAACCAAAAGCATGTTCCACGAGCGATTTTCTTTTAGATTGGAGCCTGAACCTGGTGTTTCTCTTTGAACAAAAACAAACGAGGGCAGAATTGAACACTATATCATGGTGGGGGAAAATAATTCACAGACACATTGAGCCCAGAAGGATCGTATGCCAAGAATAAAATACATAAAGACAATATACCGCGTGCAAGTACAACATTCCATATTTTCACATGATTGAAAAGAATCCTTTTCCCATCACCATACGATAACTGGCAAAATAACATTCTTTTGTCTGATTAGTGCGGCACTCTTAAATAGAACAACTTGGCGCACACACCACCACATAATTAGAGATAAGACATTACGTACAAGTGTACCCAACATATAAACCAGCCACTAAGTCCAAGTTCCCATTTATTGCCACATTCACCAATTAAGGTACAGTGGAATTTGATTTACCATGCAGCCACACAACCAAAAAGGGCACAATAATTAACAAATACAACATGCCTGGACCATGTCCTTCGATTTATTGTGGGTGTCAATGGGTGGTCGCAGGATTATTCCTCGTACACAAACATGCCTATCGATGTTATTTTTGGATCCAGTGGCGGCTCTAGCAATGATTTTTATCGCCAGTGCCCTTTTGGGCAGTGGAAGTTAAGGGGCTGTCCCACTGCACGAGTGAATTCAAGAGCTCTCCCGCGTTTAAAAATAAATTAAACCTATGATAAGCACGTAGAATGTACGTAGCGGGTACGTCGGAGCTCGGGGACGTCTCTTAGTGGCTCGTAACGCTAACGACAGGTACTCGGGAAAGGCGGTAAGCTCGTGAAGATTTTTCAACATGTTGAAAAATGTCCATGAGAGCCTCGAGAACCTACGAGTTCGAATCAGGGGAAACTCGGGTGAACTCATGAATTACCTCGTACAGTGGGACAGGCCCTTAAAGAGTGATGTTATTATCCCCTCCAAAAACAAAATCATATCAGGGCATAATGCAAACCCTTGTAGTATTATTGATTTCACGTACGTTGCTACGGTCTTTGAAAAAAGGCCTTGTATTACAAATCTTATGATATACATACATTTTAAAGGACAAGTTTAAAAAAAAGATCCCAATTCAACATCTAGCATCCGTGTTTGTTCTTTTGTACTCTTTCAATGAAAATGTGTGCAATTAACTTCATTGATTAAATATCTGGTCAGAAAGTTCTCGACAAACGGTCTGGAACAGTTAAAGGTTTTCTTGAAAATAAATAAAGGCTTACCCGCATAAAGATTTGGATCGATGTAATCGTCCAGTTTCTTGTAGTGGATGATATAGTCTGCTATCTTTGTTCCGATCACGGGTTGAGCATCTTGCCATTCCAAGCCTATCATGGTACTCGACGGTTCTACACTTGCTGAGAGCCTTAAACTTGAAGTAAAGAAATCAGAGACCAACATTAAGGGGTGCAAAGGTCCATTTCTCAAAGCACAGCACATCATTTCCCACGTGTCAGACATAAGCACTAGTTTAACCATTTCAAAACCCATTGGGTTGGAGGAACTCAGTCGGTCAGGCAGCATTGCTGGAAGGAATTAGACAGGTGACCATTCATGTCGGGACCCTTAGAAACATAGAAACATAGAAAAGAGGTGCAGGAGGAGGCCATTCGTTCCCTTCGAGCCACTAGAGCTCTATGCAACTCTCTCTTAAATCCATCCAGTGATTTACTTCCACTGCCGTCTGTGGCAGGGAATTCCGTAAATTCACAAATAAATTCCATAAATTCTTCAGAATCTAGAAGAGGTCTGAAGAAGGGTCCCCACTGGAAACATCGTCAGTTTCTTTACTGGAATTTATCTTGCACTAAACGTTGTTCCCTATATCCTGCACTGGTACCCTGTGCGTGACATCATTGTAACCAACTATAGTGTTGAAAACAACTGCAGGTGCTGGTTTACACCAAGGAAAGACACAAAGTGCTGGAGTAACTCAGCGGGTCAGGCAGCATCTCTTGAGAAAAAGATTTGGTGACATTTCGGGCCGGGACCACTGACTGGTTAGCACGCAACAAAAAAGATTTTCACTGTACCTCGGTACACGTGACAATAAACTAAACTTAGCTAAACTAAAATGAACTAAACTAAACTAAACTAAATTAAACTAAACAGAACTAAATTCAATTAGTTTAGAGATACAGCGTGGAAACAGGCCCTCTCAGCCCACCGAGTCCGCACTGACCAGTGATCCCCGCACGCTAACGAACACACAATGAGGGTCACAGGGAGAACGTGCAAACTCCGTAAAAACAGCACCGTAGCCAGGATGGAACCTGTGTCTCTGGCGCTGTAAGGCAGCAACTCTACAGTTGCACCACCGTGCCAGCCAGGGATTCTTTTGATCCCTGTCATATTTTCTGTACTACCACACATAGATAAGATTTCTTACTGGCATTCATCTAACCTACAGTCGGAGAACTATATACCACTATCATTCCTCATGATCCCTGTCTGCAATAACTATATATTTTATAAACTTTTAGGATATTGATCGAGTTGATTCAATTTAATTAATGGCATGTGGAGAGTATCTTCTTCAAGAACTAAAAATAAAGTGAAATACTCAAGGAAATAAGCTCACCTGAGAATGATACACAGGAACGACGATATAAGTACATACTGTAACACTAGCTTGAAGCTGAACAATCCCAATTTATCATCTGCCTTTATTAAGAAACAAGCCATTAAATGCTCTCCTCTGTGGTTATGCCTGGCTGATCAGCGTCACATATAATGCCTATGCTGAGAGACATGTCCGCAAACAAGGTGTATGAATGTTGATATCTCTAACTTCAAGTAACCCTAGCGTCCCCTCTCCCTCTCCCTGTAGTTCCCACACCCTAGTCATCCTAATATTTTCACTCTCGTCCTGTTGAGTTTCATCGTCTGTATAACTCGTTATCGCCTACCCCACATCCAACAATGGACCATTGTGGGCTCCACCTTCACTTGATCATCGTTGCTTTTTTGCATATCTTTCATTCATTTCTTCTGCAAATATCTCTCCTTTCCCTCTCCCCGCCGACTCTCAGTCTGAAGAAGGGTCTCGACCCGCGACACCACTTCTTCCTTCTTTCCAGAGATGCTGCCTGACCCGCTGAGTTACTCCAGCTTTTTGTGTCCATCTTCAATGTGTGGAACGAGTTGCCGGAGGAGATACCTGAGGCAGGGACTATTGCAACGTTTAAGAAACATTTAGACAGGCACATGGATATGACAGGTTGAGAGGGATATGGGCCAAACGCAGGTAGGTGGGACTAGTGTAGATGGGACAAGTTTTGGTTGGAGTGGGCAAGTTGGGCAGAAGGGCCAACTGTCTCTATGATTCTATGACAATGCAGATTGCTAATAACAATTAATTGAGTTTATTCAACATTGTGTCTGGATGTCTATACTTGCTTGAAATATTTTATTTGTCACATTAGTAATTTGGAATGTCCCAAAGTACACCGAGGCACACAGGAAAATACCATCAACATTTGAACAGCATTTTTGAGACATTTAAGAAGGAAATTATTTTTTATTAACACATTGCTCCTGTACCTTCAAAGTAGGAATGGAGGGGATAGCAAATCCCGATTAGAGATAAAATAAATAAATCTATCCTTTGCTGCTGACTCCCATCAGAGGATTGCATCTGGATCTCCAGGATCAGGGACAGTTTCTTCCCAGCTGTTATAAGTTTATTGGCCAAGTATTCACATACAGGGAATTTGCCTTGGTGCTCAGCCCGCAAGTGACAACATGACACACAGTGACAGTTAGGAATGACACATAAAACATTGAACATTAAAGGCAACTGAAACACCCTACCCACAACTGGAGAGCAGTCCTGAACTGCTATCTACCTTATTTGTGACCGCTCGGACTTTCCTTGCAATAACATTATTCTCTTATCGTGTATCTATACACTATTAATGGCCCGATTGTAATCACATATTATCTTTATGCTGACTGAATAATAGCACGTTACAAAAGGTTTTCATTGTACCTCGATACACGTGACAATATACTAAACCGTAAACTGTCTCTTGCAGTCATGGTGAAAAACAGCAGAAAAACCAAGCCAGGTATTTATAAAGCAAAGGACATTCCTTCAAATAGCAGCAGTACCATAAAATGTGCCCTCAAAGCAATGTTGCACTTGGATAGAGTGGATGCGGAGAGGATGTTCCCACCACTGCCATCAGGCTATTAAACACTACAACCTCACGTGGGCTCTGAACTACAATAGACTATTATTATTATTGTTCCACTGTTCTGTTTGTTCTTTCAGTATGTGTGTATGTGTTAATATATATGTGTGTATAGATACACTGTGAGCTTTTCTCTCTCGTTTATCATATCATACTATGTTTACATATTCTGTTTTGCATTGTTCTATCTGGGACACACGACAATAAAACACTCTTGACTCTGGACTCGTGTTGAGCAGTGATTCCCACCCTGGGGCCATATGGGGGAACATTTGAAACATTTTTGAGGATTTAGGGGGCCACAGGTTCAATGAAGGGGGACACTTTTTTTCCGCTAATAATGTTGGGGGGGGGGGGAATTAAAGAGCCCAAGGGAGCCACGAAAGGTTGGGAACCACTGGTGTACAGTCTAGGACTAGTGGTCATAGCCTCAGAATTGAAGGACGTTCTGTTATGAAGGAGATGAGGAAGAACCTATTTAGTCAGAGGGTGGTGAATCTGTGGAATTCATAGCCACAGAAGGCTGCGGTGGCCAAGTCAATGGATATTTTTCAGGTGGAGATAGATAGATTCTTGATTAGCACGGGTGTCGGGGGTTATGGGGAGAAGGCAGGGGAATGGTGTTGAGAGGGAGAGATCGATCAGCCATGATTGAATGGCGGAGTAGACTTGATGGGCCGAATGGCCAAATGATGTTCCTAGTGACCTTAGTTGTGCGCCAACATTAGCACCGGTTACACCCGAGAGTGGCATCTTCGGAAGCGTTGCAGCCACTTGGACCTGCAGTGCAGCGTTGGAGAGAGAGAGAGCAGAGTGAAAGGCAATTTTTGGCTGTGGTCGTCATACGTACACAGGCTGAGGTAACGGGCTGCAGTTTGGGAGACCGTCTTCATCGAAGGCACTCAAGTCACATCTGCACCAATCATCAATGACATCACCCTTCCCCAGGCACCAGTAGGAGCTCATTAGCGCCGTCTTGAAAGCCTGCAGAACAATCACAGCAGCAACGGTAACCAGTAACAGAGTTGACTCACTCGCTGTCTCATTTTGCACAATCCAACATCACAGCAAAAAGGGCAACATCGACCTTACAACATGTAGTCTTTCAAAACACAACATACCTTTCCTGAGTCATCGGTGTCAGCTCTAATTTGTTTTGTACCTTCTAATACCCCTTGTCCCCCTCGCCCCCGATTCTCATAGAAACATAGACAATAGGTGCAGGAGTAGGCCATTCGGCCCCTCGAGCCAGCACCGCCATTCAATACGATCATGGCTGATCATCCTAAATCAGTGTCCCGTTCCTGCTTTCATCCCATATCCCTTAACTCCGCTATCCCTAAGAGCTCTATCCAACTCTCTCTTGAAAGAGAACCAGCCTCCACTGCCCACTGAGGCAGAGAATTCTACACACTCACAACTCTCTGTGTGAAAAAGTTTTTCCTCATTTGTTCTAAATTGCTTACCACTTATTCTTAGATTCAGTCTAGAGAAGGGTCTCGACCCCGAAACATTACCTATTCCTTCTCTCCAGTGATGCTGCCTGTCCCGTTGAGTTACTCCAGCATTTTGTGTCTACATCCTAAATGAATCTGGTTTTAATGAAAGCCTTTGTTTAGATGATGTGGTTAGAACGTTTACTCATTGCTCTGACTAAGTCTGGCTTGCCTTGTACAGTTACAACTTTATTGAAGAAGCATGATGGCACAGCAAGATGAATCTGAAACTACCATGTTTGTATTCAATCAATAATTAGTTTAGTTTAGTTTAGAGATGCAGCACGGAAACAGGCCCTGTGCCCCACCGAGTCCGTCCCGCCATTAAACACTGTCCTACACCCACTAGGGACAATTCACACTTATACCAAGCCAATTAACCTACAAACCTGTACGTCTTTGGAGTGTGGGAGGTAACTCCAGATCTCGGAGAAAAGCCACGCAGGTCACGGGGAGAACGTACAAACTCCGTACAGACAGCACCCATAGTCGGGATCGAACCCGGGTCTCTGGCGCTGTGAGGCAGCAACACTACTGCTGTGCCTGCGCTGTGCTGAATGTCCCCACATTTGTACACTCATTTTAAAAGCAGTGCACTGCATTTTAAAAGCAGGAGTCACTGTGGTGGATGTTCATGTTAAAATATGTTTTTGAGTCTGTTGCTTTTAATTGCATGACTGAGCTGGCCGGTGAAATCCCTCAAATGTTGCAAAACATACTTGGCGAATAAAACCTGAAAAAAGCCCATCTTAAAATTCTGGAAAAATTCTCCTATACCAACAGTTAATATGTGGATTTCAACTATGTTCGAAACACTACACTTGGAAGATATGAGACTGCGACTGGCAGGAAAATCAGACTCTTTCTATAAGACGTGGTCTGCATTTATTAATCTATTACAAGGATAAGGTGCAAGAATACCTCAAAATGTACCGGCGTCGGGTCTTGGTAAAGGGGGAAGAAAAACTGTCGAGTTGGTAGATTCCTTTTGCGAGATGTTTATAATAAAGTAACTGGTCTTTCTTCTTTCTTTCTCTACCTTTCCCTTTTTCTTTTTTTTTTCCCCTCCAGGTTCTAAATCTCCAGTCTCTAACTCTTCAAGGGTTTCCTTTCCCTCTGCCACGCTTCTGCACTGTCACATCTCTCTTTCACTCTTCTACTTCCTTTCCTGGTATTTCTCTCTCTTTTCCAAAGCCTTAAATAAATTAAGGGGTACAACGACTGGAATACAATACAAGGGACGTACGCTGATGTAACTTACGGTACCGCTAATAAATAAAGATATCAGAAATTTAAAAAACCTGATTCTGATTCTGATTCCACAAGTGAATGGAGATGGTGAAGGTAAAGAATCGTAGTGAGAATTGCATGTGAGTTGATTCACTTATGGGTTGCACAGAGAGACCTATTCTTGGTCAGATCCACCAGACAGGTGACTGGCATAAAAATGCAACAAATATGGTTATAACCAAAAAAATGAAACATTACATTTTATATTTTTACATTTTTAAATAATTAAAACAATATATAAGCTCATTAGTTCATAACATATAGGAGCAGAATTAGGCCATTCGGCCCATCAAGTCTATTCTGCCCTTCCGTCATGGCTGATCTATCTTGCCCTCTCAACCCCATTCTCCTGCCTTCTCCCTATAACCCCTGACACCCTTACTAATCCAGAATCTCTGCCTTAAAAATATACAATGACAGCCTCCACAGTCTTCTGTGGGAATGAATTCCACAGATTCACCACCCTCTGACCAAAGGAGTTCCTCCTCATCTCCTTTCCAAAGCTACCTCCTTTTATTCTGAGGCTATGGCCTCTAGTGGAAACATGTAGCAGAATTATATTGTTAAATACTTTAAAAAAAAAACATTTTAAAATAAAAAATTACATTTTATTTTATTACATTTTATTATATTATGCTGAAAAAGGACGTAGCTTTGGATAGGAGATTAGGAGGAATTTCTTTGGTCAGAGTTCTTAGGGCTAACGGAATCGAGGGATATGGTGAAAAAGCAGGAACTGGGTACTGGTTCTGGATGATCAGCCATGATCATATTGAATGGCGGTGCTGGTTCGAAGGGCTGAGTGGCCTACTCCAACACCTACTGCATTTTATATGTTGGGTGTACACAAAAAGCTGGAGAAACTCAGCGGGTGCAGCATCTCGACGTTTTCGAGACCCTTCTTCAGACGTCTCGACCCGAAAATCGGCTCCTTAGATGCTGCTGCACCCGCTGAGTTTCTCCAGCTTTGTGTAGCAACCTTCTTTAAAAAAAAAGCATTTTATATGTTTCTTTGTTTCTCTTCAGGACAAGGCCAGTGAAGAACATGCCAAGGATTTAAAATAATCATCCACCTGACAGCGACTTCCAAGTGAAAACGTATCAAATGGTTTGTGTTGGTAGATAAAAATGCTGGAGAAGGTCTCGACCCGAAACGTCGCCTATTTCCTTCGCTCCATAGATGCTGCCTCACCCGCTGAGTTTCTCCAGCATTTTTGTCTACCATCGATTTTTCCAGCATCTGCAGTTCCTTCTTAAACAAGCGGTTTGTGTTGATCAGAAGGAAATGACTAATTATCAATTACTTGAGCATTTGAAGAAAGTTTTTTTCACAAAGTGATTTTCAAGCTTTGTCCCACGGGAGAAGTTTCATCCGTTGGCCGTGGATAGTTAAAATGTGCAAGTAAATGTATTTCTATTTGTTTCAGTGGTCAGAGAATGGTGTGCCAGAACGTCTAGCATCTCTTGCTGATGAGAAAAAAGCTCCTCAGAGCTACACCACGTCAGGAAATGACACATGCAATTATACAAAGTTGTGGAACTTGCTTTAACATATTCAACATTTTTCCTTTCCTGCATCAGAGTACTGGCATTAATGATTGTTGTGCTAAGTTAACTGTGGAAAGGTTCAAGAGTGGAACAGTCACCTGCATTCAAAATGAAGAAGGCCAAACCAGAAAAGGTGCATTGTGGTACATACAAGCTCATACAAGGAGCAGCCCCTGCAAGACTGCTGTGCCTATTGGTAAGACAATGACTACAACCTCATCTTAGCATTCCTGCCTGTACAGATAGTTCTGCTATAACCCTCCCGATTCAGGGACAGTTTCTTCCCTGCTGTTATCAGGCAATTGAATCATCCTACCACAACTGGAGAGCGGTCCTGAACTACTATCTGGGCAGTCACGGTGGCGCAGCGGTAGAGTTGCTGCCTTACAGCGAAAATGCAGCGGGCAGAGACCCTGGTTCGATCCCGACTACGGGTGCTGTCTGTATGGAGTTTGTACGTTCTCCCCGTGATCTGCGTGGGTTTTCTCCGAGACCTTCGGTTTCCTCCCACACTCCAAAGACGTACAGGTTTGTAGGTTATTTGGCGTGATTAATTGGCTTGATAAAAATGTAAAATTGTCCAAGTTGGCGATATGCAGAGTACTGCCCTGCCGACTACAACATTCAGAAGAAGGTACTATCTACCTCGTTGGTGACCCTCGGACAGTCCTTGATTGGAAATTCAAAATCTTAACGTTGCATTAAACATTACTCCCTTGTCTTGTGTCTATACACTGTCAATGGCTCAATTGCCTGTTCTGTTTCCACGTGGCCTTCTCACAATATTAGACATCATTGTCTCTTCAACACAGCTGCTACTTTAACCACAGAAGGCCTTTGAAATTGAATGCAATCACTTCTATTGGCACTTACGTAATCATACTCTATTAAGCAACGCAACATACAGCCTTCAGTATTTTTAGTTTGCAGTTACAAAAAATAAACATTGCTACTAAAAAGACCTTCCTTTTAGAAAATGTTGTGGGAAAAATAACTTGTGTCGGAAGGAACTGATGATGCTGTTTTTTTTTTACCGAAGATAGGCACAAAATGTTGGAGCAGCTTGGGTGGCAGGGTGGCACAACGGTGGAGTTGCTGCCTTACAGCGCCAGAAACCCACGCGGTCACAGGGAGAACGCACAAAACTCCGTACTGACACGCACCCGTAGTCAGGATCGAACCCGCGTCTCTGGCGCTGTGAGGCAGCAGCTCTACCCGCTGCACCACCGTGCCGCCCTCCATGAGAGGATATGAGAGGTCGGGGCACGACAGTGATCAGGATTTTAAAAAAGTGACACGGAGAAAATCATCTGTCATGCAACATGATCTGCCTGTGGCTTTGTCAGGCAAAGTTGTGAAAATGGCAACGGTGCAGAAAGTGAAGTTCAGGCCAGGTTCAATAGACCATAGGTGCAGGAGAAGGCCATTCGGCCCTTCCAGCCAGCACCGCCATTCAATGTGATCATGACTCATGAGATCAGATGTGTGATTAATTAAGCAAGCGGTTGGCAAGGAGGTAAGGGTGGACGGAGTGGGTGGAGTGCAGAGAGCGGCCAACAATACACAGACGGCCGGATGAAGATCCACGCCGATGTGCGGTGCGCATTAACTCCACTGTTGCTGTGGGTGGCATCGAGCAACTGCGGACAACAGCAAGACGGAAGTTCATCGCCAAGGATGAAGATTCAATAGTTGTTCTAAAAGGAAGGCCAGGTAACTATCTGAAAGTTTTAATAACATGCCGGGTTATGGGCAAAAGGGTGTGGGGGAGGGAGATGGGACTGGCTGGACTGCTCTTACAACTTGGTGGGACGAACGGCCTGTTTCCGCGCTGTATCTCGAAACTAAACTAAACTAAACTAAAAAAGCATGGATGGATTTTTAGTTTAGAGATACAGCATGGAAACATCCCCTTCAGCCCACTGAGTCTGTGCCGACCAGCGGTCAACCCATGCACCAGCACTATCCCACACACTTGGGACAATGTTACTTTACCCAGTCAATTAACCTACAAACCTGCACGTCTTTGGAAGGTGGGAGGAAGCCGGAGCACCTGAAGAAAACCCACATGGTCCCAGGGAGAACGTGCAGCCAGCACCGGTGGTCATGATCAAACACAGGACTCTGGCACGGTCTGGTAGCTCTACCGTAACATACATGATTTGATTTGATTTTACAACCCTGGGGGATAATGGTGCTGACCATCTCATAATCTATCTGGGCCTCTCTGCTATCTCTATTCTACTTTGCTCAAATCCTCTGATCTGTCTACTATTTTGGCAGACAAGGTGGGAAAGAAGGAACAGCAGAGAAACTGAAGTTCAGGCCAGGTTCAGATAGAGTCATAGAGTCATGCAGCACGGAAACAGGCCCTTCGGCCCAGCTTGTCCATGCCGGCCAACGTGCCCCATCTCACCCGGTTCCATTAGCCGTAGCGGACTGGTGCACAAGTACATTCATGTGCCCTCAGTGCCAGTAGTGAGATGAAAAGCACACTAAAAGAACCAACGAAGACTGTCATGCCACCTGCTATTTAGTGACAGTGATGAGGCAGAGGATCTTTTTTTTTTGTGTATTTCCGCTGAGCAAGCCCTGCGAGAGATGTTCCCAGTCACAACATTCAGTAAATCTCTCTAATTCGTGCTCCGTGAAGGCAGGGAGGCTTGGCCATCTATTGGAAGGCATTCCTTGCAGAAGAACCAAGTCGACTGGCAGCACTCACAGCCCGAGTGATTCCAGCTTGCTGAGATAATGGAAATACTGCACGAATAGCAGTACCGACCAACCATGAAGAAATACATCTTTAAAATCTAACTATGGAAAACAATGGGGAAATAATTTAGATATGCATTTCAGAAGCAATACTGTGGGACTGTATGATGATCATGGCATGATGTCATTGTTTTGAGCACTTCATAAGAGTTTTTAAGAGTACTCAGAAATAAAGTTATTTGTTATTGGAGTTTTACGGGAACACGCAAAAAAAAAGGGAATTTCACTTTTACAGTGGTTTTATTGTCCTCAAGAGTATCAGAAAGCATTTTAAGGGCATTTAAACATTTCTTCTGAAGTGTGGCCCTGGCTGTTTTGCAGGAATGTGCAGAAAGGCACTAGATGCGCGCACACACACACATTCACGCACACACACACGCACACACATGAACGCACGTACGTACGCACACATGTACGCATGCATACATGCACGCACACACGCACGCACGCACACACGCACGCGCACACACACGCACACACGTACGTACGCACGCACGCATACACGCACGCATACATGCATGCACGCACGCATAATACACATAAATAAATGAGGCCAACTACTATAACATGGTTTGACCAGGGGCAAAGAAAAATAACGGTTGATCTGTTCAATGCTAATGAGCGGAATCAGGGATAGACCACAGCTTCAGGAAGAAGGATCTCAACCCAAAAGATCACCTATTCCTTCCATCCAGAGATGCTGCCCATCCCGCTGAGTAACTCCAGTATTTTGTGTCTATCTTTGGTGTAAACCAGCATCTGCAGTTCCTTCCGACACATTACTTAAGTTCAGTTAAGTTCTGAGATACAGTGCGGAAACAGGGCCTTCGGCCCACCGCGTCCGTGGCGACGGGCACTATCCCACACACGGGGGGCAATTCGCAATTTTTGTTTCTCAGTAAAATTGTTGATGAGCATTAAAAAAAAAACCCATGCAAATACCTAGAGAACAGAGGAGTACTGCCAGTAACAAGGCTAGCGTTTATCCCCATTCTTGGTAAATGGATAAATTGCATGGGTTTTAATTGGAAATCTTCATTTGTTCTCCCATTCATACTGGGGAATCATTGAACCTTGAATCGCTCAACATGACCAATGTTGTCAGGACTTAGGAAAATCACTTTGACAAATTCATCATGATATCATTACACAGATAGTTCCTAAAGAACAAACTTGAGAATATTCCAACGGGCCTTGCAGTTGATAAGATGCTTTTGAAGTGCAGTTGCTGTTATAACATCAAATAACACAGCAGCCTTTTGCAAGCCAGAGCCTTAATAAATAACTGGAAAATCATTTATAATATACTGCTTGAGAGATTCACTTTAATAAAACGCAGTGAAATCAATTTTAATCGCGACCGTCCTATTGTGTTTTTAAAAGTAAATGGTTTAAGTACATCAGTAATATCATAAATACTGTAATCATTGTGTGATATGACAGTGAATTCCTCCTACATCTTAGGAAGAAAACTGACTCTCCAGCCTGAGAATAAACAGATGAACAAAAATATTATGAGCAAAGGGCAGCACAGAGGCGCAGCGGTAGAGTGGCTTCCTTGCAGTGCCAGGGGCCCAGGTTCACAATCACAATCAGTTTTATTTACATAAACTGCAAGTGAAATGAATTTGCCAGCAGTGGTTCAATGAAAAAGAACACACAAAAACACAATAAAGATTTACATAAACATCCACCACAGCATTTATCACTGGGGGATGGCACAACATTTGTCCAGTCCTCCTCCATTTTCTCCCGTGGTCGGGACTTCCACCCTCCGTAGCTGCCGCTGCAGGCGTCCAGTTCAGACAAGGTAAGTCCAGGTAAGTCCAGGTAAGACCGGAGACCGCGGCTTCAAGATGGTGTAGGCCGCAGGCCGGCGGTTGAAGATCTAAAGTCCCCGCCGCACAGCAGCCGGAAGCAGCGCAGGCGGCAGGGCCAGTGGTCGGAGCTCCCCTCCAGGGATCCCCGGCGAGGGACCCCGCTCCGGATGGTAAGTCCACGCCGCGCCCGCGGTAGAAGTTGGCCGCGGGCCGGCGGTCGGAGCCCTTTCCTCCCGGGTCCCCAACGAGGGATCCCAGGCCCAGGACGCCGCGCCAGATGGAGCTCTGCAGACCCCGGCTTCAGGCTGCCACGGGCCAGCGAACGGAGCGGCGAGCCCTCTCGGCGACAAGAGTCCACGCTGCGCCCGCCGCTGAAGCCCCGGGCACGTCTCCAGGAAAGGCCGCATCGATCCTCAGTGTTAGGCCACGTGGGAGGTGACATGTAAAAAGTCGCCTCTCCGTGGAGGAGGTGACCAAAGCGGTTTCCCCCCCCCCCCCCCCCCCCCCCCCCCACACACAAGACACACGGAGGAACATTAAAAACATACATTAAAACACACTAGAAAAACAAAAACATTTGAAAAAACTAACACGCTGCTGACAGGGCTGCCGACTTGCAGCGCCCCCACCGACTGGTTCGACCCTGATGACGGGTGCTGGCTGTACGGTGTTTGTACGTTCTGCCCGTGACCTTGTGGGTTTTCGCCAGGTTTCCTCCCACATGCCAAAGACGTGAGGTTAATTGGCTTTGTTAAAAATAGTCGACTGTCCCTGGTGTGTGCAGGATGGTGCTAGTGTGCGGGACTCACTTTGCCTCAGTGGGCTGAAGGGCCTGTTTCTGCGCTGTATCTCCAAACTAAACCAAACTAAAAAAAAAAAATAATATTCACCTTCAAAACCTTTCAAAATCAACGGCAACTTCACACCACTTACACATCCCTGAGTGATTGCACATAGCTTATCATCGCGCTAACTCATTCCACATTTATACTGCCCGAAAATTAAAGATTCATTGGAGATAATGTCAAATATAATGTGCTGGCTGTAAAGTGATCCGTGCCCAAACATTGGTTGGTCTTTCGAACACTGACATCTTCTGACACTGATGGACTCCGACAGGGAATCTCAAGTGATTGTGTTGCCAAGGGGTTGGTTCCAATAGGTTTTGCAAAAGACTTTGCGATCAGAGCAGCTATTTGTCCCGTCCCGTGGGTTTCGGTGGTAGATTTCTGGCTGGGATTCCAGAGGCTGGTGAAAAAGATACAAAGTTTGTTTCTTGATGCCCAGAGAGTGCTCTGCTGGCAGGGAGGACAACTCCTGGGAGAGTCCGCAATCCAGTTTCTGTGAAAGCAATATATTCTGGAGTTATTCCACCTGGAACACATCCAGATATGTCAGGAAACCCAGCTGTCTGAAAGAAGAGACTGTTTGTATGGAGCCGCCCTCAGCCCCTTCCTGAAAGTGGATTCCCACCAGCTAGTCATCTAACCATGGTTAGATAGATGTGCAATCCATTAAGCTGTTTACTGCTGTTACTGAATAGTGCAATGCAAAAAGATATACATATATATATACCTCTTTTGTATTTCTGGCAAGGAGCCTCTCTTGATCATTTTTGCTGTCTAAGTGTTTCAGAGTGTTATGACCATCTCAAGTTTATTTTTCAGGTAAGGAAGGTGACCTGAAAATCACTGCACAATCAAACGGCAAAATTGTCTCAATCTTATTCTCGTCTCTGGAGTTATCCTTGTCCCGGAAGAAAAATAGAAAGGATTTTGCTCCTGAATAGTTCAAATGCTCGACGCCTGCCAGTAGGATGATAGGTAAAATATTGCCAGATGATTCAGAAATGGACTTCAATGTTTTTTTTAATTTCACGATTATTTTTTCTGCAAAGCTCTCTTCCCTCTGCTGTCGTGAAATTCATGCTCAACATTTTTGCTGACTGCATGCCCGGGGGATGAAGATGTTAGACCCTATGAAAGAGGTAAGTAAGCGAAGGAATGGCAGCGCAGTAGCGAAGCAGTAAAGTCAAGTCACATCACGTTTATTCGTCACATACACACACGGGATGTGCAGTGAAATGAAAAGTGGCCGTGCCTGTGGACTTTGTGCAAACAAACAACAAGCAAACAACCAACACACTACAAGCAGAATGGAACAGAATCACATGTTCTTTTTCATATTAAATATTGTGGGCGGTATTGTGGTCCAGTAAGTTAGTAGAGTTAGTCCCTGGTGAGATAGGAGTTTACAGTCCGAATGGCCTCTGGGAAGAAACTCCTCATCCTCTCCATTCTCACAGCATGGCAACGGAGGCCTGACCGTAACAGTCCGTTGCAGGGGTGGAAGGGGTCCCCCATTATCTTATTGGCTCTGGAGTTGCACCTCCTGATGTATAGTTCCTGCAGAGGGGCGAGAGAAGTTCCCACAGTGCGTTCGGCCGAACGCACCACTCTCTGCAGAGTCTTCCTGTCCTGGGCAGAGCAACTACCAAACCAGATTGTAATGTTTCCGGACAAGATGCTTTCCACAGCCGCAGAGTAGAAGCACTGGAGGATCCTCGGAGACACTCTGAATTTCCTCAATAGCCTGAGGTGGTAAAGGCGCTGCCTTGCCTTACTCACGAGTGCTGCAGCGTGCGATGTCCATGTCATATCCTCAGAGATGTGGACTCCCAGGTATTTAAAACAGCTCACCCTATCCACAGTATCCCCATTTATCCTCAATGGTGTGTACGTCCTCGGATGATGTGCCCTCCTAAAGTCCACGATCAGATCCTTTGTTTTTTTGATGTTCAAGAGGAGGCTGTTGTCCTGACACCAGAGTGCCAGATCAGCCACCTCCTCCCGGCAGGCCTTCTCATCATTGTCTGAGATCAGGCCCACCACCGCAGCGTCATCAGCAAACTTGATAATCGAGTTGGAGCTGAACCTAGCCACAAAGTCATGTGTGTACAGGGAGAACAATAGGGGGCTGAGGACGCAACCCTGGGGGGATCCTGTGCTCAGGGCGAGGGACTTCGATGTATTCCCTCCCGTATTGACTACCTGGGGCCTGGTGGTGAGGAAAGTCCAGGACCCAGGCACACAGGGGGGTGTTGAGCCCTAAATCCAGTAGCTTCTCAGCCAGTCTGGTGGGGACTATCGTGTTGAAGGCTGAATAAAGTCTATGAACAGCATCCTCACGTAGCCCCCCTTCTGGCTGTCAAGATGGGAGAGAGCGGTGTGCAAAACCTGGGAGGCCGCATCGTCCGTGAATCCGGTATGCAAATTGTAACGGGTCCATGTTGCGAGGGAGGAAGGCGCAGATGTGTTTCTTCACCAGCCTCTCAAAGCATTTCATGACTACCGAGGTGAGGGCCACCGGACGGTAGTCATTCAGACAGGCTGGGGAGGCATTCTTTGGTACAGGTACAATGGTGGATTTTTTGAAGCAGGCAGGGACCACGGACTTGTCCAGGGAGAGGTTGAATATTGTAGTGAGCACCGGAGCTAGCTGCGTAGCACAGGACGCAAGTACTTGCCCCGAGATGCCATCGGGGCCTGCAGCTTTCCTTGTGTTCACCCGTGTCAGAGCCCTCCTCACCTCGTGCTCGAACAACGAGAATGTGTGCTCATTCCTCCCATCCGCTTCGTTAGCCAGCCCGCTGACGGTATTGTCGATAGTCGGCAGACCTGGGGTGGTGTTGCCCATCTCGAAACGAGCGTAGAAGGAGTTCAGGTCATCAGCTAGGGAGGTGCCGGCACTTGCGGATGAGGGTGGGGTGCTCCGGTAGTTGGTTACAGTCCGTAGCCCCTGCCACAGGCGTCTGGTGTCCTGCTGCTCCATCTGTGACTCCATCTTGTCCCTCTACCTCCTTTTATTCTGCACATAAGAGATTTAGTGTACAAACTTAAAGCATACGGTATTAGGGGTTCAGTATTGATGGGATAGAGAACTGGTGGCTGGCACAGGAAGCAAAGAGTAGGAGTAAACGGGTCCTTTTCACAATGCAGCTGGGACCCCAGCTATTTACAATATATATTAATGAGTTTGCGGATGACACTAAGTGTTCGCTGTGAGGAGGATGCTAGGAGACCACTTGATAGGCTTGAGTTGACGTGGATAAATGTGAGGTTATCCACTGGTTATCAGCAAGACCTGGGTGTCATGGTACACCAGTCATTGAAAGTAGGCAGCAGGTGCAGCAGGCAGTGAAAAAAGCGAATGGTATGTTGCTTTCATAGCAAAAGGATTTGAGTACAGGAGCGCGTGCAGTTTTGAAGGACATGCAGCTGGCACATGAAGGACAAGATTAAGGATAAGGGGGAAATCTGTCTTCACACAGAGCTCTGGAACTCTCTGCCACAGAGGGTAGTTGAGGCAGTTCATTGGCTCCACCACGGCTACCCACGGACCCGTCTACCCAGAGTTGATGCCGCACAGCGCCAGCGACCCAGGTTCGATCCTGATTACGAGTGCCGTCTGTACGGAGTTTGTCCATTCCCCCCGTGAATTTTCTCCAAGATCTTCGGTTTCCTCCCACACCCCAAAGACGTACAGGTTTGTAGGATAATTGGCTTGATATAAATGTAAATTGTCCCTAGTGTGTGTTAATGTGCGAGAATTGTTGGTTGGTGCAGACTCGGTGGGCTAAAGGGCTTGTTTCCACACTGTATAACTAAACTAAACTAAACTAAACAATATGAAGGGTAGTTCCTTGACTGCAAGGAGTATTATCAAAATGAGAGCATCAGCAATTTAATTTTTTACAGTCAAAGTAGAGGGCAGAGACCATACAGTAGTGAACGGGATTATGTATTTTATCCATCTGCAGAAGAATTGTGTAGGATTGAACTGCAGATGCTGGTTTGCATTGAAGATAGACACAAAATGCTGGAGTTACTCAGCAGGTCGGCCAACATCTCTGGAGAAAAGTAATAGGTGACGTTTCGAGTCAAAAGAAGTGTTTCAATCCAAAACTTCACCTTTTCATTTTCCCCAGAGATGCTGCCTGACCCGTGGAGTTACTCCAGCATTTTGTCTTTCTGAGTAGAATTGTGTTGTTATGACTCATCGCTAGAATAACATATACTTTGGGACGTTGCACATTGTAATTTTGCCCTCTGAGAGACCCAAGAATAGTCCTCCATCAAATAATCATATTATCCATGGCAAACATTCCTGAAACACGATATGACTAGACTGCGATATTCGATGGTAAGACTTAATCTGTTACAGTCTCCAAAGGAATTTGCACCAAGCCTTTACAAAAGCAAAGGCTGAACCTTAAAGCTAAAAATCAAGGTTAGACAAGCAGTAACTCACTCAGCACTTCCGTGGACGCACGTGGCAATGGAACTATGTGAAATCTAACTCGGGCTCATAGCCGGACCCGTTGGAAGACAGTAAGAAACTCGTGTGAACAATAGAAGATAGGCGCAAAATGCTGGAGTAACTCAGCGGGTCGGGCAGCATCTCTGGAGAGAAGGAAGGGGTGACGTTTCGGGCCGAGACCCTTCTTCAGGCTGAGAGTCAGGGAAGAGGGGAGAGACGCTTGGACAAATACGTCGATAGGAAACGTTTATTAGTCAAACGCAAGCATCTGGGGCGACCTTAGAAGGTGACCTTGGTGAGCATGTTCCAGTTGGGCTGAAGGGTCTGTTTCCATGCTGTTCGTCTCTGCGACTATGAGTCTGTAAGAGTTTGCAATTGTATCCAATTGCATATATCAATTCCTATTGTCTTAATATCCTAACCACATTATAAAATTAGATTAAACTCCTATCTTTTTCCCAATAGATTAGGCACCATATCAGCCATCGATCGCAAGCTTATGATCCTATTAAGAAAATGTTTTTTTTGCTGTGATGAAGACTTTGGACGTTAGAGGTAGGGTGCGGAAACTGACCCTTCAGCCCACTGAGATGGTGCTGAGCGGTGATCACCCGTACACTAGCACTACACTACACGCCATGGGTAATTTTACAAATTTACCAAAGCCAATTAACCTACAAACCTGTACATCTTTGGAGTGCGGGAGGAAACGGGAGCACCCGGAGAAAGCCCACGCAGGTCACAGGGGGAACGTACAAACTCCGTACAGACACCACTGGTAGTCGGGATTGAACCCCGGGTCTTTGGCGCTGTAAGGCAGCAACTCTGCCGCTGAAGAAGGGTATCGACACGGAACGTCACCCATTCCTTCTCTCCAGAGATTCTGCCTGTCCCGCTGAGTTAATACAGCATGTTGTGACCCATCAAAGCAAAACTAATAGTCATCATTTCGGTGAGCAGCATCATGGGTGACATCTGGAAATGGTTCGGAAGAAACTTGACATACGACAATAGTCGTAGAGTCAAAGAGTGACACAGCGTGGAACCAGGACCTTCGGCCCAACTTGCCCACATTCGCCAACATGTGCGGAAAACGTGGGTTTTCTCCAAGATATTCAGTTTCCTCCCACACTCCTAAGACGTACAGGTTTGTAGGTTAATTGGCTTGGTAAATGTAAAAATTGTCCCGAGTGTGTGTAGGATTGTGTTAAGTGCCTGTCCCACTTTTTCTAAAATGGAGTCCGTGGATATATCGTAGCGGCTCGTTATGCCAGCCGTAGTTACTCGGGGCATCAGGTAAGTCGGGACATAGAAACATAAAAACATAGAAAATAGGTGCAGGAGGAGGCCATTGGCCCTTCGAGTCAGCACCGCCATTCATTGTGATCATGGCTGATCGTCCCCTATCAATAACCCGTGCCTGCCTTCTCCCCAAATTCCTTGACTCCACTAGCCCCTAGAGCTCTATCTAACTCCCTCTTAAATCCATCCACTGATTTGGCCTCCACTGCCCTCTGCGGCAGGGAATTCCATAAATTCACAACTCTCTGGGTGAAAAAGTTTTTTCTCACCTCAGTCTTAAATGACCTCCCCTTTATTCTAAGACTGTGGCCCCTGGTTCTGGACTCGCCCAACATTGGGAACGTTTTTCCCACATCTAGCTTGTCCAATCCTTTTATAATTTTATATGTTTCTATAAGATCCCCCTCATCCTTCTAAACTCCAGTAAATACAAGCCTAGTCTTTTCAATCTTTCCTCATATGACAGTCCCGCCATCCCAGGGATCAATCCCGTGAACCTACGCTGCACTGCCTCAATCACAAGGATGTCCTTCCTCAAATTAGGAGACCAAAACTGTACTCAATACTCCAGATGTGGTCTCACCAGAGCCCTCTACAACTGCAGAAGAACCTCTTCACTCCTATACCGAAATCCTCTTGTTATGAAGGCCAACATTCCATTAGCTTTCTCCACTGCCTGCTGAACCTGTAAGGGACCTTTTTTCAGCATGATGAAAAATGTCCACGAGTAAATAAATAGCCCAGAGTAACTACGGCTGGCATAACGAACCGCTACGATATATCCACGGACTCCTACAGCCACCTACGGACTCGTTACAAACATTCTGCGAGTTTGAAACGCGGGAGAATTCGTGAATAACTCGGGAGAATTCGTGAACAACTCGGGAAAGTGGGACAGGCCCTTTAATGTGCAGGGATCGCTGGTCGGCGCGGACCCAGCTGGCCTGTTTCCGCGCTGTATCTCTAAACTAAACTAAAAATGTCCCAGCTACTGTAGTCCCACCTGCCCGCGTTTGGTTCATATCCCCCCGACCCTGTCCTATCCAAGACGTTTTCAAATTGGTTGCACAGCCCAAGTGATTTTGAGCCTGTCCGTAAACCTCGTAATAATATATTGTAAAAAATGGTGGGCTCATTCTAATCTGGAAAACCAGAATTTTAAAAAGATGAACAACTTCCATTTTCTAATTTAACAGTCACAGCAGCAATGATGAAGGAGAAAGATTAGATTTTGTGGCACTTTTCAAATTTCCCAACTTTTAAAATGTTCACTATTTTCATTGAAATGCGAGTTCAATGGGAGAATGAGAAATACCTTGCATCTTTTGACATTCCCGCATGGCGCCATTGCAAACAACAGCTCAAACATCCGCAGGCTCTGTGACAGGGTGGTAAAAAAACCCAGAACTAACTCAAGTTCAGCTTTAACTACGGGCAATTCATTTTACAGCGGTTTCGAAATGGTTGAGATAGAATCAGATGAAGAATGTAACACAGAAACAAAAGGTGAAGAGATTTCCCGTCCGCAACCCAATTTTTAAAATGAGTTACATGTGTCTGGAGATTAAAAATTACCATTCAGCTTCCAGCCTGATCATCTACTTAGTTGAGCAAACAAGATTCTTAATTTCCGCCATAATGTGAAATATGTTGCTCCTGAGAGCTGACTGAGGGATAAGATTGTAGTGCAGAAATCCATCCTTGACATCATGAGCCCATTTGGGAGACTAACTGTGTAGGAAGGAACTGCAGGTGTTCGGTTTACATCAAAGATAGGCACAAAATGCTGGAGTAACTCAGCGGGACAGGCAGCATCTCCGGAGAGAAGGAATGGGTGACTAGAAGGGTCTCGACCCAAAATGTCTTGCATTCATAGAAACATAGAAACATAGAAAATAGGTGCAGGAGTAGGCCATTCGGCCCTTCGAGCCTGCACCGCCATTCAATATGATCATGGCCGATCATCCAACTCAGTATCCCGTACCTGCCTTCTCTCCATACCCTCTGATCCCTTTAGCCATAAGGGCCACATCTAACTCCCTCTTAAATATAGCCAATGAACTGGCCTCAACTACCTTCTGTGGCAGAGACTTCCACAGACTCACCACTCTCTGTGTGAAAAATGTTTTTCTCATCTCAGTCCTGAAAGATTTCACCCTTATCCTTAAACTGTGACCCCTTGTTCTGGACTTCCCCAACATCGGGAACAATCTTCCTGCATCTAGGAATCTTCCTTCTATCCAGAGGTGCTGCCTGTCTCACTCATTTACTCCAGCATTTTAGAAAATAGGCGCAGGAGGAGGCCATTCGGCCCTTCGGGCCAGCACCGAATGTGTCTATCTATGATGCAAGACGACCTGCTGCTCATTGTATTCATCTCCCACATTCCTGTCCAGTATTACTGTGAATTATCCCGCGATTTAAGTGGACTTCTGACAACCACAACCGATTTCCAACTATTCCATTTTGCTCTTGCAAAATTGGCAGACCGACCACAAACGTCTCATGACTTTCACAAATCCGCTGTCTCCTTATATCAAAACACCAAGTTCTGGAGTAATTCAGCATTTCAGGCAGCATCTTTTGCTTTTAGTTTTTATGCAGCGTGGAAACAGGGTCCTTCGGATCACCGAGTCCGCAATCCCCGTACACTAACACTATCCTACGCACACTCGGGACAATTTATAATCTTTTTACCAAAGCCAATTAACCTACAAACCTGTACGTCTTTGGTGTGGGAGGAAACCGGAGCACCTGGAGGAAACCCACGGGGTCACGGGGAGAACGTACAAACTCCATACAGACAGCACCCGTAGTCAGGGTTAAAGCCAGGTCCTTGGCGCTGTAAGGAAGCAACTCTACCGCTACATCGCCGTGCCAACCCCACCGATATAAATGTATAGCTTGGAACTTAGCGGCTGTAGTTAGAACGATGAACAGCTCTGAAATAACACTATATTTCCATTTAATTCTATTGTGTGTTTTATGACTTTTACTGTGACTACTTCTAGTTTCCATACATTGCAGTTTTTTCTGTGCTTTTAAATGAAGCAAAATTATTGATGTGTCATATTTTCAGACGGGGAGATTTCCTCTGGAAACTACGTGAACCAATGCCATAAATTTCCTTACTCGTGATTTCACTGCACAGAAATTAAAATGGTAAAATCCTCCCTAAATGCATCACTTTGAATGACAAAAATCACCCATGCATCCAGTTTTACTCTTTGTCCCAGAGCATCCATAAATTCGTAAGTAATAGGAGCAGAATTAGGCCATTCGGCACATCACATCCACTCCGCCATTCAATCATGGCTGATCTATCTCTCTGTCCTATGACTGTCTATATGAATGTCATATGCTAAGAGAATGGAGCAGCTGGGCTTGTACATTCTGGAGTTTAGGAGGATGAGAGGATATCTCATTGAAACATATAAGATTGTTAAGGGCTTGGACATACTAGAGGCAGGAAACATGTTCCCAATGTTGGGGGGAGTCCAGAACCAGGGCCACAGTTTTAGAATAAGGAGTAAGCCATGTAGAACGGAGATGAGGAAACACTTTTTTTCACAGAGAGTGGTGAGTCTGTGGAATTCTCTGCCTCAGAGGACAGTGGAGGCAGGTTCTCTGGATGCTTTCAAGAGAGAGCTAGATAGGGCTCTTAAAAATAGCGGAGTACGGGGATATGGGGAGAAGGCAGGAACGGGGTACTGATTGGGGATGATCAGCCATGATCACATTGAACGGCAGTGCTGGCTCGAAGGGCCAAATGGCCTACTCCTGCACCTATTGTCTATTGTCTTTCCCTCCTAACCCCATTCTCCTGCCTCCACCCCAAAATTCCCTGACACCCGTACTAATGAAGAATCGATCTATCTCTGCCTAAAAAATATCCATTCACTTGGCCTCCACAGCCTTCTGTGAATGAATTCCACAGATTCACCACCCTCCGACAACAGAAATTCCTCATCTCCTTCCTAAAGGGACGTCCTTTAATTCTGAGGCTGTGACCTCTGGTTCATAAGTTCTAGGAGCAGAATTAGGCCATTCGGCCCCTGAAGTCTACTCCGCCATTCAATCATGGCTGATCTATCTTTCCCTCTCAAACCCCATTCTCCTGCCTTCTCCCCGTAACATCCATACTAATCAAGAATCTACCTGTCACTGCCTTAAAAATATCCACTGACGGACTCCAGAGCCTTCTGTGGCAATGAGATCCACAACCCTCTGACTAAAGAAATTCCTCCTCATTTCCTTTCTAAAGGAATGTCCTTTTAATCTGAGAATATGCCCTCTGGTCCTTGACTCTCCCACAAGTGGAAACATCCTCTCCACATCCACTCTATCCAGGCCTTTCACTATTCGGGAAGTTTCAATGAGGTTCCCCCTCATCCTTCTAAACTCCAGCTAGTACAGGGCCATTTTGGATAATGATTCAACAGAATCTAAAGGTTGAGGGGAGACCCGAAAGAAGTATATGAACTTTTGAGAGATATAGATAGGAAAGACAATCAGAACATTTTTTTTTTCCCCAGGGTGGAAATGCCAAAGACCAGATGGCAGAGCTTTAAGGTGAGAGGTTAATGGCATGAGGTGAGTTTTCTTCACACAGGAGTCAAGAGTCAAGAGAGTTTTATTGTCGTGTGTCCCAGATAGAACAATGACATTGTAACTTGCAGCAGCACAACAGAATATGTAAACAATATGATAAACGGGAGAGAAACAAAAAGTTCCGTGTGTGTGTGTGTGTTTTCAAGAGAGAGCCTGTCCCACTTACGCGACTTTTTCGGTGACTGCCGGCACCAGTCATAGCTCGCCGAAAATTTTCAACATGTTGAAAATTCAGCGGCGACCAGAAGGACGCTACGATTCTTTGGGTGGGGAGGAGACTACTCACGACCATACATGCGACATCCTGGTGACATGGGGAGAAGGCAAGAACGGGGTACTGATTGTGGATGATCAGCCATGATCACAGTGAATGGCGGTGCTGCCTCGAGGGCCGACTCCTGCACCTATTGTCTATTGTCTAAGACATTTTATACGCTGTGCAGTAAAAATATCCCATTTCACACTATTAACCCAGTTAAAATTCAAATGTGTTTATCTGGACAGGAAGAATATGACCGTTCGAGGCCAAACAGTTTGATTGTGTTCCATTGGAATTTTCTGTTTGGAGGTTGCAGCAAAAGAAACGTCATATTGTTCAGTTCCAGTCTAATAATTATCTAATTGCATATATGGCAACAATTAAATAAAAAAAACACTTTCTCTGATTCCTAACTGAATGAGTGAGCCTGGATATGGAAATTAAAGAACGAAACGCCAATTATCCAGAATCATATCTGTTCGTCCAGATTGCTTTAAGCACTTCACTAAAGGTAGCATCGGGCAACTTAAATGGAGAGAGAAAACCTGAATGGAATAAAGTAACAAAGATCCTTATCCTTTTGCAGAGATTCCAAATCCGATTGTATTTAATGGGATTCTGCAAAAATTTACTGCGTTTGAGTTCCACGAGCGTTATTGTAATCTTGCTGACTACAAATACAACTTTCTACCTCCCCACTCAGCTGGGTCACTGAGTTGGGTCAGCAAGGCCTCCAAATGACCTGATTGAGAGTCAAAAAAACATGTATTTCTCACAATAAAAATGACCAATTTAGGACTGAGATCATGTGACCATCTTTCCTCTCAGATGCTCTTTTGCGAAACAAGATATGGAAGGCAAAATGGCGATGGCTATACTCATTCACCAAGAGGTTATGGGGTAGAGGTTGTTGGGCACATGCCAAGTGTCACTGATGGATATAAACCAGGAGGTTTTGAGATGTAGGGAGTAGGGGGATATGGATGAGGTGCGGATAGATGAGATTTGGTTATTTTAGCACTGTGGTCAGCATGGACTATGTGGGCCGAAGGTCCTGTTGATATGCTGAACTGTTCTGTGTTCTATGGATCTTCCCATACTGAGTGAGTCACAGAGCAAGTCCGACACATCTACTGTATGAGGTTGGCATGGTGGCACAGCTGTAGCGCTGGAGACTTGGGTTCGATCCTGACTGCGGGTGCTTGCCTGCACGGAGCTGGTACGTCCTCCCCGTCACCTGCGTGGGTTTCTTCCCGGGCGATAATAAAGACCATACAGAACCGGTGAACCATTCTTTCCCCAAGTTAGGAGATTGAAACTGCAGACAATACTCCAGGAAGCATCTGACCAGAGCGCTATAATAAGGACAGTGTCAATGGACCGGTGCCGGGAAGTAAGATTTAAGATGCAGTGACCAGGGAGTGGGTGCTTCAGGCACCGGTATCAAACGATCTGAAACTCACTGACCAGAATATGTGGATGTGTGATGAACTCAGAGTATGACTTGAAACAAAGCTGGAAGAGAAAGAGCAGAGGGAATAAATTTCAATTAGAGAACAGTAAATTTGAAACAGATATTAGGAAAAATGAGTTTATTTGGAGGGAAGAATGTCTGCACTCTTTGCCAGGCAAGGGTAGCTCAGACATGTCATTAAGTGAATCCAAGATGCATGATGGTTGCTTTACTGGGAAGGCTGAGCAGCCAGTGGGAGAGGTTTTATGAGCCAACATTTTTTTCTTTTCCTTGACATTGATTTTCCTATGCTCTCATTGAAATAGAATCTATTAGCAATGCTAGCTCCTCAAAGGAGCGCAGATGTGTTAAGGAATGTCATCGTACCTATGGCAGCACGAACACTGCCATGCTGAATACCCCAACGGCCAGCACTCTTGATGGCGCAGCAGTGGAGGCAGGAGGCAAAAGTCCAGAGTGTTTTATTATCGTGTGTCCCAGATAGAACAACAACATTCTTACTTGCAGCAGCACAACAGAATATGCAAACATAGTGCACTGCAAACAATATAATAAACGGGAGAGAAAAAAATGTTCAGTGTGTGTATCTATACATGTCGCGTTATGGTTGTAGGGCAGAAGCTGCTGCCTGCTTGTTGATCCTTTTGTTGCCAACACGAGTCGTTGCCTTACATGGCCAGAGACGCCGGGCTCGATGCCGACTCTGGGTGCTGTCTGTATGGAGTTTGCACGTTCTCCTCGGGACCTGCGTGGTTTCTCTCCGGCTGCTCCGATTTCCTCCCACGCTCCAAAGGCAATCATGTTTGGAAATTAATTGGCTTTGGTGTCATTGTAAATTATTCACGGTGTGTGTGGGATAGTGGCAGTGCGCGGGGATCGCTGGTCAGTGGGCCGAAGGGCTTGTTTCCGCGCTGTATCTCGAAACTAAAATAAACTAAGTCCGAACAAGGGTCTCGACCCGATAAGACACCTATTCCTTTTCTCCAGAGACGCTGTGCGGCCCGCTGAGCTGCTCCAGCTTTTTGCGGCCCTTTCTCCGTAGAAACCAGCATCTGCTAGCTCCTTCCTACACATTAAACTAAAGTAAACTCTGCATCTGGAATCGTGCTAATAAAGAACGAAACAATACAGCAACTGTTCTTCATCAACAGTTGGTGGCAACTTTGGTGTCACTCACTGTATGGGCTGAGGCCTTCTCTCTCCAGCCATAAATCGCCTATTAATATCAGATCCATGACAGCAGGCAAAGAGTCTCCTGGCATTAGCCCAAGGTCACTGTCTGCAAAGCGAGTGCAGAACCCGTGAAATAAAACATCGATTTCATACCCTCGTAGCTTTGAGTGAATTATTATATTAGATATATTTTCCTTTGCTAGTAATTTTGTTTTCTCTCTCTCTCTCCCTGAAGTTTTTAATACGGGATGAGAGATTATTAAAGAAAGATGTCTTTCTGACAGAGGTCTGAATACAAAAAAAAACACAGCGTAACGACCTCTGCTTACAAGAAGCACTATGACGAGGGGTCGGTAATGCATTTAAACAAGGAATGCATTTAATGTACCTAAGAGGATCGGTATCGAACGACATTAAATGGTGATGAGACACCAGCGGTTTATTGCACAATTATCAATGGTGTCACTTTTAATTCAAATATTTTTTTCTGTTTTAATGTGCCACCCAGTTAGTCTTACTAAAGGGACCACTATCTCTGTGATCAGATGCCCGCAGAAGTGGAGGTCTGTGTGAGAGGGAAATGCCTGAGTTGATGCATTGAATCATGAGAGGAGGAGATTGGGTCGATGCACAGAATCTCTTGCCCAGAGTAGGGGAATCTAGGACCAGAGGACATGGGTTCTAGGTGAAGGGGAAAAGATTTAATAGGAATCTGAGAGGTAACATTTTCATACAAAGGGTGGTGGGTGTATGGAACAGGCTGCCAGAGGATGTAGTTGAGGCTGGGACTATCCCAACATTTAACAATTAGACAGATACATGGATCGGACAGGTTTGGAGGGATATGGACCAGGCGCAGGCAGGTAGGACTAGTGTAGCTGGGGCATGTTGGCTGGTGTGGACAAGAGCCTGTTTCTACACTGTATCACTCTATGGACCCTGGCAAGTGGGTATACCGTTCACAATCCGCCCCTGGAGATAAGGATGGCACGGTGGTGCAGCAGTAGAGTTGCTGCCTTGCAGCGCCGGAGCCCCAGGTTCAATCCTGGCTAATGGAACTGACCATGACATTTGACCCCTGGCTCAAGAGACAAGATAAAACACATCAGGATGACGGAAGAGTAACATGCCAGCATCAACACTGGATAAGAATGTGAAGTTGAATAGAGCTTCCCTGATACGATAAGGCCATCCGGACCTTGGTCTTACGATAATGTCACATCCGCAGTGCACAAACTGCTTGCACAAATGTAATATGTTTCTATTCACAGCTGAAAATATATCAATACAAAAACAGAGATGTAATGCTGAGACTCTGTAAGGCGCTGGTTAGGCCGCATTTGGAGTACTGTGAGCAACTTTGGGCCCCATATATCTGATGAAGGATGTGCTGGCTCTGAAGAGGGTCCAGAGGAGGTCGACAAGAATGATTCCAGGAATGAGTGGGTTAGCATATGTTGAGCGTTTGACAGCACTGGGCCTGTACTCACTGGAGTTTAGAAGGTTGAAGGGGGAGTAGCTCAGGGGGCCGCACAGCTTGGTAAATGTAAAAATTGTCCCTAGTGGGTGCAAGATGGTGTTAATGCGCGGAGATCGCTGGTCGGCGCGGACCCGGTGGGCCGAGGGGCCTGGTCCCGCGCTGTATCTCTAATCTAAATTAAATTAATCTTCAGAGAACAGGAAATGGGGTGGCACAGTGGCACAGAAATTAGCCAAGCACGCAATGGAATCATAAAAATACGATCTTGGAATAATAAAAATACTCCAGGAAGACTACCTCAGTGAAATAACCAGCGGCACAGCGGTGGAGTTGCTGCCTTACATCGCCAGAGACGCGGGTTCGATTCTGATTAAGGGTGCTGTCTGTATGGAGTTTGTACGTTCTCCCCGTGACCGCGAGATCTTCGGTTTCCTCCCACACTCCAAAGACGTAGATTTGTAGGTTAATTAAGAAAGGTGTAAGTATAAATTGTCACTAGTGCGTGTAGAATAGTGTGAGTGCGCGGGGATCGCTGGTCGGTGCGGACCCGGTGGGCCTACGGGCCTGTTTCCACGCCGTATCTCAAAACTAAAACTAATCGAGCCATCCACAGCGTACAGACACATGATCAAGGGAAGAACGTGAATTACGTTTAGTACAAGATAAAGTCCAGTAAAGTCCGATCAAAGATAGTCCGAGGGTCTCCAATGGGGTAGATAGTAGTTCAGGACTGCTCTCTAGTTGTGGGTAGGGTGGTTCCGTTGCTTGATAACAACTGGGAAGAAACTGTCCCTGAATCTGCTTGAACTGCCAGCATTCAGAAACACCATTCAGATGATACCTGTGTTGGAAGGAACTGCAGATGCTGGTTTAAACCGAAGATAGACACTAAAAGCTGGAGTAACTCAGTGGGTCAGGCAGCAACTCTGGAGGAAAGGAATAGGAGACATTTCGGGTCGCGAACCTTCTTCAGATAATATATTTACCTTTTTTTTTAAAATATGGAAAGGCAAAAATCATATTTCCCTTATACTGGATTGAAGGAAGCCATTTGCCTCCTGTGCACCACTGGGAGATTTTATTGGTTTAAGGAGTTCACGACAGAAACTTCACAAACCCACTCACCATTTCAATATAAGTTTCAACTAATTTATGACAACTTTTTTCATTTGTGACATTTTTTTCTCTCCGGTGACTTGCAGATCGTAATAAAGAAAAGCTTTGCTGAATCTAAGCTGTACTTGTGAAACTGAACGTCTCAATGGAGACTGGTTAGACTTGCTCACCACTTGTAGTATGACTCCTGTTTTAATCTTAAAGCAAAGTTCATTTTCCTTGGAGCGCAGGAGGATGAGGGGTGATCTTATAGAGGAGTGCAAAAACATGAGAGGAATAGATCGGGCAGGCGCACAGAGTCTCTTGCCCAGAGTAGGGGAATCGAGGACCAGAGGGCATAGGTTTAAGGTGAAGGGGAATCTGAGGGTAACTTTTTCACACAAAGTGAATGGTGTGGGTGCATGTAACAAGATGCCAGTTGAGGCTGGGACTATCTCAACGTTTAAGAAATCGTTAGACAGGTACATGGATAGGACGGGTTTGGAGGGAAATGGGACAAATGCAGGCAGGCGAGACAAGTGTAGCTGGGACATGTTGGCCGGTATGGGCAAGTCGGGCTGAAGGGCCTGTTTCCACACTGTATCACTCTGTGACTCTCTGAGACTTTATAGATTTTTGGAAACATTTTCATGCAAAAGGAGCCATGGTACTTGTTTTCCTTCATTCAAATGAGAGTGGAGGTAAAAACCAAGCGATTGTAATTGTCTTGCATCAGTTTGTTCTGTCACGCGTTTGAGACAACAGCAGTGATTCAAATGTGATTAGGTAATTCAGAAATGTACAGTAATCCAGTACAAAGCTGGGTACTATACATTGTGTAGGAAGGAACTGCAGATGCTGGTTTAAACCAAAGTTAGACACAACAAGCTGGATAACTCAGCAGGACAGACAGCATCTCTAGAGAGAAGGAATGGGTGACGTTTCGGGTCGAGTATCTGAAGAAGGGTCTAGACCCAAAATGTCGCCCATTCCTTCTCTCCAGAGATTCTGCCTGTCCCCGAGTTACTCCAGCATTTTGTGTCTATCTTGAGTTCTATACATTCTTCCCCTTAATTAAACCCTTTAAAACATTTAACCATCCTTACCTTGCTTCTATTATTTCCCATATTCTTTAGCACTGTTCCATTTTCATAATGACATAACTGACAACTACATTGCATAATTGTTGCATCACCTACTGGATGAGAATTTAATTGGAATTTAACTCTCTCTCTGCTGATTTGTGATTCAATGCCAACCATTCAACAATACCAGGAAAGAGGCTGTAAAATGATGTTTATGCGAGATTAAAAGCAAAGTTCGATCTTGATTTACTCTAATCTCCTTGCCTTTCCTGATTAACTTGATTCCTTCTCCGAGTGTCACTGTGACACAGCAGTAGAGTTGCTGCCTTACAGCGCCAGAGTGCCAGGTTCGATCCTGACTACGGGTGCTGCCTGTGCGCAGTTTGTACGTTCTCCCCGTGACCCTGGTGGGTTTTCTCCGAGGGCTTCGGTTTCCTCCCACACTCCAAAAACGTGCAATTTTGTCGGCTAATTGGCTCCGGTAAAACTGTAGAATTGTCCATCGACTTTCGAGATACAGCACAGAAATAGGCCCTTCGGCCCACCGTGTCAACCAGTGATCCCCGTGCACCATCACTATCCTACACGCACCGGTGACAATTTACAATTTTTACCAATTGACCTACAAACCTGTACGTCTTTGGAGTGTAGGGAAAAAACTGGAGCTCCCGGGGAAAACCCACGCAGGTCACGGGGAGAACGTGCAAACTCCGTACGGACAGCACCCGCAGTCAGGGTCAGACCCGGGTCTCTGGCGCTGCGAGGCAGCGACTCTGCCAATGCACCACCATGCCTGCTATTGAACAGCAAGTTTAAGAAAAATATGTTATTGTTTTAAAAGATAATTCATAATCATTTGCCTTAAACGCCAAGTGGCCTCTCTACTATTCCATTTTAAATACAAAGAACAGATCGTGGTTCATAATTCTCACCAGAGACTACTCATAACTAATCAATTCTGCAGCTGAGGTACAGAGTGTTCAGCCTACACTAATTTACTTTCATTACACCACATTTCTGAGTGTCAGGAAGGGAAAAAAAACATTGTAAAAAAGACCAATCTTTTCTTTAATTACTTATACTTAAGATGTGGCAGAAGGCAAAATGCTGACCCAAAGAAAAGAGAATCATCAGATCGCTAACAACAGCCAAGCTTTGCAAAATAAAACAACCAGAAAAAAAAAAGTGAATAATTCCCCTGTTTGATATCAAATTATGTATCAGAGAATGACAAATTCTTTCAAAAGCCAAATCTATTGAAACCAAATCAATTCTGCGAGGATGTGATACTCGCCCACTGTTGCAATGGCAATTATAGAGATCTAGAGGGTGATTTAGAGAATGTTTGTTCTGTATCTGATTATGCTGGGATTACTGATTATAAATCTGCACAACATCCTTAAATTAGATTAGGTTAATGCATTCCAAGGTTTCACAAAATATTAGCCCCAGTAGCGTTTAACCTCTTGTGGAGACCTCAGACAACTATTGATCACTTGGACTTTTGGTTGTAAAATATATTCTGTCGTTCGTGTATTCCCAGTGAGAAGTCACGTGCTCAGGATGTGTGGGATTAGGAACGCTTGTGTTTTAATCCCATTCTGGAAGCAAATTTCCTTTGGTTGTGGCTTGCTGCTGAAGACATGCGATCTTGGAATTAATCTTCAAATGAGAAATATTTTTCTTTTAACAGTATTAACAACTTTTAATATTTTCTTTTAACAACTTAGTGTGCTGAGCTGCAAACTCTTACGGACTCATAGAGTCATAGCGACACACAGCATGGAAACAGGCCCTTCGGCTCAACTGGGACATGCCGCCCAAGGAACCCCATCTAAGATCGCCCCACATGTTGCCCCTTGGATTCCAATTAAATCTTATCCCTCTCATCTTAAACCTATGTCCTCTGATTCTTACTGGGTTAAAGACTTTGTCCATTCACCCCATATGTTCCCCTTATTGTTTTAAACACATCTACAAAATCACCCCTCCGCATTCTGCACTCCAAGGAGCAAAGTCTCGACCCGAAACATCACCTATTCCTTTTCTCCAGAGTTGCTGCCTGACCCGCTGTATTAATCCAGCTTTTTGTATCCATCTTCGGTGTAAACCAGCATCTGCAGTTCCTTTCCACACATGGAGTCTTGCATTGTGGTTCCACTTGCCCTGGGGTCAGATTGCAATTGCCGTTTTGCAATTGCGGTCAGGGATACCGACGATATCCACATTCACAAGTTGCATTTACCACAGCATAGGGACTAGCCAGCAGAGGTCATTACATACCCACAAGGAACATCAACCATGTATGCAGACACACAGAATTACAGGTGCTGGTTTCTACCAAAGACAGACATTCCAAAGACATGGAAACATTGAAACATAGAAAAATAGGTGCAGGAGGAGGCCATTCGCCCTTCGAGCCAGCAATATGATCATGGCTGATCATCTAAAATCAGTACACCTCGTTCCTGCTTTTTCCCCATATCCCATGATTCCTTTAGCCCTAAGAGCTAAATCTAACTTTCTGGAAAACATCCAGTGAATTGGCCTCCACTGCCTTCTGTGGCAGAGCATTTCACGAATAGGTTAATTGGCTTGGTACATTGGCCCTAGTGTGTGTGTGTGGGATAGTGTTAATGTGCGGGGATCGCTGGTCTGTGTGGACTCGGTGGGCCGAAGGGCCTGTTTGCGTGCTGTATCTCTAACCTACGCCAAACTAAACTGAACAGACACAAAGTGCTGGAGGAACTCAACGGGTCAGGCGTCAACTCTGGAGAAAAAGGGTGGATCACCTTTCCATTTTCTCCAGAGATACTGCCTGACCCGCTGAGTTACCCCAGCACTTTGTGTCTATTTTGGTACGAACCTTGTGCGATTCTCCGTAACCCAATGATTTACATTGGGTGTACAGAGACAAATTACAGTACTCATTCAATTGTCATGCTGACATTAGTTTATTTAACTTTGCAAGGGAATGAAATAATGTATATTTTAATAAGTGAAAGATATTTTTCCGAGTAAGATGAATAACGAAGAATAAGTGGAAACTCAAATTCTAGCAGTCCTGATTATCGACGAGCTTACCATCCAAAATAACCTCGCCCTTCCATAGCTCAAATTCACGCTTTTGCTGTGAATTTGCCTTTCCAGATCTTCGTTATTCATATGTTGGAGCGGCTGTGCTTCTACACTCTGGAATTTAGGATGAGAGGGGATCTTATTGAAACACATAAGATTATTAAGAGTTTGGACACGCTAGAGGCAGGAAACATGTTCCCGATGTTGGGGGAGTCCAGAACCAGGGCCACAGTTTAAGAATAACGGGTAGGCCATTTAGAACAGAGATGAGGAAAAACATTTTCCGCAGACAGTTGTGAATCTGTGGAATTCTCTGCCTCAGAAGGCAGTGGAGGCCAATTCTCTTTGGATGCTTTCAAGAGAGAGTTAGATAGAGCTCGTAAAGATAGCGGAGTCAAGGGATATGGGGAGAAGGCAGGAACGGGGTACTGATTGTGGATGATCAAGCATGGTCACTGTGAATGGCAGTGCTGGCTTGAAGGGCCGAATGGCCTCCTCCTGCACCTATTGTCTATTGACTAAACAGGAAGTGATTCAACGCAACTTGCAAGACAAGGTGACCAAAACAAAATGGGAAATGTGAGATGTCCAGTCCAGGTTTTAGTGCAAAGACATTTAAATGGATGGATGAAATCACGGCTAAACACAGAACAGGGTCTGAGCTATAGGGAGAGGTTGAACAGGCTGGAAGCACAGGAGCATGAGGGGTCATCTTATGTAGGTGTGCAAAATCATGAGAGGAATAAACGCACAGAGTCTCTTGCCCAGAGTTGGAGAATCGAAAACCAGAGGACTTAGGTTTAAGATGAAGGGGGAAAGATTTAATAGGAATTTGAGGAGTAATGTTTTCACACAAATGGTGGTGGGTGTATGGAACAAGCTGCCAGAGGAGGTGGTTGAGGCAGGGACTATCGCAACGTTTAAGAAACAGTTAGACGGGTACTTGGATAGGACACGTTTAGAGGGTTATGAACCAAGCGTAGGCAAGTGGGACTAGGGTAGATGGGACATGTTGGTCGAAGGGTCTTATTCCACGCTCGATGCCTATACGACTTAATGACTCTATCACTCGAACAGTTCAGCACAGAAACAGGCCCTTCGGCCCACAATGTCCATGCTGAGTATGATGCCAAGTTATCCATATCCCTCCATTCTTTGCATAGATCCTTCCAATCTCTGCATTTCCATGTGTCTATCTAAAAACCACTTAAACACCACTAACGTGTCTGCCTCCACTACCACCCCCTGGCCGTGCGTTCCAGCCTCCACCATTCTCTGTGTCAAAATAAAACCTTCTCACATGGATCAGGACAAAAAAAATGACAAACTATAATGGGAGGAGGACTGCTTATTGGATATATTATCATACATGACATTGAAATAATTAAATAAAGGCTTACTTATTCTCTCTTAGAGCAGAGTACCCTCTTAAATATTATTTTCTTCGATTCAAATATTTTTATTAAGCTAAACTTTTGGCTCCAGGCAACGTTTGTAACTCAATAATTTCAGTCGTTGAGTAGGTTTGGAAGCAGCCCAGATCTTCTTGACCAGTGCACGTTGCTCCTTAGGTCTCGGTGACCAGCACACTGGACAGTATTCCCAGGGGCTTGTGTTTATTAAAACCCTTGCTTCTCAGTAGGTCTTGTTTGGAAACGGTTCAACAGCAGTACACAATGCAGACCTTCTTAAAAGCCGAACACCGCAGCTCAGGACAAAGCGAGAGGTGGAGTTAGTTTCTGACCTGCACTCTACGCGAGTCCGGTCAGTGTCTGAAGCCTGGTTTGCTTTGGGCCCCTTCACAGGACGATGGAGCTATTGATAGAAGGCTTGGATCAGGAAGCCTCATCACTTCATTGCATTTTTATTACAGTTTACTGTAAGTAAGGACTGCACGATGAAGCTCACTTTCCAGTGAAACTTCTCCCAGCTCCCCGGTGGCTATTTTTTTCGCGTGCGTTTTTGGACTCACATATGGTTTCCAGTCCAACCATTATTCAACAGAAAGCAAGCGTCAAAAGAAAGGAAATTAGTTGTCAGGTTCAGTGCAGAAGTCCATAAATCATTTTTAAGTTACTGAATTGTGAAATTTCTGTATTTATGCTCGTGGAGATGTGAATGCAGTTTCCTGCAAATGCTTTTTTTCGAAAAGGAACCAGGGGCCGAGCGAGAAAGGTTCACTTACCACCTTGTGTGTAAATCTGCCAAAACGCTTCGAGCTTAGCGAGGTGACAAATTGCTGTCTGAGGACAGACTCTCTTACAGACTAAGGATTAGTTGAGTTGAAGGTTCGCAGCATGCCAATTTTAATAAACGTGGAGCAGAAGTCAATGAAAGGAAATCACTCATCTCGTTAAGAAGTTACTGAGGTGTCATTTCAGTGTTTTATGAACATATCAACAGGCATTCAGACAACGAGCAACACTTTGGGTTGTGGAAGACCGTGCCTAATGAGATGGTGCTGCAAGGAAAGTCCGCTGAAAGTCCGAGGTAGCATTTATGTGCAACTCATAAATGTAAACAGCACACTTGGGGACACTAAGTCTTAACACACCAAGTCCCGGGAAAGGCTCCTGAGGATAGTTCATTTTATAAGACTGGGTGCATTTACCGCTTAATGCATCTTATTTCTGGCCCCCAGAACAGTCATCGGCTTCATGCTCGTGACGGTGTTCAATCGAGGTATAATTTCTACGCTAATTTCTCAATTGCATATGTGGAACATAGAGGCCCAGTGTAGGGGGATCTCTTCCCCAGAATAGGTGAATCGAGGACCAGTGGACATAGGTTCATGTTTCAAGGGGAAAAGATTTAAGAGGAATCTGAGGGGTAACCTTTTCATGCTAAGGGTGGTGGGTGTATGGAACAAGCTGCCAGTGGAGGTAGTTGAGGCTGGGACTATCACATCGTTTAAGAAACAGTTAGACAGGTACATGGAGAGGGCATGTCTGGAGGGATATGGACCAAGCGCAGGCAGGTGGGACTAGTGTAGCTGGCACATGTTGGCCAGCATGCACAAGTTGGGCCAAAGGGCCTGTTTCCACACTGTTATGACTGATTCTATAGAGGTGTTTTTCAATTAGCCTAAATGAAGGAAGTGTAGAATTTGCTGGAATCAGGTATAACAAACCAATGACTCACATAAAACCCATGGATCAAGGTTGGGTGGTTCTTCAATGTATTCAGCCCAAATGTGAATGGACACTATGTACAAAAGCAGAATCAGGAGTTAAACTGGTCCTACATAATATTTGACCAATACATTTGAGACATTGCCTTTTCATGTGCCCATAACGTTAGCTCCAGTTACTGAAATACTTTAGGTGTGTAGAAATAACAGCTTACACAACAAGCAAAATTAAATAAGGATCGCGACCCAAAATGTCACCTATCCATGTTCTCCAAAGATGCTTGCCTAATTGTTTAGTTTAGTTTAGAGATACAGCGTGGAATCAGGCCCTTCAGCCCATCGCTTCTGCACCGACCAGCGATCCTCGCACACTAACACTATCCTACAGTTGAGGCAGTTTATCACGGACAGTTAATCTATACACCTGTACGTTTTTTTTTGGAGTGTGGGAGGAAACCAGAGCACCGGGGAAAGACCCACATAGTCACGGGGAGAACGTACAAACTCCGTACAGACAGCACCCGTAGTCAGGATGGGACCTGGGTCACTGGTGCTGTAAGGCAGCAACTCTACCGCTGCGCCACCGTGTTGCCCAGTGATCCAATAAGTTAATCCACCACTTTGTGCCCTCACGTGTAAGCCAGCATCTGCCGTTTCTTGGTTCCATTAAGGAAAATTATTTCAAAGATCCATCACATTTATACATGCATGGAGAGTAACGTAATTCAGAATCCACTGTTTGGTGAGATAATGTAGTCACTTTGAGGATTGGAGACCATATTTCAACAAGACCCGTCTCACCGATCTAGATACTTGGCTTTGATCGACAGAACGAGAAACAAATCAATCTTTTCAACGGATTTGAGATGAAATAGAGGATAAAAGTAGACAAAAGGAGTAGGAAGGAACCGGCGATGCTGGTTTACACTGAAGAGAGACACAAAATGCTGGAGTAACTCAGCGGGACAGGCAGCATCTCTGGAGAGAAGGAATGGGTGATGTTTTGCGTCGAGACCCTTCTTCAGACTTCAGAGTGAAGAAGGGTCTCAACCTGAAACGCCACCCATTCCTTCTCTCCAGAGATGCTGCCTGTCCCGCTGACTTACTCCAGCATTTTGAGTCTATCTTCAGGATAAAGCTTCTGCAATTTCTACTGAAAGAGTCCATCATCTTATGACCGCAAGCTATGGATTAAACTAACAAATTGACCTTGGAAGTACTTCAATATTTTCTCTTTCAGATGATTTATTCACAGGAAAATTGGAAGATAAATGGTGATTGATTATTTAAGAATACAAAGTTTATTTTCTATTAGTCAGCTTTCAGAATCCTGAATGTTTTCATTGATGCAACAGGGATAAAGTGCGATTGAGAATTTCGGCAAAAAGTGGCGCATGTCAATTAAACATGAGCTTGCTCACGTTGGATCTAAGAATTACAAATCTCTTTCTTAAAACAGTGTTTAGGGGTTTAGAGATACAGGCACTTTGGTCCACCAAGCCCATAACCTGTTCACAGTAGTCCTATGTTATCCCACTAACTCGTCCACTCCACACTAGAGGCCAAGCAACCTATAAAAACTCTTTGGGGTGTGGGAGGAAACCAGAGGAAACCGGTGAAGGGTGGTGAATCTGAGGAATTCTTTTCCACAGAAGACTTTGGAGGCCTAGTAAGTGGATTTTTTTTTTAAGGCAGAGATAGATTCTTGATCAGCACAGGAGTCAGAGGTTATGGGGAGAAGGCAAGAGAATGGGGTGAAGGGGGAGAGAGATAGATCAGCCAAGATTGATGGCGGAGTAGGCTTGATGGGCCGAATGGCTTAATTCTACTCCCATCACTTATGACCTTATGAAACCCAGCCGGTCACAGGGAGAATGTGCAAACCCCACACAGACAGCCCCTGAGGTCAGGATTGAACCTAGATCTCTGGTGCTGTGAGGCAGCAGCTCTACCATCTGTGCCATAGTGTATGTGGGAAGATATGTATATGTCTATGTACATGTACACAAATTGTGAACACCTAGAGCACGGATAAAGTGTCAAAATAGTGCAAGACACATTCCATCCAATGGGATTACATTCTCTGTGGACAATTGGCATGATCTCATGGAACGTTATGACGGGTTTGAATAGATTAATAGCTTTTTCGATATTCGTTTCAATAATGGAACGGTCTCTGATGTGTCGCTCTGGAATAAATGTTCAAGATACTAAATCGGCGGCAGGGTGGCGCAGCGGTAGAGTTGCTGCCTTATAGCACCAGAGACACAGGTTCCATCCTGACTACGGGTGCTGACTGTATGGAGTTTGTACGTTCTCCCCGTGACCACGTGGGTTTTGTCCCGGTGCTCTGGCCTCCACTCACATTCCAAAGACGCGCAGGTTTGTAGGTTAATTAGCTTCAGTAAAATTGTAAATTGTCCCTAGTGTGTGTGGGATAATGTTAGTGTGCGGGGATCGCTGGGCGGCTCGGACTCGGTGAGCTGAAGGCCTTGTTTGCACGGTGTATCTTTAAACTAAACTAAATAGCCAGACGCATAAATAGTAATTTTTTTAACAGCATCGTAATAGCTAGTTGTAAAACTTTATTGGCTGCCTTTGTTATTTGTCTTTTTATATTCTTTGACAAGTGATCAAATTAATAAATGAAAGAAAATGAACGACAGGCGGTGGAATTTCATTTTACCACCAAGCAGATGTTTCAAAGTTGCGTGAACTAAACTAGACTCAGCAGATTATTTCCCTGATGGAAGATAATGTTTACTTGGTGTTAAAACTAAACTAGAACTTGAAAATGTTCAGTGTAAGCAAAAAATATAGTTCATAAAAATTAAAATCTTTTTACATTCTCTGTGTTGTTAATTGGCATGATCTCAATGGACATAATAATAGGTTTGAGGAGATGACTAGCTTTTTCTGTTTTAGTTTCAATAAGTTGGAAACTTGTTTCAGGACGGCACTTACAGCGCTTGCAGCACCGGGCACCCGGGTTCGATCCTGACCACAGGTGCTGTGTGTACGGAGTTTGCACGCTCTCCGTCACCTGCGCGGGTTTTCTCCAAGATCTTCCGTTTCCTCCCACACTCCAAAGACGTACAGATTTATAGGGAACTTGACTTAGTATAAATGTGAATTGTGCCGAGTGTGTGTTAATGTGCGGGGATCGCTGGTCGGCACGGACTCAGTAGGCCGAAGGGCCTGTTGCCGCTCTGTATCTCTAAACGCTCTCTGATGTGTCACTCTAGAGTAAGTCTTTCAAGATACTAATGTTAATATGTAATACTCTCTAACAAATGGCTCAACAGGAGAGAGCTATCAAGTTGTGAAACTGACAGGATTGATTTACAATGCATCATAAAAACAGCACAATGATGACAGGAATACATTTGGTAAATGCTTTTCCAGAGAATAGACTTACATCTGATCGTTTCTGACTGTATTGCTTTGCCTCTGTTAAAGTGGATAGTAACACGGATAATAAATACTGAAGGTTTAAGGCGTAGTGTTATAGAGTCGTAGTGTCTGACAGCATTGAAACCCAACTTGCCCACACTGGCCAACATGTCCCATCTACATTAGTCCCACCTACCTGCATTTGGCCCTTATCCCTCTAAACCTGTCCTATCCATTTACCCGTCTAAATGTTTCTTAAACGTTGCGATAGTACCTGCCTCAACTACCTCATACACCCACCACCCTTTGCAGGAAAAAGTTACCCCTCAGATTTCTATTAAATTAAAACTATACTGATAGGAAATTTAGATTGCTTTTGGAAGCAGAAAGCGAGATTAATTGGCTTGTATCAATAATTTCTACTGTACAAAGTCTTACTCTGAACCGAACAGTACTTTCCCATTTTGAGGGCGTGAGCTTGACGCCTTGTCTCAATTCTAAAAGGAACCTCTGGCAGTGAATGTTCAGTGGGACCCGTAGTCAGCATCGAACCCGGGTCTCTGGCGCTGTGAGGCAGCAACTCTACCGCTGCGCCACTGTGCCTCCCCTATCCTTGCTCTGGGCACATGTATGGTCTTGCGTAGGAAGGAACTGCAGATGCTGGTTTACACCGAAGGTCGACACAAAATGCTGGAGTAACTCAGCGTTGCAGGCAGCGTCTCTGGAGAAAGGGAACAGGTGACGTTTAGAGTCAAAAGCTTTCTTCAGTGAAGTCGGGTCTCAACCCAAAATGTCACCTATTCCTTTTCTCCAGATATGCTACCTGACCTGCTGAGTTACTCCAGCATTTTGTGTTATTTTTCATATCTGGTCCTGTTCTCTTGCAAGAAGATTTAAAATTAAAAAAAAAAAACACAAATTAATTTCAAAAATGGCCACGTTGTGGTTGCAAAGTCTCACCAGCGATGTTTTCTGTGGAATCCTAGTTGAGTTTAGTTTATTGTCACGCGTACCGAGGTACAGTTAAAAGCTTTTGTTGCGTGCCAACCAGTCAGCGGAAAGACAATACATGATTACAATCGAGCCGCTCACAGTGTACAGATACATGATAAGCGAATAACGTTTAGTGCAAGATAAAGCCAGCAAAGACGGATCAAAGATAGTCCGAGGGTCACCAATGAGGTAGATTGGAGTTTAGGACTGCTCTCTAGTTGTGGTAGGATTATGGTAGAATGTAGTGATGAGAGAGGTTTATGCAAATATCTCAAGTTTTGTTTAAGCGTAGGCTGAGATATTCAGACACGTGGAACGAGTTTTGTTCTGTGTTGCGCAGATGAAACGCGATTACGGGAGTGGAATGCAGTTGTGACCACATCCAGGACCAAGACATAGCTCTGGGAATTGGACTGGGCTCATTTGGTTGTAAGACATGCTTGCACTGATGATATGATCTCTTGCAGAGTGTTGCACGGGATATAATGTCATGTTGTCCTGGGCACTCAGACAACAGCACAGCTCTAATAGTCTTTGGAAAGGAACGGGCTAATTGCAGACTGTCAGCGTGGCTTTGTGTGGGGCAGGTCGTGGCTTACAAACCTGATTTAATTAATTTTGAGAAGGAGGTAAAGGCAATTGATTGGGGGGGGGGGGGGGGGGGGGGGGGAGAGAGAGAGACACGGCATGTTGTCCACATCGACTTCAGTGAGGCAATTCACAAGGTTAAATGGTTAAAGGTTTAGAAGGATGAGAGGGAATCTTATAGAAAAATATAACATTCTTAAGGGATTGGACAGGCTAGATGCAGGAAAAATGTTCCCAATGTTGGGGGAGTCCAGAACCAGGGGTACCAGTTTAGGAATAAGGGGAAGGTCATTTAGGACTGAGATGAGAAAAAAAATTTCAGCCAGAGAGTTGTGAATCTGTGGAATTCTCAGCCACAGAAGGCAATGGAGGCCAATTCACTGGATGTATGCAAGAGAGAGTTAGATATATCCCTTGGGGCTAATGTAACAAAGGGATATGGGGAGAAAGCAGGAACGGGGTACTGATTTGTGATCGTATTGAATGGCGGTGCAGGCTTGAAGGGCCGAATGGCCTACTACTGCTCCTATTTTCTATGTTTCTATGTTTCTATGTCAGTCAGGGTAGGCTCATCCAGAAGATTAAGGGACGGGGTCCTTGGTGACCTGGTAGGCTGGATTCAGAACTAGCTAAACTTTGGAAGACCTATGGAACAGGGTAGCGGGGTGGAAGGGTATTATGTTGGCTGGATGTCTCTGACCAGTGGTGCTCCACACGGATCAGTACTGGGACCTCTGTTGTTTGTGATTTATAGAAATATATGAATATATGCAGGGAATGGAGGGATTACAGATCAGATGCATGGGATTTTGGGATAGGCACATGGATATGCAGGGAATGGAGGGATAGGGATTGTGTACAGTCAGATAAGAGTATGTCTGGCATCACAGATAGACACAAATTGTTGGAGTAACTCAGTGTGTTAGAGTCCCAACCCAAAATCTAATCCGATTTTGCTGCCTTCTCCCCATAACCCTTGACACCCGTTCTAGTCAAGAGTTTGTCCATCTCTGCCTTAAAAAATATCCACTGACTTGGCCTCCACAGCCCTCTGTGGCAATAAGTTCCACAGATTAACTACCCTCTGACTAAAGAAGTTCCTCCTCACCTTTTTAAAAGAGGCGATGACCTCTGGTCCGAGACTTTTCCACCACTCGAAACATCCTATGTTCTCTGGACCTTGATTCACTCTGGGAAAGAGACTCTGTGCTTCTACCCGATCTATACCTCTCATAACTTGACACCTCTATAACAATAACCCCTCATTCTCCTGCGCTCCAAGGAAGAGAGTCCCAGACTGCTCAACCTCTCCCTACAGCTCAGACTTTGGAGACCCGGCAACATTTTGAGGTCATATGACTTAATTTTAGGTACACACCGTTACAGTCGCACTTTGATTTGATTAAATGTATTTAAACCTTCAGTAAGCTATCAAAATATTAGTTCATAGTTATGTGGTTTTCAAAAGCATTATTTAGTCAACCAAATCTGAAAGTCCCTGATATTTTATGAAAATATTAGTTGTTCTGTTAATGCAAAGATGTTCTTACCAATAATTTATTTTTAAAAAGTAGTCTCCAATTCAAGGCACATGTCCCAGATTCAGTCTGCTCTGATTGACATTTTTCATTCGGGAACTTTAAATAAGTTTTATTCACCAGATTAAAATTGCTTTCCTTTTAAATGTTATATATTGGCCCATGTTTAGCAGGTAAGAGGATCACTGGTGTAAGTCTTGCCGTCGCTGTTCAGAATATTCATTGTCAAGGTTAAAAAAAAAGAATGAGATAATATCTCCCCCAAAGTTCTATTTAAAACAAATGACTTCTTGAGAGTGTTTCATATTTCTGATTATTCTGGGACCAATTCAAAGAAAAGGAAATGTTTGACATTTCTAATTATCACTTCCAGAACTTGCGATGATGATGCCATTATTGCCTTTCCGGTAATAGTTCAGTTTAGTTTACTTGAGAGATACAGCGCTGAAACAGACCCTTCAGCCCACTGAGTCCGTGCCGACCAGCGATCCCCGCACATTAACACTATCCTACACACACTAGGGACAGATTACAATTAAATCAAGCCTATTAACCCTTTGCGATATGTTTCCAGCATCACTCACAAACAAATGCTGATCTATCAATAGACAATAGACAATAGGTGCAGGAGTAGGCCATTCAGCCCTTCGAGCCAGCACCGCCATTCAATGTGATCATGGCTGATCATCTCCAATCAGTACCCCGTTCCTGCCTTCTCTCCATATTCCCTGACTCCGCTATCTTTAAGAGCCGTATTTAGCTCTCTTGAAAGTATCTAGAGAACCGGCCTCCACCGCCCTCTGAGGCAGAGAATTCCACAGACTCACAACTCTCTGTGAGAAAAAGTGTTTCCTCATTTCCGTTCTAAATGGCTTACACCTTATCCTTAAACTGTGGCCCCTGGTTCTGGACTCCCCCAACATCGGGAACGTGTTTCGGACTTTGTTTCGGCTGCCATTGGCCTATTGTGTGCAGTTCTGGTCGCCCCATTACATGGAAGATGTGGAGGCTCTGGAGAGGGTGCAGAGGAGAAGGTTTGCCAGAATGGGGCCCGGATTACGGGGTTTCAGCGACAGGAAGAGGTTGGAGAGTCTTGGATTGTTTGCTCCATAACATCGGTGGTTGGGGGGGGGGGGGGGGGGGGACTTATTAAAAGTTTGTAAAATTATGAGAGGCTTAGATAGGGTGGCCACAGAACCTTGGGAATCTGCAACAGTGGAGGGCATAGCTACAAAGCGGGAAGTTGCGCGGGATGAATATTGGTCGGCGCGGACTGGGTGGGCCGTGGGGTCTGTTTCCGTGCTGTATCTCTAAAGTATCAAGTCCAAGGGTGGCACAGCGGTAGAACTACAGCCTTCCAGAGCCAGAGACCCGGGTTCAACCCCGAACACGAGTGTTGTCGGTACGGAATTTGTGCATTCTCCCCGTCACCAGGTGGGTTTTCTCCGGGTGCTCTGGTTTCTTCCTACACTCCAAAGACGTACAGGTTTGAGGGCTATTTGGCTTCGGTAAAATGTCCCTGGTGTGTAGCATAGTGCTAATGTACGAGCGATCGTTGGTCGACATGAACTCGGCGGGCCGAAGGGCCTGCTTCTGCACTCTATCTCCAAACTAACACTAAACTATAAACTAAATGACCCAAGCAATGTGCATTGCACCACAAACTACACTTCCTGAGATGAAATCCTCCACACATATGATTTAACACTGTGATTTAGCTGTTATTTTTAAGTATTAAATATGTTTATGTTGCTTAGGGTATTTTCCTATAAATCCCAATGTGCCATCTGCAAATAATAAAAATATATGTATATTTCCACACTTCTGTCTGTAGAAACACAACTCTGCCAAATTTAAGTTGATCGAAGAGATAAGAGGAAGTAAATCTGAAATGGAACCTGTGGTGTTCACCAGTGTTGGGGTTGAAATAATCACTTTTTTTCCCCTTCTGCATAAGCTAGGAGAAAAAAAACAGAGGAATGAGATTCTGATGTGGATCATTTGGATGAATACAGTCACACTGCATTGGACAGGTACAAGGAATGGAAAGGTTGAGATGGATATGGGCCAAACGCGCCAAGTGTTGATGGGACATGTTTTGGCGGGTGTGGGCAAGCTGGGCTGAAGGGCCTGTTTCCATGCTGTAACACTATGATTCTATTCACTATAAATTGCTAATAACAATTAATTGAGTTCCTCAAGATTGTGCCTGGAAGGCCACACGTGCTTGAAATATTTTAATTGTTTCATTAGTAATTTGGAATGTCCCAATGTATTTAAGAATAAGGAGTAAGCCATTTAGAACGGAGACGAGGAAACACTTTTTCTCACAGAGAGTGGTGAGTCTGTGGAATTCTCTGCCTCAGACGGCGGTGGAGGCAGGTTCTCTGGATGCTTTTAAGAGAGAGCTAGATAGGGCTCTTAAAATAGCGGAGTCAGGGGATATGGGGAGAAGGCAGGAACGGGGTACTGATTGGGGATGATCAGCCATGATCACATTGAATGGCGGTGCTGGCTCGAAGAGTCAAATGGCCTACTCCTGCACCTATTGTCTATTGTCTAAAGTACACCGAGGCACATAGGAAAAGACCATCAACAGTTGAGCAGCATTTCTGAGACGTTTAAGAAGGAAATGAATTATAATTAACACATTGTTCCTGCACCTTCAAAGTAGGAATGGAGGTGATAGCAAATCCCGATTTGAGACACAATATATCGCCATGGGCAAGTTGGGGCGAGGGGGTGGTTTGCGTGCTGCATGACTCTGGGACACTGTGGTCTTGATGTATTGTCTAGACTACAGGCCATGTTGTTTGAGTAAAAGTTTGGCCACCTTAGACTTTTATCAGGAGGAATTCACTTTTATTAGGAGATTGTGAATCTTTGGAATTCTCCACCGGCGGAGCAGTGGATATGGAGTCAATAAATATTCAAGGCTGATTTAGACTTTTTGGCCTACAGAGATATCAAAGGCAATAAAGCTCACGCAGGACAATGGTGTTGAATGGTAGAGATGTCTCGAGAGCCCACATTGTCTGTTTCTGCTCCGATTTCCTGAATTACAAAACTGTTCAGGATACTCACTTTAGTTTAGAGAGACACAGCGCGGAAACAGGCCCTTCGGCCCACCGAGCCCGCGACGACCGTTGATCCCCGCACGCTAACACTATCCTACACACACTAAGGGACAATTTACAATTTTACCAAGCCAATTAGCCAGCAAACATGTATGTCCTTGGACATACCCTGGAAACCAGAGCACCCGGAGGAAACCACAGGGTGAACGTACAAACTCCGTACAGACAGCACCCGTAGTCAGGATTGAACCCGGGTCTCTGGCGCTGTAAGGCAGCAACTCTACCGCTGTGCCATCGTACCGCCCTAACCTCTATATACTCATTAAATCAATGATGCCAATCACACACATTGATCTTGACTTCACTATCCCTTTGTGTTCTTCATATATTTTTTAACTTTTTGTACATTAAAACTTGACAAGGACAAACAGCATTTCAAGATATCACTAATTCATATAGGCAATTCTCTGATTTCATATTAGGTTATTGATCAATGTTTTCTCCACAGCTTAAAAAAAACTATATCTGGCAGTTTTGAATATCTAAAAGGCTCTGCAGGCTCTATGGAGAATAGCCCTGAGATGGCCAGTTAAAGTGACAAGTCTGTCAACTGGAGACAGCCCAAACATATTCAGACATTGATCTGTAAGATTCCCAAACACTGCAAGGTCAAAAAGTAACAAACTATGACTCACCATAAAGTTTACATCTCTTGCTGAATCACATTGTTAAAAAAATATACGGAAATATAACACAACTTAATTAATTTCTGACTGGTTAAATGTCATTTTACAGGATGCCCTAATATTTTTATAACGTGTACATCATATCTTTAATTACAGTTTTAGGAGGAGTTCATAAGTTCATAAGTGATAGGAGCAGAATGAGGCCATTCAGCCCATCAAGTCTGCCCCGCCATTCAATCATGGCTGATCTATCTTAACCCCATTCTCCTGCCTTCTCCCCGTAACCCCATGACACCCGCACTGATCAAGAGTCAAATTGTAAAGTTGATTAATATGTTCTTTTTAACTCTTCGGGTTACTTTTAGGTACATTATTACTCACAAATGTAGCCCTCTTTCAACTAAAGGTCTAACACGAGGGTGAGGGCATCACGGTGATGCGCACCACCCGTTGTAGGTAGAGCTGCTGCCTTACAGCGAATGCAGGATCGCCGGAGACCTGCGGGTTAATTCCCGACTACAGGCGCCCCCTGTCTTCCTGTACAGAGTTTGTACGTTCTCCCCGTGACCTGCCTGGGGTTTCTCCAAGATCTTCGGTTTCTTCCCACACTCCAAAGACGTACAGGTTTGTAGGTGAATTGGCTTGGTAAAGTAAATATTGTCCCTCGTGTGTAGTAGGATAGTGTTAATATGCGCGGATCGCTGGTTGGCCCGTTTCCATGCTGTATCGCTAAACTAAACTAAACTAAACTACACTACAGGACTATTTAAAAGACGCACAGGTTTGCAGGTGAATTGGCTTGATGTAAATGTAAAATTGTCCCTCATGTGTTATTGGGTTGTGTTAGTGTGTGGGGATGACTGGTCGGCACGGACCCGGTGGGCCGAAGGGCCTGTTTCCGCATTGTATCTCCAAACAAAAGTAATAACACTGAAGGATTTGAAAAAGCAGAGGGGCCCAAGAGCATAGATCACCACGTGCCTCCATTCAAGTTCTGTTTCATTATTTTTCTATCTAATTAAATTAACTCAGTTCAACATGTTAAATAATCTCAAGGAGAAAGTGACATTATGGTTATTAATGGTTTTTGGGAAAGAGTAAAATAATTCCAGCCAAAACATTGACATAGAGTTATCGGTCAAGGCCGTACAAAGTTAGATTTATTTTCATCATTTTAATTTTCAGCGCAATAAAATGTCAAACCAAATTAGTGAATAAACCATTCACTGTCAGTGTGCTTAAAACACACAAAAATTAGACAACAGAAACTCAATTATCTTGAATCAAGCCTCCTTTCCTATGTTTTCTGCTTTTTACCAACATTGCAATAACAAACTGCAGGAGGAACTCAGCAGGTCAGACAGCAACTGAGGAAATAAATGGATAAAATGGTGTTAGGAGTTGGGACCCTCCTTTAATCTGACCAGGTTATCTTTTGCTCAGGTATCATGGTGGTGCAGCTGGTAGAACTGCTCATAAGGTCATAAGTGATAGGAGCAGAATTAGGCCATTGGGCCCATCAAGTCTACTCCACCATCCAATCATGGCTGATCTATCTCTCCCTCCTAACCCCATTCTCCTGCCTTCTCCCCATAGCCTCGGACACCCGTACTAATCAAACATCTATCCATCTCTGCCCTAAAAATATCCACTGACTTGGCCTCAACAGCTAAGAATTCCACAGATTCACCACCCTCTGACTAAAGAAATTTCACCTTGTCTCCTTCCTAAAAGAATGTGCTTTAATTCTAAGGCAAAGACCTCTAGTCCCAGACTCTCTCACCAGTGGAAACATCCTCTCCACATCCACTCTATCCAGGCCTTTCACTGTTCTGTACGTTTCAATGAGTCCCCCGTCATTCTTCTAAACTCCAGCGAGTGCAGACCCAGTGCCGACAAACGATCATTATAGGCTAACCTGCTCATTCCTGGTGTCATTCTTGTAAACCTGCTCTGGACCCTCCCCAGAGCCAGCGCATCCAGCAGCAGCGTAACAGTGCCGGAGACCTGGGTTTGATCCTGACCTGGGGTGCTGCCTGTGTGGCGTTTGCATGTTCTCTCTGTGAGCGTGTGGGTTTCCTCCGGGTGTTCCGGTTTCCTCCCGCACCCCAAGGACGTGTGAGTTTGTAGGTTCATTGAATTCCCCTCGTGTGTAGCGAGTGGATAAGAGAGTGGGACAACCAAGGACGAATGTGATGGTCTGCATCCACTCAGTTTCTATCTTGCCGTGATATTTGACTCAGCATTGAAATTTGACAAACAAGACAATGCAATGGTAAAAGCTCGCTTCTTCCAGCTTCAGACGATAGCAAATTAAAACAATTCCTCCAGTTTGACGACCTCGGAAAGATCACCCACACATTTATCTCCTCCCGCCTCGATTACTGCAACTCCCTTTACACTGGCATCGGCCAATCTTCCCTGTCCCGCCTGCAACTGGGTCCAAAACGCCGCAGCGAGACTCCTGACGGGCACCCGAAAAAGGGACCACATCACCCCGATCCTGGCCTCTCTCCACTGGCTCCCTGTGCAGTTCCGAATACATTTCAAGATCCTCCTTTATGTTTACAAAGCCCTTAACGGGCTTGCCCCCACCCACATCAAAAGTCTGCTCACCCACCACACCACCCCCAGGTCCCTCAGATCGGCCGACTTGGGGTTACTGAACATCCCGCGGTCTAGGCATAAGCTCAGGGGCGACCGTGCCTTTGCGGTTGCAGCTCCTAGACTGTGGAACAGCATCCCTCTTCCCATCAGAACTGCCCCCTCCATCGACACATTTAAGTCGAGACTTAAAACTCATCTTTACTCTCAAGCCTTTCTTGACGTCCTCTGAGGGAGGGCTATATGTATGTATTTATGTATGTACTTAATCTATGAACCACTGTTGTATAACGTTAGTACCTCCACCAATGTAAAGCACTTTGGTCAACGAGAGTTGTTTTTTAAATGTGCTATAGAAATAAAAGTGACTTGACTATTCCATCTCATAACTTTGTAAAAATAAGATTAAAAAAATGTTCAACCCCTACAGTCCCTTGTGTCTCCTTCGATCTCATATTTTCCTTTAAAACCTCCAGATTTAAAAATCCAAGTTTAGAGTCACTTTAAACCAGTCCTTGAATTAACATCCTCTCACACCTCATTTTTCTCTTTGTTTTAAACTTTCAGTCTTGCTAGTCTTTGCTTGCCAATCAAGTTTCACAGTGAGGAACAGAGCAAACAGGTGATCATGGCTTTAATCCAGTAACTAACTGGATGCGAGACAAAAAATGCTGGAGAAACTCAGCGGGTGAGGCAGCATCTATGGAGTGAAGGAAATAGGCAACGTTTCTGGCCGAAACCCTTGGGTTTCGGCCCGAAATGTTGCCCATTTCCTTCGCTCCATAGAGCGTTTCAGGCCGAAACCCAAGGGTTTCAGCCTGAAACGTTGCCCATTTCCTTCGCCCCATAGATGCTGCCTCACCCGCTGAGTTTCTCCAGCATTTTATGTCTACCTTCGATTTTCCAGCATTTGCAGTTCCTTCTTAAACAAATAACTGGATGCTATTGACCAAGGCAAGCAGCAATAATAGAACGTCTAATCGACACCCAACTAACAGCAGTGGCTCATGCGGATCAATTGATAAAGGGAGTATTTGTCACTCCTGATCGTGGCATATAATCAAGAAGCAACAACTGAAGTTAACAGGAAAATCCAATAAAATCCAGTGCTTGGGGTCATGTTCATGAGTGATAGGAGCAGAATTAAGCCATTCGGCCTATCAAGGTTGCTCTGCCATTCAATCATGGCTGATCTGTCCCTCCCACCTAACCCCATTCTCCTGCCTTCACCCCATAACCCCTGACATCCGTAACTAATCAATAATTTATCTAAAGGCCCTGTACGAGTTCATTCCAAGAGTTCTCCCGAGTTTGCCCTGATTCAAATTCGGAGATTTACGGTACTGGCAACTCGTCGGTACTCAGGGCTCCTGTGGACATTTTTCAACATGTTGAAAAATCTTCACGATTCTTCCCGTGCTTACCTGCCGTTAGCGAGTCTTCCCGAGTACCTGCCGTTAGCGTAACGAGCCGCTAAGTGACGTCCCCGAGCTCCGACGTACCCGCTACGTTCATTCTCCGTGCTGACCACGAGTTTGATTTTTTTAAAACTCGGGAGAGCTCTTGGAATTTAACTCATACCGTGGGACAGGGCTAATACTCTGCTGAAAAATACCCATTGACTTGGCCTCCACAGCCTTGTGTGGCAATGAATTCCACAGATTCACCACCGTCTGTTACTTTGTGTTTATTGCTCTTTCCTCATGTCATTCCTGATAATATATTTCTCATTCAAGGTATGAATGAGACGCTACACAGCGCATTTCCATCGTAAAAAGGACATATTCTGGTCTTTGTGATCGAACTGAAAATTTTACCATTGTTTAGAAATGCACGTAAATCACATTGAAATGTGTGAACTTTATGAGCACCTGTGGATTGAATTCCATCCTCAGGAATTTGTATTTAAGGAACAAAAAAGGCAGCAGCTACACATTGTATCCTAATTCCAAAATATAGTTCCATTGGAATGCAATTTCAGAACATTTCAGAAGCAAATTTCATTTAAACACACCACATTCAACACAAATGCCAAAGAACATATTTCTCACTCTTTCAATTGTTCATCTATAAATTACTTTGATGGAATTATCAAGATATAAAAAAATATTGACAGCCTGGTCCAAGTTAACAAAGGTGTATTCACATTTCAATTCTCATCATTGATTGGTAAGGGTGTCAGGGGCTACGGGGAGAAGGCAGGTGAATGGGGTTGAGAGGGAGAGATAGATCAGCCGTGATTGAATGGCAGAAGAGACCCGATGGGCCGAGTGGCCTTATTTTGCTCCTAGAACTTATCAACGTTGGCTTTCCAAAAGTGTACCAATCATCTTACCAATTTCTGGACATCGAACAATGTTAATTACAAAATAAAGGGTTTTTTCTTTGAAGTTGAGGATCACAAACTAACCAGTAATAATACAGAACTGGGAACTGGCATAAATATTATCACGTGAAATCAGGACATTGATTACAAAACCCCAGACTAGTCTGATTTACTAAAGTACTTTTTAACATTAACTAAACCTTTGGCCCGGTCTCAAGTTAATACTGTTATGTTTTTACTTCCTTAACAAGGATCTTTTATTACAAATTCACAGTTTGCAAAACATTGCATTAATCAGAACTGCTATTCACACGGTTTGCAAACATTGGTTACAACATTGTCAACCTTATCTATGACGCTCAATGTAATACTGGGGTAATGTGACGGTACGTAAATAAGAAAATCCCCAAACTTAAAACCTACCAAATTTAAGTGAAAAGGTGACATAGATGCAGTTAGAAACAAGGAAATATAGAAAATAGGTGCAGGAGTAGGTCATTCGGCCCTTCGAGCCAGCACCGCCATTCTATAAGATCATGGCTGATCATCCAAAATCTGTACTCTGTTCCTGCCTTCTCCCCATGTGCCTCGATTCCGTTAGCTTCTTTTAAAATAGTTCAGACCGCAGCACATTGATTGAACGAGAAAACAGCGCATAGTTACAATGGCTGAAAGGAGTTCAGGTAATTTACCAATCCCGCATGGACATCAAAGAATAAAAGATTGCCAATTTTTACGAATATCTGTATTCGGTGTATTTCTGAATTTCATCCGGTTGATGATTGAATTAGGAGAACAAATCCTTTGTATACTGATATCTGCAGGATTTGAACATTGAACATTCCTCAGAATTCATTCACAGCCTTATAAAGTCGAACCATCATCTATCTTCATGCAGACTTGACCTGTAGCGTGATGGTTTGTGAAGTGTGCTTGAGTGAAATGACTTGTTTAAGTTGAGCTAAATTAAGGCCTGGATAGAGTGGACGTGGAGAGGATGTTTCCACCAGTGGGAGAGTCCAGGACCAGAGGGCGCAGCCTCAGAAATAGTGGACATTCTTTTCCGAAGGAGATGAGGAGGAATTTCTTTAGTCAAAGGGTGGTGAATCTGTGGAATTAATTGCCACACAAGGCTGTGGAGGCAGGCTGTCAATGGATATCTTTATGGCAGAGAGAGATAGATTCGTGATCAGTACGGGTGTCAGGGGTTATGGCGAGAAGGCAGGAGAATGGGGTTAGGAGGGAATGATAGCCAGCCACGATTGAATGGCGGAGTTGACTTGATGGGCCGAACGGCCTAATTCTATTCCTAGCACTTTTGAACTTCTGAATTTATATATTTTTAAAAAATGAAAGACGTGCCTTGGATTTAAACCCTGAGTGTTTTCTGTGCGAATAAACACTTACAAGAGTTACAGCTAGGTGATAGATGTAGAGACTGCAGTAGCCTGGTTTGAGCAGTACTGGAGACACTTTGTGCATGACTTTGTCCCCCAATGGTTCTCCTGTGGCTTATGAACTGATGAATAGATTCTGTAGAGGAAAGGGTGGGGTTGGTACTGGGTCACCGCACTTACCTCTCTGGTGATGTTGCTCTCGATCAAGTGGTAGAGCGGGATAATATTGGTGATCTCCAGCAGCACGGGAGTTGGACTGGCCTGGTCCTTGCCTTGCCGATGGCAGAGGTGGCATGTGGAAGGACACTGCCCTTTCTCCTCACACTCAATCTCCACACCGGTTATCGGCTGCTCATCCGACAGCATCTGGGCTCCCAGCAAACTCGACAGGTAAGAGATGAAGGGGACCGATTTGACGATCTTCTTGTTTCCCAGTTCAGTTGTTTCTGAAAGTTTACAACAAAAAAAAAAGAACAAATGTCACGGCAAATGAATTGTCGAACATGGTGAGGAATTCAATGTATAGGCTGACTGAAAGATACAATATGGAAACAGACCCTTCAGTATCTCTCCAGCTGAAGGGTCTTTTTTTTTCTCTTCCCCTGTTATGTACTGTGTTTACATATTCACATATTCTGTTGTGCTGCAGCAAGTAAGAATTTCATTGTCTCATCGAGGACACATGACAATAAAACACTCTTGAGAGTCTTGACTCTTGGCCCGAAACGTCACCCATTCCTTCTCTCCAGAGATGCTGCCTGTCCCGCTGAGTTACTCCAGCTTTTTGTGCCTTTCCAGCTGTTATCAGGCAACTGAATGCTCCACTCATCCTGGTCGTAAGGAATAGTAGAATGAGGCCATTTGGCCCATCTAGTCTACTGCGCCATTCAATCATGGCTGATCAATCTCTCCCTCCCAACCCCATTCTCCTGCCTTCTCCCCATAACCCCTGACACCTGTAGTAATCAAGAAGATTAGTCCAATCTACATCACTGGAGATCTTTGAACCATCTTTAAGCAAACCATCGAGTTCAATGTTATATCCTGCACTAAATGTTGGACCTTTTATCCTTCATATAATAAAGTATCATTCATTCATTATATGGGCACTGAGGACTGCTTGATTGCAATCGTGTCTTTCCGCTGACTGGCTAGCACGCAACAAAAGCTTTTCGCTGTACCTCATTACACGTGACAATAATACACTAAAATAAACTAAACCAAAGGCCATGCCGACTGTCGATCACCCATTCTCACTAGTTTACGTAATCCCACTTTTTCATCCACTTCCTCCATTCTATGGGCAATTTACAGAGGTCAATTAATCTTCAAGATTTAAGAGAGAGTTTGATAGAGCTCTAGGGGCTAGTGGAGTCAAGGGATATGGGGAGAAGGCAGGCACGGGTTATTGATTGGGGACGATCAGCCATGATCACAATGAATGGCGGTGTTGGCTCGAAGGGCCGAATGGCCTCCTCCTGCACCTATTGTCTATGTTTCTATGTTTCAATCCCGCACATCTTTGCGATGTGGCAGGAAATCGGAGAATCTGGAGGAAACCCTAGCAGCCAGAGGTAGAAAGACAGCAGACAGCACCCGATGTCAGGATCAAACCTGGGTCTCTGACACTGTGAGGCGGCTGTAGACATCTGTGATAGTCTAGTTTAGACTATCATAGATGTGCAGATCATGGATATATTTCAGATTATACACTTCTGAACACGGAGGAACAACTACGGGGCATCCAACCGACTGTAGTAAGGTGAATTATGACAAACTGCAAGGTTATGAGCACATTAAGTAAAGCAGTGGCAGTAAAGCTTACTCAGCCGAGAAGGTGTGTATTGCACTAAATAAGCAGACATGGTGACACGACTGGGAAATGGTGACGTACCAATTTACCAACAGAACTGATTTTACACGAAGTGGACAAAAATGCTGGAGAAAGTCAGCAGGTGAGGCAGTGTCTATGGAGCGAAGGAATGGGTGACGTTTCGGGTTGAGACCCTTCTTCAGTCTGAAGATGGGTCTCGGCCCGAAACGTCACCTATTCCTTCGCTCCAGAGATGCTGCCTCACCCGCTGAGTTTCTCCAGCAGTTTTGCCTACCTTCGATTTTTCCAGCACCTGCAGTTCTTTCTTAAACTTTACAGGATAGGACAGGTTTGGAAGGACATGGGCCAAAGGCGGACAGATGGAGCTAGTGTAGCTGGGACATGTTGGCCGGTGTGGGCAAGTTGGGACGCAGGGCTTGTTTCCACACTGTATCACACTATGACCACGAGTGTGAATTTGCTGTGCAGATGCAGTCGATATGTTAATATGTCGAGTATGAGTCAGTAAATGTTAGGTCAGCACGGTGGCGCAGCGGTAGTGTTGCTGCCTTCCAGCGCCTGCAGCGTCGGAGACCCGGGTTCGATCCCGACGACGGGTGCAGTCTGCACGGAATTTGTGCGTTCTCCCCTGCGTGGGGTTTCTCCGAGATCTTCGGTTTCCTCCCACACTCCAAAGAGGTACAGGTTTGTAGGTTAATTGGCTTGGTAAATGTAAAAAATATCCCTTGTGGGAGTAGGATAGTGTTAACGTGGGGGGATTGCTGGTCGGTGTGGACTCGTGGACCGAAGGGCCTGTTTCCGCACTGTGTCTCTAAGTCATGTTACCGCCAGCTTTACAGGACTTTGGTGAGGTTGCATTTGGAGTATTGCGTGCGGGTCTGGCCACCCCATTACAGGAAGACCCATTATAGTGAAGTGCTTACCAGAATGCTGCCTGGATTACGGGGCATTGGCTATAAGGAGAGGTTGGATTTTTTGTTTCCAGAGCGTTAGAGGAGAGATCATAAGGTTTTTCCGGTCATAAGGAATAGGAGTAGAATTTGCCCATTCGGCCCATCAAGTCTACTCGCCCTTCAATCATGGCTGATCTATCTCTCCCTCCTAACCCCATTCTCCTGCCTTCTCCCCATAACCTTTGAGTACAGGAGCAGGGAGGTTCTACTTCAGTTGTACAGGGTCTTGGTGAGACCACACCTGGAGTATTGCGTGCAGTTTTGGTCTCCAAATCTGAGGAAGGACATTATTGCCATAGAGGGAGTGCAGAGAAGGTTCACCAGACTGATTCCTGGGATGTCAGGGACTGTCTTATGAAGAAAGACTGGATAGACTCGGTTTATACTCTCTGGAATTTAGGAGATTAAGAGGGGATATTATAGAAACTTACAAAATTCTTAAGGGGTTGGACAGACTAGATGCAGGAAGATTGTTCCCGATGTTGGGGAAGTCCAGGACAAGGGGTCACAGCTTAAGGATAAGGGGAAATCCTTTAAGGACCGAGATGAGAAAGACTTTTTTCACACAGAGAGTGGTGAGTCTCTGGAACTCTCTGCCACAGAGGGTAGTTGAGGCCAGTTCATTGGCTATATTTAAGAGTGAGTTGGATGTGGCCCTTGTGGCTAAGGGGATCAGAGGGTATGGGGAGAAGGCAGGGTACGGGATACTGAGTTGGATGATCAGCCATGATCATATTGAATGGCGGTGCAGGCTCGAAGGGTGAATGGCCTACTCCTGCACCTAATTTCTATGTTTCTATGTTTAACCTTGACACCTGTACTAATCAAGAATCTGTCTGTCTTTGCCTTGAAATATAACGAGACCTGATAGAAGTTTATTATTATGAGAGGCTTAGGTCGGGTGGATAGTCTATACATTTTGCCGGGCTCCACTATCTATGTATTTGGAGGTATGTAATATGATCCAGTCAACTTTGGGACATGGATTTGAACATATCCTAGATGCATCAATAAAAACATTCTTCCAAAAATATCTACCACATTGTCTGCCGGCACCCAGACTAACATTATTGACTTCTAAAACATCCTTGCCAAGAACACAGGCAATTAGGAGCAGAAATAAGCTGCTAACCCGCTCAGTCTGCCTTGCCATTCATTTCGAACATGGATGCTCCAGTGGTTGAGTTTAGTTTGAGATACAGCACGGAAACAGACCCCACAGAACACACTCAAGGTTTAATTCCAAGGCACCTCTTTCATTTTGTTAACATATAAATTCAGAAGTCCATGCGCTCAAAAGCGATTTCGGAAATTCGGCCAATCAAGTCTACTCCGCCATTCAATCATGGTTGATCCATCTCTCCCTCCGAACCCCATTCTCCTGCCTTCTCCCCATAAAACCCCGGACACCCGCATTAATCATGAATCTATCGATCTATCTCTGCCTGAAAGAAATATCCATTGACTTGGCCTTCACGGCCTTCTGTGGCAATGAATTCCACAGATTCACCACCCTCTGACTGAAGAATATGAAACAAGTAATGTGCGAATAAATGGTAGACAAAAATGCTGGAGAAACTCAGCGGGTGCGGCAGCATCTATGGAGCGAAGGAAATCTCCATAGATGCTGCCGCACCCGCTGAGTTTCTCCAGCATTTTTGTCTACCTTCGATTTTCCAGCATCTGCAGTTCCTTCTTGAACTGCAGGTGTGAATAAATTGCAGGCAGCAAAATGAAAGCAAAATTCAAAGTGCGGGGATTTGGTGGTTGAGGGGTTGCTGATGTCGTTGGTGAATACTCTGTTTTTTCTGTTCCCCTTGAAGGATTTCGCCAAGATCACAGCCAGAGTTCCAACGAGGAGTTCTGATCATGAGCCAAGCAATCAATTACCACCAGCCTTTCCATGCTCTTGTGCATTTGTAGATACCTGCAACTTAATATATGCAATGCTGTTCTGGTCTCCTCTCCTCCGACTCAAATTCCCGCAGCAGTGCCTGAAATCGAAGCAGGTTGGAGTGATACCATCGCACCCAGAAAGCTCATGATGTCATTAGTGATCGGAGCAGGATTAGGCCACTTCGCCCCATCAAGTCCTTCTGCAGTTGTACAGGGCCCTAGTGAGACCACACCTGGAGTATTGTGTGCAGTTTTGGTCCCCTCATTTGAGGAAGAACATTCTTGCTATTGAGGGAGTGCTGCGTAGGTTTACGAGGTTAATTCCCGGGATGGCGGGACTGTCATATGCTGAGAGAATGGAGCAGCTGGGCTTGTACACTCTGGAGTTTAGAAGGATGAAACATATAAGATTGTTAAGGGGTTGGACACGCTAGAGGCAGGAAACATGTTCCCGATGTTGGGAGAGTCCAGAAACCAGGGCCACAGTTTAAGAATAAGGGGGTAAGCCATTTAGAACAGAGACGAGTAAACACATTTCCTCACAGAGAGTTGTGGAATTCTCGGCCTCAGAGGGCGGTAGAGGCCGGTTCTCTGGTCCTAGACTCTCCCACTAGTGCAGGGGTGTCAAACTCATTTTAACTCATTTTTGGTCACGGGCAAAATGCGACTTCATACCCGCAGCCCGATCCAGCGCGGGGACAGCTGCAGCCCGCTCTGGCATTGGGGAAATCATCCCGTGGGCCGGGTTGGACCCCTTCGCGGGCCGCATCCGGCCCTTGGGCCTGCACTAGTGGAAACATCCTCTCCACATCCACTCTATCCAAGCCCTGATTTAACCCGTGGACTGCAGTGAATGTGCAGGTCCTACCCATGCCAGCATTTTTTGATCCCGCTGTTCATTTTGTTTAACTTCCAAATGAGAGGAGGAAACCAAGAACTCATCTGAATCATATGGCAGTCAGTAAAGAACCTCTATGCCAAAGATTTGGATGAAAATACACTTGGAATGTTATTCCTTCATCCAACAGCCTACAACCAAGACGATCTTGAACTGACCTGCACAACCCTACCTCGTTCACAAATATTTTACTGGGCAATACATTCATTGAAAATTACAAAATATTATTTCCAATATTTATTTACCAAGGGGGCAGCACAGAGGCACAGCGGTAGAATTACAGCACCAGAGACCCCGGTTATATCCTGACTACAGGTTCCATCTGTATGGAGTTTGTACATTCTCCCCGTGATCTGCATGGGTTTTTCTCCGGGAGCTCCAGTTCCCTCCCACACTCCAAAGATGTACATTGGCTTGGTAAAAATTGTAGATTTGTCCCTAGTGTGTGTGTGTGTGTGTGCGTGAGCAGGATAGTGTTAATGTGCGGGGATCGCTAGTTGGCATAGACTCAGTGTGCCAAAGGGCCTGTTTCCACGCTGCATCACTAAACTAAACTGTATTAATTAGGGACAATATAAAAAGACACAAAGTGCTGGAGAAACTCATTGGGTCAGGCAGTATTACTGGAGAATATGGAGAGGTGATGTTTTGAAAAAAGACATTTCTTCAGACTCATTAATTACAATGGATGTATATTGCAAAGTAAAAATGAATTGCCAGCTTTCTTATTGCTGATGAAGTGTGGGGACAGAATTACTCATTCAAGTATGTTTAACATGGCAACATTTTGTCTGGGGATATGTCTATGATCCTGGGTTTAGACTCAAGAACAAGGTATGTTAAAGTCAGTTCACAATAAGTCAAAGGTGGACAAAAAAGCTGAAGAAACTCAGCGGGTGAGGGAGCATCTATGGAGCGAAGGAATTGGTGACGTTTCGGGTCGCGACCCTTAGGCGACGTTTCGGGTCGAGACCCTTCTTCACAATAAGTCAAAAGAAGCACAATTTATTCTCCTCCATTATCAGAGTGAGGCCAAACGCAAATTGGATGAACAGCACCTCATAATTCGCTTGGACAGCTTACAACCCAGCGGTGTGAACATTGACTTTGCTAACTTCAAGCAACCCTTGCATTCCCCCCCTCTCTCTCTCTCCTTCCCTCCCGCACCAAGTTGCTGTACAAGTTACAAATTCATCTTATTGAGTTTCATTGTCTTTAACTCGTTTTCACCTAACCCATAGCTGACAATGACCTGTTTTCTTTATCATCGTTACTTATCATCGCATATCTTTCATTCATTTGTTCGATATATTTCTATTTCACCATCTATATCTCTCGTTTCCCTTTTCCCTGACTCTCAGTCTGAAGAAAGATCTCGACCCATAACATTACCTATTCCTTTTCTCCAAAAATGCTGCCTGTCCCGCTGAATTACACCAGCTTTTGGTGTCTTACATCTTTGGTTTAAACCAGCATCTGCCGATTCCTTTCTGCACAAATATATTCTCTCTGCATTGCGAGACAAAACGATTCCTCTGAAGATTGGAACTGAAAATGGCTCATCGGAAATTACATTCAGTATTTAAATCTCTACACTTTTCCACAACGTTGGGCTGGGTTGGGAGATGTTTACAACTTACGTAATATGTGTGAAAGTTTCAGATGGGCTAACTTGCCACCAAGTCAAGGAGGCAATCTCGACAGCTCGCTCATGCCTCCTGGTGGGCGATCACTGTATGGAATTGGCACAGACCGGAAACTTTATTGCCCTTCCAGTCAAATAACCTTGCACCTAAAAGGTGTGACAACTCTTTCAAATTTGACAAAAGCAGTAAGATTTCTGGCGATCTTAGTTTAACCCTGTGCGGTTCCGAATACATTTCAAGATCCTCCTTTATGTTTACAAAGCCCTTAACGGGCTTGCCCCCACCTACATCAAAAGTCTGCTCACCCACCACACCACCCCCAGGTCCCTCAGATCGGCCAACTTGGGGTTACTGAACATCCTGCGGTCTAGGCATAAGCTCAGGGGCGACCGTGCCTTTGTGGTTGCAGCTCCTAGACTGTGGAACAGCATCCCTCTTCCCATCAGAACTGCCCCCTCCATCGACTCCTTTAAGTCGAGACTTAAAACTCATCTTTACTCTCAAGCCTTTCTTGACGTCCTATGAGGGAGGGCTATATGTATGTATTTATGTATGTACTTAATCTATGAACCACTGTTGTATAACGTTAGTACCTCCACCAATGTAAAGCACTTTGGTCAACGAGAGTTGTTTTTTAAATGTGCTATAGAAATAAAAGTGACTTGACTCGACTTGAACCAGGTGACACAGCAGTAGAGCTGCTGCCTTACAGCGCCAGAGACCCGGGCTCGATCCCGACTCCGGGTGCTGTCTGTACGGAGTTTGTATGTTCTCCCCTTGACCTGTGTGGGTTTTCTCCGGGATCTCCGGTCTCCTCCCACACTCCAAAGACGTACAGGTAAGTAGGTTAATTGGCTTGGTACAAATGTAAAAATTGTCCCAGAGTGTGTAAGGTAGTATTAATGAGCGGGGATCGCTGGTGAGCACTGACTCGGTGGGTCGAAGGACCGGTTTCCGCACTGTATCTCTAAACTAAATTAAACTACACTTTAAGGAATAGAACAATTCAGCAGTTCATAATCAATGAATATTGCCAATAAGTCTCACAATCCAATTACATAATAATGAGCATCCTCTCAGTAATGCCTCCGAAGGCAATGGAGGCCAATTCACTGGATGTATTCAAAAGAGAGTTAGATATAGCTCTTAGGGCAGATGGAATCAAGGAATTTGGGTAGGAAGCAGGAACGGGGTACAGATTTTGGATGATCAGCCATGATCATATTGAATGGCGGTGCTGGCTCGAAGGACTGAATGGCCTACTCCTGCACCTATTGTCTATTTCTAATCTTCTTCAGCTGCAAAGCCAAGTCAAGCTAAGGCTCTCTGTCTCCGTCTCATTAAATGGCAAAAGAATCACAGGCCACTTTGTAAGAGTGAAGATGCTTAGTTTTTTTTTGTTTCGAACTCGGAGATTTACGGTAATGGCCGCTCGTCGGTACTCGGGCTCTCGTGGACATTTTTCAACATGTTGAAAAATCATCACGAGCCTTCCCGAGCTTACCGCGTTTCCCCGAGTACCTGCCGTTACGAGACGTCCCCGAGCTCCGACGTACCCGCTACGTTCATTCTACGTGCTTACGTTTGATTTTTTTAAAACTCGGGAGAGCTCTTGGGTGAACTCGTACAGTGGGACAGGGCTATAACCAAAGACCCGGGTTCGATCCTGTCTGTATGCAGTTTGAACGTTCTACCTTTCTCGGTGCGCTCCGGTTTCCACATTCCAAAGACATGCAGGTTTGCAGGTAATTTGGTAAAAAAATGCAAATTGTAGGATAGTACTACTGTCCAGGGATCGCTGGTTGGCACGGACATGGTGGGCCGAAGGGCCTGTTTCCACGCTGTATCTCTAAACCAAACCAAAAGGAAAAGATAGGCTGGAAGAAGGAGATTAACTGGAACTGCCGGTGTGCAATAATGTTTTTGCAACCGGAGCAAAACCAACGCGGTCCCCGGGAGAACATGCAGACTCCACACAGACAGCACCCGAGGTCAGTATCGAACTGGGATCTCTGGTGATGCAAGGCAGCAACTCCACGAGGCAGGTGTCTGGAGCTTGAGAGTGGGTATGAAGCAAATTCAGTGCTTCAATCTGAGGTGATCCTTTGCAAAGTTTGCAACATTGCATTGCTGTATTTGTTATCCTGATAGTATTGGGAAGGGTGATTATAGGGTGGTGGGGTGTATATCTGACTGACAGATACCGTATAGTATATGAGAGTTTCTTCTTTTCTTTTTTCTTTTATTCTCTCTTTTTTTGTATGGCTTTGTAACTATTTGATTAGTGCATAAATGTAAATAATTTGGTGTACATACAGCTGCTGGTATACATATGGTGTACAAATAGCTGCTAAATTTGTATAAGATAATTATAAGCAGCTGAATAAGGGGTGGGAATGAATAAGCTTTGGCTTCTTCCTGCTCCTTTTCAGAAACATACAATTTCATTTATTTATAGATATTGTCTATGACACTTTATAAATATTCCTGTTTTGTTTGTTGTATGCTGTTTCACACTTGCTTTTTATTCTTTTATTCTGTTCGAAATAAAGAAAATACATTTGTAACCTATCTGCCCTGGCATCAGAAGAGCTGACAGCCCTGGACACCACAAGCCCCGTAAACATGAAGAGAACACAGGAAAGTCACGAAGTCCGCAACAGAACTGCCAGTATTTGAAAGCAAAGGCTTCACATTTCAAATGTAAATCTGCCATCATTTTCTGCTGAAGGCTTCAATCCAAAGCTCAAATCTGATTTTTTCCATTTGGACATTTGCTGGTATTCTGTGACATTTCCTACATTTTTCATTTTGTTCCTGTCCTCAGTTTTAGTTAAGTCTCGTTTAGCAATACAGCACGTAAACAGGCCCTCGGCCCACTGAGTCCGCGCCGACCAGCCATCCCCGCAAGTTAACGTTATCTTACACACACACCAGGGACAATTTACAATTTTACCAAAGCCAATTAACCTACAAACCTGAATGTCTTTGGAGTGTGGGAGGAAACCACAGATCCCGGGGAAAACCCACGCAGGTCACGGGGAGAACTTACAAACTCCGGACAGACAGCACCCTTGGTCAGGATTGAACCCGGGTCTCTGGCGCTGCAAGTGAGCAACTCTACCGCTGTGCCACCAGTTATTTCACTGAGGTAGTCTTCATTGAGTAGTAATGCATATTTCTCTTGAAATTTGACTTTAGTACAGTTGTGTGTGTGTGCGTGTGTGCGTATATACACACACACACACACGTGTGTGCATATGTATATACATACACACACACACACATATATATATGTATAAATACACACATACATACATAATCATATATAATCTTACATTGTGTGTTTACTACAGGTCTGAAGAAGGGTCTCGACCTGAAACGTCACCCATTCCATCTCTCCAGAGATGCTGCCTGTCCCGCTGAGTTACTCCAGCTTTTTGCGTCTATCGCTGAACGGCTGCAGAACATTCTGGAAGGGGGAGGGTGAACAGCCAGTTGTCGTGGTGCATGTTGGCACCAACGATATAGGTAAAAAAGGGATGAGGTCCTACGAGGTGAATTTAGGGAGCTAGAAGATAAACTTAAAAGTAGGACCTCAAAGGTAATAATCTCTGGATTACTACCAGTACCACGGGCCAGTCAGAGTAGAAATAGGAGGATATTGCAGATGAATACGTGGCTTGAAAAATGGTGCAAGGGGGAGGGATTCAAATTTTTAGGGCACTGGACAACAGTTTCTGGGGGAGGTGGGACCAGTACAAAACAGGCCAGTCTGCACCTGGGCTGGAATGGAACTAATGTCCTTGGGGGAGTGTTTGCTAGTGCTGTCGGGGAGGATTTACAACTAATGTGGCAGGAGGATGGGTTACAAGAGCAGAGAGGCAGTTGGGTGTAAAACGAGGGTAGAAGCAATAGGGAGCAAGGTGAAAAGTAAAAGTGGCAGGCAGACAAAACCAGGGCAAAAATCAAAAAGGGCCACTTTTCAACATAATTGTATAAGGGGTAAGAGCGTTGTAAAAAACAAGCCTGAGGCTTTGTGTCTCAATGCAAGGAGTATTCGTAATAAGGTGGATGAGTTGAACGTGCAGATAGCTATTAATGATTATGATATAGTTGGGATCACGGAGACATGGCTCCAGGGTGACCAAGGCTGGGAGCTGAACATCCAGGGATATTCAATATTTAGGAGGGATAGAGAGAAAGGAAAAGGAGGTGGGGTAGCATTGCTGGTTAGAGAGGAGATTAACGCAATGGAAAGGAAAGGCATTAGCTTGGAGGATGTGGAATCGGTATGGGTAGAGCTACAAAACACTAAAGGGCAGAAAACTCTGGTGGGAGTTGTGTACAGGCCATCTAACAGTAGTAGTGAAGTTGGGGATGGTCAAACAGGAAATTAGTAATGCGTGCGACAAAGGCAAAACAGATATAATGGGTGACTTCAACCTACATATAGATTGGGCGAATCAAATTGGCAGGGGTGCTGAGGAAGAGGATTTCTTGGAATGTATGCGGGATAGTTATCTAAATCAACATGTAGAGGAACCAACGAGAGAGCAGGCTATTTTAGACTGGGTATTGAGTAATGAGGAAGGGTTAGTTAGCCGTCTTGTTGTACGTGCCCCCTTGGGCAAGAGTGACCATAATATGGTCGAGTTCTTCATTAGGATGGAGAGTGACATTGTTAATTCAGAAACAATGGTTCTGAACATAAAGAAAGGTAACTTTGAGGGTATGAGATGTGAATTGGCTAAGATTGACTGGCAATCAATTCTAAAAGGGTTGACGGTGGATATGCAATGGAAGACATTTAAAGACTGCATGAATGAACTACAAAAATTGTTCATCACAGTTTGGCAAAAGAATAAATCAGGGAAGGTAGTGCATCCATGGATAACAAGGGAAATCAGGGATAGTATCAAAGCAAAGGATGATGCGTACAAAGTAGCCAGAAAAAGCAGCCTACCAGAGGACTGGGAGAAATTCAGAGACCAGCAGAGGGGGACAAAGGGCTTAATTAGGGAAGGAAAAATTGATTATGAAAGAAAACTGGCAGGAAACATAAAAACTGACTGCAAAAGCTTTTATAGATATGTGAAGAGAAAGAGATTAGTTAAAACAAATGTAGGTCCCTTGCAGTCAGAAACAGGTGAGTTGATCATGGGGAACAAGGATATGGCAGACCAATTGAATAACTACTTTGGTTCCGTCTTCACAAAGGAGGACATAAATAATCTGTCGGAAATAGCAGGGGACTGCGGGTCAAAGGAGGAATTGAGTGAAATCCAGGTTAGTCGGGAAGTGGTGTTGGGTAAATTGAATGGATTAAAGGCCGATAAATCCCCAGGGCCTGATAGTCTGCATCCCTATACTTAACAGAGTACTTAAGGAAGTAGCTCCGGAAATAGTGGATGCATTAGTGATAATCTTTCAAAACTCTTCAGATTCTGGAGTAGTTCTGAGATTGGCATGTAGCAAACATATCCCCTCTTTATAAGGACATTTGGAAAGTGGTGAATCATTGGACAAAGTCAGCATGGATTTACGAAAGGTAAATCATGTCTGACGAATCTTGTGGAATTTTTCAAGGATATAACTAGTAACATGGATTGGGGAGAACCAGTGGATGTGGTATACCTGGACTTCCAGAAGGCTTTCGACAAGGTCCCACATAAGAGATTAGTATACAAACTTAAAGCATACGGCATTGGGGGTTCAGTATTGATGTGGATAGAGAACTGGCTGGCAAACAGGAAACAAAGAGTAGGAGTAAACGGGTCCTTTTCACAATGGCAGGCAGTGACTAGTGGGGTACCGCAGGGCTCAGTGCTGGGACCCCAGCTATTTACAATATACATTAATGATCTGGATGAGGGAATTGAAGGCAATATATCCAAGTTTGTGGATGACACTAAGCTGGGGGACAGTGTTAGCTGTGAGGAGGATGCTAGGAGACTGCAAGGTGGCTTGGATAGGCTGGGTGAGTGGGCAAATGTTTGGCAGATGCAGTATAATGTGGATAAATGTGAGGTTATCCACTTTGGTGGCAAAAACAGGAGGGTAGACTATTATCTAAATGGTGGCCGATTAGGAACAGGGGAGATGCAGCGAGACCTGGGTGTCATGGTACACCAGTCATTGAAAGTAGGCATGCAGGTGCAGCAGGCAGTGAAGAATGCGAATGGTATGTTAGCTTTCATAGCAAAAGTATTTGAGTATAGGAGCAGGGAGGTTCTACTTCAGTTGTATAAGGTCTTAGTGAGACCACACCTGGAGTATTGCGTACAGTTCTGGTCTCCAACTCTGAGGAAGGACATTATTGCCATAGATGGAGTGCAGAGAAGGTTCACCAGACTGATTTCTGGGATGTCAGGACTGTCTTATGAAGAAAGACTGGTTAGACTCAGTTTATACTCTCTAGAATTTAGGAGATTGAGAGGGGATCTTATAGAAACTTACAAAATTATTAAGGGGTTGGACAGGCTAGATGCAGGAAGATTGTTCCCGATGTTGGGGAAGTCCAGGACAAGGCGTAAGCTTAAGGATAAGGGGGAAATCCTTTAGGACCGAGATGAGAAGGACTTTTTTCACAAAGAGAGTGGTGAGTCTCTGAAACTCTCTGCCACAGAGGGTAGTTGAGGCCAATTCATTGGCTAAATTTAAGAGGGAGTTAGATGTAGCCCTTGTGGCTAGGGGGAGCAGAGGGTATGGAGAGAAGGCAGGTACGGGATACTGAGTTGGATGATCAGCCATGATCATATTGAATGGCGGTGCAGGCTCGAAGGGCCGAATGGCCTACTCCTGCACCTAATTTCTATGTTTCTATGTTTCTATCTTCCGTTTAAACCAGCATCTGCAGTTCCTTCCTACACATTAATTTCTATGCTGTCAGATATATATAAGAATGAGCAATGGAGTAATCAATTGCAAACATGCTGTGTTGGACTTGTCTTCCTGCTTTGATGGGAATGGAGAGGAAAGCAATTCACCAACTTGCCATAAATGCTATCGTGTTCCTCCCTCTGTCTCTCTGCTCGCCATCGATCTTCCCCTGCGTCTCATTGTGTCTCTTTGCTAATCCATCAACCGGCCCCTTTTAGGTGCCGAAGATTGTCAACCATTTTGCAACAGTCAGCCAAGGAAGGAAGTGCGTATTCCCAAGCAAACTCTTCTCATCCTTTGCCCATGGCCTCAAAATAAAATGTTACCAGTTTTAGTTTAGTTTAGTTTAGTTTAGAGATACAGCACGGAAACAGAGCCCTCAGCCCGCGCCGACCAGCGATCCCCACACGCTAACACTATCCGACACACACTAGGGACAATTTGGATTTTGTTTTACCGAAGCCAATTAACCTACAAACTTATGTCTTTGGAGTGTGGGAGGAAACTGGGGCACCAGGCAAAAACCCACGCAGGTCACGGGGAGAACGTACCAACTCCGTACAGAGAAGCACCCTTGGTCAGGATCGAAACCCGGTCACTGGCGCTGTAAGGCAGCAACTCTACCGCTGAGCCTCCGTGCCGCCCCATTTGATCTGAATGTAAAGACTTGCTACATGCCGGATGCAGAAAGTTAAAATCTTTTGTGATTTAAATTGCAAGCGGCATGCTGCAAGCAAGTGCAGGTATGCAGTCACATCCCAGCCCTATCAGTTACACCACATCCAGCAACTAATCATTTTGTTTTACTCGTCCAAGTCTGATCTTTAATGTCGCTCTGAAAAATGCTTTTCCAGCAAACCCTCGGCGATTTGGGTTTCCAGTTAATTTGTTTCATCCGAGAGTTTAATCGGGTACTCTCCCCGAGACGAGATCCATCACCAAGATAAATCACCAAAATGATCGTGACAACAATGTCTTTTTCAACATCATCTCCGGGGACGTTAGAGAGGAATTCCAGACTTAGACCACATCAAGCTGCTAACATAATCATTGATGTTGATGGGGAATTCTTGAAAGGGAGAGAAATATTATTTTCAAAACTTACAATCAGGGGGTCTTTTCCCCAAAACTTTTCAGGTACATCAGAAACGCACACTGCAAGCCAAGCCAAATTTAAACCATTCAGATTCACGCTACCAACCAAAATAGACCAAATTCTGAAGCCTAAATAAATGAAATAAGAATAGAAAACATTTTTGAAAACTCTGAGGGTTTTGAGAGCCAGACGTACTTTTGCTGGCAAGAAAGGATAGACAGGAAAGAGAAGATAAAGTTGCACGGTTTGGGTATCGTAATGTTTTTGTACATCACCTATGAGGTAATAACATGGTCTCTCCAACTTTGGAATAAAGAGGGAAAAGATCGGAGTGGAGACCGGGACTTGCGGATGCTGGAATCTTGAGCAAACCACAAAGTGCTGAATAACTCAGTGGGTGAGGCAGCATCTGTGGAGGGAATGGATGGGCAACATTTCAGGTCAGGACCCTTCTTCATACTCATTGTATCTTAGATAGTATCTAAGATAGTATCTTAGATTCATAGAGTCATGCAGCGTGGAAACAGACTCTCCGGCCAAACTTGCTCACATCGACCAACGTGTCCCATAGTACATCAGTCCCACCTGTCTGCGTTTTTTCCATATCCCTCCAAACCTGTCCAATCCGTGTGCCGTCTAATTGTTTCTTAAACGTTGTGATAGTTCCTGCCTCAGCAACCTCCTCTGGCAGCTCGTTCCATACACCCACCAACCTTTTGTATGAAATAAGACTTAATCCAAATGATTTAAGAGAATTTCCATTCTCTCCTTCAAAAGCCCTACAGAAGTCTTATCCAGCCACATATATAAATATCTGTGGGCGTCATTCAATATTTCAAGTGTAAGAATACTGCAGATAAAGGGCCACGTCTCAATGCTCGTTAGTTGGAACAAACTGATACCTCTGACATTCTGATTTAGCAACAATAAGGCAATGGCTGATCCAGCGAAACAGTGAATTAAATTACCATGTAGCACGAGGATTAGGACTGTTTTTCCAAGCCATTGTCTTTCCCATAGCATCATGGGAAGGTACAGAAGAAAGCAGAGCCTGCATCGGTGACTCAAGGAAGGGTGGAGCCCACAATGGTCCATTGTTGGCTGGGGACGAAGGAATACAAACGGTGAAGTCCAATTTGTGTGTGGCCTCACTCTGCTGGTGGAAGAGGTGAAACAGGACCCCTCTGACGCCAAAGCCACTTCCAGTATGTCAATGTGTAGGAAGGAACTGCAGATGCAGGTTTAAACCAAAGATCGACACAAAATGCTGGAGTAACTCAGCGGGACAGGCAGCATCTCTGGAGACAAGGAATGGGTGGCATTTTGGGTCGAGACCCTTCTTTAGACCTCAGGCTCTATTCCCAGTCTGTCACAGACAGTGATGCATTCTCCATTATTAAAGCAATTAGCATTGCCAATGATCTTAAATCCCTTGATTCCGTTAGCCCTTAGATTTAATTCTTAGGACTAATGGAATCAAGGGATATGGGGAGAAGGCAGGAACGGGGTAGTGATTTTGAATGATCAGCCATTATCATATTGAATGGCAGTGCTGGCTCGAAGGACCGAATGACCTACACCTGCACCTATTTTCTATGTTTTCTATATTTACATGTCTGTGAATGCCTTTGATATCCAGAAGCAACTAGACGCATTTTAAATCCTGATGCATGTAAAAATAATTTTAAAAATCAAAAATGTGCAAATATAAATTTTTAAATGATTTAATTTTATTGAATCAAATGAAAAGGAAATCATGTCGTAACAAGGAACTGCAGAAGCTGGTTTATAAAAAACTGCTGGAGCCTGAAGAAGGGTCTGGACCTGAAACGTCATCCATTCCTTCTCTCCAGAGATGCTGCCTGTCCCGCTGAGTTACTCCAGCTTTTTGTGTCTATCTTCGCTGGAGAAACTCAGCAGGTCGGACAGCATCCTTGGAGTGCATGGATAGGTGACATTTCAGGTCAGGACCCATCTTCAGATTCAGGAAATCATTTTGTTCTCATCACCCCCCCTTCCCTGCCCCTGTTCACTTCGACCTACACCTCTCCCTTCATCTTTACATTTCACTCCTCTCGCCCTTTTGCCTCCTTTTCACCTCTAGCCTATGTCCCCCAAAGACGTGCAGGTTAACAGGCTAATTGGTTTGGTACAATTGTAAAATTGTCCCTAGTGTGTGTAGGACAGCGTTAATGTGCGTGGATCACTGGTCGGTGCGGACGCGGTGGGCCGGAGGGTGCGTTTCCGGTGCTGCATCGCCAAGCTAAACTAAACGTTGACAGTCGAGAAGATCTGGAGAACGAATTGCGAAATCTGGTCCATGAAATTCCTACTCAATCAGCTTGGCCTGGTCCTCTCAGGCAACTGGTTTGGCTGCGAACCCTCCTAAAACTCATCAAAGTTGGTCCACGTTCACATTAACCTTTGTTATTTTCAAGCATGTCAGAAATATTTACATTGTCTCCATAAATGTCATCGTAAATGACAATTCCTCAAAGAATAAAAAAGAAAGGACTGTGGAGTGGTCTTCATAAAAAGGACTTGTATTCCTTCAACGCATTTTGTTGTAGTGACATCATTGTTTGGTTGGTTAAAACTGGCGGCTCTTCAAAAACTATTTAAACATTCAAGTATTTACAATGTTCTTACTCTGCACTGCAGTGGAAACATTACAATCATGAGGGGCTTGTAAAACCTCGTTTATGTGAGTCTATCGGAGAAGAAAACTAAAGGAATAGAATAGACCGTTAGCATGTTTCCCCAAAACAGAAAGAAAATGCTTGAAAACACTCCAATCTATTCCCATTTTCCAATGAGCCTAAACTTTTAAGAACAGTTCTATCAAATTCTATTAAACAACTATTTTATTTATTTATTTATTTTTAAAAATTGCATTCCAAAGTCTTTGGAAAAATAACAAAAGATTAAACTTTGTTTAAGAAAGAACAGCAGAAGCTGGAAAAAAAAATTTAAAAAAATCGCAGGTCGGCAAAAATGCTGGAGAAACTCAGCAGGTGAGGCAGCATCTGTGGAGCGAAGGAATAGGAAGGGTCTCGGCCCGAAATGTCACCTACTCCTTCGCTCCATAGATGCTGCCTCACCCGCTGAGTTTCTCCAGCATTATTGCCTACCTTCAGGTATGTTGGTTAATTGGTTTGGTATAAATGTAAAATTGTCCCTGGGGTGTGTGTAGGATAGCGCGAGTGTGCGGGGATCGCTGGTCGGCGTGGGCTCGATGGGCCGAAGGGCATGTTCCCGCGCTGTAACTCTAAACCAAACCAAACTAAACATTCATACAGCAGGGAAACAACCTCGTCCATCCATCTAGTCTGGGTCAACCATAAGCCACACACTTACCTAAACCCCGTGGTCGATGGCCGGCGTGTCCCCAGGGCAAGATGGGACATCTTGGTCAGTGTGGACATGTTGGGCTGAAGGGCCTGTTTCCGTGCTGTATAACACCGTGACTCCTTTATCAACTCCCTAAGATTTCCCGACTCGTTAAAATGCTGGGGGCAATTCCTTTGGATTTGGATTTTTGTCTACCTAAAGAATAAACCTTAGGATTTTCTCCAGATTTACCACATCCAGAGAGCCATCCTGAGCCTACTATCGACCTAATTTGGTGACGCTGCGACTGTCCTTGATTGGACTTTGCTGGCTCTACCTTGCACTAAACTGTTATTCCTTTATCATGTATCTGTACACTGTAAATGGCGATTGTAATCATGTATTGTCTTTCTGCTGACTGGATAACACGCGACAAAAGCTTTTCACTGGACCTACCTACACGTGACAATAAACTAAACTGAAACTATCTGAACTGAAGATGAGCTTGAAGTTGTGAGTATTGGTTCAAGGTCTCTCAATTCACATAAATTTTTTTTTTTTTTTTTTAAAGCGGGAAAGGTAATATAGTGAGGCAAAAAGTTTGATACAGTGATACAGCGCGGAAAAAGGCCCTTCGGCCCGAGTCCATGCCAACCTGCGTATTAATGCTATCCTACACACACACACTCGGGATAATTTACACATACACCAAGCCAATTAACCTACAAACCTGTACGTCTTTGGAGTGTGGGAGGAAAACGAAGATCTCGGAGATAACCCACGCGGTCACGGGGAGAATGTACAGACTCCCTACAGTGACTCCGGTGCTGTAAGCGTCGTAAGGCAGCGACTATACCGATGCCCCACCGCACCACTCTCAATGATCAAGAACAAGGTTTGAGGGGCATTCATTACCTTGTTGTGGTGGAGAAGGCTGCAGGTGCATAGGATCCTGAAAGCTAAACCATCTGGAACTACACTCTTGGGCCCCCGTCGAGGAGAAGGTTCCAAGAAGATCTCATCAGGGAAAGTGGAGTATTGTGAGCAATATTGGGCACCATATCCGAGGAAGGATGTGCTGGCTCTGGAGAGGGTGAAGAGAAGGTTTACAAGAATGATCCCAGGAATGACTGGGTTAACATATGAGCGTTTGATGGCACTGGGCCTGTACTCACTGGAGTTTAGAAGGATGAGGGGACACTTCATTGAAACATACGGAACAGTGAAAGGCTTGGATAGAGTGGATGTGGAGAGGATGTTTCCACTAGTGGGAGAGTCTAGGACTAGAGGCCACAGCCTCAGGATAAAAGGCCGTTCCATTAGGGAGATGAGGAGGAATTTCTTTAGTCAGAGGGTGGTGAATCTGTGGAATTCTTTGCATGTACCCATCTAACAGTTTCTTAAACATTGAGATAGTCCCTGCCTCAACTACCTCCTCTGGCAGCTTGTTCCATACATCCACTGCCCTGTGTGTGAAAAACTTACCCTTCAGATTCCTATTAATTACTTTCCCCTCACCTTAAACCAATGTCCTATGGTCCTCGATTCACATACTCTGGGCAAGAGGCTCTGTGCATCTACCCAATCTATTCCCCTCATGATTTTAATCACATATTAGAATATCTTCATATTTAGCTTTCACAATCTTCTCCAAATAGGTCTTGTAAGCATAATCCACAGATGAAAATTTCCAACTTTTACATTGCGTCGTACTAACATTTCAATGAAAGTTGTTGATTTTCCAGTCCACTTGTTATTTTATTGTGATTGGGGCAGTAAAACTAGAAAGACACAGAAGTTGCCTCACCTGCATCATTAGATTCCAAAATTTTACCAGCAAAACTCTTCAGATTTTAATTCACAAGTTGCTACGATTTCTGGATTTAGGATACAAGCCTTCGTCCCAGGCAAATACTAATACTGTTATTTTCGTTATTCTGAAATTCATTAGCCAGCATGGACAAATATCTGAACAAAGAAAACACGAACAAACAACTAATAAATTCAGTGGAAACCGTGCCATCAGCGGCATGCTCATGGAAATAGTTGTGAAGTGTTTCAGTTGACTCAAAGCCAAACCGCTGAAGTCGAAATCCAAATCCACTTCACGCACACATGAATTATGTGCAAAGAAGCTGATGTACAGCTCACTCATGCACCTTGTACAACCTCGAGAATTTCTCCAGTAATAGGCCCCTGGTTTAATGTAGCTGGAACACACCCAGTCAGCTTAGACAGGCAGGCTTAAATAACAGGCAGCCATGGACATGAACCCGTGACCTCCCCAGTGGTAGTCAAGTGATTGACTGCCTCAACTCCTTGGCTAACTCTTCATCTTTACTACTTTCCTTCTCATTTTCAGCGCTCTTAAATATATTTCAACATATTCCATGCCCTTAAGGGGAATAACATCAAAGGCTCCATTATAACTGGTATCTACCCGTTGTTTCGACAGCTACCCACCACAGAATTGATGTTTTCATTCTTTTCCTAAGTTTGGAGATACGGCGTTGAAACAGGCCCATCGACCCACCGAGTCAGCGCCGACCAGCGATCCCCGCGCACAAACTCTATCCCACACACAATAGCGACTATTTAACGTTTATACCGAACCGATTACCCGACGCCTTTGGAGTGTGGGAGGAAACCGTACGGGGAGAACGTACAAAAAACTCCGTACAGACAGCACCCGTGGTCGGGATCGAACCCGGGTCTCTGGTGCAGTAAGCGCTGTAAGGCTGCAACTCTAGCGCTGCGCCACCTTGCAAATACATCTAATGTCGGCTCACTTTTGCTTTAACAAGAGATTCTCGACACGACTGTTGGCGACAGGAGGAAGGGAGTGCAGAACACTGAGTGTTTCTATTTCTTTTTTAACCACATGACATGGTGGCCCAGCGGTAGAGTTGCTGCCGTACGACGCCAGATACCCGGGTTCGATCCCGACTACGTATGCTGTCTGTACGGAGTCTGTACGTTCTCCTCGTGACCTGCGTGGGTTTTCTCAGGGAGTTCCGGTTTTCTCCCACACTATTTCTCCCAAACCAGGTTTGGAGGTTCATTGGCTTGGTATCAATGTAAAAATGTCCCTAGAGTATGTAGGATAGCGTTAACGTGCAGGGATCGCTGGCCGGCGCGAGCTCGGTGGGATGAAGGGCCTGTTTCCATGCTGTATCTCTATCCTTACTCACTGCCTATTGTGCCTCCTAGCATGTAGGGCAGCAACGAAGGTCCTCCACTCAGTAGTGTCGATTCCTGCAGTTGCTGTTTCCGTAACATATGTGTTTTACGAGACAGGGTTGTTAGCCCTGTGCTCAACCTCCAACCTGGAGGACCAGTGGATCGCTCTTCGTCTCACCTCCACCCTTCGACCTGTCCAGCATGGGAGACCCTAACAGGAGACGCATCTCCCACTGGCATAGCTCTAGGGGTCACTGAGACACACAAGCTCCCCGACCACGACAAGGTTGCAATCCAACGAGGAACATATCTCTGGACTATATCTCTTTTCTAAACGAGGAACATATCTCTGTACTATATCTCTATACTAAACTAAATATAAACCTCGGGTACACAGTCGTAGAGTTGGAGGGAAGGGGGTATCACAGAGGGGGAGCAGTTAGAGAGGAAATATAAATCTCGCCTCCTTCTTAATTCTGTCGACAGGCCTTTATAATAATGAAAGCTCAATTGACTACTTGTCGTGCCTCTTAGACTTGAAGATTTACCTCCACAAAACTATTTAAAACTGCACTTTGTTACGTAGATTAAAGAGCCTTGTATTTACACCACAGGATGTACCACGGGACACTCACGTGTGAAGGATTATAGATTTGCTCAAAAGCAATCAGATAAGTATTTCAATTAGCTATAAACACTAATCCAACAAACATAAGTGCCATAATTGTCTGAAATGGAATGCCCCAGGCTATCTTTGCTGAGAAATTCATCCCAGACAGCAGCACTAGGCATGTTATACGATATTGTCAATGTGTTCTAATCTTTCCTTAAATTCAGTCGGATTCAATGGGTTCTTGAGAGTCTGATTATAATCTAGTAGCACAGCGGTAGAGTTGCTGCCTCACAGCGCCAGAGAACCGGGTTTGATCCTGACTACGGATGCTGTCTGTGGAACTCTCTGCCTCAGAGGGCGGTGGAGGCCGGTTCTCTGGATGCTTTCAAGAGAGAGCCTGATAGGGCTCTTAAAAATAGCGGAGTCAGGGGTTATTGGGAGAAGACAGGAACGGGGTACTGATTGGGGATGATCAGCCATGATCATATTGAATGGTGGTGTTGGCTCGAAGGGCCGAATGGCCTACTCCAGCACCTATTGTCTGTACAGAGTTTGTGCGTTCTCCCCGTGACCTGCGTGGGTTTTCTCCGGGATCTCCAGTTTCCTCCCACACTCCAAAGACATACAGATATGTAGGTTTAAGAAGGAACTGCAGACGCCGGTAAAATAAAAGGTAGACAAAATTGCTGGAGAAACTCGAAACGTCACCCATTCCTTCGCTCCATAGATGCTGCCTCACCCGCCGAGTTTCTCCAGCATCTTTGTCTACCTTCAGGTATATTGGTTAATTGGTTTGGTATAAATGTAAAATTCTCCCGTGTGTGTGTGTGTAGGATAGTGCGTGTGTGCGGGGATCGCTGGTTGGCATGGACACGGTGGGCCGAAGGGCCTGTTCCCGCACTGTAACTCTAAACCAAACCAAACATTCATACAGCAGGGAAACGCGCTCTTCGATCCATCTAGTCTGGGTCAACCATAAGCCACACACTTACCGAAACCCCGTGGTCGATGGCCGGCGCATACCCAGGTTAAGATGGGACATCTTGGTCAGCATGGACATGTTGGGCCGAAGGGCCTGTTTCCATGCTGTATGACACTGACTCCTTTGTCAACTCCCTAAGATTTCCCGACTCACCTAAATGCTGGGGGCAGTTCCCAGCGGGGAATTGACCCACTAACAAGCATCTTTTGGAATGCAGGAGGAAACCGGAGCATCTGCAGGAAATAAAGCCACCGGGACACCCTACAAATTCCACAGAAAAAGCACCGGAGATCAGGATTGAACCCGTGTCGTTTGGAGCTCCGAGACAGCATTTTTACCATTGCACCACTGTGATCATGGCTTGGAAGCACCTGGAAAACATTTCCGAAATAAAATATTGTCATTTCCAATCAGTAACAGATGTCGTACCTTCAACTGAACAAACGCTCACAGTGAAACTCTGCGGTAATATATGTAAACTACATTGAATTTGATCCTTTACGGTGTTAATTACAAAACGCAAGGGCAGATTTCAGTCATCTTAAGTTTAGAAAAGGGTTGCGATTTTTCTGCTATTATTCTCAAGACACAGTTATGAGTGAATTGTGACTTCCAATGCCCAATAATGATCGCTCTGAGAAGGTGTTGTGTCGCCACCTGAACCTAAGTATCGTCATGGAGTCACACAGCAGGGAAACAGGCCCTTCGGCCCAACCTGTCCATGCCACCCAAAATGCCACATCTACACGAGTCTGACCTGCCTGCGTTTGGTACAGATCCCTCTATACATTCCCCATCTATAGAATCTTACCTTGTCCGTGGATTGTCACCTTGTCGTGGTGGAGAAGCTTGTGTGGTCCAGAGATCGATGCCGTCTGGAGCGATGCTCCTAGAAGGGCCACCGATGGCAGTAAGGTCGAGGGAGAGGCCTCTGACAAAGAGCAATCCAACCAAGATCTCAACGGTGGAACACGTGGAGGACCATGGCTGACTTTAGTAGAGCTTTACAACGGCTGGGAAGGCGGATGAAGGCTGCAGGAGAAAAGGGTCTCCGGTCGTCTTGGACTCCATGCCACTGGATCCTGACCCAGATCTGTCAAGGACCGTGTGGCGGCTGTCTGTGCACCAGTCTCGCCACGTTAAACAAAGTCACGCACAGGCGTCCTCCATGAGATGATAGAGTCATAGAGTGATACAGTGTGGAAACAAGCCCCTCGGCCCAACTTGCCCACACCGACCAACATGTCCCAGCTACACTAGTCCCACCTGCCTGCGCTTGGTCCTCATCCCTCCAAACCTGGCCGATCCATATACCTGTCCAAATATCCTTTAACTGCATCTAATAATTTTTAAGTGCATTGTCACAGCAGCAGAATTAGGCCATTCAGCCCATCAAATCTACACCGTCATGCAATCATGGCTGATCTATCTTTCCCTCTCATTCCCTTTCCATTCTCCTGCTTTCTCCCCTAGCCCCTGACACCCGCCCGTAACTAATCAAGAAAATCCATCAATCTCCGCCTTAAAAGCATCCATTGACTTGGCCTCCACAGCCGTCTGCGGGAATGAGTCCCACAGATTCACCACCCTCTGTCGAAAGAAACTCCTCCTCATCTCCTATCCAAAGGTACGCCCTGTTGTAAGATTTGTACAACGTTGGATGGACAATGACTGAGGCCATTTTGATTGAAACACATTGTTGTCACATTCTAACATGTTAATAGTCATGGTGACCCAACAAGCCATGTACAAACTCATCTGGTTCATTGGTGGCTTCACTGGGCCCAAATCTGTCAGCCATTACTCATAACACGATTTCTTTGATTCAGAAAGCACCCAGGGGACTATCTGTGAGCTGGCCACAGAAGCAGATCTACAGCCACACATTATAATCGCTCCACACACTCTTAAATCTCTACTCCGACAGCAACATTCCTTACTTTATTGGACTTTGTGGGCATTACTTTAGTCAGAGGGTAGTTAATCTGTGGAACTCATCGCCACAGAGGGCTGTGGAGGCCAAGTCAGCGAATACCTTCAAGGCAGAGATAGACAAATTCTTGATTGGAACAGGTGTCATGGGTTATGGGGAGAAGGCAGGAAAATGGGATTAGGGGGCAGAGATCAGCCATGATTGAATGGCTGAGTAGACTCGATGGGCCGAATGGACTAATTCTATTCCTATCACTTGTGACCTTATGATCCCATCTTCATCCTTCAAATTTTCCTCTCCACAAAGTAAGTTATTCATTAATTTATCTGTACGCATTTCTTTGAAATAGGAGCTAATCTCATCAAAGAATGAAAGTAAAGGGCACATAGTTAGCTCGTGCAGGAGCAAATCGTCACCTTAAATCATTGTATGTGTGCAGTAACCAGGGGCAACAGTAGCATCCATCAACAAGAGAACCTCCATTTTCAAAGTGGAAATGGTCGAATGAGCAACAAAAAGAAAGACCACATTCCTTGCCGTAAAACCAACAAATATTGCTGCGCCTGCTCATAAATCTCACAGCAATAGGTTTATCTTCAAAATTATTCCAAGCATATTTGAGTTGTATCCTTAATCCCAGTTTTAAAGATGAGTGAAACTCATTCTCACCCTATCCAGTGTGTTGGAAGGAACTGCAGATGCTGGTTTAAACCGAAGATAGATACAAAATGCTGGAGTAACTCAGCGGGACAGGCAGCATCACTGCACTGGAATTGGAGGATCAGCATCTCATATTCCGCTTGGGGATCTGCATCCTCTTGGCATGAACATTGAATTCTCTCAATTCTGTTAACCGTTGCCATCTCCGCCCCTTCCCACCTCTCCCTCAGTCCTCGGGCTCCTCCTCCTCCTTTTTCCTTTCTTCCCCCCACCTGCCCCCAGCCCCCACCAGTCTGAAGCAGGGTTTTGGCCCGAAACGTCACCCATCTCCTTCGCTCCAGAGATGCTGCTGCACCCGCTGAGTTTCTCCAGCATTTTGTGTACCCTCGATTTTCCAGCATCTGCAGTTCCTTCTTTAACAGCATCTCTGCGCTGGCTTGGTCACAAGTTAATTTTGTGTTTCTAGCAAGTCGATGTTTTTATATTTAGCAGGCAATACCATCTCCCACAACTCAGCGGGACAGGCAGCATCTCTGGAGAGAAGGAATAGGTGACGTTTCGGGCCGAGACCCTTCTTCAGACTGAGAGTCGGGGGAAAGCTAAACAAGAGATGTAGACCATGATGTAGAGAGAGATATACAATAAATGAATGAAAGATATGCAAAGAACGTAATGATGATAAAGGAAACAGGCCATTGTTAGCAGTGGCCCAGGTGAGACCAAGTACAGTCAAGACAGTTTTGGTACATTGTAAATTAACCAACAGTTCATAGCCATTTGCCCCTCAGACTATTTTACAAGGTTAATTCCCGGGATGGCGGGACTGTCATATGCTGAGAGAATGGAGCAGCTGGGCTTGTACACTCTGGAGTTTAGAAGGATGAGAGGAGATCTCATTGAAACATATAAGATTGTTAAGGGCTTGGACACGCTAGAGGCAGGTAACATGTTCCTGATGTTGGGGGAAATCCAGAACCAGGGGCCACAGTTTGAGAATAAGGGGTAAGCCATTTAGAACAGAGACGAGGAAACGCATTTTCTCACAGAGAGTGCAGAGTCTGTGGAATTCTCTGCTTCAGACGGCAGTGGAAGCGGGAACTCCGGATGCTTTCAAGAGAGAGCTAGATAGGGCTCTTAAAAATAGCAGAGTCTGGGGATATGGGGAGAAGGCAGGAACGGGGTACTGATTGGGGATGATCAGCCATGATCACATTGAATGGTGGTGCTGGCTCGAAGGACAGAATGGCCTACCTTTGCACCTTTTGTCTATTGTCTATTGACCCAAAACGTCACCCATTCCATTTCTCCAGAGACGCTGCCTGACCCGCTGAGTTACTCCAGCTTTTTGTGTCTATCTTCGGTTTAAACCAACTCAATATTTTGGTTGTTAATGAAGAGCATCATTTTTCCACCAAGATACGTCGCGACAGCAAAAAAAAGGTTTCCACGGTAACCTCCCCCCCCCCCCCCCCCCCCCCCCCCCCCCCCCCCCCCCCCCCCCCCCCCCCCCCCCCCCCCCCCCCCCCCCCCCCCCCCCCCCCCCCCCCCACCCCCCCCCTGCTACTGACCCTGAGATGTATGTATTCCAACTTGTCTACCACCCTGACTAGCCTGCTGCATGGTTTAGTTGGTTCAGCATGGGATCAATACAATTATTAAGCCCGGCAGTTCGAGCGCGGATGTGTCTGGAGCCGTCCAAGGTTGAGATTCCTTTGTGTTCTTCCAAAGCGTAGGAAAACACCCCCAGATGTATTCTGCGCTGGCCAATTGCGAGAAGTGCCAACCAGCCAGGCTGACAAACTGAAAATTGTGACCTGATGGTGTTTCTTTTTCAAGTGTGAATGCGTGTTGAGACAACTTTGGCTCGGACGGCCTATGATTGTGCTTCACTACGCTTGTTGAAAGAGATTTCAAAGGGAACTCAAACAATGTGCTCTGCAACAAAAGATTAAAAAAAAAATTTATAAAAAGGACAAACCAAATTGACTCTTCAACAAAATACAATCCTTATGCTCAGGACTAGCCTCATGCTTTGATAAGTTACAGCCGTTCACACGTGCGTCTACCCATAGAAACATGGGAAACAGGTTAAGGAGTAGGCCCAAAATGCTGGAGTAACTCAGTGGGACAGGCAGCATCTCTGGGGAGAAGGAATGGGCGACGTTTCGGGTCGAGACCTCTCTTCAGACTTCTTTCAGAAAACGGCTGGTTGGGTTCTCCTTTCGTGTGGCGTGCGCGGCCTAAAGTTGTTGGACAACTTGTTCTATTTGATCTTCCGTTTGTGCACGTCGAGTTGATTGCATTAGTCGAAACAGGGCGGGCCCCGTGAAGGTTAAAACCTTCCACCCCGCTGGGTTGCTGAGGTGGTGTTACTGGAAAATTAGGGGGGGGGGGGGGGGTTGTCCTCTCTCAGCTGAACGGCTGCAAGTCTGACTTGCAAAATCTCCCATTTTCTTCATTCCGGACGTCAGTCGAGGTGTGTTGGAAGGGACTGCACGTGCTGGTTTAAACCAAAGATAGACACACAAAAAAGCCGGAGTAACTCAACGGGACAGGCGGCATCTCTGGAGAGATGGAATGGGTGACGTTTCGGTTCGAGGGTCTGAGTGTCCCGGTTGTTCTGGGAGCGGTTCGAGTTTTGGATGTTTTCCTCTTCTTTAAGGAAAATGTCCAGAGTTGACTGCTTTTTCTCTTGCTGCTTGCTGTCATAAATCTCCCGGTGACTTGACGAGCTGTCCTTTACAGACCGTCGCGCTCAGCCAGAGTGACCTGCCAGATGATCGTGACGCCTTCGAGCGGTCATCAATAAGCCTGGAAAGCCTCTCGCAGACCCCTTTGATAACGGGCCCTTTCATGTTCACCGCAACATGTCATCACTGGAAGCGTTTGTGTGAAGCTCTGCCAGGCTCTCCTTCGTGAGAGGCCCCTCGATTGGGACTTGATTAACTGCAGGACATCATTCTCTTTGGCCTCCCACCTGTAAAATGCATGGTTGTGCTGCTACATAAAGGCCCTGTCCCACTTGGTGATTTTATTATGGCGACTGCCAGCGTCATATCAGTGTTGTCAAAAGATTTTGAACGCTTCAAAATCCAGCGGCGACAAAAAAAATATTGCGACATTTGAAAAAACACTGCGTGTCAATACGTCATCACGCCAGATCACCGCCGCATCACGCACCCTCAAATTTTTCGGTGACCTGATACGTCAGTCAATGATGCCGGCCGTCTCTGAAAAAAACGCCAAGTCATAGAGTCACATGGAATGCAAGGAAACAGGCCCTTCGGCCCAGCTTGCCCATGGTGTCTCATCTACACTACTCCCAGGCTCTTTTCAATGTTATATTTCGGGTTAGGTTTTAGTCGTATGTTTTGGTTTCTTGCTGTCATGTGCATCTGGTGGGGATGTGGAACGAGCTGCCAGAGGAGGTGGTCGAGGCAGAAACTATCCAAACATTTTAAAGACATTTGGACAGATACAGATTGGAACGATTTAGAGGGATATGGGCCAACAGCAATCTGGTGGGGTTAGTGTATTATTACATATATATGACTACGGGCACTGTCTATACGAAGTTTGTTCGTTCTCCCCGTGACCACGTGGGTTTTCTCCGAGATCTTCAGTTTCCTCCCACACTCCAAAGACGTACAGGTTTGTGAGTTAAATGGCTTGGTATAAATGTAAAATTGTACCGAGTGTGTATGGGATAGTGTTGGTCTGTGAGGATCGCTGGCTGTGTGCGGACTAAGGGCTTGTTTCCGTGCTGTATCTCTAAACTTAACTAAAGAAGACAGGTGCAAAAATAGGTGACGTTTCGGGTCGAGACCCTTCAGAAGAAGAAAAGGAATAGGTACGTCAAAAGAAACGTCACCTATTCCTTCTCTCCACAGATGCTGCCTGAGTTTCTCCAGTTTTTTTGCGTCTGTCTTTGGTTTAAAGCAGCATCTGCAGCTTCTCCCGACACAATGAATAAAATAGGGTGTGAATACAATTGGTGTTTCTGATTTTATCTGGCAAGCACACAATCACTAGCAACCATCAATCTCTCGCACTGGCTTGTCAAAAAAAGGAACTGACAACAAGATAAGGCAATGAGTTGAAACAGGGGAAGAGGTTTGCACATGTAAAGGCGGAGAAGGTCAAGAATCCTGCAGCCAACTCTTTGTTGAGGAGAACAAAACGTGTCCTGCCCATCATATTAATGGCTGTAACTGGCAAACCTAAACATTAAACTTCAGTGGAAATCTTCTTCTTCATTTACCAACCTGGAAGGGATGATAAAATTCCAGCAATGCAAGTTGAAAGACAGAAAAACTCTCAGGCACGATAATGCAACTAATCTGGAGAAAGTTTTAAAGAAGGAACTGCAGATGCTGGAGAATCGAGGGTACACAAAAAGCTGGAGAAACTCAGCGGGTGCAGCAGCATCTAAGGAGCGAAGGAGATAGGCGACGTTTCGGGTCGAGACCCTTCTTCAGACTGGTCAGGGATCAGGGAAACGAGAGATATAGACGGTGATGGGGAGAGATAAGGAACAATGAGTGAAAGATATGCAAAAAAGTATCGGTGATAAAGGGAACAAGCCATTGTAAGCTGTTTGTGGTGTGAAAATGAGAAGCTGGTGCGACTGGGGTGGGGGAGGGAGATAGAGATAGAGGGAATGCCAGGGCCCGAGGGCTGAGGGAGAGGTGGGAAGGGGAGGAGACAGCAAGGGTTAACAGAATTGAGAAAATTCAATATTCAAGCCCAAAGGATGCAGACTCCCCAAGCGGAATATGAGGTGCTGTTCCTCCAGCTTGCGGTGTTGCTCACTCTGGCCGTGGAGGAGGCCCAGGACCGAGAGAAATCTGGAGAAAGTATTTGGTGCTGGACCAAAAGACAAGATGAAATCTTCCTTATAACCCTGTCCCACGGTACGAGTTCATTCCAAGAGCTCTCCCGGGATTGCCCCAATTCGAACTCGGAGATTTACGGTAATGGCCGCTCGTCGGTACTCGGGGCTCTCGTGGACATTTTTCAACACGTTGAAAAATCTTCACGAGACTTCCCGAGCTTACCTGCCATTAGCGGGTCTTCCCGAGTACCTGATGTTAGCGTTACGAGCCGCTAAGAGACGTACCCGCTACGTTCATTCTCCTTGTTTACCAAGAGTTTGATTTTTTTTTAAAAGGGAGAGCTTTTGGAATGAACTCGCACCATGGGACAGGGCTATTAATTATGATATATAGATATATAGATATACACACACATACATATATATATTTTAAACTATAGCAGAGGGTCAAATCATTTCATAAGTTCATGCTCATAAGTGATAGGAGCAGAATTAGGCCATTCGGCCCATTATGTCTACCTCGCCATTCAGCCAAGGGTGATCTATCTTTCCCTCCTATTCTTCTGCCTTCTCCCCATAACCTCCGACACCCATACTAATCTGGCATCAAACTGGCTAATGGCACTTTGACACAGTCATAACGCATGGAAATAGACCCTTCAGTCCAACCCTTCAGCTCATCCCATCCACGCCAACCAGGTTTTATAACGGAGCTTGCTTGCATTTGGCCTCTATCCCTTGAATGAGCGCAGAGAAGATTTCCAAGGATGTTGCCAAGACTCCAGGCCTGAGCCACTGGGAGCTTGTTCGGTAGACTTGGACTTTATTCTGTGGAGTGTCGGAAGCTGAGGTGTGATCATAATGGGACGTATATTAAATATCAGCTTGTCCATGGCCAAACTGTGGCAATGGAGGAGGCCCAGGCAGGAAGGTCATCATGGGAATATTGCATGGGAATACCATAGATATTCCTTTCCATTCCTCTCATAGGGTGAATGCACAGGATACTTTACCCAGGGTAGAAAACCAGAGAACATAGGTTTAAAGTGAGAGGGGAATGATTCAACAGGAAATGGAGGGGCAACTTCATCCACACAGATGGTGGGGTGTATATGGAATAAGCTGCTGGTGGGACTTGTCGTGGCTGGTAGAATTACTACGTTTGAAGACTTCTAGACAAGTACGTTAAGGGCCTGCCCCACTTCCAGGACTTAATTCTTTCATCCCGACCCTTTATCGGGCTGGAAAAAACGTCCTGACTCACCTGATCCCACGAGTACCTACAGCTGGCACAATGAGCCGCTACGATATATCTACGAACTCCTACGGACCCGTTACGAACATTCTGCGAGTTTGAATCAGGGGAAAACTCGGGAGAATTTGTGAATTACCTCGTGAAAGTGGGACAGGCCCTTTAGGAAACTGGAAGATACGATACGATAGAACTTTATTTATCCCAGGAGGGAAATTGATCTGCCAACAGTCATAAAACACAAGATATGTGAAACATGAAATTAAAGTGACGAGTGGAAAGGATTGGGGATGTGCAAAGGTTTGGGGGTGAGGTGGGGTGAGGGGAGTCAGTCTACCCCACAACAGAAGGAGGAAGAGTTGTACAGTTTGATAGCCACAGGGAAGAAGGATCTACTGTGGCGGTCTGTGCTGCATCTTGGTGGAACCAGTCTGTTGCTGAAGGTGCTCCTCAGGTTGACCAGTGTCTTATGGAGGGGATGAGCTGTATTGTCCAAGACTTGGGCCGAGTGCAAGTGTTCGGCGAAACGGATGCCTAGTCTACGCTTATTGTCAGGTACACCTGTATCTACTCCGTCTCTACTCATCACTTGCCAGACTTAGTCTCCCCCCCCCCCCCCTTCTCTTTCAGCTTTCTCCAACCACCTCCGTCTCTACCACAATCAGTTTGAAGAAAGGTCCCAACTTGAAACGGCATCTACTCATGTTCTCCACAGATGCTGCCTGACCTGCTGAGTTTTGTTTAGCGATACAGCGCAGAAACAGGACCTTCGGCCCACCGAGTCCGCACCGACCAGCGATCCCCGCACATTAACACTATCCTACGCGCACTAGGGACAATTTACACTTACACCAAGCCAATTAACCTACAAACCTGTACGTCTTTGGAGTGGAGGAGAAAACCTAAGGTCTTGAAGAAAATCCACGCGGTCACGGGGAGAACGTACAAACTCCGTACAGAGAGCACCCATAGTCAGGATCGAACCCGGGTCTCCGGCGCTGTAAGGCAGCAACTCTACCGCTGCGCCACCGAGACATGCCGTGTTACTCCAGCACTTTGAGGTTTTCTTCAGCTGTAAGATGCTGCCGCTGGTTCTATAATGTTTATAAATGGTGCACAAGTTCACAAGTTTATAGGAGTAGAATTAGGCCATTCGGCCCATCGAGCCTACTCCGCTGATCTCTGACATCCTATTTTCCTGCCTTCTCACCATAACCCTGGCCACCCGTTCTAATCAAGAATTTGCCTATCTCTGACTTTAACGTACCCACTGACTTGACTGCCACAGCCCTCTGTGGCAATGAGTTCCGCAGATTCACCAGAATTCCTCCTCACCTCCTTTCCAAAAGAGCGCCCTTTAATTCTGAGGCTGTGACCTCTGGTCCGAGACTCACCCACCAGTGGAAACGTCCTCTCCACTGCCACTCTATCTATGCACTGCCGTGCTTCACTGTACAAGGTCAGATTGTGCAAGGCTTAGCCAGAACAGGAATTCTTCCTGGTGCTATCAAGATCCATTACAATCAGTACAGGTGTTGGAAGCAGAATCTGAAGAATTGTGGAAGCCTGAAAATAAACCTCACCCAGAAGATTTGACCATAAAGTACAGTTGTACCAAAGCTATTAAATGAGATCCAAGTTCTTACTTGAGAGTTCACAGATTTTATGTGAAGACTTATTGATACGGACAAAATATGTTTCTGTACCAATACAAAAAATGACAAGGATAATTTTCAATCCATGGTGCTCTGACAAAGAACTGAGGAAAGATGTCTCAAGCCCATTCCTTCTCTCCAGAGATGCTGCCGATCCCACTGAGTTACTCCAGTATTTTATGTCTTTCCCCAGTTTACAATTCTAGTGAGAGACTCATGGATTGGTGTTTTTGCCGGAGGCTGTGGGAGACCTAATAGAAGTGAAAACAATTATGGGAGGTTAGGATCGGGAAGATAGCCAGAACCGTTTTCCCAAGTATGAAAATGTCAAAAACTAGAGGGCATAGCTTTCGGGTGAGAGGGGCAAAGTTTAAAGAGTGGCATGGTGCCAGAGCAGTAGAGCTACTGCCTTACAGCGCCAGAGTCCAGGGTTCAATCCTGACTATGGTAGGGTTGCCAACTGTTCCGTATTAGCCGGGCCATCCCGTATATTGGGCTAAATTGGTTTGTCCCACACGGGACCACCCTTGTCCGTATTTGACTGCCACTACTCGGGTCGAGGGGATTGTCGGGTCGGGTCGCCGCATCCGGCCCCGCCTGCCCGTCCCGACGTAGTGCAGCCCATGGAGTGCAGCAGCAGCTGCGCCTCGCCCGTGGCCTCGTCGGTCGGCACCCCGGCCAGCTGTCCGATCTTCGGACCTTCGCTTACCGCCGACACCACCCCTACCCCTCCTTCTCATGGCCGATCATCGGTACGCGAGTTGGATGGGTTGCCGGACAAAAACTCCTCAGCTGGCCCGCCGGCTGGGCTTTGTGTGCAGTCCTGCCCCCGGGACAACTCATCATTCACCCAGCCAAGACCAATTCGGTCAACGAATTGCCGTTGGGAATTTGTCCCTTATTTGGGAGTGAGAAAGTTGGCAACCCTATCTATGGGTGCTGTCTATACGGAGTTTGTACGCTCTCCCTGTGACCAGCATGAGAGCTTTGGTTTCCTCCCACACTCCAAAGATGCACAGGGTTGTAGGTGAATTGGCTTGGTGTAAATGTAAAATTGTCCCTAGTCTGTGCAGGACAGCGTTAATGTGTGGGGGGGGCCCACTGGTCGGCACGGACACGGTGGGCCGAAGGGCCTGTTTCCGCATTGTATCTCTAAACTAAACTTCCGCAGACAAAGCGACATTCATGCTCAATGCAAAAACCATGACATTTACAAAAACTAGACCAAAGACAGGTTTGAAAAAGACCCTGCAGGCACCTGTGAGTCAACTGCACGGGGTCTCTCATGATTGAATTGCCCACATCTTTCATTCCCCCGCCAATCTATTTTGCCAGATCGCTTTTCGACAATTATTCAATAAGTACATTTTGCAATTTACTCAGAATCCAGTTATATTGTTCTTTCCACCCACCTGCCCCCGGGGAGAGTATTAACCATTTTAGATTTCAGCCAAGACAATATTTTGACCATTTAAGAAATAGCTGAATTGAGTTCTCCACTCTCCAAATAGGGTTTTTATATACGGGGTGACAGAGTGCACGAGGTTTCATCATTCACAGTGCCTTCCGAGGGCATTCACAAAGATGTTTTAAGAGCTCTCTGATTTCTCACAAAGGCTTTTAAGATTTGCGCTCGTGGAGGGAAAAGCAAGTTTGGTTTTCATTGTGTACGGTGACTGCCACCAAGTGGTGGATTCTAAAAACACATCCAGCCCCTTACTCTTCTCAAGAGTCCAGAGTGTTTTATTGTCATGTGTCCAGATAGAACAATGACATTCTTACTTGCAGCAACACAACAGAATATGCAAACATAGTACACTGTAAACAATATAATAAACGAGAAAAAAAAAGTATGTGTACTCATTTCAATTCTACCATTGCAAAGAAGGTACAGGAGCCAGAAAACTAAGGGTCCAGGTTCAGCTTCTTCCCTACATCCACCAGGTTATTAAACACAAAAACCTCAAATTAACTCTGAACTACATTAAATTGGAGACATTGGTTTTGTATTTTTGGGGTGTTGCTCCGGAACCTGGACATTACAGTTTCCAGACTCCTGTACCTTCTTTCCATTGATAGGAGAGAGATGAGTGTGTGGTGAGGGTGGTGTGGGTCTCTGATGATGCCGGCTGCCTTGAGGCAGCGACTCCGGTAAATCCCTTCGATGGTGGGGAGGTCAGAACCCGTGATGAACCGGGCAGTGGTCGCCACTTTTTGCAGTTTTCTCCTGTATTTGTATTCATATTCTTCTTGCACGTGTAGAAAGGAACGGCAGTGAAGACTGACACATAGTGCTGGGGTCACTCAGCGAGTCAGGCCGCATCTCTGGAGAAAAGGGATGGGTGACGATTTTGGTCGGGACCCTTCTTCAGACTGACATTTCCGGTGTGGACCCTCCTTCATTCTTGCACCTGGTTTATACCTGCACAACTTTGCCCTGGTAATGTTTGAATCAGTCACACAATTATATTCTGTTTTGTCCCACCCATGTATGTCTGTTTTGGAGATTATTTTTTGAAAATACTCCGTGCAGAGTGAAGATAAATAATTAGAACAAAAAAAGTATATGAAAAGAAAATCAAAGTACTGCAGATGCTGGAAATCTGAAGTAAAAACAGAAATCGCAGGGAGCATTCACCACGTCAGGACCAATGTTACTGAAAAAAAGATTATGATGCAATTTGTCGGACTTTCTCTGCACAAGCCGGCTGTGTTGTGTCCCAATATCATAATGACGTCAGTTCATCAGTGCAGACTCCAGGGGGCAGCACGATGACACAGCGGTGAAGTTGCTGCCTTACAGCACCAGGGACCTGGGCTACTTCCCCAACTACGGGTGCTGTGCTTGTGTAGGCTCTCCCTCTGGGTTTTCTCCGGGTGCTCCGGTTTCCTCCCACATTCCAATGAAATACAGGTTTGCAGGTTAATTGGCTCTGGCAAAATCACTCAACTTTCCTCTAGTGTGTATAGGATAGCCCTGGTGTACGGGGGGGGGGGGGGGGGGGGGGTGGGGGGATCGCTGACCGAAGGGCCTGTTTCCACGTTGTACCTCTAAAGTCTAAATTCCTAAAAGAACTTAATTGTCATGTGGCCATTTTCTCTCACACAAAATAGGACCAGTTCAATTCATTTTAATGGATTTGAAATCCAACTCTGTTTTTTTTTTTAAAAACAAACCTTACTACAGCCCAAAGGACATGTTGCTGGGAAAGTCAGTATATTGTCCCTGCCAGAAAAAAATATATTAAAAAAATTGTAGGTGAACAAGAACATATTACAAAAATGGATAGGAATGCATTACAAAGTTCGAGCATAGTCTCTGGCCTGTTGTGTTTATAATACAATCTGAAGAAATCACAAATTAATCCATATTAAAAAAAAACACGAGTTTGTCCTCTAGGAACACTGGAAACAACGTCCATGTGAGGCAGCTTTTGAGAACTCATCGAGCAATGATTTGGTTTAAAGTCACTCCCAACAATAAAGTATAGTCACAAAATGTGGAGAAGGGTCTCGACCCGAAAAGCCACCCATTCCTTCTCTCCAGTAATGCTGCCTGTCCCGCTGAGTTCCTCCAGCATTTTGTGTCTATTTTTCCCAGTTATCCGACACAAGGTCTATGCATTTTATGAGCTGCCGAGAACTTTTAAGTGCTACATTCACTTTGCACTGGGCAAAACTTCCTGACTTGCCCAACTCCCTGAAAGTTGGCAGATATGCATGTCCACCTTTATACATGCGGGAAACCTTGAAATAGCATTCTTGCAATTCAGCCTGGTCCAGCATCTGGCATAAAGTGCCACGGGTAGCTGGGCATACGTCTCAGTCCAAGCGCTGTTGCCCGCTAGTTCCACAATGTGACAAAATAAACCTTCTCAAATTAAATCATGAGGGTGGCATGGTGGCTCAGCAGTAGAGTTGCTGCCTTGCAGCGCCAGAGACCCAGATCACGGTAGCTTGCCTGCATGGTCTCCCCGTGACCCACGTGGGTTTTCTGCGGGCGCTCCGGTTTCCTCCCACACTCCAAAGACATAAAGGTTTGTAGGTTAATTGGCTTTGGTAAAACTTGCAAATTGTCCCTAGTGTGCGTACGATAGCGTTAGTGAGCGGGGATCGCTGGTCGGCACGGACTCGGTGGGCCGAAGGGCCTGTTTCCACGCTGTATCTCTAACCCAAGCAAAACATGCTGATAACTTAATTCCCTTCCCAACAGGAGCTGCTGCTTAAGAGCCAAAAACACATTTTGACTTTGCTCCAAATTCTGCTTGCATTTCGGAGACATGTTTGACAGTTTCCAATCCATTTTTACTCAAGTACACCATGCTCATTCCAATTGAAAGTAAAATCTCAGTTGTGTTTGAGTCATATAGTCATACAGCGTGGAAACAGGCCCTTCGGCCCAACTTGCCCATGCTGACCAACATGCCCCATCAACACTGGTCCCAGCTGCCTGTGTTTGGCCCATCCCTCTAAACCTATCCTATCCATGTACCGTTTCAAGTGTTTCTTGAACATTGTGATAGTCCCTGCCTCAATGATCTCCTTTGGCAGCTTGTTCCATATACCTACCACTCTTCGTATGAAAAAGTTGCCCTTCAGGTTCCTATCAAATCTTTCCTTTTCTCCAGAGATGCTGCCTGACCTGTTGAGTAATTCCACCATTTTTGTGCCCATCTTCAGTCTAAACCAACAGTTGTTGTTCCTTCCTGCACGACCTAAAAGATCTTTTCCCTTCAAAGATCTGTTCAATGTGTCCAACATTTCTGTCTTAATTTGAGGCCCAATGTTAAAGACAATTTATTGAAGGAAGTTGTTGCTGTCACTAGGTTCACCTGAACTTTCTCGCATATAATTGCCCAAATTAGTGAAATTATATAATTTGCCCGAAATTAGAATATATCAAAGGTAGACAAAACTGCAGGAGAAACTCAGCAGGTGAGGCAGCAACTAGGGAGCAACGGAATAGGTGACGTTTTGGGTCCAGACCCTTCTTCAGACTGATGCGGGGGAGGGAGTGAAGAAGAAAGGAAGAGGCAGAGACAGTGGGCTGTGGGAGAGCTGGGAAGGGGGGGGGGGGGGGGGGGGGGGGGGGGGGGGGGAAGAGGGAGAAAGCAGGGACTACCTGAAATTGGAGAAGTCAATGTTCATACCACTGGGGTGTAAACTACCCAAGCGAAATATGAGGTGCTGCTCCTCCAATTTACAGTGGCCATGGAGGAGTCCCAATATATCAAATATATAGATATTTAGATTATATCAAAATCACTTAAGAATCCTCTCATAAACAAAATACTGCAGATGCTGGAAATCCAAAATAAATCAAGGAAACATGGGAAAAAGATCCCGAGTGCGGCCTGAAAGTTCAGTTTATGTACTGGATGTCACCGTGATTCTCACAGAAACCCTCAGCTCTTTACACAATTGTCGAGACCTGTACAGTATTTGAAAGAGCAGGTGAGAGACATCTGTGTTGCTGTGAAACTGAAGGGTATATAGAGAAAATGATGGAAAGTCTTAATAGGTTAGACAGCATTTGTGGAAAGAGGAACTGAATTATTGTTCCAGGTTAAAGACTGAGAAAGAGAAAGCAAGTTAGATTTAAGTTGCTGAGGGGGTTCCTATAGCAACAAGACCAAAGAAGGACAGCAGACTTCCTTCTCTGAAAGGCCACAGAAGGCAGTGGAGGCCAATTCACTGGATGTATTCAAGAGTTCGATATGGCTCTTAGTGCTAATGGAATCAAGGGATATGGGGAGAAAGCAGGAACGGGGTAATGATTCTGGATGATCAGTCATGATCATATTGAATGACAATCCTGGCTCGAGGGGCCAAATGGTCTACTCCTGCACCTACCTTCTATGAGGTGACTGGATTAGATAGGGATTTGTGACATGGGACAGTTGTGAAAATCCTGGGGCAAGCTTTTGAATTTATTGACCCGCGTTTTCGGATTTCCGGATGTACAGGTTTGTAGGTTAATTGGCTTGGTGTAAACGTTAAAAAAATGTAAAATTGTCCCTAGTGCGTGTAGGGTAGTGTTAACGTCTGGGGGCCGTGGGTCGCTGCGGACCCAGTGGGCCGAAGGGCCTGCTTTCAGCGCTGTATCTCTGAACTAAACAAACATGAATAAACTGTGGTGGTGAGATTGGTCTTGCTTTGCATTGGGCCGGAGATTTTAATAAACGGAAATAATTTCATCCTTGGGTGATGTTGTAAATCGAGCAATATGCATTGCGCTGTTATCGGAGAGTAATAGAAAGAAAGGCTGGTTCAATGTCACCTGTTCCACTCTATCGCCAATGCCATCGCAGGGTAATTATCAGACTAATCTTCTGAATATCTATCAGCTAATCACGGGGCAATCTATTCTTACCACTTGTCTGCACCCTCATCAGAAGCTCTTTAAAATCCAAGTGAGGGATAACATCTGACAAGGGACCAGCTAATTCCAGCATTTTATCAATATCGACGACATTAACATCACAACATTGCAGCTTCGGAGCACAGTTATGAGTTCTTCAATCCTTCAAATCTCTACAGATTCTCGACTGGTTTCCAGGTACTATCAGGTAGAAAATGTAACCCTAGAATTTGAGAAAGGAGGGTGTGAGAAAATGTGAATGTACAGACTAATTCTAGGGAAAAGGGACACTTGGAAAATACCACCACGATTTGTCAGATTCGTTCTGGCAAGTCAATGAATTTTTTTTTTCAGGGAGAGATAGATAGATTCTTGATTAACAAGGGTGTCAGGGGTTAGGGGGAGAAGGTAGGAGAACGGGGTTAAGAGGGAGCGATAGATCAGCCACGATTGAACGGTGGAATAGACTTGATGGGCTAATTCTGCTCCTATCACTTATGAACTTATATTCATGAAAGAGAGATCGCGGCTGACAAGTCTGTCGGCAGTTGAGGAGAGACTTGATAGAAGTTTACAAAGTTATGAGAGGCGTAGATAGGGTGGACAGTCAGAACCTTCCCCTCACCCCGATTGGAAATGTTCAACTTTGGAGGGCATAGGTATAAAATGAGGGAGGGAAAAATGGGGAAAAGTTTTTAATGGAGATTGCACGGCGGCAATCAGATTTTTATATTTTAGTTATTTATTTTTTATTATTATTTTTTTTTTAACACACAGTAGTGGCATGGGTCTGGAAAACGTATTGCCAGGGGTGGTGGGGGTGGTGGAGGCAGATACAACAGCGACGTTGTAAGAAAAGAGGCTTTAAGATAGGCACATGGAAGTGCAGGGAGTAGAGGGGTCATGAATCATGTACAGGCAGATGAGATCAATGTAACTAGGCATGTTCGGCACAAACATTTTAATCTATTTAAATGGTTGTCAGTTCTATTGATGCCACATGAAACGATCTCCGCAGTAGGGGCTTGTTCCGCAATCATTCCCAATGAATTATTTAGTTTAGTTTAGAGATACAGCACGGAAACAGGCCCTTCGCCCACTGAGTCCGCGCCGACCAGCGATCCCCGCACATTAACACTATGCTACGCCCACTAGGGACAATTTTTACATTTACCACGCCAATTAACCTACAAACCTGCACGTCTTTGGAGTGTGGGAGGAAAGTGAAGATCTCGGAGATAACCCACGCGGGTCACGGGGAGAACGTGCAAACTCCGTAAAGACAGCACCCGTAGTCGGAATCGAATCTGGGTCTCCGGCGCTGCATCCGCTGCAAGGCTGCAACTCTACTCTGCTTGTCACGTATGTCTTTGATCTGATCTCAATATTCTCAGCAGAAATGGACTACAAAACCTACTGGTAGTGGATAAAAAAGTCATTTGATTTGTACAATCCTAATATCTTTCAGATAATGTCTAGAACCCCCTAGTGGGCGGCACAGTGGCGCAGAGATAGAGTTGTTGCCTTACAGCGCCAGAGACCCAGTTCGATCCCGGCTATAGGTACTGTCTTTATGGAATTAGTACGTTCTTCCCTGGTGAGTTTTTCCTCAGGGAGCTCTGGATTCCTCCCACAATCCAAAGACGTACAGGTTAGTTGGTTAATAGGCTTGGTGTAATTGTAAAATGGCCCGTGTGTGCATGCCTGCGTGTTGGATCGTGGTATTGTGCGGGGATCGCTGGTTGACGTGGACACGGTGGGCCAAAGAGCCCGTTTCCATGCTGTATCTCGAAACTAAAGTAAACTAAAAATAAAAATAACGCATTAAAAGTCAATATCAGTAAAAATTCCAAGTTTATTCACATTTTTAACATAAGAACAAGGCTCCAGCCAGTCTCGACTTGTGACTTTCAGTTATCTTCACATTCTGCTATCAGATCTGGGCCTCATCCCCCAGCAAAGTACAATTTATATATGATCGTACGGTGCACAACCGTAGTTTATGTCTGTTCTTTGGTATGGCTGCCAATGACAATATTGTTTAAGAAGCTGTACATGTCAACAAACCCGATTCTTTTAAAACCAGCCTCCCTTCCATTGACTCCATTTATACCTCACGCTGTCTCGGCAAGGTCAGCAGCATCAGCAAGGACGAGTCGCACCCTGACCAATCCGTCTTCTCGTGTTAACGAAGGAACTGCAGATGCTGGAGAATCGAGGGTACACAAAAGGCTGGAGAAACTCAGCGGGTGCAGCAGCATCTAAGGAGTGAAGGAGATAGGCGACGTTTCGGGTCGAGACCCTTCTTCCCCTCTCCCTTCAGGCAAAAATGCATAGAAGTGTGAAAACGCACACCTCCAGATTCAGGGACAGTTTCTTCCCAGCTGTTGTCAAGCAAATGAATCTTCCCACCGCAAGCAGAGAGCAGTGCTGAGCTATCTATCTCATTGTTGAACCTTGTTCGGAATTTACTGGCTTTACCTTGCATTAAACGTTATTCCCTTATGTATCTAAACGGCTCGATTGTAATCATGTATTGTCTTTCCACTGACTGGATAGCACGCAACAAAAGCTTTTCACTGTACCTTGGTACACGTGACAATAAACTAAACTGAAAACACTTAACCTCAAGTTTTACCATTCTGTCTCTCTGCAAACACATTATTTTGCTCTCTGATATTTAAGAAAGAACTGCAGATGCTGGAAAAATAAATTGTAGACAAGAATGCTGGAGAAACTCAGCGGGTGAAGCAGCATTTATGGAGCAAAGGAATAGGCGATGCTTCGGGTCGAGACCCTTCTTCAGACTTTGCTACCTGAACTCAATTTATACCAGATGATTCAATGGTGATAGATAACAGAAGTAGGCCCTTCAGTCCATTGTATCTGCGCTGACCAACAAACACCCATTTGGACTACAAATTGAATGGGCTGAATTTTGGGAGCAGTCGCGAATGAATATTAGAATAAACAAACATTCAAAACCAAGGTGAAAAATAAAATTTCAAAGAACAAGATGGTAAAACCGGCTAATCTTCTTTGATTGTTCCTTCAAGATGATTAGTTTCAGTTATCAGTTTAGATATACAGTTCAGAAAGAGGCCCTTCGGCCCACCGACTCCACACCCACTGGCGATCCCCGCACACTAACACTCCCCGACACACACCGGGAACAATTTTCACACTAACACCAAGCCAATTAACCTACAAACCTGTATGTCAATGGAGTGTGGGATAAAACCAGAGATCCTGGAGAAAACCCACGCAGGTCATGGGGAGAACGAACAAGCTCCGTACAGATAATCACCCGTTGTCAGTAAATAAAATATATTATATATAGATAATAATAAATATTATAATATGTCATAATAATACATTAATCCCTCCTGACTGCACTTGGCCCATATCCCTCTAAATCTTTCCAATCCAAATGTCTTTTAAATCTTGCGATAGTTTGCAACACTCTCAGGGAAAAATGAATCCCGAGATTAATAATTCAAAATGATCAATTAAAAAAGGTTATTACTACAATCAATTTCCTGTATGACATTAACTGTCTCAGCATTCTTTCTTACTCACTATTAAACTTAATACACATTTTCCGTTGAATTTTACTCAAAAATCATCAATAAACTCATATCAGGCTACAAAAAGAATTTTGCAACATCATTCACTGTGCGGCAGCGGTAGACTTGCCGCCTTACAGCACCAGAGACCCAGGTTCGATCCCGACTACTGGTGCTTGTCTGTGTAGAGTTGTCTCTTCTCCCTGTGACTGCTTGGGTTTTCTCCGGGTGCTCTGGTTTTCTCCCACACTCCAAAGACGTACACGTTTGTAGTTTAATTCGCTTCGATAAAATTGTAAATTGTCCCTAGTGTGTAGAATTCGGCATTCCAACTGCGCATATCCGGGTCATCGGTCACAAGCAAAGAACTCTCGGCAGCCATGCCACAGACCTGCGCCTCATCCGCAGCCAGGATTGATCCCGGGTCTCCGGCGCCGCAATGGCTGCCGAACCGCCACGGCACCATCCCCGTTCCCTCCCGAGTGCCCCACCCAACCCAGAGCCGTGGAGAAGCAGCGCTAAATCCAGCTCAACTCTGCCTGTGCCACCGGGTTAACCTATAGCCCTGCCTGGACTGACGGGAGCGGCGACCCAGGCTTACAGCCAGCACAGTAAATCAGTGCTAACTCCATGCCATCGCTCCAGTGAGTCCAGGCAGGGTTGTAGGTTAACCCGGCGGGACAGGCAGAGTTGAGCTGTAGTTAATGCTGCTTCTCCGCGGTGGCTGTGTGCCTGGGGGTGCCACACCCATCTGACTCCCGACCCCCCCGGATGGACGGTGGCAGGGGTGGGGTGTGGTCATTCAGGAGGGGACAGGGACGGTCCAGTGGTGGTTTGGCAGCGATTGCAGCATTGGAGATCCGGGATCGATCCCGGCTGCGGATGAGGCGCAGGTCTGTGTCCATGCCACGGCACGGCTGCCGAGAGTTTTTAAATCGCTTGTGACCTTTGACAAATCCCATGATTCCATGCGTTTTTCCAGAATACCAAACTCGCTTATAGCGCCAGTATACCGTATGTGGTGATTGGTGGTCAGCACGGACTCGGTGGGCCAAAGGGCCTGTTTCCGCGCTGTATCTATTGACTTAAGTCTAAAGTAAAGTAATTGTTGAGCTATTTCTTACATCCTTACATTTAAAATCAGCACCACTATCAGCATTAATCCTAAATGAGAAATAAGAAACTATAAGAGTTAATTTCCAAAATAATGCACTCAAAACATATAAAATTATTAAGGAATTGAACACGCTTGAGGCAGGAAACATGTTCCCGATGTATGGGGATTGCAGAACCAGGGGCCACAGTTTAAGAATAAGGGATAGGCCATTTTGAATGGAGACGAGGAAAAACTTTTTCACCGAGTGCTGTGAGTCTGCGGAATTCACTGCCTCAGAAGGCAGTGGAGGCCGATCCTCTGGATGCTTTCAAGAGAGAACTAGAAAGAGCTCTTAAAGATAGCGGAGTCAAGGGATGTGGGGAGAAGGCAGGAACGGGGTACTGATTGTGGATGATCAGCCGTGATCACATTGAATGGTGGTGCTGGCTCGAGGGGCCGAATGGCCTACTCCTGCACCTATTGTCTATTGAAAGGTAATTTAGTAGCACATGCAATTAAATGTGAATTCGGCAAAACTGTATTAAAACTAGCAGGAAGGTAGACAGAAGTGCTGGAGAAACTCAGTGGATGCAGCAGCATCTATGGAGCAAAGGAATTTTTTTCTCTCCATAGATGCTGCTGTACCCGCTGAGTTTCTCCAGCACTTTTGTCTACCTTCGATTTTCCAACATCTGCAGTTCCTTCTTAAAACTAGCAGGGCATTGGTACAAGTTGGCTGGCAGCCAACACTCTTTGCTTTTACAGTGTTTAAGAAGGAACTGCAGACGCTGGAAAATCGAAGGTAGACAAAAGTTCTGGAGAAACCTAGCGGGTGCAGCAGCATCTATGGAGCGAAGGAAACGGGCAACATTTCGGTTGGCAGGCAGGCGGCCAACACTCTTTGACGTTACAGTATTTGGATACAGTGGTGTTGAAGAAGATGCTGGAAAATCGAAGGTAGACAAAAGTGCTGGAGAAACTCAGCGGGTGCAGCAGCATCCAGCAGGAGATAGGCAACGTTTCGGGCAGTGTGAAGAAGGGTTTCGGCCCCATGCCCCATAGATGATGCTGCTGCTGCTGCTGCTGCACCAGCTGGGCATCTCCAGCCCTTTGTCTACATTGGGCTTGGGATACATTCCGCCCCGTGTGCGCACGCGCAGGTCCCCGGGGAGGGTGTAGCAGTTCATCTTGATGGACAGGAGGGGCAGCCAATGGCGGCGCGGCCCGGGGGGGAGGGCGGGACGTCACGTCGGATGGGGGAGGGGGGCAGCGGCGTGACGTCAGACGCCAGGCGGCACGGCCTGGGGGGGGAGGGGGGTGACACGGCGTGACGTCAGACGCCAGGCGGCACTGCCTGGGGGGGCGGGAAGTCACGTCGGATGGGGAGGGGAAGGGGGGCAGCGGCGTGACGTCAGACGCCAGGCGGCACGGCCTGGGGGGGAGGGGGGAGTGGGTGTAGCAGTTCTCTTGATGGACAGGAGCGGCAGCCAATGGCGGGGCGGTCCGGGGGGGGAGGGCGGGACGTCACGTCGGATGGGGGAGGGGAGGGGACAGCGGCGTGACGTCAGACGCCAGGCGGCGCGGCCTGGGGGGGCGGGACGTCACGTCGGATGGGGGAGGGGGGGGGGGCAGCGGCGTGACGTCAGACGCCAGGCGGCGCGGCCCGGGAGCCCGGCCCGGGGATGGAGCCCGCTGGTGAGGCCCGCGGCCCGCTCACACCCCGCACCGCAGCTTCTCTCTCGCAATGCACCGTCGCGCTGTGGGGTGGGGGGACGTGCATCGGCCCCTTGCATCAATGCAGGCTGGTGCTGACATTTATGCAGCTTGGGGCTTGCAATCCCTCCGCGCCGCCGCCCTGCGGGAGGGAATGCCGCGCTCCTCTCTTGCACCAGGGCTGCAACCCCCTCGGCGGGCACAGAATGCTGCAGCAACTCGGAGGCAGTTCGAAGTTTGCAATAATGCAGCCTGAAGGTTGCAACCCCCCGGGACCGGACCTTGCTGCGGGGCATCCGGCCTGCAAGCGCTTGCATCTGCTGACACCACACTGACTCTTGCTTCTTACAGACAGACAGACAGACGTGCGTGGTGGAGGGGGAATGCACCGGCCTCTTGCAACAATACAGCCACAAGGTTGCAATCCAGCTGCGGACCTTGCTGGTGAATCACCCGGACCACAAAAGCGCTGCACCGAGGTGCTGTGGGGGGGGGGGGGGGGGTAATGCATCGGCCTCTTGCAATAACGCAGCCTGAATGTTGCAATCGCGCTGCCTACCTGCAATCCTCGCTTGCATGTCTAAATGCAACCTCATCGACCGAATTTTACTGCTAGGCTGCGCTTCATCCATCTGCAACGTTCCTACAATCAGAAATTCGTGCTGGTTGTCTGTTGAGGCCTGGTGCATCCTTGGTGGGGGGATTTAATTGCACATTAATTGAATGTGCAGCTGCTGTATTTAATCTGATTGCCTTTGCTGAGTTGCACGTGGGGAGTGGACTGGGGAGTTCAAGTTATCTCACGGCATCACATTGCACTGATGTGTCCCTTCGGCCCACCCAGTATGGTTGCCACCATCACGTCTCCCACCCCCAGTAATTATTCCCTCACTGCTCCCCCTTCTGTGATTCATAAATTCATAAGTTACTGGAGCAGAATTTGGCCATTCGGCCCATCGAGTCTACTCCGCCATTCAGTCATGGCTGATCTATCTTTGCCACTCATCCCCATTCTCCTGCATTCTCTCTGCAACCCCTGACAACTGTACTAATGACTGGTCAATGCTGTTCCTTTAGGGTCATTTCCCATTTGGAAACTCGTGTTGCCGCTTGGCTTATGCCAACCTATTAAGGGGCCTCTCTGATTATCTCCAATGTCAGGCAACTGCACCGTACAAATTATCTGGATGCTTTCAAGAGAGAGGTACTGATTGTGGATGATCAGTCATGATCGCAGTGAATGGCGGTGCTGGCTCGAAGGGCAGACTCCTGCACCTATTGTCCATCGCCCATCCATTCATTCCCTGCATTGATGCCGCCAGACCTGCCGGAGGCTGAGAGGAGACCTGATAGAAGTGTGTAAAATTATGAGAGGCTCAGATAGGGTAAAAAGTTTTCTCAGGGTGGAACTGTGAAAGACCAGTGAGCATAGCTTTGAGATGAGAGGGGCAACATTTAAGGAACATTTAGACAGGTACGTGGATACGACAGGTTTAGAGGGATATGGGGCAAATGCAGGCAGGTGGGACTAGTGTAGGTGGGGCACGTAAGGGCAAGTTGGACTGACGGGCCTGTTTAGATAGAAACAGAAAATTGGTGCAGGAGTAGGCCATTTGGCCCTTCGAGCCAGCACCGCCATTCAATATGATCAGGGCTGATCATCCACAATCAGTACCCCCGTTCCTGCTTTCTCCCCATATCCATTGATGTAATTAGCCCTCAGAGGGGTATAGATTGTGTGCAGGCAGATGAGATTAGATTAGGAGCTCATCGTGTGGCACGGGGGAGCAGCTGCTGCCTTACAGCGACAGACACCTGCGTTCGATCCTGACTACGGGTGCAGTCTGCATTAAGTTTGTACTTGCTCCCTGTGAGCTGCGTGGGTTTTCTCCGGATGCTCCAGTTTCCTCCCGCACTCAAAAGACGTGCAGGTTTGTAGGTTAATTGGCTTGGATAAGAATTGTAAATTATCCCGGGTGTGTGTCGGATAGTGCTAGTGTATTGAGATTGCTGATCGGTGTGGATTATAAAGTCACAGAGTGATTTAGTGTGGAAAGAGGTCCTTCAGCCCAACTCGCCCACACTGCCCAACAATATCCCAGCTACCCCAGTCCCACTTGCCTACACTTGGTCCATAACCCTCCAAAGGAGGTCCTGTCCATGTACCTGTCCAACTGTTTCTTAAACTATGGGATAGTCCCAGACTCAACCTCATCCTCTGGCAGCTTGTTCCATACACCCACCACCCTCTGTGTGAAAAGGTTAACCCCCGGATTCCTATTAAATCTTTTCCAATTCACCTTGAACCTATGTCCTCTGGTCCTCGATTCACCTACTCTGGGTAAAAGACTCTGTGCATCTACCAGATCTATTCCTCTCACGATTTTGCACACCTCTATAAGATCTCCCTTCGTCCTCCTGCACTCCATGGGATGGAGACCCAGCCTACTCAACCTCTCCCTGTAGCTTACACCCTCTAGTCCTGGCAACATCCTCGTAAATCTTTCCTGAACCCTTTCAAGCTTGACAATATTTTTCGTCCAGTTGCTGGTGTTTCTGTACTCCATCTCTACAGTAAACTAGTTTGGCATTATATTCAGCATGGATATGTGCCTGAGAGTGCTGTTTTTTTTTCTCTGACCGAAGATAGACACAAAATGGTGGAGTAACTCAGCGGGACAAGCATCTCTGGAGAGAAGGAATGGGTGATGTTTCTGGTCAAAACCGTTCTATGACCTGCAGGATTAGTGCTTTAGTCAGGATTCCAGCATCTCCAGTATCTTGTGTAGCTGAAATATTCTTTTTTTGCTCCTCTACTGCTGATAGGTGAGGGAGCTGCCCGAGCTGTGGCCATGGCAACCTGCCTGGATGCGGATATTGTTCGGGAGTTGCTGGAATGCCCCATCTGCATGGAGACCTATGACCAGGCCGCGATCAGGCCCAAACTGCTGCAGTGCGGACACACGGCATGCAGGCAGTGCCTGGAGAAGCTCATCGCGGACAGCATCAACGGCGTGCGCTGCCCCTTCTGCAGCAGGGTGACGCGGATGAGCAGCCCGACCCAGCTCTCGGACAACCTGACCGTGCTGAAGATCATCGACTCGGCCAACCTGAGCGAGGCGGTGCAGGCAGTCATGTGCAGGGGCTGCCGCAGGAGGCAGCCGCGCAGATTCTGCCAGCGGTGCTGCGTGGCGGTGTGCGAGGCCTGCGGGGACGACCAGCACCGGGCCCGGGGCCACCCGGTGGCGACGGCGCGGGCGGCGGCCGAGAGGCGGCGCGGGGAGGTGGCGGCCAGGCTGGCCGGGCTGCGGCAGGTGCAGGCTGGCCTGCGGCGGCGCAAGGCGGCCGTGGACGCCCTGGCCAAGAGCGCGCAGGCCGGCTACCGAGCGGTGCAGCAGGACTACACCCACGCCGAGCGGCAGCTGCAGGATGAGCTGGCCAAGTCACGACGGGTCTTCACCTCTGCCCTGTCGGAGGTGGAGCGGATGAACGGCCAGGTTCTGGAGGAGCAGGCCTACCTGATCGACATCGCTGAGGTACAGATCATCTCTCGGTGTGACTACCTCAGCACCAAAATCAAACAGGCGGACACCGCCCTCCTTGAAGAAGACATCGATGAGGAAGACCCTGACATGACCAGCGGCCTGTCTACGCAGTTGACCTTGCAACAACTAGAGCTGGTTAAACGGGAGCATCTGGAACCCATTGCAGTTGCCCAACTGGAATCCAAGCTGTACACCGTCTCCATTGAAGAAACGCTGGCGGAGATGCCCACCACCTCCGAGCCAGCGCAAGGCCTGGGCTCCACCAAGGATACGGCCAGCTTCTCAATGCCGGCCTCTCCCCCCAAACGCAGGGCGCACGAAGGTTTGGCCTCCGGGCCTCATCCGAGCTGTCAGTTCTTGAAGAAGATCGGTTCGCACGGCAACCTGCCGGGGATGTTCCACCTCCCGGTGAGCCTGTACGTCTCGGCACAGGGCGAGGTGCTGGTGGCGGACCGAGGCAACTTCAGGCTGCAGGTCTTCAACAGGAAGGGCTTCGCCAGGGAGATCCGCAGGAGCCCGAACGGCATCGACAACTTTGCCCTGATCTTCCTCGGGGCCGAGCTGCCCAACCTGGTCCCCCTCTCGGTGGCGGTGAACAGCGGCGGGCTGATCGGCGTCACCGACCACTACGACAACTCGGTGAAGGTGTACACCGCAGCAGGCCAGTGCGTGGCGTGCCACCGGAACCAGCTGACCAAGCCCTGGGGCATCGCGGCAATGCCCTCCGGGCAGTTTGTGGTGACGGACGTGGAGGGCGGCAAGCTGTGGTGCCTGACGGTGGACCGGCACGCCGGCGTGGTGAACTACTCCCGGCTCTGCAGCGCCGTGCGGCCCAAGTTCGTGACCTGCGACGCCGCGGGCACCGTCTACTTCACCCAGGGCCTGGGCCTGAGCCTGGAGAGCGGGCAGAACCAGCACCACTTGGAGGGCGGCTTCTCCATCGGCTCGGTCAGCGCCGAGGGGCAGCTCCGCCGACAGTTCAGCCACTTCTTCGCCGAGAACGAGGACTTCCGCTGCATCGCGGGCATGTGCGTGGATGGAGCCGGCAACCTCCTCGTCGCCGACAGCGGCCGCAAGGAGATCCTGCTCTTCCCCAAAGAGGGCGGCTTTGTCAGCCTGTTGCGGGATGGCCTGGTGTGCCCGGTCGGTGTTGCCCTGTCGGCCAAGGGGCAGCTCCTAGTGCTGGACTGCTGGGACCACTGCATCAAAATCTACTCCTATCACCCGAGGCAGCAGGTGGTGAATTGACCCCAAGACTGGAAAGTCCCGACAAACTGTGTGTGTGTGTAAGTGTGTGTGCAAGAAGGAATCGCGGATGCTGCTTTAAACTAGACAAATAACGAGTATCTCAGCTGGTCAGGCAGTATCTGTGGGAAAAAGGGAAATGTGATGTTTCGGGTCGGAACCCTTTCTCAGACGGGAGTCTTCAGACAGCATATCTTTATTTATTTTGTTTAATAATTTAATTTATGTTATATTTTCGTTTTATTTTATTTTTTTGTATTTTTGTTTTTTGTATTTCTCTCTTGTTTCCCTCTCCCCTTGGACTCTGTTCGAAGAAAGGCCTCGACCCGAAACGTCACCTCTTCCTATTCTCCATTGATACTGCCTGACCCGCTGAGTTAACTCCAGCTTTTTGTGTCTTATCTTCAGCCCAAAAAACCCTTCCCGACACCAAGCTTATTCCCACCAGCGGAACAATCGACCATTTCAAATCTCTGTGAAGCGTTGCAGATTTCACTGTGGATAGAGTAACTAATCAAACTCAGACCATGAAGCGAACTGTGCAGGAAAGAACTGCAGGTGCTGGTTTCAATCGAAGGCAGACACAAAATGCTGGAGTAACTCAGCGGGACAGGCAGCATCTCCGGAGAGAAGGAATGGGTGACGTTTTGGGTGAAGAAGAGTCTCGACCCGAAACGTCAGCCATACCTTCTCTCCAGAGATGCTACCTGTCCCGCTGAGTTACTCCATGAAGTGAAGTCTTGTGCATGCCGGAACGCCTAGTTAAATCAACCACTATGATTGTGTATAACAGGACCCTTGATTTGCAGTTTATACAAACTGTTACGTTTTTCTTGCTTTAGTGAGTGCCACTTTAATAAAAGATTTTGAGGATAAAAAAACCTTGGAATATTATGCCACGTTCTGGAACTATATAGATAATTTCAAAAAATAGTCGCAAAAAATGTTTTCATTTTCATCGCTTGAATAGTCCGAAGCACGGAAAAGGTAATTAATTGTGTTCGACCGAGGATTGTTTGGAGGCTGTTGCTTTGGTTTAAGTTCGTGTGAGGATTTGTGATTTGCGTTAAAAATGATCAGGAAAAATGGAATGTCTTACAAATAAAACATTTACTTTCACAAGCCTATCTTTGCGTACCTGCTCCAACATAACGCTGGCAACAAAAAATGCTGGTGGCACACAGTGGTAGAGTCTCTGTCTTAGTGCCAGAGACCCGGGTTCGATCCTGACTGCGGGTGCTGTCTGTATGGAGTTTCGACTTTCTCCCCGTGACCGCGTGGGTTTCGTGCTCCGGTTTCCTCCCACGTCCCGAGGACACACCGGTTTGTAGGTTCATTGGCTTCCGTAAATTGTGCACCGCCCTTAGTATGTGTCTAAGGATGGTGCTAGCGTGCGGGGTGATCGCTGGTCGGGTGCCGACTAAATGGGCCTGTTTCCATGCTGCACTAAAGAAGGACTTTGCTCTCCTTGCCAGTGAAGTGCTTCATTCAATATACAGTTTCAAGATCGTGCGGGCTTTTGAAATAAAAATACATTTTGTTGGCATGATCTATGAAAGGGAACCTTCTGCGCTTGCTGCCACATCAGTAATTACCACTTCTCGACAAACTGAAGCCAAATGACTGCTGCAATGTTCCTACTAGCCAGTGGCTGATGCTGCACTTCCAGCCTGATTTGACAGAAACTTTCCACAAGTAAACAACTCCTGACTCTTGACATTATTAATTTGGGTCATAGTCCTTAGGTGGCTATCCATGTACATCAGTTGTACTGCGTACGTACTTGTAAGCGCCCTTTGTGAGGTGACTATTTGTACGCCTGTGGTATGCGGCAAAGAATTCCACTCTGACTTGTCACGTGTGACAATAAAATTCTCCCCGTGACCGGCGTGGGTTTTCTCCAAGATCTTCGGTTTCCTCCCACACTACAGAGCCCTAGTGAGACCGCACCTGGAGTATTGTGTGCAGTTTTGGTCACATAATTTCAGGAAGGACATTCTTGCTATTGAGGGAGTGCAGCGTAGGTTTACAAGGTTAATTCCTGGGGTGGCGGGACTGTCATATGCTGAGAGAATGGAGCAGCTGGGCTTGTACTCTGGAGTTTAGAAGGATGAGAGGGGATCTCATTGAAACATATAAGATAGTTAAGGACTTGGACACGCTGGAGGCAGGAAACATGTTCCCGATGTTGGGGGAGTCCAGAATCAGGGGCCACAGTTTAAGAATAAGGAGTAAGCCATTTAGAACAGAGACGAGGAAACACTTTTTCTCACAGAGAGTGGTGAGTCTGTGGAATTCTCTGCCTCAGTGGGCGGTGGAGGCAGGTTCTCTGGATGCTTTCAAGAGAGAGTTAGATAGGGCTCTTAAAGTTAACGGAGTCATGGGATATGGGGAGAAGGCAGGAACGGGGTACTGATTGGGGATGATCAGCCATGATCAAATTGAATGGCTCGAAGGGCTGAATGGCCTACTCCTGCACCTATTGTCTGTTGTCCAAAGACGTACAGGTTTGTAGGTTAATTGGCTTGGTATAAGTGTAAATTGTCCCTAGTGTGTGTCGGATAGTGCAACTGTGCGGGGATTGCTGGTCGGTGTGGACTCAGCCCACCGAGTCCAACACAGGCCTGTTTCCGCCCTGTCTCCAAACTAAACTAAACATTCATTCATTCACACAAGTTTTGGGATAGAAGGCTGCTTTACTTAAACCTTGAACAAAAAACAACATTCCTACAAATGGCCGGGATTTTGCAGTGAACATTGGCACCCTCCATGTCCCTCAAGAAAAAGGTGAGATCAAAATAGAGAAATGTTGGAAGTTTATACGTGATGCGGCCCATCAAGTCTTCTCCGCAATTCAAGCATGGCTGATCCATCCCTTCCTCTCAACCCCATTCTCCTGCCTTCTCCCCATAACCCCCAACACCTTACCAATCAAGAATCTATCCCTGCCTTAAAAATATCCATTGACTTGGCCTCCACAGCCTTCTGTGGCAATGAATGTCAATGATGTATCCATGTTTGATGCAGGCAACAAATATACAATGTTGGAACTTCATAACCTCTCAATGACTTATCTCTATGGGGTAGACATCCTCATTTCTACATCATCTGTTGCCAGGCATCTGTTCAAAAGGGCCCCTGGTATTCAATGATAGGTGACAATGAAGCAACATTAAGCCACCTTACTGATAATGGTTTACAAGAGTTTTAAATACAGGTCCACCACCGATTTTCCGGCACCCTTGGTACCAGAGCATTGCTGTGTTTTCTGTTTTGCTGGACCAACAGAGGTCGTGGCTTTGGAGGGAGGGGGTGGGCAAAAATACCAGGCCGCAAAGTCAGCTATGGGGGCGGATCTGCCAATTGGCGCTGAAGTTCCGACGAGATTGAGATCGGCCTCCTCATCCAACCTAGGATCCACATTTTTGGTGGGACTTCCAGGAAGGGGGGATTTCAAACGCACCCTCGTAATTTTGTCCGGTTTAAAGAAAGCCGCGTTCCATCAGTTGCCGTTAATTGAATGCGGGTGCTGCATTTTAAGGGAAACCAGGAACTTACTCAAAACTGTGGATGAGGAAATATAAAACTTTTTTTCATTTTGCATACCAATAATTTTGTAAAAATGTTGGCCATGAGAATAAAATGCACAGAATTACACAATATTTTAGGCTTAACATGGTGCTGAGCAATAATAGGTCAATGTGCGTTAACAACTCACATAGACCTAACGCAATAATGAACACCATATTCAGGTAGTCCCTGCTTTCTCCCTCCTTCCCCTCCCCTTCCCAGCTCTCCCACAGCCCACTGTCTCCACCTCTTCCTTTCTTCCCACGCCCTCACCCTCACATCAGTCTGAAGAAGGGTCTTGACCCGAAACATCGCCTATTTCCTACGCTCCATAGATGCTGCCTCACCCGCTGAGTTTCTCCATCATTTTTGTCTACCTTCGATTGTTCCAGCATCTGCAGTTCTTTCTTCAACTATATTCAGAACAGTCAATAAGTCGTTCGTTGACATACAATTGCTGTCTCTTGATCCCATTGGCAAAAAGAGCAAACAGTTTGATGTGCAAAGTGCTGACTTGCTGACATTGACTCTGTGATTCATGCACAAAGTTACTGAAATTGCTGTCAGTTTCGTGTGGTGTGTTATGGTGAATGCCGATGCTACAACTGGGGTTCGGATGGGGGGGGGGGGGGGGGGGGTTTGCGATCTCATTGACAGCTACTGAAAAATAAAAGGCCTGGATGGAGTGGACAAGGAGAGGATGTTTCCAGTGGTACAAGAGTACAGGACCAGAGGTCACAACCTCAGAATAAAAGGACCTATCTTCAGAATGGAGAGGAGGAGGAATTTCTTTAGCCAAAGGGTGGTGAGTTTACGGAATTCATTGCCACAGACGGCTGTGGAGGCTGTCAATGGATATTTGTAAGGCAAATTAAACGATTTCTTGATTAGTAAGGGTGTCAGTGGTTACGGCGAAGGCAGGAGAATGGGGTTGAGAGGGAAAGATAGATCAGCCAGGATTGAGTGGCGGAGTAGATTTGATGGTAATTCTGCTCCCAGGACTTATGAAGTGGTGTGGGGGTATCCAGTGGTTGGTGTGGACTCGGTGGGCCGAAGGGCCTGCTACCACGCTGTATCTCTAAACTAAACTCGAATAAAGTGTTGAGGAACGTGGAAGAAGGATCCCGAACGGAAACGTCAACCGTCCTTTTGCTCCAGAGATGCCCGCTGACCCGCTGAGTTACTCCAGCACTTTGTATCCAATGTGTTGCTGGAATACCTACATGAAGTGGAATTTAAAGAGACCGGAAAAGAATTTCAAAGCTCCTGCATTGGGTGTGGCGGATATCGCTCAGTCCACTTGAACCTACCTGATCTCCCGGTTGCTAAACACTTTAACTCTCCTTCCCATTCCCACTGAAGAAGGGTTTTGTCCCGAAACGTTGCCTATTTCCTTCGCTCCATAGATGCTGCCGCACCCGCTGAGTTTTCCAGCACTTTTGTCTACCCACACTGACCTTTCTGGCCTAGCTCTCCTCCATTGTCAGAGTGAGGCTAAACGCAAATTGGGAGGAATAGCATCTCATATTTCGCCTGGGCAGCTTACAGCCCAGTGGTTTGAATGTTGATTTGTCCAACTTTCAGGTAGCCCCGGCATTCCCTCTCTCTCCATCCCTCCCCCACCCAAGCCGCACCAGCTTCTCGTTTTCACCCAACAAACAGCTAACAATGGCCCGTGTCCTTTATCATCGTTACTCTTTTGCAAATCTTTCATTCATTGTTCTTTATCTCCACATCACCATCTATATCTCTTGGTTCCCTTATCCCTAACCATTCTGAAGAAGGGTCTCGACCCGAAGTGTCACCCATTCCTTCTCTCCAGAGATGCTGCCTGTCTATTCGATCTTGTGTCTATCTTCGATTTAAACCAGCATCTGCAGTTCTTTCTTCCACATTTTGTCCTCTCCACTGCGAAATCTCCTCAAGGTATGTCTACTTTGAAGAAGCATTTTGTGTCTACCTTCGATTTAAACCAGCATCTGCAGTTCTTTCTTACACATTCTCCCTGTCCCACTGAGTTACTCCAGCTTTTTGTGTCTATCTTCGGGTATGGTGGACTAATCTACAAAGCTCCTATCTGGAAATGTGGCTGTGTTGGAGGTGTGATTTGGTACACAATGTCAAATAAATGTGTTGTAAAGGAACTGCGGATGCTGGTTTAAACCAAAGATAGACACAAAATGCTGGAGTACCTCAGCGGGACAGGCAGCATCTCTGGAGAGAAGGAATGGGTGACGTTTCAGGTCGAGACCCTTCTTCAGACTGAAATTAGGGGTGTGGGAGATACATAGATACGGAAGTGTATCGTGCGAAAATGGGAGAAAGGGGTGCATCTTCCCACAAACAGGTCTCGACCCGAAACATCACCCATCCCTCCTCTCTAGAGATGCTGCGGCAACTTCATGCCCATGTGGTTTATCGTACAGCTCGTTACCGCTGGCAGCTAGCCAGCAGCCTCACGTGAAGGTCCACACACGAGGGCTGAATAACAACTCTGAGGTCAGATGCACTAATTGACCTTATCTGCACACGAGTAGTAATGAGGAGATTTTATGTTAAAAGGGTGTTCTGGAATAAACGAGGCACAAGGTGTTTTGGCAAAGCTTGGGGAGACAAAATGCTGGAGAAACTCAGCGGGTGAGGCAGCATCTATGGAGCGAAGGAAAAAGGCGACGTTTCGGGTCGAGACCCTTCTTCAGCCTGATGTGGGGGGGGGGGGGGGGGACGGGAAGAAGAAAGGAAGAGGCGGAGACAGTGGGCTGTGGGAGAGCTGGGAAGGGGAGGGGAAAGAGGGAGAAAGCAGGGACTACCTGAAATTGGAGAAGTCAATGTTCATACCGCTGGGGTGTAAACTACCCAAGCGAAATGTGAGGTGCTGCTCCTCCAATTTGGTTGGTGAGCTCCGTAGCTTGGTGTTGTTTGTCCTTCACACTCGGTCGTGAGATTTAGTGGATTCTGCAATGCTGTCTGTCCACCAGTTACTTCAGCTTGTTGTGTTTATCTACAAACAAACAACGTCTCCTCCTGGCAATGACATTAGAGAGTGATTTTGATCTTACCTTTCTGATACTGGAGCCAGAGCTGCTGCTGGACCTTCTTGCTCGGAAAGTGTATTTTGCAAGTGAGCTCCGAGCCGTAAAGAGCCTCTGCAATGTAGTGGCTTCCGTACTGCTGAATGATGGATATCATGTCCTCTCTGTTGCTCTCACCCTTGAGTATTTTCAACACGTTGGAGAAACCTGGATACCAAAAGAGATATTCACGTTCGCAAGATAGGAAGCTGGATGTTTAGGCTCTTGCAAAAACCCAAATTAGAACATGAGGTCTGAAGAAGGGCCTCAACCCGAAACGTCACATATTCCTTTTCTCCAGAGATGCCGCCTGACCCGTTGAGTTACTCCAGATTGTTGTGTCTATCTTCAAAAGAACAGAAAAAATAGTAGGCCATTTAGTCCTTGGCTTGCATGTAAAGTGCCAAAGAGGAGGTAGTTTGGGCAGGGACTATCGCAACTTTTAAGAAGCAATTAGACAGGTACTTGGACAGGGGAGGTTGAGAAGAATATGAGCCAAACGCAAGCAGGTGTGACTAGTGTAGCTGGGACATGTTGATTGGTGTGGGCAAGTTGGGCCGAAGGGCCTGTTTCCTCGCTGTATCGCTCTATGACTATATTAGTTGGGCTTTGTGGATTTCTTTTGCTTACATTAAAAAAGCTTCTGTTCTTTCTCACTGTCAACTAAACATGAATTGTTCTAAAGTTAACCTCAATACACCATTGTCCCATTTAAAAACCATGTGCAAATGGATGGTTAGATTTACATTGCAAATCAGTGGCCTGGTGGTTGAAAAAATCGCAATCGGTTTTAACATCGCAGCAAAAGCCATTAAATTGACGAGTGAGGTCGTTACAAATTATGCTTTCAAACACAGAATAATTTGGAAATTTAATACTCTAATTTGGGACCTTAGGATGATCCATATCATATTTTTAGTGTTTTTTCTTTGGACATTCCATAACAGATTCTGCTGTTTCTGAATGAGTCTTCCGGCTAATACAGAAATTAAGCAAAATTAAAAATAACTAAACTCACGGAAGACAAGGGGGCACATTGAGAAAATACATGTTTGAGCTGATGGTTCATTGTGAATCTCTGAGGATGCACTCGTGCACTTGTGTTTTCAGATAAATACCGAGATGAATTGGGAAATTCTTGCATAAATTGTCATTTCCAGTTGAATAACTAATTTGTTAATAAAAATTAATGATTCACGGTTATTCTCAACACCAGTGTGCCGCAAGGCTGTTGTTTAAGAAAGAACTGCAGTTGCTGGAAAAATCGAAGGTAGGCAAAAAATGCTGGAGAAACTCAGCGGGTGAGGCAGCATCTATGGAGCAAAGCAATGGGTGACTTTTCGGGTCGAGACCTTTCTACAGGCTGATGTGAAGAAGGGTCTCGACCCGAAACGTCACCTATTTCCTTTGTTCCATAGATGCTGCCTCACCCGCTGAGTTTCTCCAGCATTTTTGTCCACCGCAAGGCTGTGTTCTCAGCCCCTCAATCCCCTGTGGATTCAGGACTGTGCGGCCAAATTCTGTTCTCACTCAAAAGGCAAACTGTTGGAGGAACTCAGCGGGTTTTTAGTTTAGTTTAGTTTACAGAGACAACGCAGAAACAGACCCTTCGGCCGACCGAGTCCGTGCCGACCAGCGATAACCGCACACTAACACTATCCTACACACACCAGGGACCATTCACAATTAAACCAAGCCAATTTACCGAAAACCTGTACGTCTTTGGTGTGTGTGGAAGTCGGAGCACCCGGAGAAAACCCACGCAGGTCACGGGGAGGGAGGACAAACTCCCTACAGACACGCACCTGTAGTCAGGATCGAACCTGGATCTCTGGTGCAGTAAGGCAGCAACTCGACGCCTCACCACTGGCCCGCCCTCTCTGGAGGTTTGCAGGTTAATTGGCTTGGTATCAATGTAAAAATTGCCCCTAGTGTAGGATAGAGTTAATGGGCGGGGATCGCTGGCCGGTGCGGACTCGGTGGGCCGAAGGGCCTGTTTCCGAGCTGTATCTAAACTAAACGAGCTGTATCTCTAAACATATAACCATATAAACCATATAACAATTACTAACCATTTGTTGTTTCCCTAGTGCACTGACCATACCCTCCAATCCCTTCACCGTCCTTATACCTATCCACTTTACTTTTAAATGAACCACTTCTGCTGGAAGCTCCATTCTCACAGCCACCACCCTCTGAGTAAAGAAGTTCCCGTCCCTTAATTCTCATGTCATGCCCTAAACTATCTCTAAAGTATCTCTAAACTAAATTAAACTAAAAGTGCTGAATAAGGGTCTCGACCCGAAACATCACAGATCTATATTCTCCAGAGTTACTGCGTGACCTGCTGGGTTACTCCAGCACTTTATGTCCTCTAGCGGACTTTATTGTGCTTTTCCTATTAACGTGCCTACATTTAGTGGAGTCATCTCTCCTGTGTTCACTGCAGTACAGACCCATTAATGCAGTGATCCTGAACTGACCAGCTGGTGGTATTTGAGCCATTGGAACTTATGCAGCTAATCCTATTTGTCCATTATCCCTGGTGCATTGGCTATAAATTCTGTGGGCATGAGAGATTGGAAGTGACTATGTACAGGCTTATTGGATGAAGTCTATGAGAAGATCACGATCAATCAGTGTCAGCAACGAAATGAGTAAATTAATGCGATTTGGATTATACTTCCACTCATGCACCTCAGCACTTTCTATTTGGCTGGCTCCTCCTCACTATTTTTACTAAATTGGCAAACCTTTCCTGCTTTCACAATCCTCCGTAAAAAATGTACAAATTCAAGAGAGGAATAGATCTGTCCCTTGCCCAGAGTAGGGGAATCAAGAACCAGAGGACTAGGGTTTAAGGTGAAGGGGAAAAGATTTAATAGGAATCTGAGGGGTCACTTTTTCCACACAGTGTGTGGTGGGTGTATGGAACGAGCTGCCAGACGAGGTATTCTCTGCCTGGAATTCTCTGCCTCAGAGGGCGGTGGAGGCAGGTTCTCTGGATGCTTTGAAGAGAGAGCTAGATAGGGCTCTTAAAAATAGTGGATATGGGGAGAAGGCAGGAACGGGGTACTGATTGGGGATGATCAGCCATGATCACATTGAATGGCGGTGCTGGCTCGAAGGGCCGAATGGCCTCCTCCTGCACCTATTGTCTTGTTGTTAAGGCAGGGACTATTGCAGAATTTAAGAAGAAATTAGACGGGTGCATGGATTGGACAGGTTTAAAGGGATATAGGCCAAACGCAGGCAAGTGGGACGAGTAGTTGGGACATGTTGGTCGGTGTGGGCAAGTTGGGCTGAAGGGCCTGTTTCCACACTGTGTCAGTTTATACAATCTTGATTTCCCCCTGAATCTTTAGCTTGTCATCCATTTGAATTGCATTCAGTTAAGACACCAACCTTCTGTGATGACTCTTCATAGCTCCTCTGGACTATTACAAGAAATATTAAGCAACGGTCTTAATATAGAATAGCACTCCTAATAGGAATCTGAGGGGTAACTTTTTGCACACAAAGGGTGGTGGGCGTATGGAACAAGCTGCCAGAGGAGGTAGTTGAGGCAGGGACTATCCCAACATTTAAGAAGCAGTTAGACAGGTACATGGATAGGACAGGTTTGAGGGAAATATGGACCAAGCGCAGGCAGGTGGGGCTAATGTTGGCCAGTTTGGGCAAGTTGGGCCGAAGGGCCTGTTTCCACACTGTATCACTCTATGACTATGTACTTGCATCCAGTTATACACATAGTATGTCGACAAAAGATTTATTGGATTCCGACAGAGAGTATATTGACTGGTTACATCACGGCATGGTTCAGCAACTCAAACGCCAAGGAATGAAGGAAATTGCAAAAAGTGGTGAACACTGCCCAATCCATCACCGGTACTAACCTCCCCACCAGCGCAGAGATCTATAGGAGGCACTGCCTCAAAAAGGCAGCCAGCATCGCAAGGGACTCACACCACCCTGGCCACACTCTCATTTCATTCCTGCCCGTTGGGACTGAAAACTGTAATGTCCGGGTTCAGGAACAGCACCATCCCAAAAACCATCATGCTATTGAACATTATGAACTCCAACTAAACACCGAACTCCGAACTACCTCGATTGCACTCGGGATTTGTCCGAGGTTATGGTGAGAAGTCAGGAGAATGGGGTTGGGAGGGAAAGATAGATCAGCCATAATTGAATGTGGGAGTGGACAGGGATTGGGGCGAATGGTCTAATTCTGCTCCCAGAATTTATCAAGATGAATTTGTTTTGCTTTTTTTGCATGATGTTTTTAGTTATAGAATTTTTCAATGTTTCTTTATAACATTATCTTTTGATCATTGTGTTCACAAACATGTCGTGCTGCTGCAAGGAAGGGTTTCATTGTTCCGTTTCAGTACGTATGACCCGTAAACAGTCTTGACTCTTATTTTTACCTGCAGATTGGGTTATTGAATTGAGTTTAACCCTGTAGAGATTGCTTCGTACTCTCCACTCTTGCACCATGGGATAGCCCGCAGCCTCATTGTATTTTGCATTACCTGCAAAACAAAGCATGTCCTTTGTCGATTCGACAATCAAGGCATATCAACTTCAAGAATTCCATCATGATTTAAGAACATTATTCAAGGATTAACTTTGTTCTAAACACTTGTCTCCACAGTAGTTTAAACGCCTGTCAAATAATGAAACTGAGCACATTGACTGCCAGCGAATGATGTTTATACGGCGGGGAAACAGGCCCTTCAGCCCACCATGCCCGTGCCAGCCAGCCATCCCCACACACCAACAGTGTCCCACACACGAGGGACAATGTGTGCATTTGTACCAAGCCTACAAACAGGGTTGCTGACTTTCTTACTTCCAAATAAGGGACAAAAGGTCCAAATAAGGGACAAATTCCCGACGGCAATTTGTTGCCCGACTCTGCCGCGGCTGGGGGAATGACGAGTTGGCCCGGGCGCGGCCCGTGCCAAAACCCCTCAGCTGGCCCGCTGGCTGGGCTTTGTGTTCTGCTGCACGCATAGTCCGGCACCCCATCCAACTCATGAACCGATGATCGGCCGTGAAAAGCGGGGGGGTTGGTGGTGGCGGCGGTAAGCAAAGGTCCGAAGGTCGGACAATGGCCGGGCCGCCGACCGACCGACCGTGCCACGGGCGAGGTGGTCGCAGGGTGACGCCTGGTTGGTGGGTGAGTAGTCGCCCAAAGAGTCGTACCTTTTTCTGGTCGCCGCTGGATTTTCAACAATGTTGAACATTTTCATCGACCTGCTGCGGCTATGACGAGTGCCGGCAAGTCGGCGAAAAAAATCGGGTAAGTGGGACAGGCCCTTAACACGTCCAACATTCAGCTATAAAAGTGCCTCATTTAACTTAACAGTGGCAATACTCGAATAATTGAAGGGCAGGATTGCATGAAGTGGGGGCAGTTTCATCATATCATTTGTTACTTACAGGCCAGAAAACTTCTCAGAGGGGGAAGGAGATAGATTAATGTCCTGACCCGAGCACTCTTATTCACTCTGCACGCATACATTGGTCTCAGCTTTGATCGTGTCCACTGCCACACATAATTCTGCACAGAGGCGCCAACTGCCCCAGGCAATTTATCAGTTTAGTTTATTGTCGCCTGTACCGGGGTACAGTGAAAAGCTCTTGCAACATGCTGACCAGTCAGCGGAAACATGATGCATCATGACAATCGAGCTGTTTGCTGTGCATTGATACATGATAAGGGAATAGCACAGTGCACAGTAATTCAATTCAATTCCATCTTTAATTGTCATTGCGTAGTGTACAATCCAGAGACAACGAAATGCAGTTGGTATCTCCGAAGGGCGAACTTACGAATAAACAAGTAATTGCGCAGAAGTATGAGTATATACATCCACACGTATACAGTGGTATCCGTGCGATTTGCTGGTGATTGGATAGTCCGGGGGGGGGAGGGGGGGGGGGTGGAGACAGGCAGTCATTGAGGTGCAGCGTTGAGAAGTGTGACAGCCGCAGGGAAGAAGCTGTTCTTGAGCCGGCTGGTCCGGCAGCGGAGGAACCTGTAGCATCTCCCGGATGGGAGGAGGGTGAACAGTCTATGGTTGGGGTGTGAGCTGTCCCTGGCGATGCTGTGCGCCCTGCCAGTGAAGTCCGGTCAAAGATAGTCAGAGGATCACCAATGGGGCAAATAGCAGTTCAGGACTACTATCCTGAACTAACGTTGTCACTCGGAAGGTGGTGGACATGTGGAACTTTAGTTTAGATTAGAGATACAGCGCGGACAGGCCCTTCGGCCCACCGGGTCCGCGCCGATCACGTGTCCCCGCACATTAACACCATCCTACACCCACTAGGGACAATTTTTTTTTTTACACACATTTACCAAGCCAATTAACCTACAAACCTGTACATCTTTGGAGTGTGGGAGGGAACCGAAGATCTCAGAGAAAACCCACGCAAGTCACGGGGAGAACGCGCAAAGAGAGAGGGAGAACGCGCAAACTCCGTGCAGACAGCACCCGTGGTCGGGATCGAACCCGGGTCTCCGGCGCTGCATTCGCTGTAAGGCAGCAACTCTACCGCTGCGCCACCGTGACCACCCTATGAATTGCCAGAAGAGGTTGTCAGTGAGGTGGATAGCAGTTCAAGACTGCTCTCTGGTTGTGGTAAGATGGTTCCGTTGCCCGACAACAGCTAGAAAGAAAATGCCCATTATATGGACAATAGTGTGCAGGAAAGAACTGCAGGTGCTGGTTTAAATCGAAGATAGACACAAAATGCTGGAGAAACTCTGAAGAAGGGTCTCGACCAGGAACGTCACCCGTTCCATCTCTCCAGAGATGGTGCCTGTCCTCGCTGAGTTACTCCAGCATTTTGTGTCTATACGGATAATAGTGTTACAAACACGTACCGGTGAGGAGCTGGAGGTTGGGCAGTGGCTCAGAGAGGACTCCTCGACACTGCTCCTCCACAGGAAGAGGAATCACCACCAAACCATCAGCCAGCTGAGGGAAGTCCTTCATGAAGTTATTCTCCCTGTAGGAAACAGCAAACATTGCCAGAGGTTGATTTACGTTCGAAGATACGGTGTGGAAACATGCCCTTCGGCCCAACTTGCCCACACCGGCCGACACGTCCCAGCTACACCAGCCCCACCTACCCGCGTTCGGTCCATATCCCTGCAAACCTGACCTATCCGTGCACCTGTCCAACTGTTTCTTAAATGTTGGGACAGTCCCAGCCACAACCACATCCTCTAGCAGCTCGTTCCATACACCCACCGTCCTGTCTTCTGTCTTAAAACTGCAAGGATGTGAGTGAAAGAAGGGATACAAGGTGGTGGAGTAACTCAGCAGGTCAGGCAGCATCTCTGGAGAACATGGATAGATTGCTTAAGTACTTTGCTGCTGTCCATGCTTTCCGGAGAAGGTTCCTGACTCAGGAAATTGGAGACTTGGACTAACTTGGAGACGCAAATTACTGCAACATCATGTGTCCTTTTATGCATTAACCATCATCTGCAGTTTGTTTCTTTCATGTTCATGGTTGTTGGAGCTGAATTAGGCCATTCGGCCCATCAAGTCTACTCCGCCATTCAATCATGGCTGATCTATCTTTCCCTTCATTGTCCTGCCTTCTCCCGTACCCCCTGACACCCGCACTAATCATCCTTTCCTTCGAAGGATGTGAGTGATCTAGATAAAGGGAGAGAACAACACTGAAATTAATTGTTGTCAGAACATTATTTTTCTTAAAAACAATATGGCCTACATCCAACTTCAGAAGAGCAGTTCAGCTTTATTAGCCCTTCCAAGAATAATGTTAACTTTAATGTAACTATAAGATGAGCAAGGAAAAAGGTTGCAGGTGCAGGTCGATCATATATAGTATGGTACGAGGCCCTTCGGCCCACCAAGTCTATGCCGACCATCGATCACCCATTCACACTATGTTCACACTAGTCCACTACCTACACACCAGGGACAATTTATAATTAACCCACCAACTCGTACGTCTTTGAGATATTGGGGAAACTGGAGGAAACCCACGCGGTCTCAGGTAGAGCGTGCAAACTTCATACAGACATCACTTGAGGTAAGGATCAAACCTGGATCGCTGGCTCTACCAGCTGCGCCACTGTTGTTTTTAAATTTTTGTTAGTTTTAGAGATACAGCGCGGAAACTGGCCCTTAGGCCCACTGTGTCTGCACCGACCAGCGATCCCCGCACATTAACACCATCCTGGGGACAATTTACACACACCAAGTCATTTAACCTACATACCGGCGCCTCTTTGGAGTGTGGGAGCAAACCGAAGATCTCAGAGAAACCCCATGCAGTACAAACTCCGTACAGAGAGCACCCAAAGTCAGGATCGAACCCGGGTCTCTGGCCCTTGCTTTCCCTCTCTCTCCATCCCAGTTCTCCCACCAGTCTCACTGTCTCCGACTACATTCTATCTCTGTCCCGCCCTCTCCTGACATCAGTCTGAAGAAGGGTCTCGACCTGAAACGTCGCCCATTCCTTCTCCCCAGAGATGCTGCCTGACCCGCTGAATTACTCCAGCGTTTTTTGTCTACCTTTCATTCAGGAACACTTGTAAATCATTGCGATCTTATTGTTGTGATTGCTTTAAACATGAATCTTCTGTGCTGCAACTTTTTTAATAGCACTCCACGTTCCCTGGTTAAAAGCAAAGGGTGAGAATGTAACAACAAGCCCCTGAGTTGGCTCCTTTGTTTTCCCCTAATCCCAGATCCACAAAAAACTCACCTCTGTACGGGCATCGGTTGGCACAGTGGCTGTTCGCTCCGTGACACTACATGTATGTATTTATGTATGTACTTAATCTATGAACCACTGTTGTATAACGTTAGTACCTCCACCAATGTAAAGCACTTTGGCCAACGAGAGTTGTTTTTTAAATGTGCTATAGAAATAAAAGTGACTTGACTCGACTTGACATGACATTCACAGCTTTCCATGTTCAGCATCACCACCAAAGGTGCAAGTTAAATTAGCTTTTATGAAGGCAGCAGGAATCACATTACGCTGGATATATAACCCAAATGTATAATTCAGAAGTCTATCGACCAACAGGGGGGGGACTTGCAAATTTCATGATCTCAAATTATTCCAATGCACTATAAAACCAATGAAGCAATCCTTTTCTTTTGACGTGTTCTGTTGTAATGTTGTGAAACCAGCTGTAAATTTGCACATGACAACGGATTGGGATAATGATTCCATAGCTCTGATTTTTGCTGGCGTTCATGGACGATGAGGTGCAGGGAGTGAGGGGGCATCTTCACATACTTCTTTTGAATTGAGCTGCCTGAGGGATGTTTTTGTTCATCTCACAGAAATGAACGGTATGGACAGCTCCGTCACAGAGGACTCGGTGATTTACGGACTGTTCCCAGGGACACATTCAGAGACTGACATCGAGTGCTGCTGGAGGGTCATCAACTCGGTGAAAGACGCCCTTTGGTCTGCCCGAGCGTTGTTCACCACCCAGCAGAGCGAGATGTCCGTCAGGGAATGTTGCCGACTGGCCCGCTGCAGACTGCAGGCGTACGTGCTGAGGGACGCACTGAAGCTCGGTGCAGCCAACCCCAAGGCTTGGTGGGGGAGCGCCACAGTCTAACGCCCTTCCGCTGCTGGACATGGGGGGCACGGTATGGTGGAGACGCCCCTCAAAATAAGGGAAGGTATCCCACGCCACTGGGCCACGTGAGTGGCACGGGTGGGGGACACATTTGTGGAATTTGAAAAATGTATAAACTGTATTGAACAATTTGTATAGCCTCCGAAAATGTCGGATGAATTTTCCGCACGGTACATTAATTGTATATATTTATTGCTTGAATAAAGTCTATTTTGAAATTAAAAAAAAAAAAAATTTAAAAATGTACGGTATCTTTACATTTAAGATGTAATAGTCTACACATGTATAGAAATGTATAGACTACTGAACTATTTGTATAGCCTCCAAAAATGTCGGATGAATTTTTTGCACGCTTCACATATTGGATATATTTAATACTTTAATAAAGTCTATTTTGAAATAAATTAAAAAAAAAAGAAATGTAAGGTATCCCATGCCAGGGATGGCACGGGTGGGGGACAGATTTGTGAAATTTGAGAAATGTATATAGACTGTATTGAACAATTTGTATAGCCTCCGAAAATGTCGGATGAAATTTTCGCACGGTTCATATTATATATATTTATTACCTGAATAAAGTCTATTTTGGAAAAAAAAAGTAAGCCTCGGTTTCATGCCCCGTTCCTTCAACCAAGGCGCATGAATATTGATTTCCCTAACTTCAATTAACCCCGGCATTCCCTTTCCCTCTCCATCTCTCTCCATCTGGAGATGGAGAGAGGGAAAGCAAGAGTTACTTGGTTAGAAAGTTAGAGAAGTCAATATTCATACTGCTGGTTGTAAGCATTGGATGATCTTTAAAAAATATATAATATATATATATATATATATATATATGGAGTCAATGGTCATAATATTTGAAGTGGCCAGATCTCTGTAATGTCAGTCTAAGGTCCAGTCCTTCGTTTATTCTAACTGAGAATAAGAAAAATGGGAGGTAGACAAAAATGCTGGAGAAACTCAGCGGGTGAGGCAGCATCTATGGAGCGAAGGAAATAGGCGACGTTTCGGGTTAAGGCCCTTCTTCAGACCCAAAACGTCTCAACCTGAAACATTGCCTATTTCCTTCGCTCCATAGATGCTGCCTCGACCGCTGAGTTTCCCCGGTGGTTTTGTCTACCTTCGATTTTCCAGCATCTGCAGTTCCTTCTCAAACATAAGAAAAATGAGCAAAGGTTTAAATTCCCGTTGGTGTGCCAAAGAGCAGTGAAACTCCAAAATCTGGCTTCAGGAAAAGAAGCTTGCAAACAATAGTTTTGTCCACAATTTCATGCTAAAACCAGTAATTACATTAAAGGAACTCCAGAGACTAATTTCACAGAGAGAAGGGAATCCAACTGCAAATTGGACTGCCAGCAAAAATCCCAATGATGAACACCTATTTTCACAAACACAAAAATCATTTGCCAATGCATCCTTTTCCACTTCCGAAGAAGAAGAGGTTTTAAAGCTATTGGCAGTCTTCAATGGGTGATCATTCATCAGGTCTTTTACATTTCTAGTGCATGCTGCTCTGTGCTTTCCGAAGGACAATAGCATCCTTGCTTTTCAAATTCATTTCGATGGATTTAGGGCGATACGGTGGCGCAGCGGTAGAGTTGCAGCCTTCCAACACCAGAGACCGGGTTCCATCCCGTCCACTTGTGCTTTTTGTGCGGAGTTTCTACGTTCTCCCCGTGACCTGCGTGTGTTTTCACCGAGTCCTTCGGTTTCCTCCCACACTCCAAATGTGAACATGCAGGGTTCCGGGTACTTTGGGAAACGGCAGGTTTCTGTGAAAGACTGGGCTTCACTGATGTTGACATCACATTGCAAGGGGCTGGAGACCCAGGTGTCCTAGCTGTTGCCACTAAAATCCCTGTCCCACTGTGCGAGTTCATTCAAGAGTTCATTCTCCAGAGTTTGCCCTGATTCGAACTCGGAGATTTATGGTAATGGCCGCTCGTAGGCACTCGGGGCTCTCGTGGACATTTTTCAACATGTTGAAAAATATTCACGAGTCTTCCCGAGCTTACCGCATTTCCCAAGTACCTTCCGTTAGCGTTACGAGCCGCTAAGAGACGTCCCGAGCTCCGACGTACCCGCTACATACATTCTACGTGCTTACCACGAGTTTGATTTTTTTTAAACACGGGAGAGCTCTTGAATTACCTCGTACAGTGGGACAGGGCTTTAAGTCTGCGCTCCAAACGAGGTTTTTGTTATGTTTCAATACACTGGCGCTTGTTCCGTTAGGGGAGTTTTATGTTTCCGCTTTGTTTCTGCACCTTCCCGCCAGTACCCGTGGTTGGTCTAGAGGGGTTGCCTTCCTCTGTAGGTTTTGACTTTGTACTGAAGATGTTTCCACTTTGTTTCTGTGTACTGAATACGTGCCGTGATTTGGCCTAAAGCGGTTGCCTCCCCTGTACATTCGCGGCGTTAGTCTCCCGCCACTGTATAGACAATCGGTTGGTTGTCTTTCCTTCTGTTCTGTTTGCGCGAGGCTGCGGGCGGCTCGAGTGAGTGGATCCGAGGCCAGCCAAGCGGTGTTGTATAGAAATAAAGAAGGGTTTGCACTCCAGTGTTCAACTCAGTGGTTTACTGATCCAGATTAGGGATAGAGTATTAGATCCCGAAATAACACAAAGGCGTACAGGTTTGCCGGCAAATTGGCCTGGTAATGTAAAAATTGTCCATGGTGTGTGTAGGAAAGTGTTAATGTGGGGGGGTCGCTGGTCGGCGCGGACCAGGTGGGCTGAAGGGCCTGTTTCCACGCTGTATCTCTAAAAACTAAAAAAAGGCCTTTGACATTTCCACCCTGGGAACAAGCTTTGGAATATCCTCTCTATTCCTCTCACAATCTCCTCCAGGCCTCTCTTGCAGATCTCTACACCCTTCTGGACCTTGGAGTCCAAAGAAGAATCCCGAACCAAAACGTCATCGATCCATGTTCTCCAGAGATGCTGCCTGACCCGCTGAGCTTGGTTCAGGTTAGTTTAGAGATAAATCGCGGAAGCAGACGCTTCGGCCCACCGAGTCCGCACCGACTAGCGATCCCCGTGCACTGACACTATCCTACGCACGCACACCAGGGACAATTTACATTTTTACCATCTTCGGAGTGTGGGAGGAAACCAAAGATCTCGGAGGAAACCCAGGTCATGCAGGTCACGGGGGGAACGTACAAACTCCGTACAGACAAACGCCCGCAGTCGGGATCGAACCCGGGTCTCAGACGCTGCAAGGCAGCAACTCTACCGCTGCGCCACCGTGCGGCCCTTCTACCTCTGCTATCCCTCTGCTCTAAGCAAATCAACTGGTATCTTTGGTAACTTTGCTTTGTATAGTTCAATGGAGAAGAGAAGTGACCTGCGATCAGCGAATCCACTCACGTCCACAGGGAATGGAGGCCAATGCGCAAATTGCCACTTTGAATGTTTCATCAGTCGCCTCTGACAATAGTTATTTTGGGTTGTTTTGACAGTTCTAATGCCCTTAAATAACTTACGTTTATGTCCCTTTCTCTGGGGTAAGAAAAATACATCTAAAATTGCCTGCTGGAGTGATGGACGTTTTCTCTTATCCATGCTGATAAGTTTCTAGGCCTGAAGGATTATTCCACGACCAGCTACAAACTTTAGGATCATCAGTAATCCCTCAGGGCTATGGTCGGAAAATTGACCCAAATGAGAAGATATTAAACAATTTAACGACAACCACTCTCCAGTTAAAATCGGAGATAATGCCCTTTTCGCACTGAATACAAACCACGTCGGAGGTGACTGCTGCTGCAGTGTGCTCATGGCATTGTGATAAATGCCGCTCCGTGGATTGGTCATTATGGAGGAAATAAAGCTAACGATGGCCTTACGGTTAATTTCAATAATGGCCCACTGGGGCCATTAGGTGCAAGAATAAAATTAAAGCCACAAAAGTAATTGTTTTGGAAGTTTAACGCGTGCATTTCCAAATCGATTTCAAGAACACTGCGCCATCGCTCAGCTTTGGAACAGCAACGTCAAAGTGGCACAGCTCCAGTCACCCGGGTTCGATCCGTCCTTGGGTGCTGTCTGTGTGGAGTTTGCATGATGTCTGGCGACTGCATGGGTTTCCTTCGGGGTGCTCCAGTTTCCTCCCACGAACCCACACATCCTGTCAGTCCGTCTGTTAGTAGATCACGGCAAATTGCCCCCGACCCCCAGATTTGTCTGTGTTGGAAGGAACTGCAGATGCTGGTTTAAACCGAAGATAGACACAAAATGCTGGAGTAACTCAGCGTCTCTGGAGAGAAGGAACGGGTGACGTTTCGGGTCGAGGCCCTTCTTCAGAAGATCTGTTCTTCAGTACATGCCCTGCCTAAAACTGACTTTAAGGGCCTGTCCCACTTGCCGATTTTTTTCGGCGACTGCCGCCGTCACATCCGGGTCGCCAAAAGGTTTTGAACATTTCAAATTCCAGCGGCCACAAAACAAATGTTGCGCCACTTGAAAAAACACCGCGCGTCATACGTCACCACGCCGCAAACCTTTCGGTGACCTGACACGAAAAAAATCGCCGTGGGACAGGTCCTTCAATGTTAATCTGTAGTTCTTGTTGTAAAGTGGGTGTAAAGTGCACCCATTGAGTGGTGTAATTTACACTTCACTACTGGTCCCACTGAAGCATTGTATTAAGAGGGGCTTATAGATAGTTGCTGAGAGGTTGCTTACTGTGGAATGCACATGGTCTCATTCAAGGATGATTAATCCATTGTTCTGGATTTTGTTTTGGGTATTTGGGACCCCACAAAGATGAACACCTTCGCTTGGACCTACCTGATCTGTCGGTTGCTAAACACTTTGATTCTCCTTCCCATTCCCACACTGACCTTTCTGACCTCGGTCTCCTCCATTTTCAGAGTGTGGCTAAATGCAAATTGGAGGAACAGCAGCTCATATTTCGCTTGGACAGCTTACAGCCCCGTGGTATGAATATTGATTTGTCTAACTTCAGGTAGCCCCGGCATTCCCTCTCTCTCCATCCCTCCTCTACCCAAGTCGCACCAGCTTCTTGTTCTCACCTAACAAACAGCTAACAATGGCCTGTTTCCTTTATCATTGTTACTTTTTTACTCATTGTTCTTTATCTCTCTATATCACCATCTATATCTCTCCTTGCCCTTATCCCAAACCAGTCTGAAGAAGGGTCTCAACCCAAAACGTCACCCATTCCTTCTCTCCAGCGATGCTGTTTGTCCCACTGAGTTGCTCCAGTTTTTTCTGTCTACCCACAAAGATGTAAATGTTGATATTCAAGATTAAAGGTGTGTTTTGGAACAATGGAGTGAGGTGACTTGGATTGGAAGAATGAGTTGTTGGGATGAGGATCAGGCAACTGAATCATCCTACCACAACCCGAGAGCAGTGCTGAACTACTGTCTCCCGTATTGGTGACCCTCGGACTATCCTTGATAGGACTTTGCCGGCTTCACCTTGCACTAAACATTATTCCCTCATCATGTGTCTACGCACGGTAAACGGCTCGATTGTCAACATGTTTTGTCTTTCCGCTGACTGGTTAGCACGCAACAAAAGCTTTTCGCTGTACCTCGGTACACGTGACAATAAACTGAACTGAACTAACGTCAGCGGAAACCCTAGATTCGACTGAGCGTACTTGGGCTGTAGAAAGCCACACATTTGCAGTGAATCGCACAAAGTAATCTTGTATTGTCTTTCCACTGGCTGGTTAGAACGCAACATAAGGTTTGCACTGTACCTCACTCAGTACAAGTGACAATAAGCTAAACTGAACTGAGCATGCCCATTTTCGGTAGACTCTGTGCTGCATTTGGATGGGAATGTAGGGAGAATAAAATGGGTTCGTGAAGGATCAGTGTTGAATTGCACACACAATTGCCAGTACAGATTCAAGAGGCTGAAGGACCTACTTCTGTGATGATCTGCTGATGATGCTCTTAGGCTGGCAGCCCACTTTTGCCCAGTGTCTATTTGAACTTATTAAGTTATCTTTGTGGAAGTCCTAAAATTCAGCACCGTTGCAGGATTAAACCAGGCAACAATATCTTCTGAAGATGCACACAATAAGCTGGAGTAGATGTTTTGTATGGCTCCGTGTGCTATGGGAGAACTTTGGCAGTGTGGGAGGTATTGCGTTGAAGGCACATAATTTGAAACGTGTAGGGAGTGGATATGAAAATGGGTCAACATGGAACAAGTGTGACCAGGAAGGTTGGCGCGGACTCAGTGGGCCAAACGGCCTGTTTCCATGCTGTATCTCTCAATTAAACTAAACTAAAGATAGACACAAAGCGCTTGAGTAACTCAGCGGGACAGGCTGCATCTCTGGATAAAAGGAATAGGTGACATTTCATGTCGAGACCCTTCTTCAGACTGACAGTCAGGGGAAAAGGAGGTTTAGATGGTGATATAGAGAGATATAGAACAGATGGATGAAAGAAATGCAATAAAGGAAACAGGCCTTTGTTAGCTGCGGGCTAGGTGAAAGTGAGTCACAGACAATGAGACTCAACAAGATGACTAAGCTGCCTGCTCTTGGTACTTTCCCAGTGGACTTTTACGGTGAGAGGGACAAGGTTTAAAGGAAATGTGCAGGGCAAGTTAGTTTTTCACACACAGAGAGTGCTGGATGCCTGAAGTGGCGGCGGAGACAGGTAGTGGCATCTAAGAACATTTTGGATAGGCACCCTCTTTAGTGAGAGGCTGGTGAATCTGTGGAATTCATTGCCACAGATAGCTGTGGAGCCCGTCAATGGATATTTTTAAGGATAGATAGATAGATAGATAGATAGATAGATAGATAGATAGACAGACAGACAGACAGACAGACAGACAGACAGACAGACAGACAGACAGATAGATAGATAGATAGATAGATAGATAGATAGATAGATAGATAGATAGATAGATAGATAGATAGGTAGATAGGTAGATAGGTAGATAGATAGATAGATAGATAGATAGATAGATAGATAGATAGATAGATAGATAGATAGATAGATAGATAGATAGATAGATAGATAGATAGATAGATTCTTGATCAGTACGGGTGTCAGGGATTATAGGGAGAAGGCAGGGGAATGGGGATAGGAGGGAGAGATAGATAGGCCATGATTGAATGGTGGAGTAGACTTGATGGGCCGAATGGCCTAATTCTGCTCCTATCACTTATGACCTTATGACATGGTCCGATATGCATGGAGTGTAGGAATGTGGATTACATGCAAGAAGAGCAGATTAGACTTAACTTTAGACTTTAGAGATGCAGCGTGGAAACATGCCCTTCGGCCCGTCGAGTCCTAGCCCACCAACGATCACTCCGTACGCTATCCTACACACAGTAGGGGGGATTTTTACAACTTAAACAAATTAGCCTACGAGCCTGTACGTCTTTGGAGTGTGGGAGGAAACCGGAGCACCCGGAGAAAACCCAGGCTGTCACCGGGATGAGCGTACAAAGTCCGTGCAGACACCACACATAGTCAGGATGTAACCCGGGTCTCCGGCGCTGTATGGCTGCAATTCTGCCGCTGCGCCGCCCCTTTAGTTTCACTTGGCAACACGTTCGCCGAGGACCTTGCGTGCCGCAGATACGACGGTGCCGTTTAAGGGGCTTTTTTGCAGCAAAGAAACTCGCCGTCTGACAGCAACGCTGACGATTTCTCCCCTCCATTGAAGCGCGCCAACGGTAACAGTAACTGACACTCAATTATTTCAAGCTAATTCCGCGTTTCACACCACAGCAGGTCCTTCGCGTTCCAGACAGCAGAGGTTCCTACCGTAACACTTCATCCTGCCCAGGAAATTGGGAACACAGTGTTCTCAAGCCCTTGGAAGTCGTAAAATACACGGTGGCTGATGGCTTTTACACCTGGTATTACTTAGTCTAGCTTTTCCCCCCTCTGCCAGTTATGGCCAAAGTCAGTCCCCATTGAAAGGATTAGAGATTTCATGAATTCCTACCAATAAATAAGGAAAAAGAGGCATGCGGTCACTCTTGGCTGTTGAAGTGCACCAGCAGTACTGAAACACCAGCGTTGTGCCTTAGGCTTAATTTACAACCCCCTCTCAGAGAGAGAGCGGCCTCCACTGTTCTGTTAGACTGAGGTCAGGCCACATTAAAATGTACTTCCACAGCGAAGACAACATGTTCTCTGATTGTCACACGCAATTCAATGTTAATAAATAAAAATTTTGTATGCAGTCTGTAAATTTCACACCCCCTGTGAATTATGTTTCGTTTACAGATGCAGCTCCTTCAGCCCACCGACTCAGCGATCCCCACACATTAACACGCACCAGGGACAATTTTACACCCACACCACCTCAATTAACCTACAAACCTGTACGTCTTTGGAGTGTGGGAAGAAACTGAAGATCTCGGAGAAAACCTACGTGGGTCACGGGGAGAACGTGCAAACTCCTTACCGACAGCACCCATAGTCGGGATCGAACCTGGGTCTCTGGCGCTGTAAAGCCAAGTTTATTACTGCCATTTGATTCTCAAATTCATCTTTTAGGTATAGGTTTAGGTTTATTATTGTCACATGTCATAGAGTCATAGAGTGATACAGACTGGAAACAGGCCCTTTGGCCCAACTTGCCCACACAGGCCAACATGTCCCAGCTTATTGGTCCCACCTGACCGCATTTGGTCCATATCCCTCCAAACCTGTCCTATCCATGTACCTGTCGAACTGTTTCTTAAACGTTGCGATGGCATCAACTACCCCCTCTGGCAGCTTGATCCATACACCCACTGCCCTTTGTTTGTGTGAAAACACCCCTCAGATTCCTATTAAATCTTTTCCCCTTCACCTTAAACCTATGTCCTCTGGTCCTACTCTGGGCAACAGACTCTGTACATCTACCCGATCTATTCCTCTCATGATCTTATTCACCTCTATAAAATCAATACTCTAAATGCGGCCTCACCAATGTCTTATACAGCGGCAACATGACCTCCCAACTTCTATACTCAATACTCTGACTGATGAAGGCCGGTGTGCCAAAATCTATTTTGACCACCTGATCTACCTGTGACTCCACCGTAAGGGAACTATACACCTGCACTCCTAGGTCTCTCTGTTCTTCAACACTAGCAAGAGCCCTACCATTCACTGCGTGCACTGAGCTGCCATGATAATGTTGGTTTTGCATGATCACTGACCAAATCCAATAATGCGATACAGAGATAGAATCAAGCGAGAATCAAGCGAGACAAAGTGCAGAATATGACTCTCAACATTATGGTGAAACAATCTCAGAGACAGAGCCTGATGTCCAAAATGGGGTCGAGGTGAGCCGGACAATACCCCAACTTACAGAAGGGCTGTCGAGGTGGCACAGTGAAGCAAGGGGCTGCACGGTTATCAGCGGTAGAGTTGCTGCCTTACAGCGCCAGAGACCCAGGTTTGATCCTGACTACGGGTGCTGTCTGTACGGAGTTTGCACGTTCTCAGCACGACCGCGTGGATTTCCCCACTACGAAGACGTACAGGTTTGCACGTTAATTGGCTTCGGTAAAATTATAATTTGTCCCTCGTGTGTGCAGGATAGTGCTAGTGTACGGGAATCGCTGGCCGGCGCGGACTCAGTGGGCTGAAGGGCTGGTTTTCGCGTAGTATCTCTAAACTAAAGGAGACTGTCCAAAAGTGAGATAACAGAGAGGACGAAGCTCTTCCTATCTGGCAGTGCGTGCTTTCAAGCTTCTGTCCCTTCCGATGGACAGGAGCAGTGAGGAGAAGGAATGACTTGGGTGAGACTAGTCTTTGATCATGTTGTCTGCTTTTCCAAGGCAAGATGTAGATGGAGTCATTGGTCGGTGTGAAGGACTGGGCTACATCTTAAGTTCCATTTCTGCAGCATCAAGTGCACTGCTGTTTGAACCCTTGTATGCTCTTCCGGTGTGTGCTATGTAAAGAATCATTCTGCTTTCAACAGCATTCATTATGCTTAATGGATGCACGTTAATTGATCCGTGTGTTGACTTTGGCGTTCTGATAGCCGACTTCCACGGCTAATTTTGTGGACCGGTATCTCGGCACTCCCCAACCAAGGCGGCACATCGGTAGAGTCACTGCCTTACAACGCTTGCAGCGCTGGAGACCCGGGTTCGATCCCGACTACGGGTGCTCGCTGTACTGAGTTTGTACCTTCTCCCCGTCACCTGCGTGGGTTTTCTCCAGGATCTTTGGATTCCTCTCACACCCCAGAGTCGTACAGGCTTGTTGGTTAATTGGCTTGGTATAAGTGTAAATTGTCCCAAGTGTGTGTCGGATAGTGTTAATGTGCGGGGATCGCTGGTCGGTGGGGACTCGGTGGGCCATAGGGCCTGTTCTCTAAACTGAACTAAAACTAAACTAAACTGTGACCTCTGATGGTCAAGTCAAACCAATACTATGGCAAGGCTTTGGAACCAAAGGTGGCAGAAAATCGGAGGTGGACCAGTATACATAGACACATAGAAACATAGAAAATTGGTGCAGGAGGAGGCCATTCGGCCCTTTGAGCCAGCACAGCCATTCATTGTGATTATGGCTGATCGTCCCCTATCAATAACCCGTGCCTGCCTTCTCCCCATATCCCTTGACTCCACTAGCCCCTAGAGCTCTATCTAACTCTCTTAAATCCATCCAGTGACTTGGCCTCCACTGCCCTCTGTGGCAGGGAATTCCACAAATTCACAACTCTCTGGGTGAAAAGGTTTTTTCTCACCTCAGTCTTAAATTACATCCCCTTTATTCTAAGACTGTGGCCCTTGGTTCGGGACTCGCCCAACATTGGGAACATTTTTCCCTGCATCTAGCTTGTCCAGTCCTTTTATAATTTTATATGTTTCTATAAGATCCCCCCTCATCCTTCTAAACTCCAGTGAATACTTTGGGATGAAAAGATCCCTCTCTAACACGACCAAGAAGTGTTCAGCTCTCAGCAACTGTCAAACCCCAGTTTTATTTTCTCTTTCTCCTTTTAGTCTAGTTCAGTTTATTGTCACGTGTACCGAGGTACAGTGAAAAGCTTTCATTGCATGCCAACCAGTCAGAGGAAAGAGAATACATGATTGCAATCGGGCTGTCCACAGTGTACAGATAAAGGGAACAACGTGAATACGGTTGGGTGCAAGACAGTAAAGTCAAATAAAAAATAATCTGAGCGTCTCCAATGAGGTAGGTAGTAGATCAAGACTCATCTCTTGCTGTGGTAGGATGATGAGTCATAATTTTACAAGATTCAATCGAGCCATGACCCGCCCCAAGTTATTCCAGCATTTGTGCCTACCCCAGCTTACTGTGCCTACTCCCCTGTCCGACTGTACGAGTTCATTCCAAGAGCTCTCCCGAGTTTGCCCTGATTCGAACTCGGAGATTTACGGTAATGGCTGCTCGTTGGTACTCGGGGCTCTCGTGGACATTTTTCAACACGTTGAAAAATCTTCACGAGTGTTCCCGTGCTTACCTGCCGTTAGCGAGTCTTCTCGAGTACCTGCCGTTAGCGTTACGAGCCGCTAAGAGACGTCCCCGAGCTCTGACGTACCCACTACGTCATTCTCTGTGCTTACCACGAGTTTGATTTTTTTTAAACTCGGGAGAGCTCTTGGAATTAACTCGTACCATGGGACAGGGCTATTACAGTTTGTCTTCAACTAAGTAGGACCTTAGAGGTTCAACAGCCACAACACAAGCACCAGAACAGACTGAGAATTAGTTGGGAATGCAGGGAGAATAGACACTTCTTTCCACAAATGCAGAGTGGGGATCTTGGTACAGGAGGTAACGGGTTCACGCCAATGGAGTGGTAATGTAATTCCCATTCCCCACACTGACCTTTCTGTCCTCGGACTCCTCCATTGTCAGAGTGAAGCCCAGCGCAAGTTTGAGGAACAGCTTCTCATATTCCGCTTGGGCAGCTTACAGCCCAGTGGTATGAATATTGATTTCAGGTAATCTAACTTCAGGTAATCCCTGGCATTCCCTCTCTCTCTCCTTCCCCCCCCCCCCCCCACCAAGTCACATTTTCACCCAACAGCTAGCAATGGCCTATTTCCTTTATCATCGTTACTTTTTTGCATATCTTTCATTCATTGTTCTTTATCTCTCTACATCATCGTCTTGTTTCCCTTACCCCTAACCAGTCTGTAGAAGGATCTCGACCCGCAACGTCACCCATTCCCTCTCTCCAGAGATTTTTCCCGGTCCCGCTGAGTTATTCCAGCACTTTGTGTCTATCGACTGGGAATGTGTAAGCTTTGGCTAAAGGGAGAGCCAAGCAGCTGAACACAAGACACTCCTGGGAGGAGGAATGGCAGATGTTTGTCCAAAGCATGCAGATGTTGTTTACTGAGGGAACCGGGAGAACTGAAGAAGGGTCTTGACCCTTCGCGAAACGTGACCTGTCCATGTTCTCCAGAGATGCTGCCTGACCCGCTGAGTTACTCCAGCACTTGGTGTACTTTTGAACTGCAGATGCCGGTTTAAATCGAAGATAGACACAAAAAGCTGGAGTAACTCAGCAGAACAGGCAGCATCTCTGCAGAAAATGAATATATGATGTTTTTGGTCATAGAAAATAGGTGCAGGAGCAGGCCATTTGGCCCATCGAGCCAGCACTGCCATTCAATATGATCTTGGGTGATCATCTAAAATCAGTACCCGTTCCTGCTTTCTCCCGATAACCTTTGATTCCATTAGCCCTAAGAGCTATATCTAACTCTCTCTTGAATACATCCAGTGAATTGTCCTCCACTGCTTTCTGTGACAGAAAATTCCACAGATTTACAACTCTCTGGGTGAAAACGTTTTTCCTCATCTCAGTCCTAAATGGCCTACCCCTTATTCTTAAACTGCGACCCCAGGTTCTGGACTCCCCAACATCGGGAACATGTTTCCTGAGTCAAGCCTGTCCAATTCCTTAAGAATTTTATATGTTTCTATAAGATCCCCTCTCATCCTTCTAATCCTTCTCAGACACATCTTCTGATGCTGGATGCTTTGAGGCAGGAATACAATGATAAGCAGAGCGAATTTAAAAAGCGCTGAAGATATCACAGCAGGTCTGCATTTGCAATTTGTTAGAAGGAACTGTAGATGCTGGTTTTCACTAAAGCTGGAATGCTGTAAATGCTGGAGGAACCCGCCCAACCCCGCTGTGTTATTTTCAGCACTTTGCATCTTTTTCTGCGGTTGCTTGGATCACCTCCACTTTATAGGTTGGATATTGCCCCAGAAATGTTTCTTCAGGCAAAGAACAATGGAAAACATTTGATAGACACTCATCTCCCTGCTACCTTCAGGTAGAAGGTACAGGAGCCTGAAGACTGCAACGACCAGGTTCAGGAATAGCTACTTCCCCACAGCCATGAGGCTATTAAACCTGGCTCGGACAAAACTCTGATAACTAATAACGCATTATCTGTTATTTGCACTTTATTAGTTTATTTATTCATGTGTGTATATATTTATATATGGTATATGGACACACTGATCTGTTTTGCAGTAAATGCCTTCTATGTGCTGAAGCAAAGCAAGAATTTCATTGTCCTATCAGGGACACATGACAATAAACTCTCTTGAACTTGAGACACAACAAGCTGGAGTAACTCAGTGGGACAGGCAGCATCTCTACATAGAAGGAATGGGTGGCGTTTTGGGACGAGACCCTTCTTCAGCAAGCCCAGTACAAAGTGGCATGGTTGGAAGTCTTGGAAAGCGTGAAGAAAGGAGAACAGTGTGACTTCAAAAAAGGACAATGGGGAAGACAAGAGTCAACCAGCTTGTCTATCCAGAGATTGTCAAAACTGATTTCATGATATTTAGTAAAGTATCGTTAGTTTTTTAGTTTATTTTAGAGATGCAGCGTTGAAACAGGCCCTTCGGCCCACCGGGTCCATGCCGACCAGCGATTCCCGCACATTAACACTATCCCACACACACTGGGGACAATTTTTTACATTTACCGAGCCAATTCACCTACGCCTTTGGAGTGTGGGAGGAATCTTGGAGAAAACCCAAGCAGGTCACGGGGAGAACGTACAAAGTCCGTACAGTCGGCACTCGTAGTCGGGATCGAACCCGGGTCTCCGGCGCTGCATTCGCTGGAAGGCAGCAATTTTGCCCCTGCGCCACCGTGACCGTTGTAATTACTGCAGTAGTTGACCAGATTTATTCGCCCCAGGTTAGTGTTGCTTCACACCTGAGATGCGCGGGAGAAAATGATGGTCAAGGACATGTAAGACATTGTGACAATGTCCATGTCAACACAATGGACCATTGTGGACCATTCTGCTCCTTCCCACACCTCTAGCTTCCCCCTACCAGACATCAGTCTGAAGAAAGGTCTCGACCCGAAACGTCTCCAGAGATGCTGCCTGACCCGCTGAGTTACTCCAACATATTGTGTCCATCTAACACACAGTATTTATAGTTACAAAGGTGATAACATTGCAGAATAGAATATTTAATAGGATGTGTATGAGACCAACTAGAGAACCGGTCTACCCTGATCTTTAGTGGATGGGGTAAATATTTCAGATTATACCATAAAGCTCTGTGAACAAAGGGGCTAAGGATGCAATGGATTTATAGTTGAATTGACATATTGAATTTAAACCGTTACCCGATTATATAATGTTATTTGTCTAAATGGTATAATTGTATAATTGAAATTGAAGTGCAGAACTGGAAGATGGATCACCCTGATTGTATGGTGGAGTAGCCTGGATGGGCTCCTAGAACATAAACTTATGCCTTAATTTATGTGCATGAGGGGAAACATATCATCACAAAAAAATAATTCATTCATTACAATATTGTTTACACTATAAAGGGCTTCCCTCAGTTACATCTTGGTGGCAACGATTGATCTAACAATTGGAAAGAGGCAGGTACGTTTAGTTTAGAGATACAGCGCAGAAACAGGCCCTTCGGCCCACCGGGTCTGTGCCGACCAGCGACCCCCTCACATTAACACTATCCTACAACCTCTAGGGACAATTTTTATATTTACCAAGACAAGCAACCTACAAACCTGCACGTCTTTGCAGTGTGGGACGAAACCAAAGTTCTCGGAGAAAACCCACGCAGGTCACGGGGAGAAGGCACAAACTCTGTACAGACAGCACCCGTAGTCGGGGATCGAACCCGGGTCTCCGGCGCTGCATTCATTGTAAGGCAGCAACTCTACCGCTGCGCCACCGTGACTGCCCGTGTCAAATAAACATGACCTTTAAATGCACAAGACCCTGTCTATGCTGCGGGTGCAAAATAATATTGTACATTGAACAAATGAAGCTAAAACAGGAATCTATAATAAAGGCGCCTACAGCCGGTGGGAGTTGATCATATGGCTCCTCATACCGTTCAATGATCCATCACTCAATCATTTAATCGCTGATTTGTTACCTTGGCCACACCTGTTGTAAGATCCCAACCTTAACAACTAAAAAACTATTGCTGTATAGTTTAGTTTAGAAATACAACATGGATCCACTCCCTGCACATTAGGGGCAATTTATAGGCAAGTTAGGGTGGCACGCTGGCACAGCGGTAGAGTTTTAGCCTCACAGCGCCAGAGAACTGAGTTCAATCCTGACTACGGGTGCTGTCTGTACCGCGTTTGTACGTTCTCCCCGTGACCGCGTGGGTTTTCTCCCAGATCTGTCCTATCCATGTAGCTGTCTAACTGTTTCTTAAATGTTGGGATAGTCCCTGCCTCGACTACCTTCTCCGGCAGCTCGTTCCACACACCCACCACCCTTTGTGTGGTAAAGTTACCCCTCAGATTCCTATTAAAATCTTAATCCCTTAACCTTATAAATTGCATCAGTTCAACTAATGTCTGTGACAAAGGTCCTGGCACTTAGCAGAGAGCACAATCTCACTCGGCATCCTGAACTCCCAATGCAGAAAGAGATGAAATTCATCACCATAAAATCATTTGTTATTCATTTTATATTGACATTTGATTGCACCACAAATCTCTGCCTCCCAAACAGAGGTCAAGATGAGATAGCAAAATCTGGTTTTCCTTTCCATTTCAATCACAAGAGACAACAGGAGCCAATGACTTTTAATTAGCCTTGAATAAGTGCATGATAGACATAATAAATACAGCCAATGGACTTTAATGGCGATCCTGGGTAACATTCCTCTCTCTGTGAAGCCATTACGCATATAGTTTGGGAAATCTGATGCATGGCTGGCTCATCCATCAGTTTTATTGGGTAAAATGAAAGTGCTATTAGTTTTGTTATAGCCTTGAGTTCTCTGGACTTGCCTTCACACACCCACACACACACACACACAAACATGCACGCACACGCACACATACACACTCACCCACACATACACATACACATACACACACATGCACACACACCCACACACTCACGCATACACACACATACATGTGCACACTCGCACCACACATACACGCACACCCACACATTCACACACATGCACCCACACACACATGCTCAGACATACATGCACACATACACACACATACATGGATATACATGCACACATACACACACATGCACCCACACACACATACTCGGATATACACACACACACACACACACACACACACACACACACACACACACACACACACACACACACACACACATGTATACATGCACACATGCACACACGTACACCCACACACATACACACACGGACATATATGCACACATACACACACACACACACACATACATACAAATACATACACATGCACACACACACACACACACATACATCGGCTCTCGATATGAACTAATGCATTTATAGAGTTATAGAGTGATACAGCATGGAAACAGGCCCTTCAACTCAACTTGCCCACTCCGGCCAACATGTCCCATCAACACTAGTCCCACCTGCCTGTATTGGGTCCAAATCCCTCTACACCCGAGCTATCCATGTACCTGTCTAAATGTTTCTCTCATAATTCCTCTCATAATTTTGTACACCTTTACAAGATCACCCCTTATCCTCCTGTGCTCCAAGGAATAGAGTCCTAGCCTGTTCAACCTCTCCCTACAGCTCAAGCACTCGAGTCCTGGCAACATCCTCGTAAATCTCTGCGCCCGTTAACATCATCTCTGCACCCTTTAAAAATGTTGTGTAACAATATACGGTTAAACCTCAATAATTATTTGCCCCGTGATGGCATTAGCTTTACTGAGAGTTAACTTAGAAAGGTAGTCACCATTTTACAGCTGTGACCTCTGATTAGATTTTGACTCTTCAACTATTGGGGACATTTTTTCAGTTATTTTGCTACTATTCAATGCGGATGTGGATCAGCTGTTTGCCATGTAACTTTGCAAGCCTTAAGCCTCGCCAGTATGTGACTAAGATAGACACAAAAAGCTGGAGTAACTCAGCGGGACGGGCAGCATCTCTGGAGAGAAGGAATGGGTGACGTTTTCGGATCGAGATCCTTCTTCAGCCTTAAGCCACGCCAGTGAGTGAATAGCTAGGTTGTCTCGGTGCTTCCCAGGTTTGTTATTTTCTGCATTGCGCAGAAACATTTTGTTTGGCATATGACTTTTACAGATTTGAAGCAACAACTGAACACATTGGTGGCACGATAGCACAGCGTTCGGGTTGCTGCCTTGCAGCGCCAGAGACCCGGGTTCGATCCTGACTACGGGTGCTGTCTGTACAGAGTTTGTACCTTCTCGCTGTGACCTGCGTGGGTTTCCTCTGAGATCTCCTGTTTCCTCCCGCACTCCAAAGATGTACACGTATAGGTGAATGTTAATTGGCTTGGCATAAATGTAATTATATATTGTTGTAGTGTGTGTAGGATAGTACACGTGTGCAATGATCGCTGGTCAGCGTGGACTGGGTGGGCCGAAGGGCCTGTTTCCGCGCTGTATCTCTAAACTGAACTAAACAATTTTTTCTCCATGCACAGGGCTCTGTGCATACCCACAGACATATTTTCAAGGTCGAAGTGTGCACAATAAGTGACTGAGATTCAGAGAATGTATGCAGAGGCTGGTCTGCCTCTGTACACGGGGCAAAGGTGAGGAATAAGGTTGCCAGTCGCGGTGAGGCATTTACGTGTGGATGATGAACGATGCAAGATTTCCAACCCTTCCACACATGGCAACAATGTGCACTGTCCAGGTCGGGAACTGCAGATGCTGGTTTAAACCGGCGGTAGACACAAAAAGATGGAGTAACTCAGTGGGACAGGCAGCATCTCTGGAGAGAAGGAACGGCTGGTGTTTCGGGTCGATGCCCTTCTTCAGACTGAGAGTCAGGGAGAGGGAAATGAGGGATATGGAAGGGTACAAAGAGCATGTACGGCGTGAATCGCAGAGCGGGAACAGCGAGAGAGGGTGTTGCAGAACTCTCGTCGGAGAGAGGAGGAGAACTGGCTCAAAGTAGACGCGCCTTGAGGAGATTTCGCAGTGGAGTGGTCAAAACAAAATCTGTACGCATTTTGACAGTGACAGTAAGACATGATGGCAGCTTGGGTGTGGAATTTAAGGGTTAAAGAATCATGAAGCCAATATGAAACTGTTGCTCTGTTAAACGCGATAAGAATCTGGAGATTTGTAATTTACCAGAGGATATGCTTGACTTGTGTGAAGTTGTGTAAATAGCTCTTCATCAAAGTATCCGTGGAACGCTGGTAACCTTTAACACAATCAGTTGTCTGTTTGTTATTTAGAAAGATTGCAAACAAAGACAAGACAGGGCAAAAATAAATGGACTGATCATTAAGGCGATGGAGTCTGAGTAATCATTCACAAGATCGGAGATGTGCGGGAAGAATGAGAAGCAGTGGATGTGACTGCAATATTGGAAACACAGATACAAATGAACCTTGGGGATGGCTGCTTCTCTCTGTCGCAACCTTTTAATGCAATCAGCAAGCCATCTGCTTTATTGCTCAGCAGGCCAGATAACTGTGGGAGGAAGATATTGCCAAACAATAGCCTGCAACGAGGTTCAAATGCGGAAGACTAGAGGTGCTGGACCTAAACCAGGGCTCACAGTTTAAGAATAAGGGGCAGACCATTTAGGACTGAGATGAGGAAAATTTTTTTCACCCCGAGAGTTGAGAATCTGTGGAATTCTCTGCCACTGAAGGCAGTGGAGGCCAATTCACTGGATGCTTTCAAGAGAGAGTTAAGGGCCTGTCCCACTGTACGAGCTAATTCAAGAGCTCTCCCAAGTTTAAAAAAAAATCAAACTCGTGGTAAGCACGTAGAATGTACCTAGCGGGTACGTCGGAGCTCGGGACGTCTCTTAGCGGCTCGTAACGCTAACGGCAGGTACTCGGGAAACGCGGTAAGCTCGTGAAGATTTTTCAACATGTTGAAAAATGTCCACGAGAGCCTCGAGTAACTACGAGCGGCCATTACCGTAATTCGCCGAGTTCGAATCAGGGGAAACTCGGGAGAATTAGCTCGTACAGTGGGACAGGCCCTTTAGATAGAGCTCTTAGGGCTAACAGAATCAAGGGATATGGGGAGAAAGCAAGAATGCTTTCTTGTATTATGTTTTATTCTTAATTGTTTACTGTGTGTCTTAATTGTTTACTGTGTGTCGTGTTGTCACTTGCGAATGGAGCACCGAGGCAAATTCCTTGTATGTGTACATACTTGGCCAATAAACTTATTCATTCATTCATTGTGTCCATCTGCACTCTTGTCATTTTTCAGAAAACAACACCAAGCAGGGATTGCAAATTAGTTCAGGAAGACAATTCACGAGTCGACTGGTTTCCAAACGTTGGCTTAGAGAAGAAGAAACAACACAAGATAAAGGCTTGAGAGAGGCAGTCACAGAGGAACAACGCAACCTAAAGTCACCCTGAATTGCAAAACTTACTCAGCAATTCAGCTGAATTTAATATAATTAGTTCTCTTTTTAATTATGTGTCAACAAAACTGCAGTTTTTGCAATCAGCATAACATCCTATCTGTCATTAAATTACATAACTGGCTTAGGAAATACTGATTACACTGTACACCTGTGCAACAGTTGTATTTGAAACAATTATATTAGGCGATAGAGTTGCTGCCTTACAGCGCCTGGTACCCGGTTTCGATCTTGACTATGGGTGCTGTCTGTACGGAGTTTGTACGTTCTCCCCGTGACCTGCGTTGGTTTGCACCGGGAGCTCCGGTTTCCTCCCACACTCCAAAGACTTGGGTAATTGGCTTTGGTAAAATTGTAAATTGTCCCCAGTGCATGTAGGATAGTGCTGGTGTGCGGGGATCGCTGGTGGGCGCAGTCTCGGCGGGCTGAAGGGCCGGTTTCCGTGCTGTGTCTCTAAACTGAACTGAACTCGATATGAAGCGGCTTGAAATGTGGAGAGAAGGTCAAAGTCAGGAGAAGAAAAACAGTATTTCTTAAAAATAATCATGGAGTCCTTTGTCCGTGAAGCTCCCAGACTTTAATTCCCACTAAGCGATCCATGAATCCTGAAGGGATAGAGGAAGCAGCTGCATTTAGCCACTTATTTTAATTCTCTAGAGATTCAACTGACCTCTTTTTCCTAAAAAATGGCTGTGAAAATTCAGGTCACTTGTAGATTTCAATTTGTTCATTTATTTCCAATTATTGGGCTTCTATCCGAAGAAACAAGAGAGTATACAAAAGCACCTCCACATGTTTATCAAAATGTTTAAGAAGGAACTGCAGATGCTGGAAAATCGAAGGTAGACAAAAATGCTGGAGAAACTCTGGAGGGTGAGGCAGCATCTATGGAGCGAAGGAAATAGGCAACGTCTTGGCCCGAAACGTCACCTATTCCTTCGCTCCATAGTTGGTGCCTCACCCGCCGAGCTTCTCCAGCATTTTTGTCTACCTCCGAATGTTTATCTCCAGTTTCCCTCTCCCCTGTTCTCTCAGCCTGAAGAAGGAATTCGATCTGAAATGTCACCTATTCCTCTCTCCAGAGATGTAAAAATCAATGTTCCGGACCTGCCAGTGATGCTGCTGGCGGGCATCAACCTGATGCATGCAGCCTCAGATAATGCACTGAAGTGGAGTCTTCATTTGTTACAGACCTTGGGGTTCGGTCGGTCATCACCTTAATGGCCTGTCTAAGAAGCCGACAGCAACTTCACAGGATCTGATGAAGTCCCAGGACTCTCTTACAGATACTTTAAGGCAATGACGCTTTACAGGTTTATTTTCTCAGAGTTTAGTTTAGTTCAGAGATACAGCAGGGAAACAGGCCCTTCGGCCCACCGAGTCCATGGCAACCAGCAATCCCCGCACACACTAACACTAGACTAGGGACAATTTACAATTTTACCTGCAGACCTGCACGTTTTTTGAGCGTGGGAGGAAACCGGAGCAAACCCACGCAGGTCACGGTGAGAACGTGCAAACTCCGTACAGACAGCACCCGTAGTCAGGATCGAACCCGGGTCTCTGGCGCTGTAGGGCAGCAACTCTAGAGTTGGAGTGAGGAGTTAGGGGCAGGAAGGTGAGATGGTCTGGGTGGTAACAAATAAACAATATAATAATTGGCTTCAGACCTAAAATGTAACTGTGATCGTTCCGCCTTCCTTAATCCCTTTAATAAATTCCGATCTCACAGGCTCTTGGAGGGAGCACATAGCTATGAGAGCCGGCAAGATAATTAGACTGAGAGGCAACGTTATTAGATGCCGGTGGTGATTCCAGTGGCTTCAGAAATGAACCATGGCTAATGGGAAAGTGAACAATTATTACTGCCTTCGCTGTGTTGATTACATTAGATTTATTGCTGTGGAAATGCTCCTTTCTCTCACATCCAGATGGGATGTATTCCCCTGCTGGGTAAATTACCAGCATACAGCCGGCTTTGCTGTAGGGTTTTCATGTTCTTTATTTGAAAATGCGACGTCACTCTTCGCTTCCCTGGGTTATTTCACCAACAGGCATATGAATTGGAGATTGCTGTTTTCGTCGAAGATTGGCACAAAATGCTTGAGTAACTCAGCGGGATAGGCAGCATCTCTGGATGGAAGAAAAGGGTTGAGACCCTTCTTCAGACCCACTCCTTTTCTCCAGAGATGCTGCCTGACCCGCTGAGTTACTCCAGCATTTTGTGTCTATCTTCGGTGTAAACCAGCATCTGCAGTTCCTTCCTACACATTTTTCTGTTTTCATCAGAAGGTAACTATTTGATGGACATTTAAATCATTTTTCCTTGAAATTAGATTACATAGCATACACACACTTGATTCAAGTTCTATATAAACATTTAGGAGCGTCAGGGTGGCGCAGCGGTAGAGTTGCTGCCTTGCAGTGCCAAGGACCTGGGTTTGATCCTGACTATGAGTGCTGTCATGGTGGAGTTTGCACGTTCTCTCCCCGTGACTGCGTGGGTTTTACCCAGGTGCACCAGTTTCCTCCCACATTCCAAAGAGGTACAGGTTTGTAGATTAGTAGGCATCTCCTTCGCTCCTCAGATGCTGCTGCACCCGCTGAGTTTCTCCAGCCTTTTGTGTACCCCAGGTTTGTAGATTCATTAGATTTGTTAAAGGTTGCAAATTGTCCCTAGTGCGTGCTAGTAGGATGGTGTTAGTGTGCGGGGATCGCTAGCCGGTGTGGACTCGTTGGGCTGAAGGGTCTGTTTCCGCTCGTTAGCTCTAAACTAAACTGAACTCTCTCCCGAGCCGACTCCTCTCCCGAGTTCTCCTCCGCCTGCCAGATCTTACCTCCCCATCACCTGATCAGTGATCACCATAGTCTCCATCTCATGGACCACTACAACCAGCGATCAACATGGAACATAGAACAGTACAGGAACGCACAGGGGCTCCACGCAGGGGAGTTTGTCCAATCTCTAACAGGTGGCACGGTGGCGCAGCGATAGTTACTGCCCTAAAGTGCCCGAAACCCGGGTTTGATCCTGACTATGAGATACAGGCCCATCGGACCACCGAGTCCTCGTTGGTCAATGGTCCTCGCACACTAACACCATCCTACACACACTAGGGGCAATTTACATATGTACCAAGCCCATTAACCTGCAAACCTGCACGTCTTTAGAGTGTGGGAGGAAACCAAAGATCACAGAGAAAACCCACGCAGGTCACGGGGAGAACGTACAAACTCTGTACCGTCAGCACCCGTAGTCAGGATCGAACCCGGGTCTCTGGCGCTGTAAGGCAGCAACTCTACCGCTGCGCCACCCGTGGGAGATTGGACCAACTTGCATTGTTTTCTCTGGAACGTTAGAGGCTGAGGGGGGACCTGATAGAATTATATAAAATTATGAGAGGCACAGATTGGGCAGAGAGTTGGAGCCAAGGTAGAAATCTCAAACTCCCCGTTGGATTGCAACCTTGTCGTGGTCAGGGAGCGTGTGTGTCTCAGTGACCCCTAGAGCTCTGCCAGCGGGAGATTCGTCTCCTGTTAGGGTCTCTCATGCTAGACAGGTCTACGGGTAGAGGCGAGACCAAGAGCGATCGATCCACTGGTCCTCCAGGTTGGAGGTTGAGCACAGGGGCTAACAACCCTGTCTCGTAAAGCAAATATGTGACGGAAACAGCAACTGCGGGAATAAACAAGTACCTTCATTACCCTACATGCCAGGAGACATAATAGGCAATAAGTAAGTAAGTAGAAATGTCAAAGACTAAAGTACGCATAGCTTTAAGGTGAAAGGGGTAATATTTAAAGGAGATATATGGGGCAAGAACTATTAACACAGTGGGCCAGGTGGGCATCCGGAATGCCCTGCCAAAGGTGGTGACAGAGGCAGATACAATAGTGGTGTTTAGGAGGCTCATTTGCTGTTCTATGCTCTATCCACATTGGGCTGCCTCGGATATGAGAACAAATGGTTTCACCCATGAATTACTCGACTTCATTGTTTACAACACCTACTTTCTAGTTGTCGCCATGTATATCATTGGACCAGCGCTTGTTTCAAAAACATCCAACTTGTTTTATCTAAATAGCTTCTGGCAATGGAAGCTACCAGCAATTCATCTTGGCTCTCTATACCCTTTGACAGGCAATTCTATTCAGTTAAAAGCACGCGTAACCACCACAAAAGACAAGTCATTGTCGTCAAATTTTCCTGTCAACATTGCCTCATTTGCGAACTTGCGAACTGAGGAAATAATTCACCACAATTGATAAACTGAAAATTGCGTCATTTTTTCCAGCATGGCATTAAGAACGAACTACAAAACCCATTTTAAAATTGGCATTCTAAAGCCAATCTCTTAAAAACTAGAACAAGGACATAGAAAACTAACCATCCTACTAGAGATTACTCGAGAGCAGTCCTGAGCTACTATCTACCTCGTTCGAGGCTCTCGGACTATCTTTGATCGGACTCTACTGGACTTTATCTTGCACTAAACATTATTCACGTTATTCCCTTCAACATGTATCTGTACACTGTGAATGGCTCCATTGTAACCATGTATTGTCTTTCCACCGACCAGTTAGCACGCAACAAAAGCTTTTCACTGTACCTCGGTACACGTGACAATAAACTAAACTAAACTCCTTGGTTGATTCCGATCAACAAAGGTGAATGATTCACCTCCAGATTCTGGGACAGTTTCTTCCCAGCTGTTATCAGGCAATTGAACCATCCTACCAACACCAAGAGAGTGATCCAGAGCTACTATCTACCTCATTGGAGACTCTTGGACTATCGTTATGTGGACGATACTGAACTTTGTCTTGCACTAAATGTTATTCATGTTATTCCATTGATCATGATCATAGACAGGTACATGGATTGGACAGGTTTGGAGGTGATATGGATCAAATGCATGCAGGTGGGACATGTTGGCCGGTGTGGGCAAGATGGGACGATGGGCCTGTTTCCACACTGTATCACTCTATGACTCTATGTATCTGTACACTGTGGATGGCTCGATTGTAATCATGTATTGTCCTAGAATCATAGAATCATAGAAAATAGGTGCAGGAGCAGGCTATTCGGCCCTTCGAGCCTGCACCGCCATCCAATCTGATCATGGCTGATCATCCAAATCAGTATCCTGTACCTGCCTTCTCTCCATACCCCCTGATCCCTTTAGCCACAAGGGCCACATCTAACTCCCTCTTAAATATAGCCAATGAACTGGCCTCAACTACCTTCTGTGGCAGATCATTCCACAGACTCACCACTCTCTGTGTGAAAAATTATCTTCACATCTCGGTCCTAAAAGACTTCCCCCTTATCCTTAAGCTGTGACCCCTTGTTCTGGAGTTCCCCAACATCGGGATCAATCTTCCTGCATCTAGCCTGTCCAACCCCTTAAGAATTTTGTAAGTCTCTATAAGATCCCCCCTCAATCTCCTAAATTCCAGCGAGTACAAGCTGAGTCTATCCAGTTTTTCTTCATATGGAAGTCCTGCCATTCCAGGAATCAGTCTGGTTAACCTTCTCTGTACTCCCTCTATGGCAAGAATGTCTTTCCTCAGATTATGAGACCAAAACTGTGTTTTGGTACGCAATACTCCAGGTGTGGTCTCACCAACACCCTGTACAACTGCAGTAGAACCTCCCCACTCCTATACTCAAATCGTTTTGCCATGAATGGCAACATACCATTCGCTTTCTTCACAGCCTGCTGCACCTACATGGCTACTTTCAATGACTGGTGTACCATGACACCCAGGTCTCGCTGCATCTCCCCCTTTCCTAATCGGCCACCATTCAGATAATAGTCTACCCTCCTGTTTTTGCCACCAAAGTGGATAACCTCACATTTATCCACATTATACTGCATCTGCCATGCATTTGCCCACTCCTCCAACCTATCTAAGTCACCTTGCATCCTCCTAGCATCCTCCTCACAGCTAACACTGCCCCCCATCCGCTGAACTGTCAGCATGCAACAGAGGCTTTTCACTGTACCTCGGAGCATGAGATGATAAACTAAACTAAACTAAATCTAAATTGAAGATAGACACAAAAAGCTGGCGTAACTCAGCGGGACAGGCAGCATGGACAAAAGGAGTAGGTGGCATTTCGGGTCGAGACCCTTCTTCAGACTGAGAGGTTGCCTGACCAGTTTAAACCAACATCTGCAGTTTCCTTCCTACACATTAAAACCAAACAGAGTATTGACTATAGAAGTTGGGAGGTCATGTTGCAGTTGTATGGGATGTTGGTGAGACCGCAATTAGACCATTGTGTTCAGTTTTGTCCGCTATGTTATAGGAAATATGTTGTCAAGTTGGAAAGGGCACAGGGAAGATTTTACGAGGATGTTGCCAGGACTGAAGAGTCTGATCTATAGAGAGAGGGTGAGTAGGCTGGGTCTCTATTCCTTGGAGCGCAGGAAGATGAGGGGTGATCTCATAGGGGTACACAAAATCATGAGAGGAATAGATCAGGCAGGCGCACCCAGAGTAGGGGAATCGAGGACCAGAGGACAAAGGTTTAAGGTGAGGGGGGAAATATTTAATAGGAACCTGAGGGATAACTTTTTCATGCAAAGAGTGGTAGGTGTATTGAATGAGCTGCCGGGAGGAAGTAGTTGAGGCAGGTACTGTCGCAATGTTTAAGAAACATTTAGACAGGTACATGGATAGGACAGGTTTAGAAGGATATGGGCCAAATGCTGGCAGGTGGGACTAGTGTAGATGGGGATATGTGGGCCGGTGTGGCACATTTTCACATTGTGAAACTCTCTTTCTGTCTCTATGAGTGTGCTGGTTTGGGAGACCTGCACCACTGGCTGCCATAGTGGACACCACTCGCTCATTCATCGTGTCTTGATGTACGACTGATACACTAAGCTTTCAGGCCATCAACACACACTTTCCAAGTGGTAGACTTGAATGGATCTTCTCTCGACATTATGGGATAATTGACAACCAAAAAGAAG